>OU342797.1:6000000-6740212 GCA_910591515.1 Cerceris rybyensis
ATCTCACCCACCAAACGTTTCCCCTCTTAATCCGCATCCTGCACGCCGACAACTGTGAAACTGTTTGCAATTCCACGCGCATACCGTTCCAACATACGAAGCATTATATCACGAATCGATCGTCAAATTGTACGTGACACAATTCGCGCGATACTGCAAGCCGAAACTAACGTCGATCAATAATGTAAACCAGGATCTTTCTATATCGCTTGATCGTTCGTGCTAAGCGTAACGATTAGAGAGAAACCAGACTCCAAAAGGAAATACGTTCTCCGCCCCCCGGATGCTTCAGAATCAGCGGACGCTGGCAAAACTCACAACGATGTCTACGAAAGAACTCTGTCGACGTTGAGTAATTTTATACGGTAATCCTAAGCTATGAAGCAGGTAGACGCGAGAAAGCACATGCTACGTGGCTAAATGAAAATCACTCACCGTGCTGACATCGATCGCCACCCTTGCCAAGAGGGCATTGACATCTCTGTCTGAAGGACCCTTGTTTCCGTCTCGGAGCTACATCGTTGCCTTCGAGATCCATCGCTATCGAAGCCTCGTCGATCTCGTTGCCCTCGGCCTCGTCGTCGACGAGCATCTCGACGTCGTCGCCGCGAGATTGCTCGATATAACAGTTACCGGCTGGTCCACAGTCTAGGGAGCATGCTGGTTCTGTGCTCACGATACTTTCCATCGTTGATGGTAGCTTCTGCTCCAAATTCGGACCCTGAAGAACATAAGAATCGAAAATCGATAAGAGAGTCCACGTATGATACGATCTCTCGAACACCTGAGAGATGGTTAAGAAGCAGCGTGTAGATTTCTCAGTCTCGGAAGCCTCACGCAAAAATTCGTCGTTACAAAATAATTTTATTAGCGTCGATCGAAAGGCAAGACTTTAAGAAAGACATAGAAACAAATCTCATCACGATTGGCCCAGAAATGGCTGAGATATTTAATTACAAAGTCGTGGAAGTTTGATTTTCTGGTGGCCAAGGGTGCGGGGTCAGGACGGTCAGGTGACCGGTACAGGTCAAAGTTCGAAAAATCGTATCTCGGCTTCTGGGTATCGTAGAGGGATGATCCTGGGCTCATTTTAATCGAGAAAGTGTCTACTTTGACGTCATTGTCACAAAATCAAAGTATCTTTATTCGTTTAAGAATGCGGTTCATTTTTCCGTCTCGGGAGCCTCACGCAAAAACCCATCTTTAGAAAACGATTTTCTTGACGTCGTTCGAGAGCCAAGACTTCAAGGAAGACGTAGAAAAAAGTCTCATCTCGATCGGTTCAAAAATGGCTGAGATATTTAACGTTAAATACGTTAAACGTGTCGTCGGTGCTGAGCCTGGGCGGCCGGTGGGGACGGTGTAGGTCAAAGTTCGAAAATTCGTAGTTTCGCTTCTGGCCATCGTAGAGAGATGAACCATGGCTTCTTTGAATCGTAAAAATGTCTACTTTGAGGGGATTGTAGCGAAATTACCATATCTTTATTCGTTTAAGAATGCGGCCCATTTTTCCATCTCGGGAGCCTCACGCAAAAACTCATCTTTAGAAAACTATTTTATCGACGTCCTTCGAAAGTCAAGACTTCAAGGAAGACGTAGAAATAAGTCTCATCACGATCAATCGAAAAGAGCACGAGGTATATAATTTTAAAGTCGGAGAAATCCGATTTCTGGGAGGCCTTGGGAGATGGTGGATGATCGAGGGATGTATGTAGGTTCGGAGAACCTGTTGATCCCGGTATTGTTTTCATAGAATGAGCTTTTTAATAGGGAAGGAATTTTGGGAAGTGTGTGGAGAGAGTGGTGATAATAATTGAAAGGGTGAGACGGTGGGTTCATGGAGTCCCTTTATGTTAGGTCGTTTAGGGTTGATGGAGGATGTGTAATGATGTTGAGCAATTTTAAAAGGAAGTAGTTCTTTTAGGATTTTGGTAACGAGGAGGTACGTGGAAATGAGGTCGAGATACATTGAATAATTTGTAATAAGAGACTGGTAATGTGATATTGAATGGGTATGTAGTAAAGGGTAGAATTCCGCTAGGAACTAGAGATATCGTTTTCCGACTGTTATTAGATGTTAACAGAATTATTTTCCATTAATGACATGTAAGAATAAAAATTAGCAGATACTGGATACTATTTGCGATTGTAATGAATTAAACAGTGTAATGTCAGTCTGTCGACTAACAACTATGGCGATACTCGTTAGAATAATCTACCGTTATTCTGTTATACTACAAATAAGAGTCGACAGACATTCAATTACATTACATTCCTGCGAAACAATTGCACACGAAACTGTATAACAAATGTTAATTACAAACAGGTCTTGTAGTTTGCGTATCGTACCTGCATTATTCATATTTACACCGCGACAAAGAAAATAAATGAACGATATTCCAAATTGAATTGTAAATGTAAAGAAAATGAATAAAAGACCTATCTGAAATCCACAAATGGAATATTTCTCATTTACTTTCTTAATTACTACACCTTCAAACATAAATTCTCCTAAAAAAGTAACAAGCAAGTATGAAAAGAGGGCGAAATCACCAGTAATTATTCCAAGAAAGTTATAGTCTACCAATTATCAACACAATGGAGCATTGTTGTATATCTGCACAAATAAAAACAGGCAAATATTCAATTCTACTGGCATTTCATTCACCTTTCATCAAAGGAGCATCTTTGCATTGTAAGATAATGCGAATAATAGTACCTGAGACGTGGCACGTACTTCGGCTCGATCGACCGCACCGACATTGTTCTCGTCATTAATCTTCGTGGAGTTTGTGGTAGAATTCTCCGGCGGTGGGTCGAGGTGTATCGTGAAGGACGCACCACGCATGTAAAGGATGTCTTCGACCGCATCTTCGTCATCCTCCGCATCCACGTTCAATTCGTCATTCTCGACTTCCTGAATGAGTTCGCCAAGTTCGCTGGTTGACGGCGATGTCGAATTCAACTCTGAAACAGAGTGATCGTTGTTTTGTTAGAAATAAGTAATAGTATTAGGAAGAAGATAAATAGAATTTGCATACATTGTATGATGTTGAATGAATGGGACGTATGGCATTGCATAAATTAAATAAAGTTTCATATAACAATGCACAATGATAACAAGAATATATAATAATCAAGATGACAATTCGCACGGCAATTAATACTACTTTTCCGTAATCGTTGAAAAAGATTCTTTTCCTGACTGGAAGTCTGCTTTTTTATATTTCCTGTAATTGTCGAAAGACTAATAGTTTATCACTGCTCAATAATTTATCTGCTGCTAGCCGATTTATCAATCAGATAAATTTTTCAGTGATCAACATTCATGGAGTGATAATAAAATATTGTTATTAATATATTACAAGTGATAATACCAGTAACATGAATTCATTCGATTAAACTTAAACCTTTGGAGTACCATGTCGTTTCCAGGTCGACATAACTTTCACAATAATTTTGTTATCGATATATTAGAAAGATAAACATCATATGAGATAGATAACTTAATTATTTGAGTTCTATGGCATGTTAGAATTTCAAACTCCAAACTGGTAAAGCTAAGTTTGAATCACCTCACAGAAATATCTTTCACGTAATATGTAAATTTTAACCGAAAGTTCAAAGTCCACTGAAGACAGGTCGTCGGTCAACAGCGCTTAACGTATCAAAAATAGTATTAATTAGTGATTAAAATTGTAACTCATTGATGAGAACAAAAGGGTAAGACTGACTTTGTCTTTTGGCTTGGTACATTATTCTCTTTAATATCGGTCTTCAATCTTCGCTTTCAAGATGGAAGTCTTTTCTCCTCAAGAACTTTCCCCTTTATCTTTTATTCGCCTTTACCAATCATCAATTGTACAACCGGAACGACTTAAAAGAGTTCGTTTTCCTTTCAACTGTGACCTCATGAGACGATACGTTTGCATTTTTAAATGGTGCACGAAATTCGACAGAAATGTCATTCTTCATTGATACGCTAAATTACGGCTTTTAATCGTCTTCTTTGTGACTCTTCATCTTCTTTTTTACGGATCTTCACTATCTTCTCTAAGGTCATTAATCACCGTATTTTCGGCATTTCTATCACTCATTTCTCAGGAAATTTATAAATGAATGTTTTACAAATTGCTCCACAAATTTCTGGGCGATATTTTTCTAAATATACGGACACACTCAAATGAATTGTTGTTTTTTTATTAAAAGTTAATTAACGTATCGACACAGTCAAATAAACGATTGACCTCTATGATTTAACACTCGTTTGCAAAAGTCGTACCATTTTGCAAAAATTCATACGACTAATTTCTTTATCTCACCTCTCAAAGAAAGGGAAAATAATACTTAAGCATTACCAAAATAGTTTCAAATTTCAAAGCACTTCCTATACAGC
Source organism: Cerceris rybyensis (assembly GCA_910591515.1). Taxonomy (NCBI): domain Eukaryota; kingdom Metazoa; phylum Arthropoda; class Insecta; order Hymenoptera; family Crabronidae; genus Cerceris; species Cerceris rybyensis. The sequence continues at coordinate 6,004,397 of OU342797.1, forward strand.
ATCACAACATCCAGTAACCATCGAGTTAATTAAGTTACCACAAAACAGTGAACCGATCAACGAATCTACCTATAGTTTCACGGAATTCGACGAGGAACGAGACATCTACCAGTTGCACCAGCCGCGATAAAACAAATCTCCGAGCCGGTGAGCTTAAGTTCGTGTGATTACGTAAAACTTCGTTAATAGATTCGAAAGTCCTCGAGGGCGTGTTCAGATTAAAACAGCAGCAGCAGAAGTAGCAGAAGAAGGAGAATGAGGATAGGCTGAGAATGCTATTTCAACTCGGCAAAATTATTATTCCGCTCTAACTGAAGGTCGCATCTGCCGACAGAGGCTTATTAAAATTTAAGTGGTCGGATTACTTGCCCGGCCTCGGCTTTTCGCTCGAGGGATCCCGTAAAATTGTCTATATTGTGCATGATAAATTGACGGAAAACCGGCGCACAAGAAATCTCGTTGAAAAGGAACAGTCGAGTGCCGGCGCTCCAGGGGGCCTCCAAGATCTCAGTTTGCCCGAAGCGCCGGCAATTAAGCTCTAATTGCTACAATCGTCCTACCAACCCCGATGTCTTCGAAAGAATCATCATAAAGGCCAATCGCCACTGAAATCCTTAAGTTTTCGACCAATTCACGATCGAATGCTGATAACGGAACTCCATGATTTCAATGGAACCTTGTGGGATCGATAAGAGATCTGTGAAAAATGCCATTGTTCTTCGTAACCTTCCGCTTGTACACATGTTAAGGATTTAAATGTAAATTACAAATGGAGGAAATAAAGGAATATAGAGATTTTTTAGGAAATTAACCTGTTAACCGGGCGTGACGAATAATTCCGTCATATCTGAAAGAAAACTCCAGTAAGCTTGTCGATTTTTTCTTCCTTAAAATTTTTAAACGTAATATGTTGAACGCATTACATTTTATGTCGTTCGTATCCGTTTAATCCTGACGTAGTACTTTAGATGTAATGATATTACTTCTCACTGTAAAAAAAAATATTCCAATTTGAAACAAGTTGAACAAAAATTAATTCCCCGGTTAACGGGCCTAACCTCTGGTTTGTTTTATTCCTTTGGAAGTAACGCAGTTTGAATAATTTTTTTGTATGGATTGCGAGGGATTTTTAGTTGAAAATGTAGAGTCATTTGCACATTCGACAGGGAAATTAACACGATGGAATATTAATTAAAATGGTGCACTATGCTCAATTGAACTGGACATAGGGTTGGAAGGGTTGAAAAACTGTGCATTTTTTTCGTATAACTGGCTTTTAATTTTATAACAATATTTCTCGATATTTAACTACTTCATGAATTAAATATCGAATGTCTTTCAGTGCTTCTGGATTCAACATAGAATGAATAACGAATTTTTCCATCTTAAAGCTTACACGTTACGAAATACATCATTTTCAGTGACTCGAGTCAATGATGTGAACAATGAAAACGTTTCTGAGTCCGTAACGATGGAAAAAAACAATCGAATTGCAAAAATTGCGGTAGTAAATGAATACAAAAAAAAAAACATTCCATCGATGCCTCGTCAGTCGTAGCTTTTACTCGAAACATCAAAAACATGGAACGCTGAATTCAACGGAACGAATTTCAAACAACGGACAGATGGTTCAGGGTTGTTGGCATTTCTGAAATTGCGAAATGTTAAATATAATCGTCAATTTAGTTTTTGATTAATAAAATGAAACAGCGAGGACAGTCGTGCGGGTTAAATTAATCAGGACGTGAAGGCCTGCGAATTAAAATGGATTGACGCTTCGCAAAATTCGTAATCGTAGCGTTCACAATCGAGAGAAATAAATTTCACTTCTCTGTTATCTTTCCGTAAATGCAACCATTCGGGTGATTATTGAACAGAAGAAAAAGAGAAAAGATTAACAAGAATGAGAAAAACAAAACTGCAACGTGTAACTTCAACGTTTCGTTCAATTGCCTAGCAACTATGCAACTTTTATTTTATCGGCTTACTTTAAAGATATCCACTGATAGATAGAGAATCGATTTCATGCTTGTATCGGTAGTTTCTCTGTACGATTGAATTCTACTTTACGACTGGATGATACTTTAGAACCGAGCTCCTCGCTTTCAACGCTTCCCGATCGTACAATGACTAATGAACGATAAATCGAGTTATCCGCCCTTGTAATAAACGCTCGATGAAAATTCTCCCGATTGTCGCATCGAAATCGAACGAGAATTTAAATATTCGTCAAACTGCGAAATTCTAACGAACAATTTTCTCCACTGTCGTGGCGCACCGATGCATTACGTTCCGATTCCATGGTGCCAATTATCGTCGGATAACAATGTCGAAGTGAAACAAGGGAGGACCGGATGCCGGTAAATTCAAACGGGTGGCTACCCCCTGGAAACGAACTTCGATTTCGGTGCAACTTCTGACGAATGGTGTCATCGACTTGGTGGTATTAAGGATAATTCTCTTTGAAGTTAATTATATAGTAGTTGTAGTTAGTGGAATAATTGATTTTCTTGCATTTCGAATGAAATAGTCACGAGGTAAAATTAATGTTACTTCGCTTAAATTACCTGTCAAATGTAATTTAAAGTGGGCCTTGGTTTTTTTAATTTTATAGCAAGCTTTTTGCTATAAATTGATAAGAGTACGGATAGTATTGATAGGGATTAATAGAACGTTGTTGATGTACATATAATAAAATTGAATTTTCATGGTTTTTGTGCAAGTAGTATATTTTAATTGTGAGAGTATTTAATACTTTTAGTGCCAGCGCCGATATATCGGCCCGCACCTTGTAGCGCTTTACTATTCGCATTACGAGAGAACTCTATCTCAAAATGAATTTATAATACGTTTTAAATGACCTAATTTCATTACGAGAGAATTAAAATGAAATAGTTTTTCGGTTTAACTTTTCCTTATATTTTATGCCGGTTGATGCCATGTACCTTTAGTCTTTATTTTTGTTATGCAATGTTATTTATTTTGTTACAAAATATATTCGAAATGTAAAGTATACACTCTGTAATAAATGGTCTATATAAAATTATGATGAAAAGATGCCTTTTCGTATGTGCAAATACGTTTTGCCAGAGAGAACTCAATTTTTATTTTCTTTATGATCATTTATACCTTCGTTATTTATATAATTTTCAATGAATATAGAAAAATTAGTGTCTTTTATTTTATCCTCTATTTCGTCCTTGATACACTGCTTTTTGAATTATGTAAATCTTTTTTTTTCTTTGGTTTTTATGAACCTTTTTCCAAACTCTAGTAAAATCCTGAAATTCGGCCGGTTAGCTTCGGATAGGCACCTCTTTTTCGCCCGACACTAAAAGGGTTAATTAGTGATGTGTATATCTCTCTCTCTCCCTAAAAAATTATATAAAATTAATTTTTGCACAGGTAAAATGTGTGCCTACTTAAAGCAAGAAAATCTGGTCAAATGTCGTCCAGGTAAATGTCGCAATAAAAGCCAGCGAACTTTCTGATTCCGGGGCGGAAGTGCAACGGTTTCGGTGGTAATCTTGGAGAAACCGAGGGAAGTTTAGGCCGACATATAAGCTCGTATTTACTTTAACGTGCCGCTAATCCGCCGGTGCATTTAGCTGTCTCGTAAAATTTCCATGAATTCCAGCATCTTTTGCACAGAAGAATAGCCCAGCGGCAGAAAGACCTAGACGTCTTGTAAACATTCTTTCCTCTGCCTACTTCTTCCACTTCTTTTTTTATTTTTTCCCGACTTTCTGCCTTACGGTTTCCGCGACACCGTCTCCTTTTTCTCTTTTTCCTCACTTTTCTTTTTCTCCTCTCTTCTACGTGCTTCCTCATCATCTTCTATTCTCGTTGTTCCACTTTTTCTTTTTTCAAATTTCTTTTAGCAACGTATTGTTACGGAAAGTTCCCGTTGTCTGTCTCTTCGGCATTCTACTTTTTAGCGTGGCAATTTTAACGCAGGATTTGGAGAACGTTGTCAGAGATAATTTATCATACTTTGCATTTATGTAGCATGAAGTTGGTAGTTTAATTCTTTGATTTTTGAATTTCTTTACTGTAAACTCTTGATGGAATTTTTCTTTGCTAATTTTTGATAAGTACAGGAACATAATAGGGGAGATTTTTAATCTCAAAAATTGAACATCTTGTACTTAATTTTATCAGCACAGTTGGTCTACCACGTGGACCTGTTTTTATTTTTTTATTCTACTTTATTTATTAACTTTCTACCTGAGTTTCCACCATAGAAAAACGAAAAGCACAAAAAGTTAATTCAACCTAGTTCAAAATCAGCAAATACGGAAGTACAGAAAAAGATCCTAATCATCAAAATGAAACAAATATCATCTCCAATCCAATGACTATAATTACGCATAATTCAATGGTACCGATTTGGTACCATAATGTCCGAATAATGGAGAAAACATAATAGATAATTTCATAATTTGATAAAACATAGTGTCCGGAAAATGTAGAAAGTCCGTCAAAATTTCAGAAACGTACCCCTTCCTAGTTAAAAATCAGCAAACATTCAGGTTAAAAAAAAATTCTAAATCTTCAAAACTCAACAGCTATTGTTTGCTACCCTATGTGCAATCCAATCATTATAATTGAGCACAATTCAACGGTATAAATTTCCAATAGCACGTAATGCCCGCGAAATGGAGGATTGTAAAATAAAATTGCCGCACTACGTTCTCCCTTAAACGTAATATATCAAAGGGGTAAACGGGGCGTCACGCAGGATAGGCGCACTTATCTGGTAGATTTAGCGCGTCGCTTTTGGGCAAATTTACAATTTAGCCTGGAAAAGAGAAAATAGACGCGCACTGTACATCAGCCTTGATACCGAAGCAAGTAACAGATGTAATTCTACGTTATCACACTCTCGTATAGTAAATCGGTGTACAAATAAAAGCATTCTTTGTCAATTTCCTTTATCGATACCCTCGAGGAAGCACTTCTGTAAAATGTTTTCCGTCGAATTCGAAATTCATCGTGGGATGATAATGAAAATGATTAAATTGCCTGATGAAAGATTCATGGAATTAACGGAAGTGTCCTTAAATCGTGGATTTAATTAATCAAGCTTTGTACCCGACATTCTGTGGAGAGTACACGGGATTTTCCATTGACTCGATGAAAATAATGAAAGTACGGTCTAAAAGTGTAAATTTAAAGGTTCATTTCAGTTTTTACAAAAGACTAACGTATATTATAATAGCTTAACAAATATTTGGTATTCCTTGCTTTAATTTCGTACAAGAAAAATTTTTAGCACTGCAAGAAAGAAATTTAATTATTTTTTGACATTTCAAAATAATAATTTTACGTCAGTCACAGTTTGTTCAAGTTTTACAATATGTTAATTTTAATGCAGTGTTTTCTTCAATTTTTAATAGGACTATGAAGAGGAAAACCGGATGGAAATGTATAGAATATGAGTTTTACAAGAATTATGACATTACAGCCTGAATACCAGCCATTTTTTTTAAGTTTCCGGAATTTTTAAAGACAATGGGCGAGTATAAAAAAATAATATTCTTTAATTTACAGTAGTCTACGTTTGAAAACAAAAGATATGATCAAGAGATATGAAATAAAAATTTTTCAACCAACTCAAAAGAAATTAAAAAATTGATTTTAGTTCATCCGAAATATGATAATAAAATTGTTTCTACTCGCTCCATTGATGTGGAACAGTAAAAAAAAGAGATAGTAGTAATTACAATAAATAATAGATTTACCAGTTTGCTGCACCTTAATATTCTATATAATTACAATTTTCCAATTATGCTGAAATTCCTGCGTCAATCGAATTAAAATTATTCATTCTCTTAAATAAGAAATAAAAAAGGAGTTCACAGTTCCAACTGAAAGACACCTCAAATATCAAAGGATTAATTTCAAGATAAATGAAACAATAAACACTCAAATAAAATAAAAATTCTTAACAGACCCAACGAACAGAAGCAGTTCCTTCCGATTACTCGTAAATCGGTAACAAAATATATTTTAATTAGGAAGGCAAACGCAATTCCGCATTGAGTTTCACCGTGAGTAGCTCACTTGACCTAACTCGATGCGAAACGAGATTGGTTCAGAAGAGTCCGCTGATGTACGTACTCTTCAACCGGAATGCAAATCCTTTATAAACGATATTTACACATCCACGTGGAATTGAAATCTCGCAAATACAACCTACGGATCCACGCGGATTGACATAAAACGGTAAGTCGATGATGCGTACTAACCCATCAGCTAAACATCGTCAGTGACTCAGTTTCATTAAACTCTAACAAGTGATTTTCACCCTTCCACGAGAGCTTTGATAATGATTCTCATCTACAGTTACGCAGAGTTAAAACTTTACTGTAGATGTGTGAAAAAAAATTCAGAACATTTACAAAGCGTCTGTTAAATATTGCGGAAAAACATACCCTTTTATTTTCTCCAACCCCTATTTTCAACCGGCACCATGGTAGTACGTTTTACAAGCGAAATCAGTTTAACGAGCCAAATTACAGCATCCTAAATATCAGCGTGATTTCGCACAAACGGTTCCCGCGATATTTTACCGCAGACGTATCTCCATTGTCGCGGACATTCCGGAAGTTACTTTGCTCCGAATAAGCGGAAAATTCGCTACGCGCTTCTCGCGGTGTGTTATTTCGAGAAATTGAATCCGGAGCAATTAACCGCGATGCTCGGAAGATAGATTTACGAGTATATCTACCTCCAGTGCATTTAAATGGCATAATAAAACTCCCCTGCAAAATCAACACTGACGATCGTGATTTCTTCTCGCGGTCGCTCATGCACCATGGAATATTTCCGCGTACAATTGTCGCCACGGGGGATGAAGAGTCGTCGTAAAATCATCCGTCGACTGCAGGGGTTTCTCCATTGCTAGACGGTTGTTCGTTTACGACGATTTTGCACGGACATTGTTTAGCGATTGTCTAAACTTCACTGGGTCTATGGAGGGTCGAGGGGAATTGAAGATAAATGGTGTTGAGGGACAATTATTTTACTATTAGCGACTTTAGGTCTTTTATTAACTAATAAGTTGGTGCATGGTTTAAATATTTTTAATACTAAAATCGTCAGTGTGGTTGCAATGATCAATTAAAAATTTGTTTTAAAAATTTTCGAAATTGATAGGGTAGGTATGAAGTGAATAATTCACTTCTTATGAAACCTGAAAATTACCTAATGAACATATTTTTACCTCTTGATTTTTCTGTATCTAACGTGATTATTGAGAAGGATTATTCGATTCTGTTTTAGAGGAAAAATTCAAAGTTAACTATATAACGCAGAATGTATTTTCCAGCATTGTACGGGGTTCTGTTGTATTTTTTTTTATAAAAAGATGCATTGTCGTCAATTTCTTTCGGTAGGAACATTGGAAATATTGAAATATTCCTTGGTACAAAACATGAAGAGGTGTTTGTTCGCAATATTTGCAAGTGTACTTGTGTGCATTTCTTTATTTTTCATTATTTAGATATGGAAAGTATTGATTGATTCGCTAGTTTAAATATTCAATCATATTTTGAGAAGTGCTAATTAATTAATAATTTTCCCCATCTCTCCATGAATTTTGGTAAAGATTTAATAATCTGATAAGAACATCCGTCCAAAGCCGATTTAGAATTTAGAAGATTATAATATTTTAATAAATATCCTGATTGATATAATTTTCACGAGATTTAAAATGCTGTAATTCCGTCCAAATTATAATATCTCTCATAAATTCATGCTACCAATTAAATCTCGATATTTCTATTAAAATTATATGATTTTCCATCAGTTTTATTACAGAGGATGCATCGCGTTTACATCGATATCGGCGTTCCTCTGCAATTGCGATTATCAAATCGTCATTAGCGATTTAATTCAATGGACGATCAGATAGTTGGCACAGGGACGAAATCGACTTCATTCTCGAATTCGTTCGCGCGAAACATTTTACGAACCGCTTCTAATCTTTGGACCCTGGGGACACATGAAACGAAATCTATTCGACGATTTGCAGTTACGCCGTTTTCACCAAAATGTGTGAACGTGTCGCAAGACATTATTTCAATGCGATGGAGGAGAATTGAAAATATAAAGATTTTATTTTAATAATCATTGTCTTTTTACAAGATCCTACATGTACATATTTTTTTATACAAGTTGTTATTTAATTTATTACGAAATAATGAAGAGAAAATCTGGACTACGAATATGGAATATAAATCTTTTAAAAAATGGAACAATTATAGGATTACAAAATTTATAATTAACACTAACCGTACAATGTGCGATCAAATGACCGGTTCAATGAATGGAAAATATGCAATTTCTTATATTATTAAGTAAAAACACTGGTTGGTATAGTGTTTGCTCTGATTAAATTGGCAGCCTTCTATGATACTCTCAAAAAGTTATCATTATTTGATAACCAGTTAAAAGATCTGCTACTCTAAGATGTCCAATAATTTTTGTTACAGTTAGTGTCAAGAATTTTGCGAACATTCAAAAACACAATCTGCTCGAGTTATTTTCACTTAAAAACTCGCAGAATTCTCCGTTAATGTTTGCACAATGTTTATTTGCATGTAGTAAGATTACCATTTTATTTAATACATGTACGAAATTAGTGTACATAGCCTACATTAATAATTTACGTAAACACTTGCTGAAAAGTTTAATAATGTCTGTGTACACAAATAAATTTGTAACTGCAAATTACTGTTATTACGATAGAAATATAGGTTTCATGCTTCTGCAATTTAAATTATAAATAATGAAATATTAGCTTTCGCCCAGAAGATGTTCTCTACTTTCATAATTACGTTATTTCGGAAACCTTGCAACACGCTTTATTCGTATGCTGCTTATCAGCTTGGAAATGAATCACTATTATTATAAAAAAAAGAAAACACTAAACGAGAGAAATCTTTGAAACTATAACGGTCAATTTTCGCGATAATTACAGTGACTGATATCCTAAACGAAAATTTAATTGCCGATTACATGCCTCGGTAGAAAATTATTATAAATTTAATTATATGCTTCCAACTGCTGCATTTCGAAGTATCGTCAAATAAATAGAAATTAATAACATCACATGATTGATTCGTAAAATTGATATAATTCCAATGAAACAATTATACACGTATATTATTAAAACAATTACCCAAGTCCAACGTATTCTCTTATTCGACTTTCTTCATTTTGAACAGAATATATTATTTCCATACTCCACAATTCTACTTATTTCTTTTAACATCCACTTCCTTCTAATACCATAGAAATCCGTAATTCATTTCCAAACATAATCAAATATTTCAATATTCAAGAATTTCCAAACTTGAAATCTCCGACAAGATTCTCCACCATTTCCACTTAAACAAAGCATACCGTACAACCTAATTTCTTCGTTAACCATATAATTTTCAATTACCATCAAAATTTCCAAGATTCAGAAATTACCATAACTCAAGAACGCAAACGAAAACCTCAAAGGCAACTTCACCAAACATTTTCTCGCCTCAGAACCATTATCAAAGTTGAACCCATGTATTATGAAATGCTCTATATGTACATAGATAGCAAACTGTCTGCTTGAATCGGCGTGAAACTTTCCCAAAACCATTTTCACCGTTGGAAATGATGGTTCGCCATCCTCCGCCATATACGACCACGGCAAAGCATCGTGTCGTTTGATTTTCCTGCCAGAAGATTTAATCAAATTGCAGAGAGGACGAAACTACCGGTTGTTCCTATCCAATACATCGTCGATCAGTGGTCTAGGATTCACGTAACGTAACGCGTCGCGTGTTGCACGTGGGTGTAAGGCCGTCAAACTCATTTGCGGACACGCGTGTACTCGTTTCGTGGTGAAACACCATGGACCACGTAACATGACCGCGAATCCATCGAACCGTTCCTCTATTTCCGCAAAATGAGACAAATCGTGACGTAAATGAAAGACGGGGGTAAATGAGTTTTTCACAGTGCGCAAGAAAAGTGAATTTCCTTCAGGAATTCTTCTGATAAGAGATCGATAAATTGGAAATTATTGAAGCAATTATTGATAATTGTTAAGACGAGGGATTGATGGGTTGGATGATTGAAGTACTGTAAAATAGAGTGGTTATGAAATTATTATGCAAGGTGGAAGGGTGAGTGACTATTAACACTAAAACTACCAAACCAGTCAAAATGACTGGTACACAATTTTTTCAAAAAATTCTCCAAGTTTATATAAGAGTCATAGAATAAATATTCTACGTCTATATCAATAAACATAAATCACCCAATCGATCAAATTTTTTGCCGCTTGATTCCCTCTTTTTCACAGTACTTATTTAATTTGTTAAAATATGTTAGATTTGACGCCGGTAGTTCTAGTGTTAATGAGTATATTTTAAGCTTTGTGAGTCTAAGGTGCTGAAGTTATCTGTGATATTTAAGAAAATCTTCAGCTTCGACTAGGAAAAATACCACTTAACTTAAAACTACCCCTTCTGACCGATCACTTGGCCACAAATACTTCCTTGATACAGATATCTATTCGAAAATTACAAATTCTCGTCATTGAGTCCTAAACACAGGTAACCGCAATGATAGATGATAATTTATTAATTGGAGTGGCAACTAATTAATAAGTTAAAAGTTCAAAAGCGTTAGATCCGAAAAGCCTATTGATAGGCTTCCGGTCTGTAAAGTGTTAAGAAATAGTGTGTCCCTTTCTCCTGCGCCCTAGAGATTTAAATTCTAGAACAATAAATAATAAGAATGATTCATCTAATACATGAATGAGGAATGACCTAGTACCCATCCTGCAAGTGACAGCTACATGGGGTTGAATAGCGTTATTAAGTTCCAAGAAGACAAGGAGAACGTCCTCGGTCTGAAAACATAGCCTATAAAAACGTCAATACATTACGAATATCTGTCCACGGGTGTACATAACAGGTGGAGGCATAGTATACGGGAACACGTGACGACACGTTTTTATGAGATTCAATCTAATACAAGTACCAAACCACCGAATGTTGGCTGGCTTTCATTGTTTCTCCTGCTATTGGCTTTTGTTACTTCTATGGCCCATTACTACGGTATCCGTCGTGAAATTTATATAAAATTGTCCACAGCTTTCTTCATAAATCATAATTAAATATTAGAAAATATATAATCTTTACTTTTAGCTCAGAACTTGTAACGCCCCCGATTTTGAGGACGTCAGGTCGTAGAATCACTTGTTTTGGTCTTTAGAACAATTGAAATGTTTCGTAACATGTCTTGTAAGGAACAAATTATTTTATTTCTCTATAAAATGACTTTATAGTCATTTCATTTCATAGTCCTAATTTATAATAAATCATTTTATTTCTCTATAAAGTGACTCTATAGAGAAATTCAATAACAGTTTCACTAGGACTTATTTTCGTAATAAAACCATTCTTACAAACCATGTTACGGTTTATTTTCGTAGCAGGTCTTATTTTCGAGGAAACACGATACATCAGGAATATTTCCAGGCACTAGGAGACCTTCAGAAATCTTTGGAAAAATAAAGAGCCAGTAAATAAGTGATTTCCTAACGACAACTCAATTTCGATAAGATCGACTACTTCCACTTGCAATCTCGTTGGTACTTGAACAGTTAATACCGAGGAACATTCTGAAGTATTTTTTTTTTTGTTATTGACGTAAAGGAGAAGCTCTCCAGCGGATCAAAGGAGGCAAAGTGGAACAGAGTTTCTACTTTTCGTTGCATTCGCGGAAGAACCTTTTTATAAGTACCTTATTTCATCCATCTCCCAGACTAATAAATCGCCCAATCATCCGAGAAAAAGTAGAGCATCTTTTATCATCATCGTTAACGAGCTCTTTCCGTTGGTTTACCAATACAAAACGATTTTAAGCTGATCGTTAAGTTCGGTAATTTGTCTATCGACAGAAATTTCCTACGCCAGCCAGAACTTTACGATTTTCAAGGATACCTTAGTTTCCCATCATCGAAAGTATGTGTACGTGTATATACGTTCCGATCATCGTGTACGTGTATATACGTTATATCTTCGTGGGGAAACTGTGCCGTATAGACTCGATACGATTGACCGATTTCTTGCCCCTTGGAACGACTATTTCCCGTGAGAAATGTTTCATCGAAATTTCCCGGCTATTCCTGTAACTTCGATCGAAGAGGAGACACGCCGAGTTTTGTGCAACGAGTTTATCTGCACTGTTTCAAGGGGGAAGGAAGTCGTATTTCTTTTAATTTTTCACGGCTGACTCACTGAAGTATTACATACGGCACTATTTCCTAACTTAAACTTTGAAAAATTCCTCTATGATGGAAATAAATGAAGGAAATGAAAAAGAGTTTTTACGATAAAATTTTCACCCAACTAAAGGTTCAACTATTATCTTAACACTAAAAGTACCGACGTTATATCTACTGAAATTTAGATTTATTGAACAAGTACTGTGGAAAAAGATAAATCAACAAGTAAAAGGTTTAGTTGATCAATTAATTTAGGCTTTATATGGTAGAAGTAGAATTTTTACTTCACGGCACCTCTATCAATTTAGGTAATTTATTGAAAAAATTTTGAACCGGTCATTATGACCGGCTTGGTAGGTTTAGTGTTGACAATGGTACGTCCTCTGATCACTTCCGGTCTCGAATCGTCACTGAATCATTTTTTAACGCTTCGCAGATGACTCATTGACGACTGCAGATTTGAAATTAGTAAATGAAAGATCATTGTTAAATAAGGATCATGGTTAAATAATAATTAAACTTACGATTTAATAGAAACTTTATAGTAGAAGCTCTTGGATATTTCGAAGAAGGATTATTCAGAACTTTGCACGATGACAAATATAGTATGCACTACTTTACTTGACATCAGAAATAAAAAGAAATATAGCAATATCAATGGATTTTATATGTAAAGTACTATAAAAAAAACCAACATATTCAAAGACATGAAAACATTCTGAATACACAGAGACACAAAAAGATCTCTATAAAATAATATTTTCACTCCCAAGCAAATAACATTTCTCCATATAATCAAACCCAGATATAAAACAATTTTAACATGAATTACAGAATCAATACAAAATATAATTGAAATTTATACAAATGCATTCAGACTCCATTGTCAGGTATATCGGTTCTGAATCGAGATTTAATTATCCATCGTTTTTATATCCAACGCAGACAAACGCGAAGAATAAATTAAATAGCTCGAGAGAAAATTGAATGCGTATTAACGACAGGAACAATCGTCCGATAAATACACCTGCGATGATATAAAAAGATACAATGTCCTCGACAATGCCGAAATCCAGTTTTCCTCCCATTGACTCCTGTTATCTAAAGTAATAACAGCCGGCAGAGGCCAGAACTACTGAACCACTATTATATAAGCCATTCTGTTATCTCAAACGTCTTGTACCACGATATACATGGCTAAACTGGTTACTATTGGACAATCGTTGAATCTAATGTTCGCTATAGTAAACATTTAGGTACTTACAAAATGCTATTGTCATGTAACGAAACTGCAGATGCTAATGGGGATCAATGGAAGGTCACTTGGGGGATGAATAGTATTTCTCACTAATTCTAGTGTATTTTCAAGAGCTGCATCGTTCTGCATAATTGCACAAGAATATCATATTAACGAAGATCATTTGTAATTGTTTGTATGTACGTCGACAACAATAGAAATAAGTTTTGTAAGCGGAAAGATCTAAAAGTTTTACCAAAAACATAGAACGTCGGAATTGTCGAATTTAATTGTTGGACGACGTTGATGATAATAGGGGTTGAAAATTCCAGTCGTAAATAGTTGTTCACATTTCAGAATTCTCTTACAACAATAAGTAAATCTCCATAAAACAGTAGACTTTGAGAAAATGTTATGTCCACGATGAAATAACCATATGAAACAAAACAAGAAATAAATACGTTTCATTTAAAAGAGAAATAAGTCCATTTATACTTATGTTGAATACTTAACAGCGCCTAAAAGAACTTCCGTGCACTAATATTTAACAATTAACCTTTTCTCAACGAGTTCACGAGAACACTTCATTTCCTACACTTTATTATTCAAAATATGAAAATAAGACATCCATGTTCAAGTCACAACTTAATTTTTTTCGAAAACAAAAGTACTTTGAAAAATAACAACTTAAACAAAAGTAAATAAGATAAAAAAGTGAAAATTCCATGAGAAAAAGTTGAACAAAAACACTTCTTCCATCTGAGCATCAAAACACAAAGATGGTTCGTTGTTGTTAGACGCCGAAAGAAAAAGAAGAAGTCTCGGTGCAGGGCAGAAAGGCAAGAGATAAAAGGAGTACACGCCTAGGGACGCGAAAGAACGGCTATATCGTTATTTCGAGAGGGTAGAAGAAGCCGTTCTACGTGTACGAAAACTTGAGCTATAAATTCCTTACCCTACAGCTTCGGGGTCGACGAAGCGGGGGAGAAGAATAAGGGAATACGATAAGAGGCGTATACGTGGAGGGGAAAGGAATTGAGACGTGAATGGGGGAGACTAACTTCTGAAAGTCATCTCATACGTGGACCTACAGAATGTTGAAGTCTTGCGTGCAACATCATGAAAGGGTTTAGGGGTTGCTGGAGTACTCGAGGTTTTGAAGGTCGATGCCGGTTTGATTCTTTGAGGCACAGGAATTCCGAAAATAAAATGGCCCATGTTGAAAATGCATTTTCTTTTTTTTTTAACTGAATAAAGTTGGTTTGTATTTATTGACAAAGTTATATGATAATATAAATTTTCAACCGTGCATCTTCACGCACCAAAGAGATGAAATATTTAATCCCAGGAACATTTAACAGTTTAATCCCACTGTGCCTCAAAGTGTTAAGAGCATTTTCGGTGAATTTCCTTTTGCAGGGAATTTTTAGCAATGCGAATGAAGATGAGTTCAAATTGTGATAATGTTTAGGAATAATAGTGGCAAAATGTGGAAGACTGCGTTCGTTTATGGCGGAGAAGAGGTTGAATCCATTTTTTTAAATATAGAGAGGTAATTATACATTTGGCGATTCAAAATTAACTTTTTGACAGAAAGTTATACTATTAATGTATTTAAATTATTAATTACTATTTTGGAATCATATTGCAACGGTTGTATTTAATTTTTTTAACTGTAACTGTATATACATGCGATGAGAAAGTATAGTTACATTTCTTCTCAGATCACGTATATATTTCGCTTGTCCTCAAAGAGTTGTATGTTTAAAGAGGAGAACAGTTAAAGAAGTCGATTTGGAGGTGATCAGGAGAAAGATGTGGCTAATTGTGATTTTAGTTAGTAGACCTTTAGATGTGTCTAATTGTGATTTAATTGTTTTACCAAAGAAAAGAGATTTTAAGAGTGGTCGTAGTAGAAGTATCAATCACTGGTCAGACTTTACAAGACCTGCATCTTCAGTTTGGAATTATTGTTTGAAAGTAATAGAACTTGTAATTTTAAATATCTCTAAGACTGTAATTCATTTGTTATAAAGAAATAAATTTCTAATAACAAGAAAGATCAAATGTAAATCGATTGTTTAAAAATTTCAGCTGCATTCATGTAATAATCATTGTTCTACTGATCTACTGAAAATTATAGTACTTTTATCCTTCCTGAAAATTAGATTACGATTTCCAAAAAAAAAAGATAAAAACATCGAAAGTGAACCTTCTAGGATATAAAAAAACTTTTTGCTATTTTTAACAGAGTTAGCTTAAATTTCCCTGGGCTGCAAAGTGGTCCACGATGACGTGAATATATTCGAATATATTCAAAATATGTGTAAAAAATTAAATTCAAAAATTTCTAGGACTGCATGGGAGATGATCGGTACAATCGGCTGAGTATGCGCGACACCCGGACAATTTCGATCGGAATGCAATTGTCGGGGAGATTTAGAAACGATGCTCATACTACATTGGATTCCGAGACCTCTCGTAATTTCGTTATTAAAAAAGGTAGGAGGAGGAAGGTCTCTTGGTATTCCTTATCGCCTGTTACATCAGCTATTAAATGATATATCTGCTTGACTTCGTTTCACGAGATTTCTTGCCGATATACTTCACGCGAATGTCGATTCTCTGTCACTTGCCGCACCTTAAAGGTGATATACAGTATATCTTTTATTCTCCAATATAGTTTTCTAAGTATTTCAAATCATAAAATGTATGTGTATCATTGTTCCACTTTCAAATTTTCTTTGGAATTAAAATTCACAAAATCTCCGACTAAACTTTTCCAAAATCCTGCTGAACAGCTAATTTTCAGGACAACAAATTCGAGTCACAGAGGATTAAATAATTCTCAAAGGACCTTTGAGGAAAACAAGTAAAATTTGAAATTTCGCGTGTAAATTAAAAATATATCCAAATATATTTAACACTTTGACTGCCATGGAGGGCACCGGTGACCGGCGCTATTGAATTCATTAAATTTCCGTGTAACTTGGAAATTGTAATATTTATGAATTCTCGGGTTTATTAAATATTTAAATATCGACATTAAAAAGATAAAGGTCTGCCGAATATCTATCTATCGGTATCTTTGAAGTTTCTGCTTTGCAAAAATACGAATTTAATAGAAAAAGTTCCACTTCAGTAGAAATGATGAATCTAGCGAAATACCGGTGGCGTTCAAAGTGTTAACTATTGAAAAAATCTTTACAGATATGGCGTATTTATATTTTTAGAAGCCTAATTACTTTGTAGCGAAATATCTGCAATAATTTGTAAATAACTAAGGATAATTAAATAAGTTTGACACGTGTTATATAAATAATGAATGTTAAAAATCTACCTTCCGATGGAAAAAAAATGAGGTCATAAAAACTCACTTTCTCGCTGTGTTCCTTAAAATAATTAATACTGTACGGAGCACAGGATCAAAATGAATCACATTCGGTCGTGGTTATTCAAGCCAGTGATATTTCTGGTTCTTTTGAGAGAAATGAGGGTGGATGTTACGCAAAGTTTTTATTTTTCGCATAATTAAGACTAGTCGTGACGCGGGAGTTAAACAAAGCGCGTTGGGTTTATTCGTGCTTGGAATTTATGACACATTTTCCGTTAAGAAGAATGAGAATGCGGCGGTTGCTCGTTCCCTCAAGCTTCAACATTCCACCGCAATTTCTTTTCGAAAAAATATGTAATATTACGTGATACCGTTTGCGTTTTTAAAGTCTCACGAAAATTGCATAAAAACAGAAGTGTGAGAACACGTAGCGCTCGCAGTGGATCGAAGTTCTAAGAGATTGCACAACGCATAAGATAAACATATTTCATATCTAGCTTCTCTGTATCGTTGCCCTTCGTAGTACATAAATATCACGATATTACTGCAGCTTGCATACATTTGAACTTTGTTCGTTTCCAGCAAGAAACTCTCATCGCTCATCGTCTTTGGCGTATAAATACCAACGAGGTCGAAGTAAAATCTAATTAATCTTTCGACATATATTTACTAACAGTTGTATTATAATTTCCTGGTTTTCATTTAAAATAGGAATAACTAAATTTACAGAGAGAAGTGTGGATATTTGTGAAACTTTAATTCTCACGAACTTCGCCATTTATAAAGTAAGAAATTTTATCCTGACTTATAAGAAAGTAATTCCTAATTATAGATTTTTTATATTTTTTTAATACTATGAATGTCTATAGAATGAATTGTTTTTTTATGGTTTACTAATGTATTATTGTAACGGCGCTTCATAATTAAACAACTCAAATATTACAAAATAATGTCTCTATTTTAACGGATCCAAACTTCTCGCTCAATGACAACTCTTTTCTCTATTGTTTAATCGATATTAACAATTGCAATTGGTTGTTATCATTTTGATAATCGATATCAAGCATAGGGAAGGCAATTTCGTTACGATAATTCGTAACATTACATACATTTTGGGAATGCAAAATGTAATTAACTTTTCTTATATTATTAGTAATTTACATTCAACGTTCAAGATACGATATAAATAATGTATAATTATTTCTACAAGTTTTATACATATTTTTAAACTCAGGAGAGGAAGTAGTGTCTAATCAAAGAAGCGCTTTATCTGTTGGACGTAATAACGAGTGTCATATGTTGAATATTCTATATATTTTTTATTTAAATGTATTCTGGGTATATTTGCAGTCGTAAATTTCTCATAAATGTATGACATTCTCGCAATATAGTAACGGCAATTTAGACGGAAAAGCTCATTCCTTTCTCATTACATTTGCGCAAATATTGTTACGTGATTAATGCAAAACTCGTCAGCTGGTAGCCGAGACACGGTATTCGTGCAGTAGCAAATATTTATCCTGTGACCTTTGAATTTAATTGGTTAATCAATAATTACGTAGTAGGTCATATTTAAACAACCTGATACGTATGTCTGTCTTACGAAGCCTCGTGACTAACGAGTGCCCTAAAAGTAGATGCCAAAATTCTTCTACTCATTCCCCGTTCCATTCTTTTTAAAGATAATTCACACAATTTATTTGACAGTGGTACAAACCTGATTATCCTTATGTGGAGGTATTTAAAGGTTTGGAAAAAAGGTCAGTTTGAAAAGTTCAACATTTTTTAACGCGTGAGGATATTTTATTGTACTTGCTTCATTATTTAAAATATGAAAAAAAATTGCCATACTTGCCAGAAGTTAAATGAAATTCATCTTTGACATAGCTGGATTTATCATTTTCGAAAGAAGGTTAAATTAATTTGAGAAACTGAAGACTTATATTTTAGAAGCAGAGAATTTTATGCGATTCGGTGGAAGCGAACGAGAGGACGTAAATAAGAAATATTTATGAATGTTTATTCTTCTTGATTTTCATTCTCAGTTATAGGTGTTGTTATCATCAATTAAAGTACAGTCTGAATTCAATTCTACTATCATTACTATAAGGCTCATGAGATTTTCAATAATTCTAAAACCGTTCCATACGAATTACTGTAATATAAAATTAATTGCAGCTTTTGCTGCTGCTTACGTAATTATCTGCCATATGCTGCTGAATAGAAGTCACGTGGGATTTGAAATGTCTCGTTTAATTCCTTTGTTACGCGATTCGAATAGTATGTGACCGTTTAGCAAACGATATATTCGAAATTGCATATGAGAAAAGTGGTGTTCCTTCCACTTTTATTTCCCGTGTATTGCAACTAATAAATGCTGTACTACAGCAGTTCCATATACCACAAAGTGTTAATTTCTTATAAACTATAGTTTCATTTTAATCTAAACTCTTAATCCTCGAGAGAAATTACAAATACTGCGAGGAAATATGAGATATAATATCAATAATAACCTGATTGTTAACTGTACGTTTCAAAGTGAGCAAAGCTTGCGGTCTATTAATAATTTTTCATTACTTAAAAACGTCTCGTGTCGAAACAAAAGTATTTTCCGGAGTATCGGGTCACGAGACATCCTCCGAAGGAGTTTTCGAGGAAGTTGTATCAATCTCGGTAATGCGTCGATCGATTCTGTCATATGAGGATCACCGAAGCTTAACTTCGCGGATAAACTTTATTAATATTGGAACTTACGATTAGCCGCTTCTGTGATTAGTACGGTCTACAATATTACCAGAGGCATCGTCGAGATATTAAAAACTATCCTTTCATGCACCACTTAAAACGTAGAGATTGATCCTCGTTTGAGAGAAATTTTATTTAGGTAATAATTAAAAATAGGCGATTAGTCGCGTGGCTTGGGAAGAAGAATTTCTTAATTGAAGAGAAACATGTGAAAATGTGATAAATTCTTATCAATATGGAAAGATAAATTTTAATTATTCTGGCTTTCCCAATCAAAGTTATAGGTACTTAATACATTGAATTTTATGGGGTTTCCCAATAATACGACCTATTATTTAATTTCCTGTGAATTTTTGATATTAAAGAAAAAGATTCCCCAGTATATTTGATATTAAAATACTATATAATATAAGAAATTTTTTCCTTTTGAAAAAATGTAATTTTGAGAGAAAAATTGTCATTTCAATACAAAAAAAAAGCAACTGGAGAAGTACGTTCAACATTTATATACGTAAAATAAGTTAATTACTCGAGGAATTTAGAGCAGAAAGTTGAATTTAATTAAAAAGTAAATAATTTATCGTATTTCCATTGAGAATTTCGCCAATATGAAAAATGGAAACTCAAAAGAATACCTGTATTTGGCTGCATTATAGAAAACGTTAATTTTTGCATTTTCCAGCAATAAGTCCCCGTTTGTTTTTCCGAAAATTGCACCGAATTTGTCATAATACTCGGCACCATAGGAATTACAATAATAATAATGAATAAGACAACATGGATAAATTCACTCAAAAATTACGTTTCGATGTGATTAATCGACCATTAATTGAGTTTTTCTCGAAAGAACACTAGGGTAGAGACAAAGAGAATGAAAAATGGAAAAAAGAGCGACGGAAAAGGAAAAACCGCGAGACAAAAAAAGGGAGGAGCACGGAATAAGAACTAGGAGAAATAAAAAATGACAAAGGGAGAACAGAAAGGTAGCAGCGAAACCGCAGAAATTATACCGATATTAATTAAAATGTGCGGCCGGCAGTGTTCGTCACTTTGAAGTTTCACCGAGCACGTGTTAAACATTCTTTCAGGGACTCTTCTTCGTTACCTCGATAACACTGGTCTACAAAATTGATCTTTTTTTTATGCCCAACGAATATTTATCCAAATAAAACGATCCATGTTACTTCAATGTTATCAACAAACACCATCATAATTGCGTATTAACCCTAGATCGCTAACCTTCGTCGATTCGTCGACGCGGATTTAATAAGTAAGTATGCCTTAATAGTTAACATTATCGTAATAAATAAATACCTATCTTTAATAATAGAAAAAAACATGTTTAAATTTTATTTAAATAATACCCTTTAACCTCTTTTGTAAACACCGTAGTCGAAGAAACGAAGGTTATTGTTAAGCGTCGAAAAATAAGGTTAGTGATCTAGGGTTAAATCTTGTGTACCAAAAGAAATACTTTACATCTCTTATAATTCGCTGAAACTAACTCTTTACGGTTGTATTACATTAAAAACAAAACATATAATCATATTTTAAACAAAACTGGTAAAATCTTAGTAAAAAATTAGATATACCTCAGAAACATGTTGATTCTTTGCTTTGATGGCTGTGAGTAGATATACGATGTCAATAATGAAACAACTATGATGGCTGAGAACAGATGTAAGGCCGTTATCTAAGTGTTGAATCCACTGAGAAAATGAATTTCCAAGTAGCCCGCAAAAAAGAAGTATTTGATGATTGAGAAGCTCATCCAGGAAACTGTCACACACGCACTAATAAGTGAAAATGCTTTAACCCGATCGCGGAGCACTGTTTACTCGTCGGCGGCCGAGGGCAAACTGATAGCATCGCGAATATTGAAATGATTTGTTATTATTAGAGGACGAATACCTGCAAGGCCGCCAAGGACCACCGAGTATGTTTTGACAACACGTGGCAACCGACGTATTTTTTTGCCAGTGAAGCGAACATAACGGCTTCCACTGCTCGTATAATAAATTTTAATGTTTTAAATTCCACTAGGAAATATTGTTTACTTGTACATCTAATTGTTAAAAATATAATACTTTGTTTACTGTAACGCTAATTAGAGAGTCAAATATAACTTGTGTGGGGCACTATGTGGAGATCGCAGTAATTTCGCTTTTGGGGGTCGTAGAGGGATGTTTTTTAGATCGTTTTAATCGTAAAAGTGTCTACTTTGACGTGCTTCCAGCGAAGAGATCCGATCTTTGTTCGTTTAATTGTGAGGTTCATTTTTCGGTCTCGGAAGCCTGACGTAAAAATTCGTATCTAGAAAATCATTTTATTGACGTCGTTCGAAAGCCAAGACTTCAAGGAAGACGTAGAAAAAAGTTTCATCGCGATTAGTTCAGAAATGGCTGAAATATTTAACATCAAAGTCGAAGAAGTCGGATTTTTGAGTGTCGTTGGTGCGGGGGCTGGGCGGCCGGGGGACGCTATAGGTCAAAGTTTAAAAATTTGTAGTTTCGTTTCTGGACATCGTAGAGAGATGATCCTGGCCTCATATTAATCGTGAAAGTGTCTACTTTGAGGTGATTATCACAAAAGTATCATATCTTTATTCGTTTCAGAATGCGGCTCATTTTTCCGCCTCGGGAGCCTCACGCAAAAACTCATCTTTAGAAAACGATTTTATTGGCGTCGTTTGAAAGCCAAAACTTCAAGGAAGACGTAAAAAAAAGTCTCATCACGATCGGTTCAAAAATGCCTGAGGTATTTAACATCAAATTCGAAGGAGGTCAAATTTCGAATTGCCCTCTCGCCTCTTTCCAGAATTTAAAAAATTTCAAATACCACGAAAATCACTCGAACATCGGGGGTCTTTAAACAAATTTTTTGAGTCTTAAAGAAAATTCAAAGATGTTCAGGCACTATCCCAAAAGATACAATGATTTTTCTAGCCAACCGAGAATCGAACCCCGAGGAATCTCTCTGCCTATTCGGTTATCGTTTGGCGCATCGTACGTGTTTCCCTCGGTGCTTGAATTTTGTGGAAGAAACCAAGCAGAAGAAGAAGGAGGCATGTACTGTTATTCCCTCGATAGCATCTGTGCACTGATTCCCCAAACTCGCACGATATTTCTCTCTACTGTACTAAATAAACCGATACATTTAGAATCATTCCACCCACGATTTCAAACCTATCCACCGACTACGGTGTAATAAAACCGCACCATGAGAGGCCGGCGGCGGTAAAAGCTTCTGCTATTCACTAAGAGATAAACAAACAAATTTATAATTCATTCTCGCTACTTGGCAATTAACCGAAAATTAATTAATTTTTCCTTCTTTCTCTACTTATACAAATTTAATTGTCCATTAACTATGAGAATTATGAGCGGTTCGCAATACATGAACAAGACGGCTTTCTGCTTTTTTGTTGTGATTGCTTGCCATAAATGATTATTATATGTGTATGTAAAAGCTGTTAGCAGCAAGAATCAATACCCAGCCCGTAATGAGTAAATTTATTGTATTATAATGGTATAATTAACAAAAATTACTTCGTACTTTCATACGTACTTATTAATTATTAATTGTAGTCTCGATCTCGGGACAAAATTGTTAAAACAAGTGTTCATCATCTCTACCTGTCTATATTGCAAACATATAGTCTTTATTTATTGAAGTGTTTCAACGAAGTTCATCGACTAACTGACGAAAGAAAACACCAAAATATTAGAATCTTTTGTTAGTCAGAAATCTATGTCGATCATTGATGACCGATGCATGTATCATTGTGTTTCGTCTTTTGAAATGCATTAATTCACATTTTTCGTTATTCTTCATACCATTGTTTCGCCTGCGGAGTAATTCAATAGCAGAGTGCCATTATTAAGGATGGAGAGGTAAACATTCCACGCACGTAACAAAGCAATTCGCTACACGTTAAAATTTTTAAACAATAATGTGTACACTTTAAAATTGAAACTCCGAAGCAAACACTTTTCAACGATGCACAGCAACAACGTAATGCAAACACCACGTAATTCTAATAGCAAGAATTGTTCTACGGTGGACGAGGACGTTGAACAAACGTGTACCAACCAACCTACATATCGATTATTATTTAAAAAGCTGAAGCAAACCTAAGTGTATCTTTCTTTACACATACGCAACTTGTGCAAGAACTCAATAAACAAACGTATTGTACAACATCTCTACTACACAAATATAAAACAAACCTTGTCGAATTCTCTTACAACCTGACCTGTTAGTAACTTTGAGTACTAAACCAACGCACGTTGTAGCCCCAAAAATAGCAAAGTTCTCTATCTACTAGCACGAGATAACGTAAGCTTCGATTTTACTCCTGAAAACCGGAAGCACTGTGAAATAATCGGATTGTCAGGAGCTGCTCTTGGATCCGGATTTAAATAGGATCTTTCATTTGCCGGACCACTGCTCTTACCGCCAGAGATATCTGAGATCCTGACACATCCTATACTTTTCTATTCCTCTTAAATGCAATCTGTACAGTTAAATATGGCCTTAATTTACTTAGAAGAAGGAGAAATCTTCTCTGTAATTTGTCATTAGCACTAACCGTACTATACGCGGTCGAATGACCTGTTCAGTGAAATATATTTTTTTTTTGTATTATTCAGACTAGAACTATCTAACCAGTTAAAATGACCGGTACATTTTTCTAAAAATTCTTCAAGTCTGTAGAAGAGTCATAGAATATACTCAACGTCTAATAAAACATAAACTATCCTCTTTTCTACTTCTTAATTTCCCACTTTTCAAAATACTTGTTAACCATATTTTAAAATAATAGACTTAACGCCGACAGTTCTAGTATTAAATAAAGACTATTATTTCAAACACAGTTCTTTCCTGTGTTAAGTTTACAATTCTTTGCATTTATAGTAGAAAGGCGTTATAGTTGTTACAAAATCGGTCACGGAATATACTATGGTAAGAATAAGTATTCACAAAATGTAGGTACGTTTAGTATTAAAAATTTGCCATCAATGGTAATGCTAATCTCGTTGAAATGTTACATTAGCCATATGACGGGCGATTTAATTAAAAGTTCAATGTTGAATACATTCTGGTAAATGGTATCTACTTGCGCGTCGCAGCTGCTACCAACCCTATCCCTAACCGCTGCAAAATGTACGAAATTTGAGCTTGTTGAAATTATTAATAATTTCAATCCACTGACGCGTGCAGCGTTAATATAATAATAACAATATTTATTTGTACTTTGTGTAGGTTCGATAATACATAGAGTACTTTATAGTCAATACGGCAGGTAGAATATATTCGTTCTAGTATCCATTTTAGTTTGCAAACAGCCTTTATGTCTGCCATTATAGTTTAAACCTTTGAGGCCTTACGTAAAATCATAGTTGACATAACTTTCTGTCCTAACTTTACCTTAAAATAATTTCTCTTCTGGAATTTCATAACAATTTTGTGTATCTAATTAATGGATGCTACAGTACCTACATGGACTGATACTACAAAGATAAAATTCTAAATCGATTCCCATTAAAGGGCAAATTAAATGATAAATAAAATGTTTTTGTCAGTAATATGCATAATCGAACTCTCAGGATAAATATTACTATGTTACAGTAATTAACCATTTTGCTAAAATTAACTGTACGCTGTCAAGTGACCGGTCCAATGTTCCATATTAAAAAAATGTTCTAATTTAACGCTTTATGGGTCCGTGTAACTTTCAAGTAACACAAAACAAATCTAAGCTTTTATTTTTCAATATCGATTTTTTAACTTTCTCAAGTATTACAAGTTACCTTTTCAAAACCATGGAATTCTATACAATCCAACGTTTTAAAATCAAGTAAAATTTATTATTTATAATAGTACATATGTAAGCTTTGGGTATGTGTCGGTGAGCCGACACTATATATGCTAGAGAGATGGCGGGACTTGACTATTGATAGACAGAAGCAGATAGATCGATATTGACAAAGTTATAACATTAATAAAGCATACTATTAAACAACATTAATAAATCAAACACAACAAGTGACATCAGATAGGGAAGCACAAACATTTAATTGTTGATTCTCTACTTTTAGGTTAGTACAACACATGGAAACTTGCAACCAACTATTTATTTTGTACATAATAAAAAAAGAAACTCTACTTTTAGACGAATCAACCAGGTGTTTTTGCTAAATCAGAACCCCTAAACAATATTATACATATATTATTTTCTACTGTGCTATCGTGCAACTAATCATCAGATATCACAGAAAATTCGGCCTATAAAGGGTTAAATTAGAATAAAACTGTCTATATTAAAATGACAATCTCTTACATTTCTTTCAGAAAATAAAATCGTTATTTCATAAAAGGTCAAGTAATAAACAACGATCTGGACAGCTATATGTAAAGTACTGATACAATTAGTGCCAAAGCATTAAAAACTTCACTTAACATAAATCTGAGAAATGTATGTCACGACAGAGCCATAATTTCAAATCGAAGAATACGAACGCTATAAAAATCTCATCGTCAAAAGATTACCGAGCCATTGTAAAAAGGAAAATGATGTTCTCACGCGTCAAAATCGAATTCCATCAATCCGTTGAGAAGTAGAAACAAGACTTTGCTTGCTCACGGCAAGAAACGACCTACTGAGAAGCTCATCGTAGAAATTCCAACAAAAAGAAAGACACGAGAACGGAAAGAAAAACCAAAGGTGACATCCGAGCCGCTCGAAGAATCGAGTTTTGTCGATTCGCCGAAGTGCAAGAACAAGATTCCCTTACTTCTATACCATGCCACTGATCCTCCAGAAAGATCGTCTCTCCAGCAAGAACCAAGAAGGGTTACAGTATCCATGAGAAAACCAAAGGACAAATACATGTTGATGGAGAAATCGCGTTTCGTCGAACCTCCATGGAGCAAGAACGAGATTTACCTATTTATGGCAACCAACGACCTCTCGGTAAGATCATTTCCGAAAGAGTAGCAAGAAAGGGGCTTTTGCCAGAGGAGAAATCGGAAGAGACATTCATGGTGGTGGCAGAATCGAGTTTGGTCGATCGAGCGACGAGCAAGAACAGGATTTACCTATTTATGCCAAACGACGACCGCTACATCAGCGACGAGAGGAAAGCAAGAAAGGACGATGCGGATGGCAAAGTCCGGGACAAACCTTCGTCTAGCTGGAAGAATCGAGTTTCGTTGGTCGACCGAGAAACAAAAACTGTTTTGGTAAAACGATGCTACGCGATGAACCACCATTTTAAGTCGATGACTCTTGGCAAGGGGTAAGTTAACACTAGATTTACCAAACCAGTCAAAATGACTGGTGCACAATTTTTTCCAAAAATTCTACGGGTTTATGACAGAGCCGTAGAATAAATATTCTTCGTCCATCGTATAAAACATAAATTACCGAATCTATCATCTCTTCCGCATCTTAATTTTCCTTGCTTTGAGGTACATATTTAACATATTTAAATATAGTAGATTTCACGCTGGTAAATCTAGTGTCAACTTGGAATCGATGGAATGATAGGGAATTGATTTGAAATAAATATTTTGGTACTTATATAGGAATCAGTCTGTGTGGAAAAAAAGTGTTTGGAAATGTGAAAGGTGGAGGTAAAGTGTTGTATGGTTGACAGATCAGTTTTAATTAGCATTAGAATAATTGGACCTGCGGTGAGTGGAGATTGAAATGTGGAGGATTAAAATTTGTATGTCAAACGTCGAATATTAATGAGAGTTATTTTTTAATATCATTTTGTAGTGTTAATATAAATCATTAAATTATTGAAATAGCTGTTTTTATAGTTTATTCTTGACATTATGGAAGTTTTTTCATATCATTGATTGTTTCGTACACATTTCAAGGGATTGATAGAAATGAATTCGGAGTAGAAAATATTTTCAAACACTGACACATGTAATTTTTTCTTTAATTTAATTGTTCCTCTATAACTTCATTTTTCGAAGTACACGGCAAGTAAATTATATATATTCCACTCTATGAAACAATAGAAATAAAATTGTTTCAGCTACCACGTAACGAAATTCTCTATTTCGCAGTAACTTTCACAGTTCCAATTCGATTTTAAGAGTAGAAATTTTTATATCATTAGAGCACTCTTCTACGTGCCCTCTCTCCTTTTCTTTGATACGAACTAGCTCAAATTCAATCTTAGCAGTAGCTATATCGCCTGCTTTCACGAATGCAACATCGTTAAGCCCTCAATATCTGAAGTAGCGATTGTTTCGATTGATCCTCCAACGAGAGTCATTGAAATATCGAAGGACGTAATATCACCATGTATTTCCACGACAATTGGCAATAACCAGCTTTACCTATCGATCGTATAATTTATAATATTATTTACAAAATTTTCCAAATTTTCCCCAAAATCTATTATACTCGATGTTATAGGATCTGGCAGGTTTCGTTACTATGGTAATTCTGGGAAGGGTAAACACAAAGCCGAAACGATAAATACGATGCAACCCTGTACTAAAGATAAGATTCAGTTTACGGGTTCCCCTGAATTATTCAAAGAGTCAGTCAACCGTG
Source organism: Cerceris rybyensis (assembly GCA_910591515.1). NCBI lineage: Eukaryota > Metazoa > Arthropoda > Insecta > Hymenoptera > Crabronidae > Cerceris > Cerceris rybyensis. The sequence continues at coordinate 6,032,580 of OU342797.1, forward strand.
GAGTGATACGAGAATTTGCGAATTTACGCGAGAACTCGAGTAAAAGTTCCATACAGCCTTGCAATTCCCGTGCTAAAATTAGTGTAACGAATTGATCTGCATACAGCTAAAATCAACAGAAATAATGATACTAACATTCACCCACACTTCCTGTCACGTCGATCGACTATAATATTGAAACTGAGGGACATCCTTGTTTCGAATCATCCACCTTCTTCCTCCTAACAACAACCCCGAATTTTGAATGAACTTCGACTCTCTAGAGTCCAATTATACAGTAGATATAATACTCTGTTTAATACACCCACTGTTTTCCAGAATTAACGAACACACCCCTAAAATTAACAATACTAAACCATCAACAGTCACATTCAGAGAATATCTATCGATCGTTCTATTGAAACTAAACATCCATGTTCTCCTGTCTTCAAATCATCTTCCTCCATTCATCATCGACCTAGAAATTAGACTAAACTTCATCTCTCCAGGGACCAATTACATCCGAATAACGATACCCTATTAAATACCTCCACTGTTCCGCTGACACAGAAACATCCACGTTACAATACTACAAAATCGTTCGCGAAACGCACGACAATTTAGCCACAGACCCTTGACCCGTTTTTATGACTACACTTTTGAGTACTTTTTCTTCAAGTTCCATGGATCAGCCAGATAATGTATACACTACAATGGCAACGTGACGTTGCTAAAAACATTGCGGTGCTTGCAAGTATACGTTAATAACATTCTAGAGGTCCAGAGGGAGGAGTAAGTAGAACAACATGGTCCTGTTGAGAAAGACCACGATGTACGTATACCAACTGGTATTTTACGTACCAACTGCATCACGGTATACTGTTATGGAGTGGTCTAGCTTGGTTCAACGTCGCGACAATGTGCTCTCATTAGCAAGTGTCGTGGTTAGATTTTTTTTTCCGTCTCCTTTTTTCTTCTTGCTTTATTACAAGCCTTGCTTCTTCTACACCCTCGGGACGTCTATGGTACGACGTTCGTGCAACATTAATCAACTGCCACGTGCTAATGCACTGTTTCATAGTTAAAATTGACCTCCGATGTTTCGGACGCATAAACCCGTGAAATGTTTCGAAACTCGGCCGGAAGTTAACGTTCGCCAACTTCACGTGCAACTGCAATTTGTTGCGGATGCTAATGCGTGGAGTGGAACGTAGTGTTTTCGATGAGTTTTCTTGAATTGTTCGCAGACGAGATTTTTGAGAGGAGGATACGTCTTGGTGATTTTTCATTTACGGGATTTTGATTTAATATAGAAAATTGAATGAAGTGTTGTAGATTTAACCCTTTGCGGTCCTATGTCGAGCAGTAGTCGACATAGATTTTCACTTGTCTTTATTTTCTGACAAATTAATATCGACTTGCCAATATCAACTAAATGTCAAATCCGTCAAATGACAACGGACGCATATATGCGGTCTGAGAAAAAAATCTGATTGTGGTATGTCAGTGCAGGTATATACGGTCAAAGTTACAAAATTTAAATATAACCATTGAAATATTATTACAAAGACATTATTCTTCAATTTTTACATATTAACAATCTGACTTCTTGATAGAAAATCTTGCAAAATTAACAAAATAATTTGGACAGCAAAGGGTGAACGGATGATTCTTGATACATGGGATTTTGATTTGATACGGGAAGTTGAATGAAAAATTTCAGGGTGAACTGTGACATTGAATTTTGTCGGTGGAAACTTTAATAAGAAATAAATTTGTATTTTTTGGCTTCAACTGCTACGGGAGTTTCATTTAGATTTAGTCGTTTAGATGGTCTAGGACTTCTGTCGCAAAATAAACTTACGGTTGTGATTGAGCGAAGCAATAACGACGAAAAGAAACAAATACGTGTGACTAGGGGCAGGAAAACTAATCGATTGGATTGCAACTTACTATCTCTACACAGTACATATCACACAGGAAATAGAACATTGCAGGTTTCCAGACTATAATGCTTCACTTCCACATAATTTATAGTTAAATCAATAAAAAAGACCTGCTTTCATACAGAACAAGTCATACCTATGATAGCAATAACTGTACTAAATAATTTTTACAATTTGTATTCACTAACAACTGATTATCACTGAGTAATCTTTAACACTAAATTTACGGAGCCAATTTGGCTCATTCAAAATTTGATTGCTACATATATAGTATATTGGTTGGTTAATTTCTTAATAATAAATCGTTCATTTAAATTTGTTTTGGAATTAGTTTCTTTGCAAAAAACTTCAATTTTCTTGTTTGAGTCAAATTGGCTCACTTTAGAAAAATAGGTATAATCAACATCCGTAAATCTAGTGTTAAAAAAAAATACTGAGCAATCTGAATCCCAAAATCTTCCTAAACTATAATCGAATTCTACAAGTCAAAATGATCTCCACGGAAAATCAAGGGAGTCGATTTGCTTAAGAATCGATATACCACTAAAATATCATAATACTCTAAAACCACTCGCTTAAAAGCGAATCAACGGGAGAATCCGTCTTTTCCGGCTAAAAGAGCAATAATACCTACGGCAAGAGCGTGGGATTCATCTTATAAAAGCTTAACCCGTCTCGTGATGTTTGTTGAAACAACAAAACCGATTCCCGTTAATATTCCTCCCCGTTGTCTTCTTCTCTCTGATTTCCAACGGCGACGTATCGCGAGATACCTGACTCACGGCAATATCAATACGATTCGTACTTGCAACGATGAATGCACAAAATGCAGTCGAGGAAGCGAAGGGGGCAGTCGATGTATGCACATGGGGCGAGGTGCATTTCAAACTCAAACGATCCCGCGTCAAACCATGACGCGCTTTCTACTATAGCAGACGGAATACCTTTTCAGCACCTTGACCAACTTCTGCAACGATCTATCTCGCGAAGGGTGGAAATCCTTTTTAGAATAGAGTAGTTTTCGTGACGGTGTTTCCAGAAAAAGATTATAATGTGCATCTTCATCACTGACACTTAGATCTTTGGATACAATTAAATGAGATTTTTGGATACAATTAAATGTAATTTAAAACACTGCAAATCCAAGTGTGTTATTTTAAAACACATAAACATATTATTTCTTTGTAGTCACTTTTTAAACGTTTCCCGGTGTGTTATTATTTAACACAGTACATGTGTGTTATATTTATATTTTAAAATAACACACCTACATGCTTCAAAATAACACATATGTACTGTGTTAAATAATAACACACCGGGAAACGTCTAAAAAGTGACTACAAGGAAATAATACTTTTATGTGTTTTAAAATAACACACTTGGTTTTGCAGTGAAAAGAAGCATAAATGATCTAAAGAAATCCATCTTTTGTTCATATTAATTACGATATACTTTTATCCAGCAACTGAAATGGTACTACTAATTATTTCGTTTCTCATGTGTATAATTTCCACTTCGAATACAACAAGATCGTCGAAGCGGACACCGAAACTCGATAGGATCTTTCATCCATATGCAAAATGGCTGCGTAAGCACGGTGCAACTCACGCGCCAATAATTCTCCATCAAAGTTTGGTTTCGTTGTTACTCTCAAGACAATACACCCTTGATTCTCTTCCGCGCTGCTTCTAAATGCCCTCTCGATGATTGAAGAACAGTAAAGAGAAACGAACCGACCTATTTCAAAATCAATAAATATTACTTGTACCTATTTTCACTTTGCTTTGGAAACAACTGATTCTTGAGGGGGTAAAACAATTTTACATTGCGCAATAAAGTTAGGAATTTTGTGTGTTGTTTTAAATTCAACATTCAACATCTACCAGAGAGCAGAAATAAATTATTAAAATTCTCTTATTGTATTTAAACTTTTATGTTAAAAGTACTAAAAATTAATCCCATGCATTTGGAAATACTACTTCCATGGAAATGTTAAAAGATGAGATATAAATATTCACATACATATTACAACATAAAAATAGAAAATTTAAGCAGAAATGGTGTTAATAATTTCTGCAAATTCTAGAAAAAAATTCCTAACCAGAAATTTTGATAATATCAATAAATAAAGTGTAAAACATCCCACGAGACTCAGTGCGAATGTATAATTTAATTAAACCCCGATATTTAAACTTTAATTACCCTAATGATATAACGAAAATACAGAAGAAAAAGATATCCACAGACTGCTAATATCCTTAATAGCAATTGCTCGCAGCAATTATCCGAGAATGGGAAACGAAAAAAGGGCAATATCACTTTAACGAATAGAATCCAACTACTACAAAATATTTATCGTATTATCATCGCAATTCTGACAATGACGATAAAAGAAAGGGAGAGCATACTCCGATGTAGGTAACATAATATAATTCGCGAAAGGAGAGATAAAGTGGGTCCAGGGAGAAAAAGAAAATGATTCATTTTAACAGAAATTTCTGCTTCCAAGGCATCGAACCGAGCGTAGCATTCCGCCCCGAGGTAGACCGTAATAATGGAATTTCGTGGACAATCAATTGGAAAGCAATTAACGGGGGACTATCGCCGACGATTCTCTCTTCTTTCGTTGCCTCCGAATTTCCTGTCGCGTTCACTCTCAACGGAAACGTTTCTGGTAGCACAGTGACTTCCTCGACGTATCTCCTTGTTCCCCGAGCGATTGATTCCGTCCAAGTCTCCGAGATAATTGAAAGACACACATTCTCGTCGATACGTATTACTTCGATTGATAAAATCAACTAAAATCGATGTAACATGAAGCATTCAAATTCAAAGGTTTCATATCAATGATATTGGATTATTTGAATCTACTTGGACCTCGATGTCGACTTTATACTAATGAATTTTAATAACTTTCGTATATGGAACTAGATGGGGTATTTTGGAAGGAAGTTATCCCCTTGAGGAAAGCAATTCGGGGGATGTCGGGCAAAAAATCTTCTGGCAAGATGGGGTGGAAAATGTTCTGTCAGCGGATAAATGCAATTAAAGGAATTACTTCTGGCGTGTGACGAAGCAATCGGTTTACGCTCAAACATTTGAGAATTCGGACGAATTGTGGGATCGTGTGGGGGATACAAGTAACACCATGGGTTTAAATGTACTGCGGGAAATGCCTTGGTCCATTCGATGAACTGAATTTTGCGAGATACTTTGTGGATGTTTTGGGAAGAAGTTGTTTCTGATAAAATTGTTTCTTCTTTGATTTTAGTAATTAATTCTGGAGGGGGTTGTATTTTTATTTTGTGAGACAATCTTAACTGTCCTTAGATAGACAGTGGTTCTACGAATAATTAATTAGGGTTGCGATTCGTATATCATTCTTAGGGTGAATGATCGATGAAAAATAAATACATTTGCCGTTTTAAATGGGGATAATATATAGGAGGAATGGCTAGAATGACATTCTACGATCTTAATGCAGAAATTACTTAAAGCAATTTCCGCAGACAAAGCAGTTCATTTGATCGAATCTTCGTTTCCGCGTTGTCGCAAAGATTTCAACAAGATCGAATAGAAACGTGATAAAGACTGAATTCCATCTATTCACACTCGAGGATAAGTGAAATAAAGAAAATGAATTGGTAGCTAAGAAGGTAAAGGTTAAACTTGCTGTTAATAAGATCGAATTTAAAGTTCCCGCCACAGCTGAACCATTTTTCCCGTGCGATATGAATAGAATTGACATGGTGGCACAAAATCTCTCCCAAATAGGTCATAGCCACTGAAGCTAAAAAAAAAAACAAAGGCTCAAATTTGCAACCAATAGATTCCAATTTAAAGTCCCCTTGTTGAATCATTTTTCCCGTGCGATATGAATAGAATTGTCATGATGGCACAAAATCTAACCGGAGTGGGTCCTCAGCAAAATGATCATAGCAGTTGAAGCTGAAAAAAATGCAAGGCAAAGACTCAAATTCGAAACCAACCGGTTCGAGTTCAAATTTCCCGTCACATCTAAACAATTTTTCCTATGGAATATGAATAGAATTGTCATGGTGGCACGAAATCCACCTGAAGTAGATCCTGAGAAACCTGAAGTTTTATTAGATTAGATTATAGAATATATTGTATTAATTGAAAGCGCAAAAATAGATAATTAACAAGTAGATGAAGAAACATGAGGAGAAAACTGTCTGGCCTGGCGAAAAATCCGATTTCCGTTGAAATTGGGCGGCTGATCTCACGTGTTTATCGCGCTTCAACGAACCCCATGATCCTCCTTTTTTACCCCCGATATGCTAGTTGGCCAACACCCTACAGGCGAGAGGAAGCTATTGCTCTGCGATCGTGATGGGGATAAAGTATGAACGAAAAAATTCTCAGGGTGCATGGGTTGTACTGTAATATAAGAGGGTTTCTCATCGTCGCCCTACACATCTGGCAATATCCTTTTCACTTACCGTACCTGCTCTACGTTCGAGATTTTCTGATTACATCGCGGATAAGAAACTTCGCTTTGACCCGTTAAATTTCCGGGCTATTGTTTATTGGAAATGGCTGATAGAATTCACGTTTTACGAGGAAACAATGGGAAATGATATTTTTGGTTGGAAGAATTATACGATGTCAAACATCAATTGACTTTGATGTCCCCTTTTTCGCGGATATGTTCTATATTTGTTACTTTCATTCAAACATTGAAATTTAAAGAGAAAATCATTTAGAGTTTTTGTTGGAGCATTATTGAAAATTTCTTGCCCTTCAAATTAATTACTAATTTTTTGAAACGAGAGTAAAATTCATTTTGATGAAAGTTCTACAATATTCGTGAATCATACAACACATGGGAGAATATTAAAATTTTATGTTTAATAATAAAGTATTTTACCTGTTGAGCACCATGATGGTTCAACAATTTCTCCCTAAAACAGTCGACGCTGTTTTGAAAACATGCTACGGTGAAAGTTAAATTCTCGAGGGTTCAAAGAGACCATCGTTCTCCTCTATAGGAAAATCGAAGAAGCGAATGTTACGAAGGGAAATGCAACGAGAATTGTAAAGGAAGATAAGATGCAACTTTTGTAGTCAACTCACCGGCGCAACTGTATCCATTCTTATGAAGAATGTAGCCGTCCCTGCAGTCGCATTCGTACATTCCGTCGTGCAGTTCGTAGCAAAGCTGCTCGCAAGGAGATCCATGTCCGCATCTTCCTGAAGTACAAAGAATCGACACGGTGAGAGAGTTATTTCTATTCTGTGGTCTCTCTAAATATAAAAAGGAAACACAACTACACATTCTAACGGCTAAGAATTCGAGGTCCGTTGAGAATCGTCCTTTCCAATTGCGGAAAGGACTTTACGATCTTGCGGATCCTTTGCGGATGTTGTCGTACAACTCTGTCACTTCGATCATGCGGCTATCTGTTTTTCAATCTTTTCACGAGACGAGAAATAAATATTTATTTTTCTCATGATATAAAATTTCTATTATTTAACACTAGAACGACCGGCGTTAAATCTATGACATTCAAATATATTAAATAAATTCTTCAAAAAAAGGGGAATCAGGAGGTGGAAAATTTGATCGATTCGGAAATTTGCGTTTTATAAGATCAGTTTATAATTTCTAGTCTAGGACTCTCCTATAAACTTAGGAAATTATTGGAAAACATTGTGAATAAGTCATTTTGACTTGCTTGGTCGTTCTAGTGTTAATAAGCATAAATAAGAAGGCGCACATTTAATAACTATATTAAATTACAATTCAAAGGATAATCAACCAATATTTTCGATTACAACACGGCAAAAATATCTTGCGACCTTAACCAGTTAACTGTTGAATTTTAATTTGAGAACCCATCGCAAGGTGCGGAATTAAAGTAGAGAATTTACGTATGTAGACGTAAAAGACAAAGCGAATACTTCTGTTATAAATTTTACGAAAAGAGGAAAGCGAAACGTGGAATTTTTACATTTTTAGTTGATAAGGAATTGACAATTTAGTATGAACACTAGATTTACGGAGTCAATTTGGCTCATTAATAATTTGATTATTATATATATCATATATTGGTTGGTTAATTTTTTAATAATAAATCTTTCATGTAAATTGAATTGGCACTATTTTCTTTGCAAAAAACTTTAATTTTCTTGTTTGAGTCAAATTGGCTCACTTCAAAAATATAGGTATATCAACATCCGTAAATCTGGTGTTAAGAGGCTACCGCAGTAGAACTTTGGATCGACGTGTATACACGTCGAACGCAATTAACAGGTTAAAAGCACAATTTTCTTTGATTTTCCTTAAAGAAAATTCCTAAAGATCGACAGAAAATATTCAAGAAATTTTTTTTCTTTGCGGAGTACCATTCCAGAAGATTCACATCGTCCAATCAATTTCACCAGGAATTAAACTTTCTCCCCCAAAGAAGATCCTACTAACGCGTTTTCATCCACCGATACAATATTCCCAATCTTCGTTACACCAGTATTTCCCCAACCTGCACCTAAATTACATGTTTGCCAAGACCCTGCGTCAAGCTTACCGGTCCAATTTATTCGGAAGAAAAACAGTGATTCATTACACACCCGAAATTAAGCGTTTCACCGAGAAAATTTATCTGTTTCCATTGCCCTATACTTACAACATCCTTGGAACCGAAAAGACAGAGGCCACCGAGTAGTAAGGAACAAAGATATCGGGTACTCGTGCTCGAAAGTATCTTCAGCATGAAATATAAAACAACTGGGTATAAGAATAATGAGTCCAATTTAATACAATTGTATTACAGTGTGGAAGTTGGACAAATCAGTGCGCAATGAAAGACAAGTTCAAATAAGGCCGTGTCGAGTTTCAAAGATTTCCGATAGTAAGCTGACACGGTAACAGTGTGCACACAAAGAAATTCTTTATTTTTACTCAGGAACGTTGCTCTTTTCAAAATATAAAATCTCTCCAGCCGAGAGAAATTCAGAAAAGCCACGTACAGTTTGAACGGTTCACCCTTTCGCGAGAAATTAGCTGACACTTCCTAGATTTCAAAATATAGGTACAAAGTATTTCAAAAAATAATGACTTACACCCTACCAAAAATTATTCTACACTATAAATCAGTCAATTTGTAAAAAAAGCCATCCACAATATCTAAGTGAAAATTTAAAAATCAAGTTAAATTAGAAGTCTTTTTTTGCTTTACACTTTTCGGCGCTAAAAAAGTAATTTCGCCAAAAACCTACCGTTTTACGTAACTCCTGCCCTATCAACCCCATGATGATGCATATCACATATAAAAAATATCCCAAAATTGACGAAAAAGGATTTTACCACTAATCCTAACAGAATCAAGCGAAGTAACGAAATTTACAAAAATTTATATTATTCTATTATTTGTCCAACCAGTCGCAATACAAAGTGTTGCGTGTCGCATTCCGCCGGTGCTTGGCTACAATTCCGTCCAATTGAATTTAGGGTGAGACCTCAGAATTCACGGTCGATGTGTGTACGTAAAATCGAGAGCCGAGTTAAGGCGGTTCGCTATCGCCAGTAGAAACTGCCGGAGGCAATCAGCCTCGAACGGTCGGATAGTAAGAGGATATAGAGCGTGGCGTTACGACGGCCAGGAAATTGTAATCCTAGAGGAAGTTCGCGGTTAGGCGTGAATTATTCCGTCGAGCGTTTGGCTATTGGGCGATCTTCTTGTCGATCGTACGAGATGTTAGGAGAAAATCCGTTAAAGCGTCTGGGAGGAATGATACGTGGAAGGATGCAGACGTGTGCATCAGGATTTTCGATCGTTTTGGATGGAATGCGGTCAAAGTAGACGAGTAATCGAGAAGTCTCTGATTGGTAAAATGAAATTGAATTGTCCGTTGTAAATAGAAGCTTGGATGAAATTTTCTTTTTTTTTTTTGGTAATGATAGGATAGAATGTGAAAGTGCACTTGAGGATATTTAGGGGAGGGAATTTGGTTCCTGAGTCGGTTTGGTTATTAATTTAATAACCAATTAATTTGTTAAATGAAGTCCATGACGATGAACGTCATTTTATGCCGTGGGATGAATCTATTTTCTGGACGATTCTACTTTATTTCGAGTTAAATAGCTTGGGATGTAATTTGAAGTTTTGAAAGCTACTTACAATTAGTGATATTAAAAGTAGAACCATTGGGTAGTTATTTTAGGCGGATAATTTGATTTTTTAATGAAGTAAAATTTAATATGTATGGATTTTGAAAGTCTACACTGTAAGTTTTAATATTCCGTAGAAATTTTAAAAATATTCATTCCAACTAGTAATGAATTCATTTTTACATCATCATTTATTCGGGCAATTAAGAAAAATCTATTTATCTTCTGCCGAACATAAACCTATAAAAAACTATGGAGCGTTTTACACTTACTTTTTTATATGGTTATTAAAAATAACTACCCTCAAGTGCACAATTTGATAAGAAAACAAGAATACGTTAAATGTTAAAAATCAATTTCCTATGGGCAAAAATTGAAAAATAATTCAAACCGCAAAGAGATAAATTGAAATTCTATCCAGAGAAATACAGATACAACACCTTTAACCGCTCGCAAGAATTGCGCAGGCAAAGATTAACCTCACGCACAAGAAGAAATGTAAACTCAAAAACTTCCTGTCCAGTAAATATGCAGTGAATCCAGGGAGGGAAGAAAAATGCATCATTCCTTCGCTCCGTGCGTCAAGCTGCGATATTCCTCACTTTCTCGGCTGTTTTTCTGTACAAAACTACCGCATACTTCTCGTAACTTCGTCCCTTCGCCATGGTCCCCATAAGAGAGCCACGCGCGTCTTTCTCGCCGTTAAGTCACGCCAGTAATAAATAATGATAAACCTGGCACGACGTCCTCTCGATGTTACCACGGCACTGCCGTTAGTCTCTGCAGAACGTACGTATTCGTAACCGTCTGCTAATATTATTTATGGCTTTCATACCACAGGGAGAAAATAATTTCGTATTATCCCGCTGAGATGCAAAAAGTGATATAGTACCGAGTGGTATCGATTCCGCTCGAAATCTACTGTCGGAACTTTCATAATCGTACGGTCATTCTGCTTTAATTAAAATCAACAATATGTCTGACGATATTTACGGCAGAATTCCACGATTTTATTAGATACCATGATATTCTCATGTAATAGGAAAATACTATCGTATGTTTCAAAGAGTTTAATCAACGAGAAAGGTAATGCGTCGGTAAAATGTCATCAGACGTCGTACACTTTTGACGGTTCGATTTTGAGGGGTTGGAACGTGGGAAAATTGAGGGAGAATGTGCAAAACTCGCAGAAAATAATTTCGTATTATCCTCCTAAGATACAAAAAGTGATGTAGTATCGAGTGGCATCGATTCCGCTCAAAATCTATTGTCAGAACTTTCATAATCGTACGTTCATTCTGCTTTAACCCCTTGCCGTGCCATTTCTTTTGTGATTGAATGTGCAATAACTCTGAATTAATTAATAAGATAATAAACTACCCCCTTAATTTCGGATATAGTATGAGTTAACGTAATATTGAATAGCATAGAATTTATTTTATTTTATTAGGACTCACTGAAATTTTTAATATAATAACTTTTGGAGTATTTAAACACTGACTATACCATTTATCGCGTCACGAGTAGCGCTCGCTATTGTACGGCAAGGGGTTAATTAACCCCTTGCCCTACGGTTTGTTATAATTCTGAATTTAATGGTTAAAATAAAAATTGATCAGTGATTCTTGATATGACGTATAATTTAACGTAATATTAATGTTGTAGAAATAATATTATCGCGTCGTGTCTCATTAACATTTTCAATTTAATATGTTCTGGAGAACTTGAAAATTTCCTATCCTGTTTATCTTATCACGAGTGTCACTCGTCATCGTAGAGCAAGGGGTTAAAATCAATATTATGTACGCCGATATTTACAGAGAAATTCTACGATTTTATTAGACACTATGAAATTCTCATGTAATAGAAAAATATTAGCATTTTTTTCAAGGAGTTTAATTAACAAGAGAGGTAATTCGTTGGTAAAATGTCACCAGACATCGTATACCTTTGACGTTTGGATTTTAAGGGGTTGGTACATGGAAAAAATAAAGGGACAAAGTGCAAAGCTCGCAGAATAGTGGTAGCATAAGGGGAGTATGGTAAAACGAAAGGAACATTTGCATACTACGTCGTATATGCGAACGACGTTGCATTTACCTGTACGGATTAACGTGAAACTAATTCTGGGTTTCTGCTTCCTGGTTAAAATCATCAAAAAAGCACAGAGATCCCTCGGTACTACATATTCACGCGTGTACGTATCCGGTGGCTTGAACCGAGTAAAATGCATTTTTAAGCGCCCATTTGCAGCTTCACTTTCCGCATGGATAAATCTATGTGTACTTTTGAGAGGGGGACGATGTAACGTTTGTACATTTGTTACAGATGATGTGGGAAATTTTGTTGTACGTTGATTTTGTTTAATGGTTGACACGCAACGAATTGACCGCCTCGTGTATTCTCTTTTGAACGAATTTGGTGAGAAATTTTTGATAATACTGGGAATGATTATTGTCCCTGACACGAAAATATGAGAAAGAGGGAATATCCGAGGGATGTGGAATTGGATTTCGTTGTGTACAGAATACTTCATGGAGGGCGGAAATATAATAGTAATTTCAGAGTTCAGATGTCGAGAAAGTAATTTGTTAAATTACTTATTTTGTGTTTTAAAAATTACTTCTGTAGGGAATATTTGAAATTGATGGAAGTATTTGAAAATGGAGCAAGTCCAAGCACTTCAGTGTTAAAGTAAGTCATGATACTTCGATACAAACATGATTATTAAATTAATTATGATATTTCAAGATGCATCATGTGTGCAGGAATTTTTCCAACATAAAATAGGTTGTGACCGAGCAAAAAGGTTTTATCAAATGCACGTATATGGGAAGTTTTTCATTGTTTCCAAATCCTGAATGCCACCGCGGTACTTTCAAAGTATTGTGAACCAGGCAGCACAAGGGATTTTTCGCTCGCTCGTTTTTGAGCGATGCAACGTTTGCAAAAGAGATTACATAAAATTTATCGTACAGCTCATATAACAGTATTGCATTCAGTTCCCTTGTATTACACGTCCGTTCTGAAAATTTATGCGTCGTCATTGCAGTATAATTTGAACATTGTTATTCAAGTCTATATCGTTGTTATTATTATCATTATTATTATTATTACTATTGTTATTTGCTTGTCATTAAATCATACCGAACACGCAAATATTCTTCAATATTGACCAACCCACAAATATTTAACCACTAACAAATAAATTCCGCATACCTGCAGCAAGCAGATACTGAAACGTACACGTCAGGAATGTACAACGACGAATCCACACAATCAATGTCAATAAACATTATTAACCCCCTCTTGTCACATCGAGTATCTCAAGTGCTCCAAAAAATGACGCAAAAGGTTGAAGTTCTAAAAATTGATAAATTACGTCATCCTAAAACTCTGCATGATAGAAATTCTATTGGTACCACGTTAAAAAATTCCAAAATAGATGAAAATAATTACTGGACTTTTATTTTGCTAATTTAAGTAGCTGATAAAATGAGAATTACAAAATAAATTAAGTTGAAAAACATTATTAAATCCTGAACTACGATATTAATAAATACCCTGACAAACTCTTCCACTAACTAATCTTATTTTACCAGTTTCCATAACCATTCAATTCCAACAAAGAAGCACTGAACCACTCAATTAACCTCGAAAATCCCTCCTAACCTGAATGAAATAACTCCTCTCATCGCAACCAACAGAATCATCATCCCCTTCGATCAACCGAATCCAAAAATTCCCTCAATTCCAATTCACAATTGATGAGACACATCCCAAAGGATTATTTCATACGAACCCCCAAATAGAATTAAACCAAACGTAGTTTCGTCAGGAAGGATACACAGGTTCCCATTCATTAAGATAATTAACGTCAGAGATGTATCTCAGCACGTACGAAGTATTCCTATTACTCGAGCACGTGAGACTCCACCTTCATCCGGAAACTTTTCCTCGTAGGTGCACTTCCGTGACCTGCATCTCACCGGTGCAATTGTACAAAGAAGCAGTTACCTGTAGACATACGGTTCAAGTTTTCACGCCCAAGTTCTCAACCCAGGCTTCTCAAACGACACACGGTGCATCGGCCTGGCCCGCTTGTAACTGCAGCACGGAGAGTGCGAACACGATGCGGTTCTCCGTTTAACATCGTGTTTACGTTAGCGACACGGCCTTCTATCAGAACGGAGAACAGCCTTGAGCGACGAATGCAAGGCAAGAGGGATACTCGATTCGACATGTTTCGAGGCGCAATGGACCTCCTGATTAACCTACGCGAACAAACCGGTACGCGTGCAAACGTGTGACGATCGACACAGGTTGACGTACCCTTGCTTCGTAATCAAACGCTTTGCAAATTGATCGCCATTTATGTGTCGATATGTTGTCGACGTTAGTTCTGCTCGTGGAAACTGCTGAAGGTAAGGTCGATGAAAGGGTATTTACTTAGGAAATTTGGAGTAACGGGTACAAGTATCTGGCCAACCCTTAGTTGATGGGGAATATGTGCTATGCACTTGAATTAACACTAGATCTACCAAGGTCAAAATTACTTGTTTGGAATTTCTAGAATAAATGAATTTTGTAGCGCAGTTTTTTTTCCAATTTTCTAAGTCTATCTTGAAGCCTGTAGGCGACTGAATCGATCAAGTTTTTCATCCCCTTTGGATACTTTATTTGGTTATATTTATTTGATTATTTTAACACTAGAACGAACGACGTTAAATTTATTACATTTAAATGTATTAAATAAAAACTTTGGAGGATGAGGAATCAAGGGGTGGGAAATATGATCGGTTTGATAAACTGTGCTTTATAAGATCAACTTAGAATTTCTATTCTAAGGACACTCCTGTAAACTTAGGGAATCTTTGGAAAAAAATGTGAACAAGTCATTTTGACTTGCTTGGTTGTTCTAGTGTTAAATATGTTTAATTAGTTGGAGGTAAATCTAGTGGTAAAATTGTATGGGGTGGAGGGAGAATGAAGGGGAGGTAGTAATTTACTTAGGTACTCTTTGGGGGTAATAATGTACAGGATTTGACAGAAGAGGGTGAATTCTTTGAAAAGTACAGCACTTGAAAATTTGAGAACAAAGGAGATTACTGTTTTTTTGGAAAAGGAAGATTCTAAGTTAAGGAGGACCATATGGAAAAATTGATTGAATTAATTCAAAAATGTTGAGAAACTGAAAGCTGTGCAAGCATCACTGCAGTCAGCGGCCTTGAATCCGAGGGAGAAATTGTGGGGTGAATTGGATTTATTAGTTTTATTAATAGTAGCTACTTTTGTTGTAATTATCAACGATAGGGTATGATTATAGACGAGCATCAGGGAGAATAGATATCAAGAGTGGAGGAACTGCACACTCCTGATAGTGGAAGATATAGAATTCCTCAAATTTCTTGACGCACCCCCGCAGAGAATTAACACTGCAGAGATTAATTCGGAGAGGAATGATTTGATGGGTGAGTGTGTTGCAACGAAGACAAGTTGTAAAGCCTCACACACTAGTTGGTTTGAAGCATAACAGGGAACGAGCTGGGACAGGGGGAAGTCTGTAATTAACTCCTTGTAATTTATCCACGATTTTAACGTGATACATACAATGCTCTATTTATTGTTTGACTTCATCTTCTAGAAATTATACAACGTGGGTAGATACTTAGAATATAATTAACGAGTAGGAAGACTCGTAATTAATTTATATAACTACTCATAACGGAAATGTGTCAAATACAACCATCCCTAAAAATTACCCAATCACTAATTATAACAATTTAAATGAAATTACATAAACGAATGAATCACAAAAGCAACCAATTAATTTCGAGAATTCCATTCATCTTATCTTTCCCCACTACTTGAAAAAACATTCAGCATAACAATAAATAAATTAAAAGTTTTCAAACCATGTGAATAAATTCTGAACCATGGACAATAGTAATTCATAAAATACCACATAAACATAGATACCACAGAAATAACTAATTAATACCCATAACTCCAGCTCCCCTATTTCTCTATGCCATAAAAATTCTCCCACCCTTGACAATAGTAACAAAAAAAAAAAGAAAACTGTAATAAGAACAAAGATTTCATCGTAATTTTCAATTTTCGCCACACATCCGCCACATTTTCCACAGAATGCAGCGATAAAACAAGCCACTTAAGTACTACTAACCGAGTTCTGTCCAAACACCGCAGCTTTATGGCGGCAGAAATGCAGGTCCGGTTCTCTATGCGGCACCACGACACGGACAGTCGATCGCGGTTCATACGCTTTAGGAGGGGACAAATTTGCGTTCTGACCGAGCGTCCGTAAATACGGGTCGTGATTTCCATCTCTGAGGCTTATCGTAGTATACGAAGTTGCCACAGGGTCAAAAGCTACCCTAACAATAAGTCCAAGATCGGACGAGAGCACGTACAGTAGTACCATCTAGATTGGCTGGCAATGGGTTCCCAGGGAAATCGCCGAAGAACTCCGGTGGTCCGATTGTCCGAGAACCAAAGCCTAACTTCCATTCAACTGACAAATAACCAGAAATACGTGGATGAAAAAGACGGATCATCGTTTCACACGTCTTTCTTAACGGATTCACGTGTCGAACGATCACCATGGGGTGAACCTTTAAAAGGAGAATTTTCCGTGAGGATCGTTTACACCTTTTACGTTGATGTTTTATGCACTGGGCTGGAAAATGGATATTGATAGGGGATGATTGTGAAGGGATGAGAATTTCTTTATTGGAAAAATTTGTAGTTATTGTATTTTTGAATGTGGTGTTCAGATTTTGTAATGATGTGTACTATTGGGGTGGCAGTTGTACGATGTTTTGGGGTAGGTTTTAAACAATTGTTTCATTTTTTAAATATTAGGCTGTGAAATTTAAAATGCTAGATTTTTTATTAATGTGAATTAGTCGTTCAAGTAATTAATCACCTATCTATAAATTAGAACTTGCCTTATGATTATTTCAAGTTTATGCAATTTTGAGTAAGAGAAAGATTGTACATTTTACCTGATAAAATATGAATTTGTTTGAAAAAATAGGAGAACAATTTCATCTGACATCAAAATGTCCCGATTTGTAAGCAACAATAAGAAGAAAACTATTTTACAAGTATTTAAAATACAATACAGAATTCCATGAAATGTATTAATTATGAAAGCAACCCATACAAGCAAACAATGATCGTCCATAATTCAAAACCCTCGAGGTATCCAAAAATTCCATACATTCCAAATAAGACTAACAGTCTCCTGGCTGAAACATTATCATAACAGCAATTTCCCGGAGTTTTCCCCTACCTCTCATCACCATGAAAAATCTATACTGGCAACGATCGACGTACAAATTGAAGGTGAGGAAAGAAAATAATACAGTAGGTAACACCTGCTGGTGCAGTATATTTTGAAGATGGACGAGTTTTATATTGACTCATGCGGTGTGCATTATGCCAATATTTTGCCAGACGGAATAAAATAAAATTACCACCGATAATCCGTTCCATTGATCAAATAAATTTCACGTAAAAACTTATGAAACTTCCTTCTATAATATCATTTTATAGTACTCTATCCTAAGAAGTAATACAATAAATAATAATTCTATTACAGATAAGAAATACTCGATTTCCGCACCCTTTCATACATATTTCCTTTGTTACATTCTAGGAACTACCCTCTTTTCGCGCTTCGTCTATCTTTATTCAATGAACAAGTCGAAATTTTTCAGTTTCCTTTCTATTATTCATCCCCATAGTCATCCTCTTCGTTCCTGTAGTAACTGAATCTCATTGTACGAGTTCGTTCAACTAGCTGGCGATTCGTAAGCTTTGAGAACCACTGAATTCTACCGCCCCCATTGGAACGGGGGGTGGGTTTCTATAGCAACGCGCTACTCTCGGACACGTCGTCTAGCTCTGAAATGAGTAGCATCGTCCGATTTCCAAGTGGTAAATCTGAAAGCCTCTTCGACCTCTGATAATCTCATCGGCAAATTTTTCCTTTTTTGATAAGACGAGGTAAAACGCAGAAGTTATGGCTTTATTCGCAATGGTGGACTTGGGATTTCTAGAGAACCGGACTATCGATCGGTGGGGTACGATATGGCGAGAAGATGGCATGGAATTTTAAATTTTTTCTACAATTAGCATCGGAGTGGTTTTGGAATTTTTGGAACTATGAGTTGAAGATCTGCTAAGAGTTTTAATTTGCTGAGACGTCTATGTTAAGCGTTTTTGTTGGGATTTTCTCAGTTACTGGGTAAACTAGGATTAAGAACCACAGTTATTGAGATAAAGTTTTCTAAAATGGAGAGGTTATTGATTTTTTTTATTTTTGAAGCAATTAATATTGCAAAGGTTTCTAGATTTTTGTGATTGAGAACGTGACTATAAAAATTATCTGCTATTTCTGTTGTTGATTTCATTTAGAAAAGTGAGTTAATAATTTCTTGTAATTGTTTCTTGTCCTCGTTTGTATTATTATTAATTATTGAATCACTGAAAATTTACTGATCAATTTCTGGTAAAGTTTACAGCAATATTCTTGGAATGAAAATTATTTAACAGTGTAGTAATCTCTTTAATTTCACTATCTACATTTTCAACCAGACTTGATAACACAAAACAAGGGGATCATTTGAGATACTCTAATTTTTAATTAGAATTCGATATATATATGGTGCTTCATGTTCCTTAACCATAGATATTTTTAAGTATATATTACAATACCTAACATTAAATAATTACTCTCACCACCAAATGTCAGATCATAATGAATGGAGTGAAAAATCATCACCTTTTGAAATTCAAAGTCCTCTTATTTCATTTTCTACACTACAACCACTACTCGATTATAAAAACAATTGATTAATTTAATTGGATAAATGTAATTGGAAAACCTGCCTAGTACTTGACTCGGAAACCCTTTTTTCAAATACATTAGAATAACCAAAATAAAGCAATGATTCTGATAATAATTTACATTTTCTATTGTTTTAAAAACGGCCCAAAAATTAATAAAATATAATGCAAGGTGCTCCATACAAAAACTTAAATATCGAAAAAAAACTTAAAATATCTCAATCAACTGTACCACCCTTCCAATTTCAACTATACTTCCAAAACACCACATATTTCAGAATAACAAACAAAAACCACCCCCAAATAAGTGCACCACCGAAAACCATTGTACTTCGACCGTCACACTCCCGGTTGCTGACGCAGCCACAGAGTGGAGTGTTTGTTTTAGAACCTCAGATCGTTAATCCTAAAGCTCCAAAGGTGTGGGCGATTAACGGCTCGTCGGATTAACAGATCCGACGAGGATTTGTTCCAGAATTTGTGCAACTGAAAGCCCCAGGAAGATAACATTCAACCCAACCTATCATTCCATCCTCAAAAATTCCACGCCCATTATTCTCAACATATCTAAAAAATTCATCCCTTAAGAATTCCTCATAATCTCCCCAACCCCTTGTCCATTAGTCGTACAATAAAATACCAATTCATCAGAATCAGAGATCACAAATACCATTAAGGAAATACGTTCAACGATTTTATGAATACCGTTGTATTTCACCCTCGTCATTCAACGACCAGCAACTTCCTCGTTCCGACTAAGTGCCAGTGGTTATTGTTCTTCGTTCGTATTATTCTATAGCTTGCACACGATCGATTTTCACCGCGACGTATTCCGCATGTGCATACGCACGCACGTGCGTGCGCCGAGCAAAAGAGAGGTCTACGCAACAGGGGGAAGATCCATGAGGCAACTGAATCTCGAGTATCGTTCTCGAGGAATAATTAAAATTGGCAATTTTGATCAAATAAATAACACTACTCTACGAGCCAGCTGTTGAGCTTGATAACGAAAGAGGAGATGATCTTGAAAAAGGGATGAGATTGAGGGAAAAAAGCGTGTCCTATTGCATGTAACTTTGCTCGATAAATAATGACGGACAGCTGCGGTGATATCTTCACCTAACGATGTGTTTTTACAGGGTTCAAGTTTTGCAACTGAGCTGCTGTGATAACGGTTGTAAAAAAGTTTCATGTGTTAGATGTGAATGTAAAAGTGGAGGTTGGTGAAAATTACATTTGGTGGTGTGGTAATACGAGGGATGTCGGTTAGGTAAAGTGATGAAAGCTAGAAATGAGAGATCTGACTCTTACGATGAATTGAGGCTCAACAAGTGCGACGGCAATGACGACGTATGGAGGTTGTGATAGAACGTGGACGTGATTTGTCTGAATTTGTAGCCTGTTGTCAGTCGTTTGGGGATTGTTGAAATTGAAAGTTGGGGTGGATGAATGTTCAAGGTCTGATTAAAGAAATTCTGGAAGACAGTGATCTATATCTACTCATAGAAATCTTACAAATTAATAAAAGTAGTCTATCTTTTTTACACCATTTAAACAAATCAATTAAATTTCGGGCACCCCAAGAAATTTGACTGGTAGACGTCGAAATTCTATGACATTAAGGACGAAAGGAGAACTTTGTCTTCAAAATTTCTAATTTTAACACTATAATATTTTTTCAAAAGTTCTCCAAATTTATGGGAGAATCATAGAGCATATATTCTATCTGGAAAAACACAGATTTTCCAACTGGTCACTTCTTGCATCCCTTGATTCTCCTTTTTCCAAAGTACTCATTCAACATATTCAATACAGTAAATTTTACATCAGTACTTCTAGTGTTAACAGACACCAAAAAATACTATCTAACAAATCTGACCAACTTTCTCCTCAAAATCCATAACAAAGAACCCTCCACCTACAACCACAACCCTCGTACCATCCTCAAATTATACATGCATCCACAATTAACCTACTTCTTCAACCTCGCCGTTCAATCATCCTTAAACTACCACCTAACACCCAAAAATCTAATTCCTTCCATAAATTACCAACGTTAAGTTCAGCAACAACGTCAACAAGATAAATTCAGTTCCCATCCTCCCCTCAACCAAAAGAGCTCTCAAAACGTACCACCTTCTACCAACCAACCTCATCCACCATTAGAACACCGACAAAAATCTTCTATTCTCACACGCAAATCTTATCCTCTTGTTACGTCCCGAAACCGAATCTCTTTCCTAAATTTTTCTTTAAATTTAATTTCTCCGATAATAATACAAAACTACAGCGTTACAGCTGGCTGGAAATTAGCGATCTAAAACAAAATGCATTAGCTCAGCGGATAGGGTTTCGAATCGAGATTATTACTCAGACTATCCGGTTCCGCAAACTGCGAATCGCGACTCACGAATTGATACCGATTGACCTGTGGACCTGGATGGAAGGAAGGATGGAAAAATTTGAAAACAATTACAGTTGCCGAACTCTGCAAAACGTGATCATGGGCAGGGCCTACCACCTCCAAACACCCCGTGTTAATAAAAACCAAAAGACGAGCTCGACTCGCCACTATCGTTCGAGTAATCACGAGGTGTGTAGGCGTTAGTCCGTGAAAACGTATATAGTGAATCTTAGATTCTCTATTTAAGCATAGTTCGGTTGACATATTGTGATCCGAAGGACTTAGTTTTTCACGTAAAATAGTAGTTCTTTCATTTCTTTGTTTCTCTTATTATTGTACCACGCGTTATAATTGTAGCTAAACTTAATCTAGTTTACCATTAAATACAATTTAAATCTAATTCATAATATAACATTTGCGAGTTCGCGACGGTGTAAGAAGAAATCTAACTTTCCAACCTTCCCTCAGCGTCCGGTTCGCAGGCAGATTAGGACAGCGGATTAGGACGGAACGGCCTACCTATTTAAAATAAAATCTATCAGGGTGAGTTCCACATACATGAAACAAATCATTTCACTAGTCGCATTCTGATTGATCCATTGGGTCGTGGGATTTTCCTAAATCGAATACGACTTTTTGGTAATTCTGTTACACTGACGAGCTCTGATTCCGGAAGTATATAACATTTTATATTGTATTTTCTGTAAATGGGAAATTCTCTCCTCCCTGTTGAGGGCGGGTTTTAACGAGTCTCTCGTTTTGGGACAATGCCCTAAAAACCCCAACCGATACTGCAAGGAGACAGTTTCACCACCCAAAACTTTGTAGTATTGCGCACCCCTGTTCATTATACAAACATTTGTACAGAAACCTCAAACTCAAACTAAACTGCACACATTTTGAATACATATATTTTTCTGTTGTCATACCTAATTAAAGAAAGTCTGAATTCAATTCATTAAACCTAAACACCCATATCCTAAACATCAAATTTCGATTCACATAGACCTGTACTAGTCTCGACAGATCGACCCATCCATCCTGTCCTCTCCTCGCCTTAGGCTGGGGAGAGTAGCAAAATCTTATTAGAATTAAACGCGGAAACCCGCGTGCGATTCGTTTCGTATTAGCTAGAACGCGCGGAGTCTACCGTCCGTTGGCACCCGCTCGACGGCGGACGGTACGCGGAAATAAAGCGCCGCACGTAACACTCTCATCGTGAACCTCCACATCGTTGAGATCGCCCAACCCTTTCCATCTCCCCGGCTAATTAGCCGTTTATTTTAATTACGTCCCGAGTCGACGTCCGATAATGGTAACGAGGGTGGAGAAAAAGGCCGGTGGAATCGTCGACGGGGCAAATTCGGTGGAAGCAAGCGAGCCAACGGAGCGTAGAGAAATCAGGAAACTGCACTGTGAAATCGCTCACGCGGAATTGCCGCGCGGAACTTGCTCGATCGGGGAAGACGGAAGTACTGAAACGGGGGTTGACACGATCGCGAAGAGTCACCGACGGGATCGACCGGGACGCGAATTAAACGACGGGGAACGGACGTGTCCCAAACAGAAGCAATTTCCCTCCGTGTTACTGGATTCACCCCAGGAAAAGAGCAGAGTTTCGCCACTTTCGGTCGATTATCGATCCAACGTGAAACGATCTCACGGTGGCTTTCGAAGGGAAGGGAAAAAATTTCCTACAGCCTCTTGCTTTTAGATGATTATTCGAGACACGAAATGAACCACTCTCGTGAATTTCAGCGAAGGGAATGTCTCTCGTTTCGGCGAATAATTGATAGGGATGTGTTCACTTTTTAGCCCTGTGCCTGAAGATTTTCGGGGGTTGTTTCAAACGTGAATACCTGGGGATACAATCTTTGGATGAAGATGCCGAAGAGTTTTAAATACTGATGATTTATGCGCGTTAAAAGTTTTTAGAAAATTACTTGTTCTGGTAGGTAAATTTATATTTAATTGTTCGATGTCTGCTTTAGTGAATGATATTGTGCGACAGAAAAATTAATAAAAATATTGTACAATTTTTTGCCTGTTTTACCTTCATAAAAGTGTGCTACCTTGTAATGTCACCTACTTCTGTTACATAAATGAAGGAATGAGTGGTGCATCGATCCTATTATACGATGTATAATTGAAAAAAATAATAAAGCGAGGAATTTACAATATAAAAATAATTTTCCACGTGGTAGCACTTCTGATCTCTTCAAACTATAAATGTGTAATTATTTTAATTTAAAGATGTTCACTAACATTAACACTAAATTTCCGGAGCCAATCTGACTCATTCAAAATTTGATTGATTCCAAATTAAATTGATTTGGAACTATTTTATTTACAAAAAACTTCAATTTTCTTGTACGACAAATTGGCACACTTCAGAAAAGTAGGTATATCAACATCCGTAAATCTAGTGTTAATAAAATATTACAATCAAAATACGTACAACTGTCAGATATGTATAATAACAATCTATGCTAGTTGTTACTAGAAAAGATTTTTTTTTTCTCTGCAAGGAAAGATGAAAAAGGCCTCCTACCCTTAAAATGTAATGCTAGGGGTGATTTTCGTTCAACACAGAGTCCATTCGTTGAAGGGAAACAATTTTCCGTCAACAAGTCGCATTATTGGGCGTTAATTACGTAAGCCTTCGTTATATTTGCGGAACTGGCCAACGTGAAACGATTTTCAGTGGAAGGTACAGTGAATATTGTAGAACGATCGGTGAATACGCGCCGAAATCGGGTCGGCTGTGGTTTTCGGTGGCAAATCAGTCTACCGTCATCTTCCATCATGCTCCGCTTCTCATTCCGAAAATGTGCATACAGCGTTTAGCGAATTTAACCAACGGAATTTCTACCATTCCCTTTTTTCACGTTAATTTTTTACTTGCCAATGTTACTAATTGAAAAATAATAATTAAACCAGGTTTTCTCGTTGGATGAAGATGTTATTGATTGTTTAACACTAAACCTACCAAGGCGGTCATAATGACCGGTTCTCAATTTTTTCAAAAAACTACCTAAATTGATAGGAGTGCCGTGAAGTAAAAATTCTACTTCTACCATATAAAGCCTAAATTAGTTAATTAACTAATCCTTTCGCTTCTTGATTTATCTTTTTCCAAAGTACTTGTTCAATAAATTTAAATTTTAGTTGATATAGCGTCGGTAGTTTTAGTGTTAATAAGGTATATTAATATGATAGCTAGGATAATCTTGAAAACGTTCAAAATGGTAATGGGATAGAGGTATGGATGTTTGATGAATTTATTAATACAATTTGAAATTGTTCGGATTTTCGAATAGCATCACGAAATACAATCGAGGTCAATCGTATTCATGGCCGATGAAAATCCGACGGCTGTATAGATTAAGCCGTCCAATTTTGCCAGGTGCCCCATATATTTTGGTGACAGATAGTTATTTAGACTTATATGTCCTGCATCGTAAACTCGATAAATCCGCTCGTCAATCTTCATAGTTTCTGTATATGTTTGATAAACGAATATTGGTTGGGCTAATATACTAGAAAATCTGTAGAGGTCATTGTGCAACTAAATGATCAGGCTAGAAGTTACATAATTTAGTTTTTCATAGTTGATTAAAACATTTCTGAGTATTTCAACTTAAGGAAGTTTATTCTCACGAACTTTAAATGGTTGTGGATTCATTTGAATGGAAGAAGCAACACTTGCGTCTCAAGTGACTCGACTTTGCACTTCAAAGATACTATTAAAATGACATTTATAATATAAAATATAATCTATCGTTATTTAATTTGTTGTAAAAGGTGAAATTTGAATGTTATTGTTTTTAGTTGGAGATATGATAAGAAAACGATATATTTTTCTTGACTATCAAATTTTCTTTGATATTCGAAATTCGATGATCAGTATAACTGGAATCTTAGAAACAAGAAAAAGTTTGCGACTGACAATGACTTCGATTTATCGCATTTTCTTGTAAAGAAGATTTAACAGACGAAAATTCGATTTACAGAAAGTTAGTAAATACCGGTTCTTTCGCCATGATCAGAATTTTAAGTTTTCCTCTATAATTCATTGGATTCAAAGTTTAGCATCACTTGAGAAAAATAATTATATAGCTCAATGAAAATAGTAAAAAACAAGAGAAGCTTTTCTTTTAACCTTCCAATTTTTAACTAAAAAATTAGGTGTTTAATTGTAATCTACAAAGTGCCAAAGAAATCCCCAAGCAGAAGATTAAGCGTGAAGTAAATAATTAAAGCTAAAAAAACTTTACATTTACAATTATACCTAATAACAAAAACGAAACAGTAAAAAATAACAAAATTGAATTAAAATATTCAACTCCATTAACATTTTTCATTAATTTTCCGAATGGCTGAGGTAAAAATGCCTCGAGTTTGAAATAAAGGGCCAATAATTTATAATACAGAATTGGTTGAATCTCGAAGGGTTAAACCTTCCAATCTACACGTTTCTAAGTTTCGCACAATTTATCAGCAGCGTTGTAATCGAAAACGACATTTAATTCGCCCCTGGCAGAAATAAATGGCACAGCAGAAAAAGAGTAATTTTCGTGCTTACATCAAGGACGCTTTATTGTCACCGGTCGCCTCCCATCTGCCTGCTCTCCCTGGACATAAATTAAAAGGAGAAATCCTACAATCCAATCTTTGGATTTCTGCACGCATTCCCGCGCGTTTCTGTCCCCATCTGGCAGATATATAGCCCGATAAAATTTTATTATCCTACTATTTTCACGCGCCGTTTCTGATGTATGATAAATACTGCCAATTTCTATACAACCCGTCCAATACCAATTTCGCTAACGAAGGATTTAATGGGAACTAAATAGCTCGTATAATTATTCGCATTATTAACGAGAAAACGTACACATGACGTTTATAATCAGACAGCGTTGAGGCGTTAATCACGAGAAGAATAAAAGTGAGAGGAATTGCTAATCCGATGAAAACATTTCTCCCTGTTTCACCTCTAAGAGACGGCTGTTTTAATTATGAATGGAAATTCATTTGTAATCGATTAAATGCCCTAAAACCAAGTATGAATTCCATTAACAAAATCGTAGCCTAAAGAACAAGCTAAGTGTATCAAAATAACAATGAATGACTTTGTTATAGATATTGTAAAACTATAAAAAATAAGAAAAACACATTAATCAATAAAAACTCTAAATAATCGAACTCGCAGACTCATAAATTCTCTAACTCTACTCTCGAGATTATACTCTCCACTTTTCTCAACTCAACTCTGACCATAACTCAATTCTGCCTATGGCTCAACTGAACCTCTTACAGAAACTAACCATTGAAGGATCAATTTATTTGCGCAAATTGAAAGTCTAGAGTCTCAGGAACACGTGAAAAAAGTTTCACCACGATCGGCACAGAAACAAGCAAAATATTTAATTTTAAAGCCAGCGGTATCCCATTATTGGAAGGAGAGGCTTCACTTTGAATTTTCGCCTCTCGGCTTCTGGTTATCGTAGCAAGATGATTTTTTTGTTGTTTGAATCAGGAAAGAGTGTAGTTCAACGCGATAAGATGCAAAAGTTTCTATCTTCATTTGTTTAAACATGCAAGGCTCTTCTTTCGTCTCGAGAACCTCATGCAAAAACTCATCGTTGTAAAACCATTTTAATCACGTGACTTGAAAGCCTGAAGTCTCAGGAAGACGTTCAAAAAAGTTTCATCACGATTGGCCAAGACACAATCGAGATATTTCATTTCAAAGGCACCAGTGTCGCATTTTTGGAAGGGCCTCGGCGAGGGGTCCGTTCAGGGGAACGGTGCAGGCTTAACTTTGAATTTACATCTCTCGGCTTCTGCTTATCGTAGCAAGAAAATTTTTATATCGTTTCAATCATGAAAGAGTGTAGTTTAACGTGATAAAATGCAAAAATAATTATAAACGATTTCCTACCTCTAAAAAATTCCAATACTCCAACAGTCTTCATAAAAGATCAGAAATAATCAAATCAAAGCTAGCAAAGACAATGAACGAATACATATCGAACCAGTAACGAAACCGACCACGAAATGTAATTAATTGCATTCACAAGCGAAACGAATACTCGAAGGAAACCACAACGAAGAAGTCGTAAAAGCACCTATCGATCGGTCTTAAATAAACGAAAGCTATTGACACAGCAACCCTTCATGCTCCGAGTACACATTAAGAGGTACCGAACTTTCCTTCCTAGCACTCTCTGTTTCGCGACAGAGGTTCGTTCACAGGTTCCGCTGTTACACGGCGAAATGGGTGGGATTTCAAAGAAGAAAATAAGTCTTATTGGGTGGGCCACTGAGCTCACTCTAAGCACCCTACCAATTGAATAAGTTTATCCGGGTGTAAAGTAGTGTCTGCCAGTCGTTTTCCTTTTCATCGTCGGCACGGTAAAACGGAAGTTACTTGAAACTTGTTGCGTCGTCGAGCCACGAGAACCGAAGCCCTGCCGGAACTTTTTCCTGTCTTAAGTAATAAAAGGAACGCCGACGGGACGAGCCGCGAGGAAAATGACGAGGAAGAGCAGCCAGAGAAAGGGCCTTTGAGGGGAAAGAAGAAAGGGAAAAAAAAAAGATTGCGTGTAGTTACATTGACAAAGGGCGACGACCAGGGTGGGAATACTCGTGAGGATGTCGAATCGACAAAAAACGAGGGAAGAACAATTAACTGGTATAATTGACTTCATTGAAACACGTTCGTTTGTGATTTTATTGGATGGAAGATATAGCCACGGATCGATTAGAGAGGCGGCGTGCTGTCTAGGGGTAGTTGATGCCTGATTCAATTAAATTTTCCGCCAACAAGGAAACCGTTAGGCATCAAGTTATTGCGCGGGAATTTCAAATTTACGTGGTAATGGATAAAAGGGTGGGAATAAGAATCGAGTAAATGGATGGATGGAATGGTTAAATGACGGAAAGAATTGGAAGGGAATACGAAAGTGATAACCTCGAGAGGAGTGAATATAAAATGGACCAGGTGGAATGTCCAATTTTTATGTTGATATTCGGTGAAAATTATATTCGCTTCTTGGAACAAAGTAGGTGTATTAGGAGAAGTCTGTAGGAAAATAGAATAATTCGGGAGAATCGCTTACCGCGAGAATATCCGGCTGGTAGAGAATTGGAATAAGAATTTGCTAAGAACTTTGTCAACTCTTGTGACAAATCTTAAGCCAAGGCACGAATTATATTCTAGTCTGCTATTTTATATATATTTTTTCACAACGATACGAATTAATTTTTTCTTATAAGAAAATAAATTATTCGACACAACTTGTGGAAGAAAGTTAACAATGTTTCCAGTTTCTCTCATTATAGCCATACAATGAACTATTTAATAACAAGAAACTTGTCTGTAACTAACGATCAAACAACAAATCAAATTTGCCCTTTCCGGTACCAAGGTATCCCAAACTAACGAGCCACCCCGTGCGAAGCGACCCTTTGGCTGTGCAGCCACCAGCACGATATGCAAATATTTAATAACGTTTTATCGCTTCCACGGATTATCAACGTATTCACGGAAAAGCCTTCACGGTCACGTATATCGAATTAGGTGTGTATGCGCGCATCTCCTGCAAAGCAATCTATAGAAGGCCGAGAGAAAACCGTTCGCGTGGAAAGCTCTTTCGCATTCGTGGTAAGTACGATATCCATGAGAAGATATCGAAGAATATCGAGGCCAGTATCGAAACGATAGCCTCTGGAAGCGATCAGGATGAAGTCGTTGTCGCGTCTAGGTGGATTCGTGCCACTTGTGCCTCTGCTAGTGGTAATAGTGACCTCTATTTAAACTTTGCCCCTTGAAAGTGTGAAAAAATGAAGAAATAGGGTAGTTAGTTATAATTTTACGTTTAAGGGTTACTTTTTGATAATAGCTTGAGAGGTATAGATTTGTATTTCGATGGTAACTTGTTAGATCGTTTGATATCGATTTTGGCATTTGAGAGAAATTAGTAGAGTTTGGTACCATCAATTGAATGGATTAAAAATTTAGTGGTATATAAATTGACTGACTAACTTGCACTATTTCACTTGTATAACTTGATTTTGTTAATTATTTCTGTTGCAGATTGGTATTAGATCGTCCATAGTTTAGTATTCGATTATTGATTGTCAAGGGGTTGGAGATCAGTCTGCACGGAGATTTAGAATTGAGAAATTAGTTTACCCGATACTCTGGCATCGTTTCGTTCGTATGTTTAGACTCTGGGAATCATTTATTCGAGGTAAAGGTACCGCGTTACCTATAGATTTAGAGTTCAGTAACAGTTTATTGCCCGGAGCTTTAGAGTTTGCTGATGGCTTTCTGAATAAATTGGAACCGCGTTACTTACATGTAGATTTAAAGTTTCGAAATAACTTCCCCGACAGATTGCTATGGCATTTGCTATATATTTAAAGCTTGACTTTAGCTTATCGTTCAAATCGTTTTTCCAACAGATTTAGAATCACAACTATAATATGACCTGCGCAAGATTAATCTTTATACTTTATATAAGCCGCTGCAACGGCTTCTATATTGCACTTTCTTGATATTAAATGCCACAAAAATAATATAACAGGAAAAATACGAAATATCTTAACAACATACAACCGAGGTCTGCAATAAAATTCATTGTCAAACTGGAACTAAATCCTTTGTATTTGGGGCATGTTCCTTTGAGAACAATGCGAACAAGCATCTTGGAAATCCTCCACTCGTACACTAGTCATCGAGAGATATTTACCGAGCTTTCGTTCTCCACAAAAAGAATACTCGAGGAAAGAGTTCGATCGTAAGGCATGGAAAAATGGACTACTGGAACTGACAGTAAAACCATACCAGAAACAGGTTGAAACACAAAATTCACTGACCAAAAATAGAAAAGATGCTTTCCACCTAAAATGCAACTTAAAAACATATCAATAAATTCACCTATGCAATGGAAAATTGCAGTGCAACTGTATTATCCGTACTTATAATTGCTTTTCTGTCTGACTGAATAAATGTGACATAACTACCCCTTTCTCGAGACAGACCTACATTATTTTGCCTAGCCATCTTTTAGTCGTCGGACTATACATCCAGCTGTAATAACCGATCCGAAGTTAAGCGTGTAATTCGACTGGAGCAAAAAGTAAAACCATACGAGAAACAGATTAAAACTCAAAATTCATTGAATAGAATCCAAAATATTACTTTCCACCTAAAATGCAACTTAATAACATATCAATAAATTCACCTATGAAGTGGAAAATTGCAGTGCAACTGTGTTATCCATACTTATAATCGCTTTTCTGTCTGACTGAATAAATGTGACATAACTACCTCTTCCACGAGTCAGACCCACATTCTTTTGCCTAGCCATCTTTTAGTCGTCGGACTATACATCCAGCTGTAATAACCGATCCGAATTTAAGCGTGTAATTCGACTGGAGCAAAAAGTAAAGCCATACGAGAAACAGATTACAACTCAAAAACCATTGAAAAGAAACCAAAATATTACTTTCCACCTAAAATGCAACTTAATAACATATCAATAAATTCACCTATGAAGTGGAAAATTGCAGTGCAACTGCATTATCCATACTTATAATCGCTTTTCTGTCTGACTGAACAAATGTGACATAACTACCCCTTCCACAAGTCAGACCCACATTATTTTGCCTAGCCATCTTTTAGTCGTCGGACTATACATCCAGCTATAATAACCGATCCGAAGTTAAGCGTGTAATTCGACTGGAGCAAAAAGTAAAGCCATACGAGAAACAGATTAAAACTCAAAATTCATTGAAAAGAAACCAAAATATTACTTTCCACCTAAAATGCAACTTAATAACATATCAATAAATTCACCTATGCAGTGGAAAATTGAGCGTGCAACTGCGTTATCCGTACTTATAATCGCTTTTCGTTGTACGTACATATATACCTGGTACACCCAACTGTAATAGCCGATCCGAAGTTAAGCGTGTAATTCGATCTATCCCACAGGGAGCTCTATGAACTGTAATAACGGCTATGGCCCTCGATCTCGTGTGTTGCCGAAGCTACCATTAGGAGCAAAGAGGAAGATGCAGAAAGGGACAGACTATAACTTCGGTTAATCGTGATAAGGCCAATCCTATATGATCTATCATTGACCTTTAATCAGAAAAATCGATACGACCAACCAGAATCGGGAGCATGTAAGATACAAATCTCTCGCGAATCTGACCGTAGAACGCGATGGATTATGCGGTTCGTTGCATTCTCGATCCTCTGTACTTTCATGGTTGTTCACCGTTGATACGGGACGACCATTGAAAATTCCAATATCCGGGCCACTACCACCATTCGTTCGTACGTTCTCTTCTATCCTCTTTTTCCCTCGTACTTTATACGACGAACGCGAAAAATTGGCTGGTCGATGTCGCATTGGAAAAAATCGGTATTATTTTCGATATCGTGGCAACGCGCCGCGGAAATGCCGACGTTGAATTTGTACGCACGATTGTGTTGCAGTTTCTACGCGGCTCGCAGAACTCGTAGAGTTCGACTGCTGATCGAGTTTCGAGAAACGTGGCCAGTTTCTATCGTTGGATTACTGATAACGCTGATATAACGCGTTACACGCGCTACTGAAGCTTATTGTTATTCGAATTTTTTACGAGCGGGGACTTTGGATGAAACGTACCTCGATCTCGTTTCGGTCGTCTATTCACGGTGATTTCATTACACGCGAGAACAAACTGCCAATAAAAAAATCCAGGATATCAAGGGTTTTATTGAAACGGAAATAAAAAGAAGTGGGTATTCAATTGTTACGGAAATATGTGTCGCGTATGATGTATGATTGCTTTTTAATGCGGAGCAAGTGGATCTTTTGGGGGTTTTATGGTTTTATAGAAATAAACGTGTGCTATGGATATGATAATGTGTATTCTATTCAATTTATAGTGTATATAATTAACGATGACAAAGATTAATGATTGTTTCGTAATATAAAAATTGTCGGAATTATTTAGAAATAAACATGGTTTGCAGTTTGATATATGAACATTTTTAAGGGGTTGAGAGTAGGGGGTAGCAGCAAAATGATTTTGTTACAATACAAAGAAAAATGTAAGGGAAAATATTATCACTTTTACTGATTTATTTGAACTTATAATTTAATCTAAAATTATTATATATTTAAAGTAAATATTTTTTAGGGCTATAAAAATAATTTTAAGAGTTTAATGCATTCATTGATATTTCACTATTTTAACATTTTTATATATGTTTCTTTGTAGAGTTTGCCTCTTTTTGTATGTTTTTAAAAAATTTTATTGTGGAAAGGGTAAATATATAAAAAAGTAGGCAACGTATTATTCCCAAATATTTAACTATAATTTATGGAAAACTTTTCGGAGTTTAATACATTCGGTAAAAATGCATTGCCATAAAATGTATCTGCACTATATAAAAACATGTTCAACATGAATTTTTAATGTTCATCAAAATAATGATCGCGAATAAAATGGCGAAAATCATTAAGTAATAAGCAATAGAAGTTTCACGTGTAAAAACCTCACAGTTTCTTTTTTATACAAATAGAAATAAACTTTTACGGAGTCCACCGACCTCATTAAAACGACATAATCTTTTACGTTTGTTTCTTTAACTTTGAAAACAAACGTACATTTTCACGGTGCCAGCCTTTAAAAATTGCACAGGAACGTTTCGTGCGTAAAACATTACGTTCTTCCCAGGAAAAAATGCATACATCCTATTTCCATCATAAACGTGAAACAGCGTAATACTTAATTAACAACGAAGCCAATTAACGTCCGCTCTTCAAATTTCAAAGCACAAATAATGAAAAGAACAATTCAGCATTCCGAATGGAAAAGATAGAAACTAATATTTTTTTCATAATCCAAAAAAAAAATTACCCCCAAAAAAATGACCCCATTGTTATATTCAAGCGTGCTATTTTAACAGATTTTCAGGTACCATTAATCGAATGGAAAAAGAGTTATAAATTTTCTCGTTCAACGAGCCAGAAGAACAATGTGCAAATTTTCTTTTTTTTTCGCGACACCTCAGTCCAAGTAGATGCATTCCGAGGAATCAGATCGTGGTTTCCTTTTTCCCACTCTTTTCCTTTTTTCTCGCGCTTCGCTGCACGACGAAACAAAGAGGAAGATTAAAGTATCGGGAAACAAATGAAGGAGAAAACATGAATGGATCGTGGCGGTTCCACGTTACGACCTCCACCGTGATCCATTTTGCGATACTCTGTGAACTACGAAACGTAAAGGTCCGAGGAAAAGTAAGAAGAGCAACGGAACATGCAAAACTTCCAAAAGGACAAACAGCTACGAGTTGACCGGCACTTGCAAAACTTCCAGTTCCACTCTTTTCATATGTCATGCAGCAACAAAACGTCCGTTCTTTTCTCCATATTTGTTGAGGAAAATGTAAAAATGAAACTAGCTAAAATTACATTAATTTTCATATTAATACACATTTTTCGGGCGTAAAATAAATATTTATTGAAGATATGGATTGGTTGAAATTTTCCTTTTGTAACAATTTATGAATTGCTGTTGATCAGGTGTTAAATTCGTTATATTTAAATGTATTAAAAAATATATTGATATATAAAGAATCAAAGGGTGGTAAAGATTGTTAATGGAATAATTCATATTTTGCAAGAGAGTGATGGTATGGCTTGTGGATTAATTTAGAAAATTTTTATAGAAAATTAAGTGTCACTCATTTTGACTACCTTGGTAGTTTTAGTCTTAAATGTGAATATTTGTAGAAAATGTTGCTTTGAAATAGTATTATTAAAGTTTGTACTTTAGAATTTCA
Organism: Cerceris rybyensis; assembly: GCA_910591515.1. Lineage (NCBI taxonomy): Eukaryota > Metazoa > Arthropoda > Insecta > Hymenoptera > Crabronidae > Cerceris > Cerceris rybyensis. The sequence goes on from OU342797.1 coordinate 6,066,770, forward strand.
AGTTGATTATGGAAAATTTAACTTGCTGTGAATTTGCATCTTTTGGTACCACTTTTTTTGCGAGATTGTTATTCAATGAATATCAATCTGTCCTGTCTTATCATTTTCGAGTGTCCCTTGCGTATTATGTTCTATTTTGTTCTTGTTAAACTTTTCATACTGTACTTTTACAATTATTATACTGAATACGAATATTCTTATACAATGAAAAGCAAAAATACGGAAGAAAAAATTGTAAAAGCAAATGAGAGATAAAAAAAAACTTTGAAGTCACGGTATAACATTATAATAAATAAAATTCTTTTTAAATTCCCAGTTCTCCAACAACCCAAAATTTTCCCGTCGAATTAAATTACGGACGTTGCAATATACATAACAGCAAAAAGACAAAAGCGTAATATTCTCAAACTCCATATCGTGCAAAATATTGTGTACTTCTTACGTATACAAAATGATTACACTACCTTTGAATTTCACCTCGTGAAAACACAAAAGCTGCAACCTTCCGTTGGAATTTCCCCAGAAATACGCGATACAGTGATCTTTGCAGAACATTCTCAAAATCCTCAAAAGCTCAAGAAATCCCTGACAAATCGAATACTACAATCTCCGCCTTCAAATATCCCCCAACTATCATCCAAAACAGTGCATTTCGAATTGTACACCCCATAAAAAATCATCTCTCCCCTAACACTCCCCATCTCTTAAATCCAAGAGTTCTTATAATTGTCGACTCTCCTTCCTTCACTTCGATGCCAACTCTATTTGGATTTTGGTTTTCTCTTTTTCTCTCTCTCTCTCTCTATCGAACTATCTGTATTTATTCTATATTCTACTATCTATCTATCTATCTATCCCTCTAACTCTATTCTATATCTATCTATCTATATCTTTCTATTGATGTATCTATCTCTCTCTTTCGCTACCTAATGCTAACTTTATTATATTGTATTATATATAGAGATTTTTTTTTTGGATAAAAAATGTGGAGATAGATAGATAGATATTATATTTTATGTCCATAGCAATGTTGGACAAGCCTCATACACGCAATTAGCAAGTACATTGAGAGCAAACATACTAAAATACAAGAGCTAGCCGGAATATATATATATATATATATTCTTTCTTTATTATGTAATCTTTTCTGCGGCTAGCTCTTGTATTTTAGTATGTTTGCTCTCAATGTACTTGCTAATTGCCTGTATGAGGCTTGTCCAACATTGCTATGGACATAAAATATAATATCTATCTATCTCCACATTTTTTTTCCAAAAAAAAAAAAATCTCTCGCAGTTAATTTTCTTCTCTATTTTTCAATTTCCCCTATCCGTCATCCCCTCGTCCCTTTTTCCCGCAAAAATCCTTCATTCTTCCCAGTTCCCATTTTTTCTCTTCCTCTCCTTTAATCCTTTCCCTTTTCACCTTCTTCCTGATGTCAGTAAATCCGAGTTCCATGTTCCCTTTCCGAGTCCCTTCACGGCTGAAAGCAATCTCCTGGAGGGCTTAGACAGTCCTTCACTGATTCTTTCTCTCTCTCTCTCTCTCCTCTCTTCACCAGTGTAGAAACTATCGGAAAATACTTGCATCACTTCTCCAAGTTTCATTCTCCCGTCTCACCAGCCGCAGGCTGTAGGTTGCCACTTAAAGATCGTGTCCCACGGCTTTCTGTATCCCATTATAAACTGGCATCGTCTGTTATATCGTTAACCACCCTAGGACGTCAGCCTCGCCAACAACACCCTCCCTCACCCTTCCGGCTTTGAGCCCTCTTCTTCCGCCCTTCGTAGAGCCGCGAGGCAGAGCGTGTAGTTCCTCGTTTAGAACTCGCATATACGCGATTAATTCTGACCCTATCAACGATCCGTTCATTCTTCGAGGCATAAACGGCACCATCGACTAATTGCCTCTCGCTAATGGCCTGCATGGAAACGATTCCGTGACGATGAACGGACGGCATGATTCTCAATGGTGTCTAGCAGAGATGGGAAATTTAGGTTTGAATTGAAAAGGGGTAGTTTAGTTGAGGTATGTATATCAATTTTCTGAACGGATATGGGGGATGAAGATTTTTCAGGGTTGAAGGGTTGGATTGAGTTAATTTTCGGATTATATTGTGGTGAAACGTGACGTTGGCAGGTGAGAAAAGAGTAATTGTTTGGTCGTTATGTCGGACTGAGGGATTAAATCAGAACAGTGATTCTATTTGGAGCTGTTATCATTGTTATGTGAATTACGTAGGGAATTAATGATTTTGTATTTTTGGTTTAATTACTATATTTATTTTTAGGACAGGCGAAGGTGGAGTTTTAAGTGGGCTCTGAATTATTGAGACTTTGATATGGTGAGTAACAGTTTAGGAAGAATCTGTCGAGGATGATGGGAATTTCAATTTGGGGTTACTAATTAGCTTGAACTTTTAATTGTGTTATTGTGTCTTCTCTTGCACTGTCTATCTATAACAGGAAACGCTGGGAATTAAAGAAGGATATGTTGTAGATGATTCAGTAGAATAAGCGGAGCATTCCACTTTTCTCTAAACCGTTTTAACTTGTCGACAACATGTTGATGTCTCGTCTTCCTATAATAAATTAAATATGAAAATTTTAGCATTAATTATACGTAACCCAGTGTCTGTTGCTGTCCGGTTCGACACTATCATCATCAAATCGCGTCTAGACAATTACTATTTAATTCACCCCTCTATTCTGTACACTTTGTACTGTATCTATTTATAGACAGTGTCAAATTCAAACTATTTCATAATTTAAATAGTTTTTCCAATAATTTGAAGGAATAACAACCATAAAAAAATTCGGGGGAACTTGCGACACCTTGAAGAGCTGAAAATGAGCAACGATACGTAGAAAGAAGTTCTTAATGAGTATTCCAACTGACGCAGGAAGTAAGGATCGTTCCTCAATTTCACCGTTTGAACGGAGGAAGAGCGAGTATTTGCAATCAAGGGCTAATTAAAAATGTTTCTCCACTGTAATCGTTAAGTTCGCCGATCGGCTTGCGATGGATTCTACTAAACGGCTCGTTAATTATATTAATCTATGATACCCCGAGTTTTAACGAGAGAAAAAGAGCTGGAGCTTTTGCTCTCGTTTGCAACGTGAATGCAGTTACTTGCCCTTTATGATATAAACGGCGGCCTGTGTCTAATTACCTAGCGCTAATGACCGAGATGGGCGAACTCAGTGCTGTTGCATAAGTCGAACTGGGTCGCAAAGTAGATAAAAAAAAAAGGAAGGATGAAGCTACGGCATTAAAATTCCAAGAGCGGAAGAATATTATCGTGCAAGGATATCTCTCATGCTTCGTAGACCTCGGATCATTGTTTCGTTTATAACAGGGGTAGTCAACCTAGCCTCTATCGTTCAAAAATGAGCGATTCAAACTTTTATAATGGGTAGTAGAGATTTTCTCTGATGGCTAAATTATTTTCTTTTTTCTCCAGCAGCTATCAATCGATTCAATTCATTTTTGCTTGAAAAAAAATCAAGCCATATCAAAATGAAGTATTTGAGTAAATTCAGTCTAATTATTTTTTCTTTAAAGAAATTGAACTGAATTTACTTAAATACTTGATTATTAAATAAAGTCAAGTCAGGTCAAAGTCAAATATATAAGTAAATTCAGTCCAATTTATTTTGTCTTTAAATAAGAAACTTTAAAAACACTGATAGATCGATATTCAGCAGATCTCTATTTTCTTAACGCCAATATTTAAATATTCAATTTGTTAGAAAGTTTATAAATATTGCAATTAAAACGTAACATGAAATTTCATTGAATTCAGTAGCGCCAGTCACCGTTGACCCCCATGGAAGTGAACGTGTTAAATAAATTGGACTGAATTTACTTAAAGAAACCGCAATTTTTTTTAAATTTAAATTTAACTCCATATTTTTACTAAGCTTTTACTCTGAAATTAACAATTGCAATCGCGCTAAATTAAGTTACTGTGGAATTGTAGGAAAATTTTGTTGCCAACAAAAATGTAGAAATGAGGGTAGGTATAAAAAGGTTGACTCCGCCTGGTTTAGAGTATCACACGCGAAACCAAGATCGTTATACAATTTCGACCGAAATGAACGATCGACCGTGTTACGATATCCGGTGGATTAAAATTGCAGTTACACGAGCCAACAACCCCGCGAACTTTTATAAGCTGGTATAAAGAGACGGTGGAAGTGCAAATATCGTCAACGGGAATGAACATCGTTTGGAACTTTGAGGTGTACTAGATGCAACGATGGTTGGGGGTGGAGAAGTTTTGAGATTGAATTTTTGTAAAAGAAACTTAGATAAAATAGAAATTACCTTTTAGGTTTAATGAAACATGGAAGGTTTTCGTTAAATCGAAAATTGTTCAAAACTTCAGAGTACAATGATAGTGAAGATGATGGAGAACATTTGTAATTGAACTTTGGTAAACAGAAATCGTGCAAAGTGCCCTCCATCTTTCCCAATTGATAGTCCATATTCAAAGATAATCGTTACGTCGAGGATCCTTTGAAATTTTCATATACGATGCGAAAGGGATGAAAAATATTTGGGGGTTGAACATCGCTAAACAAACCTCGTGAAAAATGCATTCCATCTTCCACGATTGCTAGCAAACAGAAGGTGATAGTTACATCGAAAATCGTTCAATATTTCTAAGTAAAACCACACGAAAGAGAATAAACAATATTTGCGATTGCAGCTTTACAAACAAAACTGACGTAAAGTGCTCTCCGTCCATCACGACTGACAACGCTAAAAAAGGGCATCGCAACTACAAGAATCATTTGACTATTCTACCTGAGACACCCGCAACCAGTAAAAGTACTCTAATGCCACAATTACCCCAAATGGTCCTCTACATACTGATTCTAATATTAAAAGATAATCATTCCATCCAGAATCGTTTGAAATTTACAAGTACAAAGTGTTCCAACAGTGCGAAAAGAATGAAAAACATTTGGGGGTTGAACATCTCTAAACAGACCTAGAAAAAAAAAACATTCAATCTTCCACGATAGCTATCAATTAGAAGATAATACTTCCATCCAAAATCATTCAAAGTGTCTAAATAAATCCACACGAAAGAGAATAAACAATATTTCTGTTAGCAACATTATAAACAAAAATCCATCACGACTGTCAACCCTCAAAAAAGCAATCCCAGTTGCAAGAATCGTTTGACTATTCTACCTGAGACAACCGCAACCAGTAAAAGTACTCTAATGCCACAATTACCGAACAAAGTATACCATAGACCTGTCACAGACATTTTGCCGTATTTAATTTGACTTTGTCTCATAACTACGTTCCAGCCGGAGGCCCTGTGCGCTTTCATGGAAAACGGAATGCGCGTATCACCACAATTGGCCCTCCTCATACCGATTCCATTGTGCGTTTCTAATGAAACACGATTCGAACTCACCGTGAATAACGCACGGGATGCAGCTCATTTAACAGCGCGGTTTTGCCGTAGAATTCCCATTCGCCTCTGTGCCATCGGTGTATGCCGTTTAATGTACTGCCGTCTGAAAATCGCACGGGCCATTTTATTGTCCAATATACGCCCGCTTTATGCGCCCAACTCTTCGAATAATCGTTGGCTGGATCTCGATACTGTATTCCACCCTTAGAATACACCCCTGCGACACGCCGCAGGCTTCTAGGCGAACACCGTGGTTAAGCATGGTTTATTGCTTCACTCCGGATGGACAGAGTTTGAAGTTCCGTTTTGTATCGTCTTTGAAATGACCCATCGTGTAGCTTGCTACGAATCAGCGATTTTCAGAGAGGTTTATGTAGTTTCGTTCGGTTTAATGCCGTGGCGAAGTTGATAGAATGGAAAATGGTGCTGAAGAGATCCTGACTTATTGGTGAGTGAATGGGATGGGGTGTTTAATAGGAAAACTTTTCAGGATGAAGGTTTTTGTAGAGGGGGATGGAGATGGGTTCGGACGAGGAAGGTTTTCTATTGTACGAATATTGAGAGAGTGTTGAAGTAAATATGGAGATAGAAATATGTTTGGTATGATGACAAATTTTAAACAATATTTGATGCATTAATTGCACCGTTTATTTCGAAAGTGGTGTAAGTCCATTTGCAATCCGTAAATATACATTATTTTAGTTAAATTCGCCTAAAAGAAATTTGTATAGTCAAATTCCATATTGATAAATTGATAGAAACATTATCAGACTTGTTATAATTTACCAGTATTTTTTAATTGACAGATATGCTAACCTTTAATTTTCTCGAAATAACAGAAAATGGATTTGCACCGCTTTCAAAATAAACGGTCCAATTGTTGATTAATAAAAGGAAGAAAAGTTAGATTTCTTTGGTGGTGTGGTATGTTTAATTATGTGACTTATGGCGGTGGGTATTGATGCGAATGGGAATGCAAATCATTGTTAGAATGATAGATTAGTTAATTGAGTAATTTTCTGTGATGTAAACATTCGATAGAATTTACAAAGAGTGCCAAGTGTTGACTCTATCTTCGTCACTGCGGATTTCAAATTACAACAATTGGAATAGAGTTACTTATAATTGAGACACAATTCATAAATGACCTGCAGTAAAGAAATTAGACTTTCTATATTTAACTTCAAGGCATTTTCAAAAAGATAATCAACTTTTTAAAGTTTGTCATCTAGAGTGACATTACTGTATCCTATTTTTTATGGCTCCTTTACGATGCTCTTCGCGATATCGATTCAGAATGAAGAACTTTATTGCAACCTACCAAGAAAATGTAACTTTGACACGTCTACGTATATATTCACCTAGATCAAAGAGTAACTTATTTTTTAAATCTTCAACTTTTTTTGTAACAATCAACCAATTTTCTCTAACAAGCTCGTCTTTCTTATTGTCCAACTTCTACTCAAAAAATCTCCATTACTTCTTTCAACATCGTCTCGAAATAATTAAATAACTTTTTCACGACATAATCGCCATCTTCACGAAACGCTAAAAGCTGACCTCTCACTGAAATTATTCGTCCAAAAGCTGCGTCTTTGCGATGCCGTTTGAGGGAAGGAAGCTTGCATGAAGAAATGATAGCCAGTGACGACACTCTTAAAAGTAACGACTGAAATATTTCAAGACATTCCGTGGAAACGTGCACATTTTAACAGACCCCATAAAAGGTCACGGTGTCCTAGGCGCAGAAAAAATTCCGTATTAAACGGAGTACCATTTGCGAGCATCGGAGCGCAATGAAAGCATTAACTGTTATCGAAATTGTCGATGGAACTGCAATATTTTGCAATCGGATTAAAAATAGATCGAGGGAAAGCGAAAGTGAAAAAACGATCAGATATATTATTTATTTTCCCGCGGCATTAAATTACAATTGGTTCGTTAATCTGTTTTATTTGGGCTATGGAACATATGACATCACATAAACCGTTAAATTCCTGTAATTCGTTATTTTTCATTCGAATCTGATCCAGAAACTTTCGTATATCCTTGCTATTAAATATCTGAATGAATTTTTAACCTGTAACATTTTTTAACAGGTTTCTCAATAAAAATTCCAAACCTTAGAAATGAAATTATATTTAACTATTTAAGAAAACTTTATCGAAATAATTCAAAGTGAACATATATTGTCAAATTCATCGTCGTATTTAATAACAACGTGATATTTCATTAAATACAACACTTCATGGGAGAAAAATCGGAAATATCGTTTATCGAAGAAGAAAACGTACAAAACGATCGCGATAAGACGGAAGTAATTAATTGCCCTCTTCGTTCAATCTCGTTGTAATATTTGAACACCGAAAATGACTTTTTCCAACGATCTGTTCTCTCAATACCATCTTTTTTTTCCACGTAATTCCTATAGACTTATCGAGAGATCGGCCAGTCGCCTTCGATCGACACTGCTTTTTATTAATCCCATGGGACTTATACGTTTCCCGTTTTAATACTCAGATTTAACACGTTTTATTAGCCGTATAAATTGCATGTACCCAAATACTTAAAAAATATTTTTAACCTATTCACTCCCAATTACGAGATATCTCGTGATTGCACTATAAGTTAATAGCATTTTTGGATCAAAAATGTTACAAGTATCAGTACAACTGTTGTGATTATATTTCCGAATAATTAAATTAATGTTTCATAAACTTACTGTCAACTTCTTAAATTTTATCACGTAAGATAATATAATATATGCTTAGTTTTTCTGACAGTGAATGGGTTAACTCCTTAGCCTACAACTACGTGTGAGACTCGTTCCGCGGAAAATGAAATAGAAAATTTTGAAGTCTTCCAAAAACTATTAAATGGAAACGGTCTCATTATTTCTATACTATTAATATTACATTCAGTTATACAAAATATCAGAAATCAGTGAAAACTTTTGATTTCAAGAATTTTGAGTCTTTGTATGCCTCGTCGGAAAAGAAATCGTATGTCAAGGGTTTAACCATTTTTGAAAATATTGCAAAAATCCTGTCGAGCCATCGCCTTTTTCATGTCCCTTTTTCTCTGTCTGTCTATGTGTCTCTATTTTTTCTCTCTCCCTCTGTCATTTAATTTTCTCCTTTTCACCCTGCAATCTCCATCCTCTCATACCGTATTTGGAGGCACTTCACTCATGCTCGTGAAACTCCATTCCAAGAAACGGAACTCGGGAATTGCGTTAATTAAATGGCAAAGCGGTGACAAAGGTAAAAAAAAAAGAGAGGAATTTAAACGAACGGAAAAAGGATTCTGATCGACGCTGAATTTTTTAACGTGTACGGATGCATTTCTTGAAAAAGAAGGAAAGAAGCGAAGCTCAGAGGAGCTTAATCTAAATGAATTTTCATTCCGGTTTATAGCTATATGAAATGCAACCTGTACAGCGTTCCATGTTCATTCAGAAGGATTATATTCGCAGGAATTATGGGCATACAAAGTGCCATGCGTGAAGGGTCTCTCTCTTTTTGATTGCGAAAATGATAAGGCCGAAAAAATACGGCCATTTTTTCAACGTAAAAATAAAATGTAGATTCGTCCGAAGCTTAAAACGATATAAATACTCGGCCTGAATTTTCCAACGTTTCCGTGATATAATACAAATAATGATGAAGAGTGAAAGTTTCCGGTATATTTGTTTCGCGTGAGGTTTATCGTTTTTATCGTTTATCGAGAATCTATTGAAATCTGTGTGCAATTTTCATGATTTTAAAACACCAATTGTATTTTAGTGATTAGTTATTTGTGATGTGATAGAATATTATAGTGACTTTATTTGACGAATTAAATTAAAAAATCAGATGTTTGAAATGAAATATTAATCGTTCAGAAGTTGAATGATTTTTGACTGCAACTGTTTTTACATGTTCGCAATTTTCAGTTTGCAAATACAGCCCTTTGTTCGATCGCGCGACGTACGATGATCGATGACCCTGGAGTTCACAGTGTCGACAATTAATTGATGTCCTTTGAACCAATATGTCTTTTTTATGGACTATTTTGACCCCGTTTTTAATTATGTCACAGTTTATTGCGAATATTTACAACTTTCAATATTTCTCTGTTAAGTTTGATTGTTTCTTTTACTTCCATTCCTTTTCTTTGATCATTTTTAATTCAACATTAATATATCTAAAATAATTAATTAACAAATATTCTTACATCTTTTAAAATAGGATTATGATTTGTTATAGGAGAATAAATAATTCTACAATATGAGTTTCGATATGTGTCTTGCAATATTAAAGTGCTCCAAAAATGATCAAATTAAAAATGTCAGTGGATCACGATCAAACAAAATTATTCTATGCTATTTAATATTGCGTTAAGTCATGTACTGTATCCGAAATTAGGAATGGATTTTTATTTCAGCAATTAATTAATTAAAGATTACATCTATATTTAATTTAATTCCTCTTTGTCAATCTCATCTAAATGGATCAAGTATATCTCTCAAAATATTTTAAACAAATAACATTTCAAAAATGCGATAAATGTCAAGCTAGAAAATATTTTCGTAGAAACATCTCAAAGTAATGTTTTCTAACGTCCTAAATTCATCAAGAACACTCGATAAAGAACACTATAGCCTTCATCGCACGTTGTTTTATTCTCCTCGATGTATCACTTAACGAACCGTATCGTAAGCGCGTAAAAGTTTCGAGCATAAACTACCGAAACCGGGGAATCGATATTGAAATATCAGGTACTGAAAAATATCAGATTCTGTCTTCGCCGTACGCTTCATTACTTCCCTGAGAAACCGTCTCTCTTTATCCACGAAATGCATCGAGTTTCTATTAGTTTCAGCTGATCGAGTTAGCGAACTTCGGGTGAGCGTGCTCGCCGAACGAGTATTTCTTCGTGGCCCGTTTTCTTCCCGGGCACGAATGAGAAATGAAGTCGGTCATCGGCTGCAGGTCATCATTAGCTTCTCGAGCGGGAATCGATTGATCTCCTATCCCCTAAAAAGAGGAGCCGAAGAGAAGAGCCAGGTAATTCGAACTTAAAGTAAGGTTTCCGTATCCGAATTACCTTCTTCTCTCGATCCAATAGTTTACGAGAATAATAAATTTCCTTTTGTTGAAAATTAGCTCGACACACGCTAATGACAGGAATAGATCATAATACAATAAATAATAACAATTACAGAACACTGTAACTATCAATTAGTGTGCTTAATGTACACTATTTTGGGTCATAATTCTCCATTGGAGACAGTACTGCCTACCAGTAGGCGTTCAAGAGATCTAGGGGCCTTTTTGGGCCTGAAATAATTTTAGTGGCCATTGATGACCAGGATGAATGCTAGTTGGTGGGAGAAGGCCCTTTTCAGCCTCCAATAGCCAAAAAGAGTCGGGGCCCGAGCTAAATCGATATACTCACCCCCCGAGTAGCCTAGCGATTCAGGCCCCACTCCTGCCCCGAAGAGTCTAACCCCAATGACCAAGCCAGGACGAAGAATTGTCCGGGATCTTACGATGGAACAGCTCGAAGTGTAAATCACCGATTTTAATGAAATTTTATTATGATATTCCCTTCTTAGCTTAGTCCCCATGGAACTAATTTTACCTTTGGTGCCAGTAGCTCGACTAATCTAATGCAACTACAAGTATATTCTAGTGGGCACGCGGACTCGGGTAGCCCCGGGTGCGTCAGACCCGTACCTGTTCGCCTAGGGCAAACAGGCCCCTGGGGACGGAGGACTTATTGTTACTAATTTCTTGTTTTTTAAGGGTCTTAAAAGTGAGACTTTTTCGGTCAGTAGCGCGCCAGAATTAAAAGTACGTCTAAACGAGGGAGTCTGTATACGGCTGGCGAATCAGAGCCGAGCACTTGTGCGCCATCAGCTTTGTTGCAGCCTATAGATAATTCCTATACACTTGGAATAGTGATCTAGCAACGGATGTGCAGGGGTCGACGAAGTAGAGATCCAGAAGGTATAGTCGACGAAACTGGACATGACATCCTTGCTACTGGCAAAGGGGAGAAACCTTCCCCCATATATCCCAGTCACGTGGTACATATGCCATTCCAGCGAGCGTATTGTGCGTGCAACGGAGCTTATTGTTAATGGGGAAAGTCTATTCCCCGTTTGCTAGTGCCTACCGTGTCAGCTTCAATTTCTCTTCTTGCACAACAGTAGGCTCCCCCATAACACGAGTTCATACAAATGAATTTCTATGATGTGGCGAAGATATTGCATTCATCGTTTCCTTCCATTGCAATGTACATTAATAATTAATATTAAATGAATGAGGAATCTGAAAATTTCCAAAACGAATGGGACATTGGAAATTTCTAGATCTATTGAATTTTTTTTTCACGACACAGTGGCAAAAGACAAGTATAATTTGCGAAAGGTGTCGCAAAAGAAGAATTAATCAATTCCCTAAGACCTACCAAGTTTATTTTATTGTCGAATATATTTTAATCTTGTTTATATTTTTTTTATTAAGATTCAACATTAACGAAATGTGCAAAATTATTTAGTTAGATTGGTGGTTGTAAGTTAGTATAAGTCAATGCAAACTTAATAGTGGGCTTGGGATAAACTGTGACCTTTCTCTTCAGTATCATTACCCGAATCAATAATTAGTGAAAAACGATACGGATCGATTATATACACGTTAGGTGCTAGATGGACGTAAAAGAGACGGTAACCCGAGCTCTTTCCATCCGAACAGCCGCGTAAAGAAGAAAACGGGCCATTAACCCGTTAAACATCGAAAAATGAGCTGTATCTTCGTCAATATCATCGATATATCTTGAAAGTTTATAAGCAATTGCTATAAAATTCATATTTACGAAAAACTTTATGTGTTTTTTCATCATTGACCATGATATTTTTATATACAAAATATAATAATTTATAGAATCATTAAAATCGCATGTGAATTCCAAAAACTTTTTGTACTGCTGTTCAACTGACTGTAACAATGTTATTAAGACAAATACGTCAATGGTATTGAAAGAACACTGAAATTTTATGCAAAGAGGACATCATACGTGAAAAAAAGCCGAAGACTTTTCTCAGCTGGTGCAATATCTCATTCTAAAATCGAGACACTTTATTGGATCAGATCCGTATCGACATTCTATTTCACATCGACGTCTTACTTCAGCCAACCCGAGGCATATTATATGCGAAAAAACTTCAACGTGATAACCCAGATACATGCATGCGCATCGTTCCACACCAAGAGTCGAATGGAAACGAAAAAGAAGATACACGTCGTCGGAATTGATTGTATTCATGCACAGTGGAACAAAATGTTTAATCTATCTGAGAAAAAATATATTCTACTAAACATTCTATGAAATTACAATTTCTTATAATTAATAGAAAATTAATAGAATATAACTAAAATCATAATTCTATTAATATAGAACTTTATCTGCAAGTAGTCGAAGTAAATGATAGAGATTATCTATAAATTAAACTCTTCCACATTTAACAGCAACAAAAAATACTTTTCAAAAATGTATCGTAATTTGGGGAAATCTCACGAAACAAATGTCATCAATCGTTCTAATTTCAGTCCAAAGTAATTACAAAAAATAATCTGTCTGTGGAAAAAATCGTGTCAGAGAATTTCCTAATTTGCAAATATTTGTCAAAATTAATGATAGACACAATGTATCAGTTCCACTCTCCCAAATTTCCCAGTAAAACATGTATAAAATGTTGTTTTTTTTTCAAAGATCTATTATAATTTGTAGAAATCTCGCTAAACAAATTTCACCATCAGGCAGTCCATTTCGCCAGCAACGTTAACAATCGTCCTGATTTCTGTCCCAAGTGATAACCGACACGGGACACGAAACAGCATTCCCAACGTGGAATCCTGTTTTCGCGTGTCTCCCACGATTCCGCAGCAACGGAACGTTCGTGAAAGCAGAGGAGACAGTTATTAGCTAAAATGTCGCTACCTCGTTTATCCCTCTCCATTTATTTACTTATTTAGACTCATTTTCGTACCCTGTACAGACGAAGACTGACATCGTGGCGAGAATGAAATGAGAGAAGGAGAAACGCAAAAAAGTGCGAGCAGAAGACTTTTCTCGAATGTCGCAGCAGGATGAGGTTTATTGCCGACGAAACAGGAAGAGGAGAAACCAACGGAGACGGGAAACAGAAGGGGAAGAAGAGACGAGGGTAGGTGACAGGGATACCGCGCTTTTTCTCGAAATTGAAAGACATTTTAGAAAATGTCTAGCGGTGGTGCGAATGGGGTAAAACCTTTTACGGCGAACAATTCTAAGGGATGTCGTATAGAGAATGATATTTCTGGGTGACAGTTTGAATCGTGGCCTTGAATTAAGAGACAGATATAGGTCGATTGAGGGTGGTTTTTTAACATTTTTTGTGTCCGCCAATAAATTGGCAGGTGGATGCTAAATGCGCAAGAAACTTTGATGATTGAGGGATGGGTTATATATTTACAAAATACACCACAAGAAACCCTTTCATTGTTTAAAATTAATTGTTTTTAGTTGATACAATCACTGCACTGTGTAGGAGTTAAAATGTGAAAATTGTTTAGCTATTTTTCCCCTGCGAATAATTTCTGAGCTGCACATTGCAAATTCGACTTCTTGCGCTGTACTGGAAATTAAAAACTAAATAAATTTTAAAGCACGTACTATTGATGATGGTATTATTTTTCTGCGACATCCACACTGTCGAATTTAAATGGAAACAAGCTATGTCACGTCTTTGAAATAAGAAAAATGCATATCGTTCAATACAAAAAATTCTTAACCATTATTAATACGTAGAAATAATTTTCGAATTTTGTATTATATCCATGAAGTATGGTTTAAATTAAATCCTCTACTGTTAACACTATTTTAATGATCATACCCATAATTTTATCAGCGTCAGCCTCAAAGGCACGTTTCAAAATTCGCATAATGGAATATTACAATTTTTAACCAATTACTCAATGAACCCTCGAAATCCAGTGAAAATACAATTACCGCCGATGCACAAATTGTTTCTCCACCGCGTAACTGAATCGACCAATCAGAATGCATATATACCATCGCAATACCTACCATCTACATCGTGCGGCCGGGCAATGCGTGGTGTGTATATGCGCTCTACAAACTGCACCCTATTGCATAAGTCCGACATACGTCCTGGTTTGATTCGACGCTGCTGGTGCAGTGCGTACAATGTTAAAGCGACTGTGTATGCTTACGTGGTAACAATCAGTTGCTGTTGCAGACGGTATGAGCAGGCGTTAACATATCGCTTCGGGTATACCGAATGCATCAAAGTACCCGGTTGTGACATGCAGATTGTGCCGCACAATGGGGAATCCTTAGTAAGATTAATAGGTATTTCTATGATACGTCCCATGTGTGCCAGTAACGCATCCGCTTTCTAAGATCATTAATCAATGTTAGATCGTAAATGGATCCGCATGGAAGGAATCGATGTCTTTAATAATTAGACGGAAACATTCATCACCTTTGGGGTTTGCTATCCTAATCTTAATTTTAATTCAAAGAGTAACGCTGACAACGAAGGATTTGTCAATAACAAATGTGGGATTTTAGGATACGTACTCTCTTAGATCGAACAAGTGGAATTTCACTGGTTCACCAGTGGAAACTCACTTGTTTACCAATGACACTCAATGGTTCCGCCAGTGATCTCGGGCGATCATCAAAGTTCACTGATTTACCAGTGAATCTCACTCGTTAGCATATTCAAAAATAAAACACGGCGCATGGCGCTGCGGTAGCGGACGCAAATTTCACTGGTTCGCCAGTGAGATTTGTATTCACTGGTTGAACCAGTGAAATCTCACTGGTTCGATCTAAGAGAGTAGAGTTGGATGTTGAGAGTAGAAAATAATATTATTCGTAAATGTTCATTTTTTAACGGTAGCAATTATTTCTGAGGTATTGCTGAATTTCTAGTATTTTTTTTATAATAATTGTAAGAGGAGGAATATTTTAAGGAAATATTTAATTGTAGATGGAAAATTTATTGGAGTGAAAACTGAAGGGTTGTTCTTTTAAAATAATTTAATAAATAAAGTGTCCAGAATTAATTCCACTAGTATGTTTGATATTCTTATTAGAAGCATGTAGCAGTGGTAACTTATCCTTGGGAAAACTTGGTTGTAATACATTTCCAGCGATCACGTCAGAGGCCAATGAGTTCACCTATAAAGTCGTGGTATAGAAAGGGTATAACGTGAAATCGTGCCATCGACAAAACGCAATTTAAATTCTCCTAGAACCGTCTATTCCATTATTCACTTATTCCGTTCATAACACGAAACGAGGATAAGGAATCGAACAACCCCTAGGCACGAAGTACGAGTAAGGAGGTCTTTCGTGAAAGAAACGACGATAATTCTCGCGTTACTCTTCCCTCCTTAAAATGCGGATGTCTCCGTTCAACACGATCTTTGTCACGGAGAAAATTTATACTGGTTTTTGTATGTTCTTATTGGTTTATTTTAAAATGAAGTTGTAAAAGTAAAAAATATTAAAGAAGGTACCGAAGTGTCTGAAGTCTCTGAATGAAAATGAAAGATTGTGCAAAGAAAATATATTAGAAAACCTAGTGGGATTGTTGATGTTATTAAATGTTACATTGTTACCAAATTACTATAGATGGAGACAAATGAATGCATATAACAATTTGGCACAAAAAATATTGTTAGTCTTTAGTGATAAAGAGCAACTGAATTTTGGAGACCATTCAAATCTACTAAGATTAAATATTAAACTGTTTATTGCAAAACAGCTCTGTTTTGTTAAAACAAATGCTAAAAAAATACTATTAGTACTATATTAATTTTTTGTAACAAAAGAAAATTAAATTTTGGAAAGCTATGTCGTACAGTAACAAGACTATATTACTTCACATATTAAATTACGAATAAAAAAAATGTGCCCCTTTAAGATGCAGAAACTGCGAGAAAAATTGAAATTTACGAATAAGTGTATTCAATTTCGTCTGATTGCAATCAAAGTTATTCCGGATTTCAGTGAATTCCTTTAAAAAAGAGAAGCTCGATATTATCCACACGAAGGAGACGCAAAAAGGATTTTTTGTTTCACTGTTTAAAAAAAATATATAAAATACTACACCAGTCCATATGAAAATCATAAGAAAGTAGAAAAATCTAGTTTATACGCATCGTTAAATTCGCATTATGTAAATTGCAACGGCCCATTTACGTCTCTACGTTTTCCGCAGAATGTGAATTTCTTTTCTCCTCTCCGGTATCATTGCGTGATCTAATTTGAAAATTTTCCATAAACGTAATGCAATCGGTAACGGCGTTCGAAGAAGTCTGTTTTCCAGCAGCGAAGTGTGTATAGCGACTAACAAATTCCAGAAGGGTGATTCTCGATATTGTGCCGATATTACGGGACAAAAAGGAGAGCACATTTTTCGTAAATAGAACGAGCCTCGCGTGGAAAAGAAAGCCTTGGATAAAAAGAATTGAAACGTTCAAGTAGTTTCTCCATGAGCATTGCTAACCGGATCGATTCAATTTTTGCCATGGTAAATTCATTTATTAAATATCACAGTCACGTTTCAACCTTTCCATTTCCTTTTTTTACATTCGCAAAAAAACCCCGATACTTATCGTTACTTTTTTTTTCAAATCGGAGAAAACGAGGTTCGAAAATATTTTGAATAATTTATCCTCAATGATGTCAATCCGTGCCTCTCAACGTTCGTACGATTCTATTCACTTTAATATAGCACGAGGATTGGATTTTAATTATCGCTCTTTCGAAGAAATGTCTGGAAATGTTTCTGAGATATTTCATTTCCGTTCGCCACTATAATTCCTCTTTATCTCTGCGCCTTAAGTCCACAACGATTATCTTGATACTTCAATTATTACAGTATCTATGTTTATGACCGTTCATTTTCTCCGTTCCAATATCCGCTTACTTTTATTATCCACCATTGTATCTTTAATCATATGTAATTAGATTTAATTAAATTACAATATTCGTAGAACGATATTACATTAGTAGGTCGAACGGTGGATGTGTCGTCGGTGATCGAAGCTTTTACATTTAATGAAATACTCTGTACTACTTAAACGATAAAATTCATTAATTTACCGATATATCCGATATCGCAAATAGTGCTGTAAAAGGAATAAAGTACCGATAAATGTTGTTCTACTTTCGTATACAAAATCTACATTTTGAAATATTAATGAATCAAACTAAAGTCGATATTAATTACAGCCATTGAGGAAACATGAGAATAGAAATCAAGATAAAAATAGACAATTTAATATATAATTGTATAGAATCTCTATATATATTTCTTTATTATATAGTTTCCCCTAAACTTTAAACGTATGGAAATAACAGTGAATAACTGTATTAGAGATATTGTAAAGTTACAAAAAATAACAAATACAGTAATTAATAAAAACTCTAAATACTTTAACTAGCACTTTCACAAATTATATAACTCTAAACCTAACTTAAACCTAAAATTCTACTCTCCCCTGTGCTCAACTCAACTCTGTTCATAGCTCAACTCTATAACTCAACTGTGTCTATGACTCAACTCTTTCTACGGTTCAACTGACACTCATCAACATCCACTCTCGCTTACTCAAAATTCATCCACCCTTCCCAATTACAAACTATTTCCTACCTCTAAAAAATTCCGATACGACAATAACAAATGCAGATTCTTGACTACTATTTCACCAAATTAACACTTCCTATCATAAGTCTCTGAAACTTACTATCTTACCTAACACATCTACTGTCTTAAGTGGATGAAACCTACCACCTTAAGCAACTTCTAGACCATCAAATCTACGCTACATTAAATAATAACTTACAACAAATTTTCTACAGGATTTCGTAGGAGAATTTAAACTCAACCCCACTAATAACAATTTCAATCCTTTACCTCACATTCCTCATTATTAGACTCCGGATGTTTATGCATTTATGACAAAATGAATACGGCTAAAATACACAAAACGAACATAATATAAAAATATATCCGAAATATCCAAAGTATGGTATTCGTTGTAACATTTATCGCGTGCAACAAATCCCTAAATAGGTTCTCTAGTCTTAACTGCATTTGTTGAATTTGAAATTTGCATAAACACCCGGAGTCTACTCATTATATTTCCCTATAATATTCTTCGTTCGACAAGATTTCGCATTCCTACATACATGCATCCATAGTGCTCAAAGGGTTAATATTTCCCTCCCACTGCTAATCTGATCTTTCCAGATCTTCTCATACGTGATATATAATGATTGATAAAATTCCTCGCGACATGCCAGTCAACCTTGTTACCTAACGTTTTATTGCACATCTCGAATCCCTTCTGACTAGAGATTTCATCGATGGCGACGAACGGAGCTCTTCTCCGAGTGCATTTGCGAACCGATGATTGCTTCTCGGTGGTATCATGTTCGACGAGCTAGAGCCGACTCTATCCCAGGGTAGAAAATAAGCAAGGGTAAGAAGCTCGGCTGTTGTCTTTTTACTTCTTTTACCGAGCAGTGGAAACGAGAAAAGCAAGCAGAAAGGAACACGAGAAACCCGAGCAAACAAGGAGGCGGAACGAAGCAAAATTCGTTCGTTTGGCGGAAGGCACGTCTCGCCTTTCGTACTTGAAAATACATAATTCACCTCTGTTTGCGGGAGGTTAAATCGATCGATCGTTAATCCATTTTCTTTCCTTAGTCATTCTTCCGAGAAGGGAATTACGTACGGCGAATACAAGTTGGGAATTAATGCGACTCCATTATTCCCATTGTAATGTCCACGGACATTATTTTTTTCTGATCTTTGAGGCGAATAATGAGTCGAATGGCTTCGATTTGTTTCGATCGAAGGTCGTATTATCGGTGTTTATTATCTATTTGGGCTAACATCGTTAATTTTGCAGGATTTGGCACGTGTTCCAAGGGTGGTTGAAGTGGTTGGAGTAAAAAAGTTGGAATGATGAATTTGTTATTTATTTTGTACACCAGTGGATATTTTTACTTGTAACTGTGTTGGAGAAATAATAAAATATTGGACAATTTGAGGGAAATGATTGTTATCATGTTATACAGAGCTCAAGAGAAAATTGTAAATATCGATCAACAAAATGTAAATCATTTAACCACTGTTACAATTATTGGCATATGTGGATATAATAAAATATGCTCTTCATTTTAGGTGTCTTTCATTAGAGTAATTATACTATGAGATATATTTCATAAAAAGAAACATTAACCCTTTGAGGTCTAGCGACGCATATATGTGTTCTGAGAAAAAATTTAATTATAATTTATCTTCGCATGTATACACTGTTAACAATTAAAAATTGAAGTGCAACTGTTGAAATATAAATAAACAAATAATAATTTATAATTCATATACATCAATAGTCTAAGTTTCTAGTTAAACGATGATCTTGGATCGCCAAATAAATGATTATTTCTCAACATTCCAAAATGTCTTCGTCCGAAAGGATTAAAATAGTTGTAATTGTCAGTTTCTTCAGATTTTTCTTCATTAGATGAAAGGTAGATACCTTAGTTCAAATATAATTTAATATCGAAGCATAACATCGATCACAGGTGGTTATCGCATTAATGAACCAAATTTCTAATTTTGCTCGTTATATCGAGAAACTTTTTACCAAAAAGAGCAACCTACTCCCTGCCATTGCTCGAACACTCTTTTTCGTAAATTTTAAGAAACTATTTGTCACTCAAAGTCCTCCACCTTCTTTTACATTATCGTCCACCGAAATGAGCGTGGAAAATATGAACGCTCGGTAAAAGCGTATTCGTTTTACGGTTTCGCAAACTTTTGAGTGCTGTGTCTATAAATTCATAATAGAGCGCGAAGTGTACACTTACCGCCTACGCAGGCTACGCGAAATATATGACCTTCTGACGCAGACTTTCGCACGAGAAGCACGATTTACATCGGCGCCTTTGTTAAGTGACTTCACGTCATTCCACGTACTCGAACGGAAAAGTTCTGACAATGAGTGTAACAAACTCCTGGTTCGAAATTTTGTTCAAGGAATTATACAATTTTTTCCTACTATTTTGTAACGTTTTCAGCATCCTCAAACTCTTCGTGCAGATATGAAAATTGACGATGAGGTTGTGCACAATTAAATTCACGGATAAGTAACTTCTATTATCGCTTTAGTACAAACGGTTAGAGTTTTATTATCTCGTGTAATTTGATAAAGGGAAGGACTTTTGATAAGTTTCTTTCTCGTTTGGATAATTTCTTTTCTTTGGTGAATTTTTAATTGGGGGTGAAAGATAGTGTACGGTATTTCCTGGATTTATTGGAGAACTTCGTTGGAAGTTTTGGCAAAAGAGAATTACAGGTTTGCTGATAAGAAATTGTAGGTAAAGTTAAGCCTTGCATCTACGAACGACATAGGTATGTAGATATGTATATATGGTGTGCAATAGCCGTGAAGTTATAAACTCCATATGTACATACGATCTCAAACATCGAATTGAATACATATCGAAGTAAGGTCATAAATCAACTAAGAATTTTTGCACGCTGGGATACTATACTTTTCGTATCACCAGTCACTTTGGATAGTCATGCAATATTTCAAGTATCAGTACAATGATCATGGTGCTAGTACTGGAGTTCAAAAGTTAAAAAGGATAACGGTGAAAGTAAAATGCACCCTTTGCTGTAACGAGTGACACTCGTGATGAGATAAATGGGATAGGATATTTTCAAGTTTTCCAAAATCCGTTAAATTAAAAATATTAATAAGACGTGAACTGCGATAATATTGTTCCTCTAACATTAACACTACAACTACCAAACCAGTCAAAATGACTGGTACACAATTTTTTCAAAAAATTCTCCAAGTTTATGTAAGAGTCATAGAATAAATATTCTATGTCTATATCAATAAACATAAATGACCCAATCGACTAAAATTTTTCGCCGCTTGATACCCCCTTTTCAAAGTACTTATTTAATTTATTAAAATATGTTGGATTTGACGCCGGTAGTTCTAGTGTTAATACTATGTTAATTTCTACGGAATTTCAAGAATCACTGATCGATTTTCATTTTAGCAATTAAATTGTGAATTATAGCAGTGAAAGTCACAAAAGAAATTGTAATGCAAAGTGTTAATGATACCAAATACTTTAAAAAAAATGAAACAACTAAGTAGGTGTGATTCCCGATTTTTCACAAAAAAAACAATGCACTAGCGCTTCTTAAATAATTGAGAACGTTTTATTTATTTTCGTAATGTCGCTCGTTATTTTCCCGATTTATTTGGTTTCTATGATGTCGACGATTCTCCAAAGAACCACCTGAATTCCTCGGATAAAGTCCGATCGAATCGCCATGAAAAATCCTATAGCCGTTGAAATTGTCTCAATTATAAAATCACAGTTGATAACGAACAATCTGAACGTGCATTTAAAAAAAAATTGTAAAAAAAAAGGAAAAGAAGAGAGAAAACTAATCGTCGCACATATTCGTTTCTCATCTCGTATCGATCAAAAACAGAATTTCCAGGCAACGATGATGGAGCTTCGTAGGATCTATAGCTGAATAGGATTTTATATTCATCGATATGATTTCTGTCGTAGTTTTATTCCCATCGTGATTCATCTGCTATTTCTGAATGTTCTCTCTTTCTCCATAGACGGTATTGTTAGCTGAAACCCCTTCTAGGTTGGTCTCTCCCTCTGTTAACCTACTCAGTACGCATCCGTAGTGTCTAAAGGACGGTAACTGACCATGATATTAATTGCTTTCTGCCCATTAGCAAATGGGCCCTCGGAGGACTCGCGGAGGGAGTGGTAATCCTGCACGGCCGTTTGCTATTAACATTAAAGCAACGCAATAGGTAGACCCCTTTATGAGCTTCGTGTACAAC
This sequence comes from Cerceris rybyensis, assembly GCA_910591515.1. Classification (NCBI taxonomy): domain Eukaryota; kingdom Metazoa; phylum Arthropoda; class Insecta; order Hymenoptera; family Crabronidae; genus Cerceris; species Cerceris rybyensis. The sequence goes on from OU342797.1 coordinate 6,089,180, forward strand.
CTGACACAGGCATATTGTATATTTAATCTTAAATTGTGCCAGCAAGAGAGCAAAATGTTAGGTCATTGTTTATCAGTCGAGCAACTACCAGACGATTAGTGTTAAACTGGAAGGGTAACTAATATTTTACTTTTTCATGTCCGCTTTGACAGAGGAATTTCAATTAAAAGTTGATTTCAACTAAAGAATATGTAAGTGTTTGATTAGTAGACACGTTTTGTGATTAATAATGAGGTAGTTGTAAATTTGGTTCATTGAAATCTTGGATTGCAGTAATAAGGAATTGAAGAATAGTTGAGAAGGAATTAAAGGGGATGTTGGTATCGATTAGAGAATGTCTAAGGGTTTGATTAGTTGACACGACTGTGTACTAAATAATAAGGTAGTTACAAATTTTGCACTCTGAAATCTGGAATTATAATAATAAGGAATTGGAGAATAATTGAGAAGGAATTAAAGGGGAAGTTGGTGTCGATTGAAGCATCTCTAAGAATTGGATTAATAGACACAAGTTGTAATAAATAATGATGTAGTTGTAAATTTTGTACATTGGAATCTTGGATTATGATGATAAAGAATTGAAGAATAATTAAGACGAAATTGAAGGGGGGATTAGGGTCGATTAGAGAATGTCTAAGAGTTTGATTAGTAGACACGACTGTGTACTAAATAATAAGGTAGCTGCAAATTTGCACACTGAAATCTTGAATAATAATAATAAGGAATTGAAGAATAATTAAGACTAAATTGAAGGAGAGAGTGAGATCGATTAGTAAATGTCTAGGAGTTTAATTAGTAAACACGTTTTGTGATTAATAATGAGGTAGTTTTAAATCTTGACCTTGGATGATGGTGTAGTAATTTTACATTGGAATTTTGAATTATGGAAATAAGAAATTGAAAAGTAATTGAGAAGAAAGGATTGCATTGGAGATTGATGGTAACTAGAAAATGCTCAGTCAGTTAAGGACTTAAACACAGTTTAAGAAGGATTATACTCGAAAGACTTCCAGCTTTTTATTGTGCATAATATCTGTGTTAATTAGCGGTATTTTTTGTTTCGCTATTAAGCAGAACGTAGGTAAATACGGTAACAAAAGGAGGATCAGAAATAGAATTCGCTCTTTCAAAGATTCAGGTTAAAACTCTACAGTTTGTAAGGCCACAAAGGCAGAATGGTTGTAGCCTTCGTTCAAGAACGTCAAGAAATCTGATACAATATCATTCCAGTTAAAATATACTTATAAAATAGGTCATTTTTATATCTAAAGAAATCCTGTCATTCTTTTCTATCTTCTACAAATTCTAAATTATATTTAACTACAACCATAAAAGATTAATTTTATTCCTCTCTATTCTTAAAAAATAATTATCTCACTAATCTCAACATTAAAAACATTTCATATATTCGTTGCAATCTCCACATTGCTATATTCTTTCTCGATAAATATAATACTTGATTTCTGATCCACTCCTTACTTAAAAAATCTACAAATTATCCAAGAACTACCATAAAATCTATTATTGATCCCTACAGCTTCTAAAAATTTATAAAATACCATTGTTATAACATCTAAAATTGAATTCAGTGAAATTCATGCCCTGCAACATATGCAAGAAGCAGAAACACGTACAACTTGAAGTCGTTTCGGGTGCGAACGGCCATGTTGGATTTAAGGAATCGCAAATTAGTAAGCTGACTGTGTTGTTTATTTCTAATTGCACAAAGCTTTACATCCTATTCGTGCACCTTCAGGTGCTTAAACTAATCCTATATCTATTCTAACTAAAGGTAATCCCTACATTCTACCTTTCTCAACGACATACAAGGAAACAAGTCCACCCGAGTCTAAGCGTATGTAGACACCAAACAGAATAAATTAAATATTACATTTAAGCTTTCCACTATAAATAACATTATTACTATTTTAATGTGTAAAACTCCTTCTCCTTTAAAGAGTTTAATATTCGTAGCGTTTAAAGTAATATCATTTGTGTGTGAAATCTTTCTAACACAAGTATTATTATTGTTTCCTTCAAAGGGGAGGAAATGATAAGGATACTTGTAAGTTTGAACATTGCAAGCATTCTTGTGGTACTTTGTAGTAAATAAAGAGTGTTTATAACAGGGAAAGGAAATATTTTCCAGACCATCTTCTTGCGATTATCTTTCATTCTTCCGCTGAGTAGAATATGCCCTTAAAGTTCAGACAGCTATCTCTGAAGCTGACTGTGCACATCGATATTCTATGGTTATGTTGCACCTCGAAGAATTACATATAAATCTTAATTTTTTTATCTCTCCTTTTCCAATTTTTCTATTGCATTTAACGTGAGTTTATCTTTGAGACAATATAAGAGAAATTTTTGAAATATAAAGTAATTAAGAAATTTCTAGGGCTTCTGATTGTTCTTCGAACGAATAAATGCTATTTAAAATGTGTTTGAATCTAATGCGTTTTTCTTCAGTGAAACGATATTAAAAAAAGTCTTTAATTTTGTAATAAGTAACAAATTTTTGTTACCTAGTTTAACAAAAGAAGTATTGCGGTGAAACTTTATACGATGGAACAAATTCGACAAAATGTCAGTAAACATTTTAAAATAATTTCAAAAATATGATACATTTTTAAGAATGCTATAATTATGAATATAAAATTACAATGTAGTATAACGATATAATATAAATAATGTATTGAATGTGATAAAATAAATTCTTCGCTGGAAAAAAATCCCGGATTAAATTTGAACAGGTAGAAATGTATGAATAAAAATGCGATCGAATTTCGACAGAATTTTTCTCAATACTCTTAGCTTATAATACATTCGTTGGTAAATTCGTATTTAACAAGGTATATATCACAAAACCGAGTAAATTGTCCGCGCAATGGAAAATATAAATACATATTTAATGATTCGTTGCGAGCGTTTAATTGATTTTACTGTTGAAATATTAACAACGAACGACCGCCCGACGAAGTATTATAAGCCAGAATTTCATGAATCTCTCGGACGCGGAGAATGTTGACGATTTTTAACCGTTCTCGTGTAAACATTTTTCGCATTCGCGTGCACGGACGATCGTTAACTATTTACCTCTTCCAACTATTTGCGAACTCAAAATAGTTTCGAAATTTGTTAACGTATCTTAATTAATATGTCAACAGGAGAGCGGCTATTTGCAAATTCGTACGATCGTTAATTGAGTTTTGCGAGTATAATCTCATCTTACAAATTACCAGCGGCAATTTAACTCTGAATTATTTAAAAATTACAGCGTATAAAGTCATACGGAGACAAATTAAATTTGTTAAAATTACTAAATGAATGATGAAAAAATTTATAAAAATATAAATATATTTACAAATTTATTTGCACCGTTTTTATATATGTCATTTACGTTGTTTGGCATTTGTTTGAATTTTTTGCCCTCTGTGACTCATAGTGGAAAAGTTATGCACGATAAGAGTGGGAGTGCCCTTTGGTCTTTAAGGGTGAATTTCATCGCATTAAAGGGCGATTAGAGACTCATAAAAGGTACCATTATTCATGTCCCATCTCATTCTTGTATAGCTTCATGAGAAGCTATGATTTCTAGTTCAGAAAATTCCATTGACGATGAAAAAGAGAGAGAAACTTTTTAATTGTTAAGTGAACTTTTAGGATGCGCCACATGCGTCATCATCGTCCTCAAACAATATTTAATACAATAAAACTAAATAGCACAATTGATTAGACTACTTCAAGAACTGTATATTATAAATAATAGTATACTGTAAATAATATTATAAATTATATTATAAATAATATCCTAAATTAAACAAATATGTTTAAAGAAGAGAATATTATCCCTAAGAATTAATGTATTAAGCTGTAGTTGTCGGTGAAAATTAATTGGAAAATAAATTGATAATTACAAATAATAATTATGGGTTTCCTCCTCGAGGAAAAGCAGGGGAAAATTCTCAAATGAATTCATGCGATGCACCACTCTCGTTTTATTTTATTTGACAATATTTTGTAATTTAAAAAAAATGTTTCTTTGAACGAATCAGAGTAAGAAATTATTATGGGGCAGGTGTCTCTGCGTTTATAACTTCGAGAAGTAAAATTAAGAATGGAAGGAAGAATAAATGAAACGTGTCATTCAAACGATGCTCCAATTCCGCTCTAAATAACTGCGTCACTTTTACAATTACTCAAAATACCTTGCAGCTAAAAATTAAATACAAATATATCGAAGCACGAAAGCTTTCGTGTAAAATGTTTCTCTAAAAGGAGAAATATCACTCATTGCATGGAGATTCGTTTTAAAATATAACAGCAACATTGCCATTAACGTCGAGTATCAGGGAAATCACCGGCGATCGGCGTTATCGAGTACAGTATAATTCCTCGTAACTCTTAAAATGTAATATTCTCAAATTTACTAATATATTCAATATTTGAATATTTATTTTAAAAATGTAACCATGTACCGAATACCTAACTATTTCCACCCTTAACGTTTTAACGTGATAGAGATGAAATTTAAATAGAGAAAGTTCCACTTCATTAAAAATAATAAAATTAGCGAAATATGAAAAGATATTTGCAATTTGCAAAATAATTTCATCTTACTGACTACTGTCACTCCCAATCTTAAGCTTCATCACTCCCTCGGATTTTTTCTTACCTAAATCAAGACAAACTACCCTCATAGAATACGTATTGTTCTTAATAAAATTATTACAAACAAAAAATAAAGGAAACTCTTCTTATTTAACTCCGTTGTTACTAAATGTGATTATAATCACTCAACATCTAACACTCGCTATGTACTAACGGTGACAATAGTCAACCCTCAAAATTTCGCACAACCCTACATCAATAATAATTATCAAATCACATTTTATAATTAAATATGATTTGAATACCACAAGTTTCTACATTTTATATACTATATTCATTGCAACTTTGAATTACTTATTTACATTACGCCTCAACTCGTTAAAAGGCACATTCTACCGGCAGTGAAATAAGTCCGTCTGCGTCAGCCTCGCTCCATAACGTTTTACCATACTCGCGAATAAAAAAACTCCATAGCGAAATTATTAAAAAAAAATCGCACAAATCAGAAAAGAACCTAGGATCCTTACTATGTATTATTTACAGGATCGAATGAAAATTAACACTAAGAACTACTGGCATTAAATTTATTATATTTCAACACATTAAATAAGTACTTTGAAAAAAGACGAATCAAAAGGTGGAGAAGACAATCTGTATTTTATAAGATCATCGTAGAATATCTGCACTAAGATTCTCCTATAAATTTAGAAAACTTTTGGAAAAAATTGAGTTCCAGTCATTTTTACTTGGTTGGTTGTTTTAGTGTTAATTCTCACATCAATTATCATTAATCATATTCAATCTTTTTGAACGAAGAATGAGCTTATTCTACTTAACCCCTTCAGACCCGATATTTTTCGTTTAAGAAAATATTTGTATATTTATAATTTGTAAATGTACATTTTAATGGACATATGGTCCTTACGCAAAAATTGTAATATTAAGGAGATCCTGAGAAATGTTTGTGTAAAAAAATAAAATTCATTAGGTGTTCAAACTAAGTTTAAACCGATACGTAATAAAATACAGCATGAAAAGTATTATGTACATTACAATGTGCACAGGGCCCGAAGGGGTTAATGAATCCAAGTAGAGTGACTTAAATCAACACAGACAATAAAGTCATAAATGGTTACCTTGGAAAGCAGCTTCGAAGGTGGTTTTCTCCTCGACGGGGTTCTGAGCGACCACCAAGACGACTGCCAGATGGCCGAGGATCACGAAGAGCCGGGAAACACGAAGTTCAGCCATCGTCCAGCGATATACATGCACGCACTGGATCCGACCGAATTCACTCTCGCATTTCTCTCGAATTAAAACTAAACTCTCGCAATTCTGCGACGATTAATCCAATGCTTCACCTTAGCGAGAGATAAATCGCACACTAAATCCAATTGCCGTGGGGGCACTCTTCTCACCGGACGATTCTACAAAAGGAAGGAATTTAAGGAGCACTTAGGATACACTGAGTCATGTGAAACACCTTTTTGCCCGCGAATACACTCAGCTAAGAGTTTCGATTAATTTACCGAAGGAAAAGGAAAGGATATTTGAAGAAACGTGGTTTTAAGTAGTTAAGGAATGTCTATGAAGGCCGAGAATAAAAATTGAGACGCGCTGAGAATGAATTCGAAGGTTGTTGAGGACTTTAAAGTTCTAAGTTAAGGCAGTTAAATTTATTTTAATTATATTTTAGTTTGTTTAATAACCAACTAAAATTGAGAGAAATTAGTGAACTGTGGAAGCAATCTTCAAATAGAATTTCATATTATCATGTAACAAATGTCTAATTTGGGTAGAATCCTAATCCTTTGGATATTAAAATCAAAATGAAGTACAACTGTTAAATAATGAGTCTAAATTTATCCAAATCCGAAATATTTACTGGTCCAATTAGAAGTCAGACAGAAAGGTCGACTATTAGGTAATATCTAAGTAATAAATCCAAATAGAAACAGAACCACGAATTCCTGAATAGCCTGTCCGGATTTAAATAAAACCGCAAATTTCGAAATAACGATACCATGCTTGAATACAGTCTCGTACATCTAAACATCGTGTCCGAGTTTCGGTAAGACCTCGAACTACTGAATAATAAACCCGTGATTCGGATGGAACATCAAATTCACAAACAGCACTAACGAATTCCTCCGACAAACCCTCGTCCAAACGGAGCATCGGACTCCTAAATAGCGGTTCCAAGTTCGAAACCCCTTAGCGTCACCTCTAGGGAAATTTTCCCACGTGATATGTATATCATGCATCGTCGTTGTTTCGAAACTTACAACTCTACGTCCTCCATCTCCAAGTAGCCACAAACGCGGAAGTGAGAAAAGGTAAAAAAGAAAAGAAAAAAAAAGGAAAATCAACCATCGTACTTTATCGTTTCTACATAAACGTGTTCGACTACGAGGAGAAAAAAAAAACACAGAGGAATATAAGAAAAAGTCTGTTCTTCTGTTTCACTCTCGGGTGGCTCGTTTCTCTGGAGAGCAACCCCTTTGAATTACTCCATGAAGTGGCTTTGTCTTCAATTTTTTCATGTAACGAGATCCCTACGATATTTACTGTTCTTGTTGCTCGTTAGCTGATGATCGAACTCTCTATTTTCCCTGCGATATCCGATGCAAATTTACTCGACGTTATATGCATATCAATATCGGTATGCATATTTCACTGCGGACTCAAAGGGGAAGGCGCAGTTTTATGAAAAAGAGGGGGGAAAAAAAGTGTAGATATGAAAGCCAAATAAGCCGAGCTTTGTAGAGGTACTTGCTTTATGTGCGAGCACTGACCACCATAGATGCGTTGGGATTCGTTTTCTATATCGTATTTAATTCTATGTACGCTTTATAAACATACAACGGTAGAATCCTTTGAAGATGTGGAAACGGTAGGATGTAAACAATGAGAGCGATACTCGTCATACGACTTGTAATGGTTCTGAATCCTTTCACTATGATGTGTTATTTATAATATTGCGTATGTATATGTACGATCAAACTGAAATTAATAATTTACCTCGACCATTCAAAGGAACAACAGTCTTACTCCAAACCACTGAGTTGAATGAGTATGACGAAAATCATAACTAGCGTCTCTCGAATGTATACACTAAAATTTAACGCATGTGTGAGTACGGTCAAACCGAAATTTTCAATTTGCGTCGACCGTCCAGAAGAACAACAATAAGTCTGTCTTACGCCGCACTAAGGGGTTGAATGACTACGGTCGAAACGTAAGCCAACGTCTCTCGAATGTACACATTACATTCTTACGTGTGTAAAACTATGGTCGAATCGAAATTCCCTATTTGAATCGACCTTGCAAAGAAAAAGCATTAAAATAATCTTACTCCAAACCACTGGGTTGAATGAGTATGACGAAAATCATAACTAGCGTCTCTCGAATGTATACACTAAGATTTAACGCATGTGTGAGTACGGTCAAAGCGAAATTTTCAATTTGCGTCGACCTTCCAGAAGAACAACAATAAGTCTGTCTTACGCCGCACTAAGGGGTTGAATGACTACGGTCGAAACGTTAGTCAACGTCTCTCGACTGTACACATTACATTCTTACGCATGTAAAACTACGGCCAAATAGAAATTTCCTATTTGAATCGACCTTGCAAAGAAACAACATTAAAATAATCACACTCAAAACCACAGGGTTGAATGACTACGGTCGAAACGTTAGACAACGTCTCTCGAATGTACACATTATATTCTTACGTATGTAAAACTACGGTCGAATAGAAATTTCCTATTTGAATCGACCTTGCAAAGAAACAGCATTAAAATAATCTTATTGCAAACCACAGGGTTGAGCGACTGCGACGAAAATCTCAACTAGCGTCTCTCGAATGTACACATTACGATCTTCCGCATGACACGTACGATCAATCTGAAATTCCTATTTGAATCGTCCTTGCAAAGGAAGAACAATAAAATAATCTTACTCCAAGCACAGGGATGAATGACTACGACGAAAATCTTAACTAACGTCTCTCGAGTGTATACAATATGATCTTCCGCATGTATACGTACGGTCAAATGAAAATTTCCTATTCGGAGCGACCTTCCAAAGGAAAACAATAAGACAATCCTCCTCCGTGCCACCGGGTTGAATGACTACGGTCGAAGCGTAACCCAGCGTCTCTCGAGTGTATACACTACGATTTTACGCACTTATTTATACGGTCAAACCGAAATTTTGAATTCTCCTCGACCTTCCAAAGAAAAACAATAAGACAATCTTCCTCCGCACCACAGAGTTGAATGACTACGGTCAAAACGTTACCCAGCGTCTCTCGCGTGTATACACTACGAACTTACGCATTTCCACGTACAAACTGAAATCTCCTATTCGAATCGACCTTACAAAGGCACACGAAGGTAATCTTACTCCGTGCGACACGGCTGAATGACTCCGACCGAAACGTTAACCAGCGTCTCTCGCGTGTATACACTACGATCTCCGTTGAGTTCAATGACCTACAAACGCCCTCAGATTTAAATCCCCCGTTATAAACTTAGTCCATTCTACCCTTAAAAAATAAAAAAAAGCACGCCGGTACACAACGACTAATACTAGTTTGATTATTCTTATCGAGGCTGATATCAGAACCGGTATCGATCTAACTTCGAACCTGCGACACGCTGCTGTGATTACGAAAGAAATACGTATCTCGAGTGAAAGAGAACAGCGAAGAACATAGTAGAATAAGGAACGAAGGAAAAGTAAGTTTTACGAAGGGTCACCAAAAAAAATGATTTTCTATCGGTCCTCGTACCTTCACCAGATTGATGTTCACTGATGCACCTTGTGCCAGGAAGGAGAAAGGATTGCAGCCCTAAAGTAGTTTAAATTGCACACGCGAAACCGAGCGAAGGAAGGAGCTCCTCAACAGCCGTCGGCGCCGGCCGGTGTCTCCAATCGAACTGCGGGAGTTAGTCGACGGTGGCGCCGCCGAGGGACGCCGAGTTTTGCCGAGCGGCATGCGTCATAACGCCACCGCCTTCGATCGGCCGCCATTTTTTTTTAAAGCACGTTACTAACCCCCTGAAAACATTCCACCCCAAAATGCTGCTTCCCGATCGTAGCTCAGGGACGTATCTAAGGGGTGAAGGTCACAGAAATCGGTTTCAGGCGTTCATCATCTTACAATTGGAGTTAAAAACGTCGGGTGCCATCGGGATTTCGATGCTTCTATTGTTTTCATGGAAGTGAAACTTTTTCTATTGAAATCATATGTTTAGGAAGCAGAAAGTGTAATTGTGGGATTGGATATATTATTAGGAGGGTTTTATGTTTTTATTGCGACTATTAGAATGTTGGATGGGGTAGGAAATTCATTAATATTGTAATTTAAAAGTGAAGTGAAATTTCATTGAATTCAATGGCGCCGGTCGCCGGTGACTGTCATGGCGTCCGACGTGTTAACGCTGGATCTACTGAAATCGTTGAATTGATGGATTATTAATTGTTTTTATAGATGTTTCTAAGGTTTATAGCGAAGCTGTACAGTGGATTTTTTATGGGTAGCTTGGGTTAATATGTGTAAGGTTAAATATTGAAGAATAGAGTATTATATTAGGAAGAAATGCAGGGATCTTGAGAAATGGTTTGTATCGTGGATTTCAGGCTGATGATGGATATTTAAAACGAATGATTTTTTGTATTTGGTGTAACCGCAGTTTAATATACTTTTTTAAACGTACTTAAATTTATAAATGGGTCGATGGTTTTACAAAGGTAGATGATTTTGAAAGAAGCAAATAAATGTTCGATATTTGCAATTGTAACCATAAAAATATGGGGATTAAGAATGAATAACCGCAGATATTGAATGTTAAACTTTAATTATTTATCCTGACATTTATCCAAAGTAAAAAATACTTTATATTATTCACGTCCATCTAGACTGTAGTTTTATATAAAGTTCAATGAAAACTAGAAGACGTAAGGAAATAGAAAATCGTGTATTCGTATAGAAAATATACTTTAATTCCGTAATGATATATGATTAATGTTAAAAGATGAATGAATAAATCCGTGTAACCTGCACTCTGTTGATTACATCAAATAATAATTGCAAGAGAAATAAACTCAATCGGGCTTTCTGCTTAAATTGAAAATTGTAAATCCAATAATATCTTAATCCACAAACATAATATCTTTTTCCAATCTAAAACAATAATTAACAGTAACATCGTTCCACTTATTCTTTACTTATTTCTATCTTTTTGCTTGTTATCCAAGTAAATTCAAATATCACCTTAAATCAATTAACAATATCCTCTTGCAATTAATCGAATTCCAACTTAATTTGTGAGAATCTTAACAATAAACCAATAATCGAATCATAGAGACGTTAAATCGTCGAAAATCTCAGTGCAGGTCAGATTAAAAGTGAATGCCATAATGAAACTATAATATCTTTTCATTTTTTTTAATCGCACTTTGCGACGAGAACGAACACTGCAAAATTTCGTGCTTACATTAACAAATTGCGTAAACTACATATTTATAAATTTGTTGCGTTTCAAACGTGAATATAAACATATCTTTTCTACGACCGTATTATTTCCTCCGCAATAAACAATTTTGAATATATTTATTACAACAATTCATAACGCACATAACAAACATTATTATATTAATTAAATCAAACCCTTTTAACGGTCGTTTATTTACGTTCTCACGAAAATGACACGTATCGTATTACAAATCTATTGTAGATTCTAAAAAGAAGAAAAACTAACATGTAAAAACCTGAATAAACGCGTCGTAGATACTAATACTGTGAACATTGTATATAAATATAAAATTCTGCATGTATTCCATAAAAATCTTAAATATAGAAGCACCTTATAAATCATTATACTAATACATACTCTAACAACAATGAAGACACGTCGTTCTAAAAGTACAAATAATTAAGACACTTTAATGCCGTTTCGTTTGTGAAAAAAAAAATAGAAAAACTATTTTATGATACTGTTATTATAACATCGTTGTACGCATTCGAGGATTCTATAAAACTGGTCGTCTTACATGGTAAAAACTTTCGTTTGAAATACCGTCTGAAAATCAGTCTGAGGATTTTTACAAGCTGCCTATAGAAATACTTGAAACGTTAATTGGCCGATTTTTATCATTATCGTTCTGTATTATAACTAACTAAATGATAATATCGGTGATTGCATCCGTCAAACTACGGATTTATCTTTTACTAATTACCGAGACACCATCAGCACGTTTGATAACACCAAACACTATTGTCATACAATTTGCACTCTGATATGTCTCTATAAACAAAGACTTACGTCACTTCGTGGCTCATTTACATATAGACAGTCGCTAGGGAATATTCCGTGCGAAGCAATTCAAAACTTATTGCAATATCAACGACACACGTGACACTCTGACACGTTTGACATTCTCGCGTTTAATCAGACGAAAATCTTACGTCTATGGATTCATATTGAACGATATACTTAAGAATTCATTATGGAGTCTGTGAAAGACGTCCAGGTTTTTTCGATTGGCGCCAAAACGGTGATTACCACGAGTGCCGCGACGAATAGAACGATCACGACGAAGTAGATTCCGAAAATGAATTTCCTTAGTCCCGAATGCTGTCGAATGAAATGTAAATTAAAGAGATTCTTTAAAGAAATTCTCGGCACATTGAGCCGTGTCTTATTAGCAAGAAACTTACGGGGGCGTCCTGCCTTGCATCCGGATGGACCATCGAGCCGCGAGAGTGCATGTCTTTCATCGGGAATGAATTCACCCTCTGGCTTGCTTGTCTGTCAGAGGCGCATCCCACGAACTGTAACGTGTATTGATATTTTTCAGTGTGTAATATCATTTCCTTTTTGCTGTTGGGAAGATGGAATTGATCGGGATGGAATAAATTCAGTGTAGTTCCAAGTTTAATACATTATAGCTATGGAGAAAAGCTTTTGCAATAAGTTAACTCTAATTTTTGTAACACAGAAAGTAGGTGAGTGGTGACTATGGTCAGACAACCCTTGATAATCGCTATAGGAAGTTTGATTATAGTTAATAGAGGAAATTTAGCACAGAGTTATGTTAATATTAATTATTATTATTTTGTATTTTTTGTAGCGCAATTATTTATGTAGCGCAATGTAACTTTGAAATGATTGTGTATATTACGCCAGAAGATGTGATAAGGTATATTCTACTGGCAATAAGTGAAATAAGTAGCAACGATGATAGTCAATCGTGAAAATGTAGCACAAAGTTATGTCAAAACTAATTATTAAATTATAGAGAGAATAATAAATAGAATATTAGTTGTTAGTATTTTGTATTGAATATTTTTCAGGTACCTTATGTTTTTACTTTTTATGTATAATGTACATTGCAACTTTAAATTGATTATGTATATTACAGTAGAAGCTGTTGTAAGGTATATTCTACTAGCAGCGAAATAATTCTACCTGCACCGAGTTTGTTGCTGTACCGTAGCACTCACAGGAAAGGACTTCGTAGTGAAAGGGTTAAATAGAAAGATAAAGTGTGTCTCACTTGTGAGACAGTTGTTTACTAAAAAAAAATTAAGTTGGTAGATTATACCGAATAAAATTGAATTTAAAGTTTGCATCATCATAGCTCTTATGACTCGATAATCTATCAGAAAAAGTTTCTTTGATCATACGAAGTACAGGGGAATACGAAGTACACAAAGAAGGGGAATTCAATTAGTCTCTAATTTTTCAGTGTACATTATAAGTCAAAAGTTGATATTAACACGCATCATTGAGACACGATATTAGTTAATGAGAGTGTTGATGAAGGTATGATCATCGTTCACTGGCTGTGACATTACTAATTACACTCAGCATTGCCGAGAGACTCTGTTAATGGGCTCGAACCATCGATCATTCCGCCCATCTGATTTTAACCACGATACTATTAAGAATTACGTATATACGTGTCTACAATGAACCCATTAGGTAAGAGAAATATACATAGTAACGCAATATAACAGTGGGTACAATATAAAATTATCCATTCAATGAAATCCGAAATAGTCGGGAATTCAGGAAGCGGTTGCATGTGGATAAGAAATATGCAGCACATTAGGTTCTATGTCCCGAACAGATGTCCTGCAATTCTGGTTTATAAATTTCAAATATTGTCCTTACCGTGAGTATGAGGTGAGTCAGAATGTGGAATACCACGTAGGCGACCAGAATCCAGTCGACCCATTCCGGGAGTTTGGCCTTGTTCAGTCGAACCGCGAAGAAAATTGCGATTACTGCGAAAGGAATTTCAATGCAGCGGTTAACCCGTTGTCCGTAGAATGAAATAAAATATCTAAAACAGTCCGGCTAGAGGCGTTTAGGGGAAAACTTACTGCCGCAAATCTGTGCCGCATTACCGACGAACCAGTGCAACCAATTGAAAAGGGGTCTTCGTGGCGCGCCGGGATGAGGTCTTGCAGCTGCCATAAATGGCTGAACGAACGCTAAGATTGTGGTGGCTAAACCCAGCGATGCGTGTACAGTTTCTGAGCTCCATTCGCCTAATTCGACGAATATTATCACGAATGCGGCTATCGTCATCGACCAGGTGAGGATCATGAAGAATCTGTGCCACTTTCAAAGGAAACGACAAGGTCATTCTTACCATTCCTGGTTATTGTGCCCTCTTTGTTCATATCTAAGAATTTGCATTTGATGAGGGTACTATGTTATTGCAAGGGATCAGAAACAAGTCACTTGAGGGGAAATCGTACTGCGAGACAAAGAGAGAAAAGAAAAAGCCGTGGAACTGACAAGGGAACATCCCGAGGTGTAAATCAGCGATTTTGATAAAATTTTAGCCCTTTGCACTCCGATGTCCCACCTGAGGGGACATCGCAAGTTTAGTATATCACTCTGTTGCACCCTCTAAGAGGACCTTTGAATTTGTTAGTAATTGCAGAGGATGAACTTATTGCACCGCAAGGTTTTAAGAAATATATGTTTACCTCAATTTTTCTATTAAAATAGCACAAAATAGCAATTAATAAAGTGCCGAAAAATTGCTAACAAATAACGTCAGAGATGGCTCAGAGTGCAAAGGGTTAGTATGATATAGTCCTCGCGAAAATATTTGACCCGTATTTTTTTTATCGGCAACCGTCCACGTTAATGGGGTGAAAACCGCCCCCAAAGTTGGGGTAACGAAAACTATTTTCTCGAATATCTCCGAAACTATTAGAGATTCGAAAATTTCGTAACAACAGGAAATTAACGTATTTCGACCACGAATCCAATGGTATAAGCATTTTTTTAAAAAACCCATTTGTTTAAACAATATGATAAAAAATACTTTTTTTCCAACTTTGAGGGTGGTTGTCACCCTTTTAACGTGGACGGTTGCCGATAAAAAAAATAGGGGTCAAATATTTTCGCGAGGACTATATCATACTAAAATTTCATCATAATCGGTGATTTACACCTCGGGATGTTCCCTTGTGAGTGCGACTGCACGATATCGATCGTGAAAATCGAAACATTGACGTACGCACGATATTTTTATTATCAGATTAGTAGACACCGATTTTATGTACTTAAGTGAATGTGAATAGCTACGACTATGAATGAAGAGGACAGTAGACATATAGAATAGAAAGAGATAGGTAGTGCGAGAGCAGTCTCCCCTTACGTCTCAAGTGACTTCATTCTGATCCCTTTCTATACGCAGATAGACACGTAGATTGTAAAATATAGAACTTTTGTAGAGCTTGATTGTATTAGGGGGACTCGAAACTAATGTTTTTTTAAACGATAGACTACTAAGGTGAGCAAAATGAATCTTCATTTTTTCTACAAATTTTTTTTATTTATAGGAAAGGTATAGAGTTGATATTGAACTTTCATCTTATTAAATATAAGTTACTGAATTAATTATGCTTTCTACCTTTAGACTTCTTGGTTTCTAAAGTATTTATTTAATATATTGGGTTATGATAGATTTAATGCCGATAGTTCTAGTGTTTAATTCGAACAAATAAATTTGTAACAATTTGCAACACCTACCGTGCAATTTTCAATACCAAATGGATAAAAATCAATTAGGTTTTAAGTAAAATATCTGGAGAAACGACATTACTTCCCGGTCCCTCTAATAGAATTCAAAAATTCTTTAAAAAAAATTAAATTTTCTTTCAACAACTATTTCACTATCGTAAACGAAACAAAAAAAAGTGTAACCCTAAGCTAACAATGCAAAAAGTATAATAAATAATAATCATTCATTTCTACTTTAATCACACTAGCCTCAACTTCAAAATTCATTGTCCCCAAACACATCCATCAGTCCCCACAATCTATCAAATAAATAAAACAATTCTCACAAATCTATCCACAGCTACAAATTCAACAGAGTGCAATCTTTTCATAAAAAAAGAAACATCAATTTCAAAAGTCACTCTTCCGCAAAGAACTTCAACCATTTTCCTCTCACTTCCGCAATTAAGAATCTCCCAGTGCTAATTCGAAGTTCTCCATTCCCATGAAACGCGTCGTCTCTTTGATTTCCGAGAAATATAGCTACACTAACAAACTACACTTTTATCCAAGACTGTCGAGATTAACCTTGATCCTAAACTCATGGACTCTCAGACAGGGCGCATCGACCCGGCAGATAGGTGACATCAAGCGTGACCTCAGACCCATTAGTTCTTCCGCGTGAGATCTCACAGTCTTCTCGTTTATTCGGGTGATTAGCAGAAAAAAAATTGCCTACTTACGGCGAACCAATGGTCCTTTCCACACATCTGCGAACCGACCCATGTCTGCCTGTAGTATCTGGCAAGTAGCATACCAATGGAGGCAGTACCGATCCACGAGGCCAACATAAGTGCACCATGCAAGCGAATTAGGATATTGCTTGCTGCTGTGAAACCTCCAACGTCGGATAACAATTTCGCAGACCCCGTCGCTTCATAAACGGTATCGTGAAATCCGACACCGTTGGCTAAACATTTCGAAACGTGTTTATTAAATTCCTTCGCGCCTTTTCACGTTGAAGGTGCAAGAAGTAACACCTCGTGAAGGACTGCCGTTTTAGAAAAGATTTTAATTTATAGTTGTAGTTTTGAGGGAATGCAAAACGATTATTGGAAGAGAATTATATGATTTTTTTTAACATTATGATAAATTAAGAGTGGAAGTACCAAATATATCGAAATGACTGGTTCTTAATTTTTTTATAAGCTTTTATGACAGTCATACAGCAGATGTTTAACGTTGATCTTATAAAATACAGATTATCGAATCGATTAATTTTTCCACCTCTCGATTTCCCTTTTTCCAAAGAACTTATTTAACACTAGATTTACGGAGCCAATTTGGCTCACTAAAAATTTGATTACTATATATATAATACATTGATTGGTTATTTTTTTAATAATAAATCTTTCATTTAAATTGATTTCGAACTATTTTCTTTACAAAAAACTTCAATTTTCTTTTATGAGTCAAACTGGCTCACTTCAGAAAAATTGGTGTATCAGCACCCATAAATCTAGTGTTAATATACTGAAATATCAAAATTTAACACCGGTAGTTCTAGTATTAAGTTTCATAATTATATACTGAAACGGATGATTTGTTGATAAGAGTATTTTTTCTTTCGTTCCGAAAAATTTGAAAAAAGTCTTTGAAATTAAATCGTGAGAGTGATAAAAAATTGAAAAGTTTAACTAGTTCAGTGATCTATAACAGTCTTCAGTTAATTTGTGACAGCGATAAAAAATGTAAGCGTTGATAACTGTTTTAGTATGAAGATTTCAATGCTTAGACTAAAAGAGAGAAAGGATGACTAATTTTTAGGTACATCTTACTTTTTAGACTCTTTCCAGCCGCGACGAGAAGATTGTATGGTGTCCTGACAAGGTCGTATTCGTGTCCTTGAACGACCGTTGTCCTCTCTCTCAAAAATTTGCAGGAGATCATATCGTCTTTGATAGAACTTGCCTCCAGTCGTACAGCTCCTTCTTGCTGCAAAGGAAAGGACAAATGGAACAAGGTCAAACGTTATTTCATACGGACCACACGTGGATATAATCGTTCAACGAAAACTTATTAAACAAGGATACGCGAAAGTCAATAGTTACCACAGTATTCTCTGTATCAAGATCATATTAATTTCATCCGCTGTAAACTGAATCATCGTGATTGAATTAAAACGTGCAAAACGTATACTTTTAATGAAGTTAGAAGAATGATTGTAAGGATCGTTAATTAATTAGCGGTGAGATCATAGAGGACGAAATCCAAGCGTGCATTCGTAGCTTTGTTAATTAATAACGAATGGCAAATAATTCAACGTATCCGTGTACAATTATTCGTATTATTCCGCGTCATAATAGAATGGCTCATTATTTCGTGCTGGAATGGCATTCCAGCTATAAAGGATATTCAGCCATTGCAAACATTGTGGCACTAACCATAGGTTGTCGTATATTCTGCTTTCCAGAGTTCCAAGACATGTGTAATGCAATTTCACCTCCTTCATTCGCACACTCGACAACGCTGTCCTCGCCCTATTCGCCATGGGAAATATTAAATAATCATTAACAGTGATATTATTGAAATTAACTCTTATGTCTGACGAAACAGTGATTGTACAGAAAACTCTGATTGTAAGTCCTTTGTTTAACCATGACGACACTTGATATTCGAATAAACGTTAACAATTTTTTCATTATTTTCACCTTTTAGTTGTCCAAATTATCATTTCAATTTTCCACGACCAGGTGGAATTTATTTCACGAAGTTCTCTACTGGTTATTTCCTTTTATTTTATAATATCAAAAAATGTGCGAAATGAATATTTTTACGTGCTGATGAAAAATTACTGGAAAATCGCAAAATCAAAAATACGCCTATAGAAAATAATCTGCAGTGGAAAGATATATCAGGAATTGATCATATTACTGAAGTTGTAACATAATTTACAAAAGTGTAAATAATATCAAATTAAATTACCATTTTACTATCCTCGGACAAGCCAACAGCAACGTATTTACTATCTCGTGCTTGCAACTCAAAAAGATATCGTTCTCCCTGTACAAGCACGGAGACCATCGCCATGCAGTTCTTGTTCTCGATGCATCCAGCCGGTGAACCAAAGCAATTCTTCGTGGTACCACATCCGGCATACATAGGATCATCCGCAGCTTTTGTCTGAAAAGCAAATACGTCCAAGCATAACACCCAATGCACAAATTCTTAACGGATTCTTAAAAGCATCTCGTTTCAGGATTATCTCGTCAAATTACATTAACACTTTGCATTCAGAGCATTTCAAGATATAAAAAATTAACATTTCTATCAGACTTTTTAAATTAAATATGTACTTCATTTATCTTAACGAGAAATTAAAATACTTGCACCCCTAAGAAACTTTATGTTTCGCTAACAAAGTCATTTCCATTCAATGCTCCATTAATTATAAAAATCCAACAATTCTACTGCATTTTTTTCCAAGAACGCCAAACTCATCCCAAAAGAAGACTCCTTACTTTCCATACCAATTATTTAAAATTTATCCATAACATTGAAATATTCATTAAAAATCCAACAATTTTACCACATTTTTCCAAGAACTCCAAACTCAGTCCAAAAGAAGGCTCTCTACTTCCCCCTCTACTTTCTCTACTTTCCAATCACTTAAATTCTATCTATTAGCATCCGAAATAACCCAAAAAATCCAAGCAGCCTCAATACTATCTCTACTCAATCTAGCGACTCTGGATCAACGTCGTATGATAGCCGATACTGTATTTGTATATAAGATTTTCAATAACTTGATTAACTCTCCTGCTATTTTGAAGGAATTTGACCTCTTTGTTCCTACCCTCCGATATAGGAAAAATTCACTTTTTGCAATGACATACCATCATACTTTATACGGATCAAACAACTGTATTAACCGTCTACGCCGTAACTCAAATCGTTTTTGCGATTCTATAAACTTCTTCAATGTATCACTTTCAAATTTTAAGCGATCTTTGTTTAATGCCGTCCTAAATTCGTATACATTAACTCTCTGTACAATTATTGTAATTAAAGGGTTTTTCTCCCGTTCGATTCAATAAAATAAAATAAAAAATAAATACATTAAACAGTACCTGCCTAGTGCAAAAGATTAATAACAATCTCCCACGGTAAATTACCCCAAGAAACTCTTCCATCTCCCGAGATTTATCTTCTAACAAGACACCAAAATACTTGCACGCTTAAGGGACCTCATACTGCAATTTCGTCCCACCTCCAGTAGTAGTACTACCGTTTTAGCCCGAAGTAGTTAATGGAGTGGTTTTAGACCCACTTTGAAAACTCCTCGATGAAGTTTCCAGGTGAGAAACCAGGGTGATTCGTTCGCGGGACGTCTTTTCTCACGGCGCGATCTCGTTTCGAAAGTGGACCGACAACGAGGACACGAAAAAAGATGTCGACCTGTATCTCCACTTCGTTCTCTTACGTCAGTGTGAAGTGTAGATATCGTGAAACTATCAAGCGATGTTAGCCGCAACCTTCACACAAGACAGTGACATTGACGTTGCCAAAAAAGGGTAAATGGATGTAAATACCGTCGAGCTTTCTGACGGCAGGTCTTTTCAGAGAGTTAATGAGTGGCGCGGTTTAAACGGAAAGGAAAACTCAAGGCAGGAAGAAAAGTTTGATGACCAGCCTTCAACTTAGACACGCTTCGTGGAACAGTACATTCACGGTAGAGCGAGTGTTGGTAGTCGTTAAGGAATCTTTAAGATATTTTTATACGTCTTCTTTGTTACGAGGTACATTGTCTTTTGTTGCATTACGTCATCGAAGAAGCACGCGCTATTTCATGTAATTAGGGGCGTGATTATTATCGTATGAGGGCGAGACGTTGAAGTGTCGTAAGCATAGATGGAAGAACGGAACTTTGGAGAATTGGATTTGATTTGTGTTATGGAGGAATTCATTGCGGATGGTTGAATTTTGTGGATGGAATTATTCAACTATCGTCGTTCCTTTGAACGGTGACTCACTTTATGTTGAAATGGAGCTCCATCGATTTATTTTTCATTTACATTTCGAGAAAATAGTACTTCAATTATTTCGATATTGCTGAGAATAGTCTGATAGAATTTTAATAAATTACAGAATTTTTTGGCACTTTTGGAAATGAAATTACTGTAGAATACACTTAACCTTGCTGTTCTGCTCGTTTATATCGCAAATTCGTATTTGTTAGATACATTGAATATTAAACACTAATACTTAGTTTAAATTATTAGTTTTTAATCTCCATTTCAGATCATATAGAGAAGCACAGTAGGATTAAATAATGTATAGATTGAATAACAAAGCATACAGTGAAAATTGATTGTAATGGATACTAACATTTCTCGATTGTTACAATTTCAACCAACTGTCAAAATTACGTTAAAAAATATTTAAATAATAAATTAGTCAAATAAGAAGTGACTTAGATAACAGCACATTGAGCTTTAATAATTCACATCTTATAAGATTCTCTTTGCGTATAGGAAAATGTGAAGTTTATATAGTGTTCTCGATTAAAAATTCTTCTAATTTTCGACAGCTGCAGTTAATATCCTATTCCTCCTGATTTTTTATTAATACATCGCTCGGAGCGAAGAAATAGACACATTGAAACTCTTGGGAAAGTTAGTAGCTGAAATAACCTTATCCAACGTTCATTTCACGGTATTTCACGACGGCACAGTTTTATTCTCGAAATTCACCGATGCAATAAAGATAAAATCCCGACGAAATAAATCGGCAATGGAGTCGATACGGTTGGCAAAAATCGCGAGACCCGCCGGCTTCGATATGAAAGTGAACGGCGAAAGTACATAAAGCATAAAGCCACCGATCTATCTCCTCGTTGGATTATGCATTTGTACGTGGCTAACTAGCATACATGATGTACATGCATAATACATGCACCTGTACATCACGAGCCGACATTCGTTAGAGCACGAAATTCCTTTTACTTTCTAATCGTCGAGAACCCAAAGAAACGCACCGAACTATTTCGACGAACACACGAATTATTTTTCCACAATTTTGCATTTCTTAGATTTTACTCTGTACTCGTCTTAAAACATTCACTGTGGACGATGAAAGTTGCATATGATTAATTACGAATTAGACTTAACGAAGTTTAATCGGGCTACAGTATTTTCCCTATTTTTTTTTCTGGTTGGAAATAGGATTACCGAATTCTCCTGGTTGTGAATTAGGAAGATTCGGGAAAAGTATAGAAATAAATTAAGTATAGTATTTGTGGAAATTATTGTGTAATTAAATTAAGTATTTCATTTTCTACCATCGATACTGATTTTTAAAAATCTTCTTTAAACTTTTCGCTGAGCGGTGACTAGCCCTAATAGTTTCATATGAAGTTATTTAATATTGATTATTAGATCGCATTGTGTAATTTAATATTTTTTAAATATTGCAAGTCTTTACTTTTTATAAAATTATTATAAGCTACATGTATAATTATTATAAGGTAATTAAACTATTGTAAAGTTTATTCTACTAGCACTGATATAAGTTTGCCCCCATCGGGGTTGCTCCATTCCAGTGTCATCACACGCAAAGTACACTATAGCGAAAGGCTTAATCTCAATTTTTCTGCTACATTTCAATATAGAATCCCCCAGAGAAATATAATTTCAACAATACCATAAACTTTAACATACAAGGATTGAAATCAAAATCCTTTAACGAGTCAATTTGAATTATACAACAAAGTTTAAATTTTTTGCAAAGAAAATATTTCCAAATCAATTGAAATGAAATATTTATTATTAAAATATTAACCAAACAATATATTATATATGTAGTAATTAAATTTTGAATGAGCCAAATTGGCTCCGTAAATCTAGTGTTAATAATACTACGTGAATTTCAACCCCTCAACGTTGCAATTTTAAAAATCCAAACTCCTTTCTCTTTCACATTACAAAACACCAAGTTATTTAACTTCTTTCCAAAAATCTCAAAAATTTGTAACACTCGCAAAACCCTCGAATTTATTTACACACCCCTTTCCATAGCACTATCAGAAATATCCTAATCCCTTTCCACATTTCCCATGTAAACCCTCAGGATCGACCCAACATCCTGATTTCCACAGTTCAAAGCTCGCAGTTGCCAGCATTCGTTAACCGTTCGTCAAAGGATTTTGCGAGTACACATAAAAGTCTCTTCTCGATTTCACTTTGCGCATCTTCGCACGGACGGCGATGATTCTCACCGTTATGATTATCGAGTGTGAAAAGCACGTTTGCCTCGTGATCGGCAGTCGGGATGTAATAGAGGAACACTTACCTCGTAATCGACGGTCGGACTGTAATAGGGTGGTGTGGTGGTTCTTGGCGTACTGATGGGGGTGGACGAGGTCAATACATCGATGGAACGTTTGCGAACATTAACTATCGGTGATTCTACAGCAACCCAATAGGTACTGTAATCTTGAGCGAAAGTGGACCTAAGGCAGATCAAAATAACGATCAGAAAACGTAAAGGTTGCAAATTCTATTTGGGCATTGAACGTACTGTGGGGTGCTAGAAAGATGGCTGACGAAAAGACGGCACTGATTCTCGCATTCAAATTTATTTGAATTGATTCATTCTTGAATGGATATAAATCAAATGACATCTGAACTAATTATTAATTAATTGTAAATAAGAGAAGGTCAAAGCGAGAGACTTTTGACTCTGTGCAGTCCGGATAGTCTTTTTTGTAACACCCTACAGTAGAATTAGGATACTGCAAGTGTGATTTGGGAAGTTTGAGATAAAGGTTTTGTAAAGTATTGATTTGTGTTGTATTGATTTTACTTTTTTTAATAGAAAATTTCGTTTAGAAGGATCTAAAGTCTTGAAGTTAAAGGTGTTCCTTATGGTTGAATGTAATGGGGCAGAATGGTGGGGTACGGTTTAGTGATTGTGGTAGTCGAAGTCAATAGGTCGATGGAACGTTTACAAACATGAACTATTGGTAATTCTCCACGGATTCAGAATGTACTGTAATCTTGTTCGAAGGTAGACCTAAGGCAAATCAAAATCAGAAGTATCAGAAAACTGTTTGGCTCCGAGTGCTGTATGATCACTGCAAGTACTAAGGATATTCTAGGTAGGATTTATTATGAATATTAAAATAGATGTTATAAAAATTCAATGTTACAGGTATATAATAAACTATAATGATTAACCCTTTGCGGTCCTACGTGAACAATACTCGACACGGCTTTTCACTTGATTTTATTTTCTAACAATTTACTTTCCAATTTCCCAATGACTTTATACTACCTCCCAAATATCCGTTAGTATCTATAGTCATTGATATCATTAAAAAACATGAATAACCAATGATACATGTTGATAAATGAATAATAATTGTTGTGAAATTAATTTGATTGATCTTACTATAAAATTACTAAATTAATTCGGACCGCACAGGGTTAAACACAGTGAAAGTTTGTATTGAATCTATTAACAATGAGTACAAAATTCTTATTATATCCCATATTTTTCGTGCACCGCTAGACATAAGTCATTATCATAAGTATTTTAATCTCGTTAACTCTTCGATCTATCGAAAACGTGGACGAACAGATCACCGGTCGATTACCGCCCCACCCTCGTATTCTCACAATTGTATCCTCAAAACGCAAAAAGGTCTGATCCTCGTTTCTACATCTCGCAAGATAAGGGAATAAATTACGGTCTTCCGGGTCAATATGACGTAAGCCATTACCAGGCAAGCCGTGGGAATAAAAGATAACAACACCGAGGACGAATAATAATTCCATACTAATGTCGAACATATATATATATATATATATATATATATGTATTTCTATAACAAGAAAGTTTAAATCACGAGAGAATTGTATGCCACATGGAGTCGAATTTACGTTCGGCAATAGCAGCAATTATCGAGGATAAATTTCCAAGTTTTAACGGTATAGGGAAAAGCGGAGTTTCCTGTATTTACAATTAATTGAACGTTCATGGGGTGAACGGTGACACCGATTATGAACGGAAAAGTTCATAACGAATGTCCAATGCGTTTCTCGAACCGTTATGTAGACTGTATTGTATTCCGAGTGCGAGCCGATGTAAATTCTGCCGCGTGCCGTACGTTAATTCCTAATCGTAATTCATAAGTCGACGAACCGTGTGATACGTGCGCTGGCTGTGTATATAATAAACCCGATAACAGCTAGCTAACAGGAATTTAACGTTCGATTGGCATAGATATTTCTGTCTGTACTTTCGCAGCTTTTTCCTCTGACATTATTACATTTTACGCTACACAATATTGTTCCGGGTGGTTTGATTTCATTTTTTGTACACTTTTTAAATGACTGTGTCCACGTGAACGTTTGCAATAACGGGTTGTGTTTGGGGTGATTTGTTTTTCTGGAAAAAAAATAACGAACACAGGAATGGAATAAAAGTTGTGGAGTAGAGTAAAAATGAGTAGAAACTGTCGAAGTGGGAGGACAGCTTTTATATGGTGTCTTTCAATTTATGGGTTGGGGGTGAGATGAACTATTTTTACTGTGAAATGTAAAACACAATGTTAATTGCGAGGAAGAAAAGTTAACACTTTGTTGTCCGAATTTGTTATAATACCTGAAGACGATAGCATATCATAAAATGATAAAAATAGAATTGTGAATTAATTTAATTAGATTTTTAAACATGGAATTTTAAGAATTTCACGATTTTTAAGAACTAATTTCTATATTTGGTAAACTTAAAAATTTGGCTTTGAAGAATGGAATGTCAGGTGTTTCTTGTGTTACCTGAAGGTCACAAGAGGTCATAGAGGATTAAATACAAAGTTGAAAAAAAATTTTCATGTTAATAAGTAAACCTCGTATTGTCAAAAAACAATCAGACAGTTAAAAATTAACATTAGGTTCTAGATCTCTAGCGAGACCGCGTAACTTTTGTCTGAAACATTGTTTCGTGCGGGAAGTAATTCACGAGTAATTTAAGGTCGTTGAGTCAGCACACTTACTCGGAGTTAATTCATGTAAACATGTTATTTATTACCATTTCATAAATAATTCTTCCTTTAAACGTGTAATTATATTGTGAATTTCAAGTTACAAGAATCTTTATAAATATGCAGCACTGTTGAAAATAGTAAACAAGAGGATAATCTTTATCAGTGCTAGGAGATATATTGTTCCCATAGTTTTAAATATATTATTTAAATTTTCACTGTGAAAAATAAATGGTCATAAGCGTCTTTCTTAACTTAATACTTCTTTGTTAAGTTAATCATTTTATAACTCTTTCTACTTACTTCCAATAAATTATTTTATTTAGTTATTACTACGTTAATATCGTCTAAGAAATATTATATTTTTTCTATGATATTTCGGAATAAATTTTTACGTCACTCAGAGTGATTGCCAATAATCGTGCAAACTGAAATTGTTACACAAGTTATAGTTAGCACCGAAGACCTTTAAAACCGAGAGGTTCTGATTGTCGATCTGGATTACGAGACGATTTAATGTGAAAGTACGAACAATACTTGATTTTCGTGACTAGATTTACTCTGCTTCCTCGTTCTTCTACATCATTCTCTTTGTACGCCCACTTCTGTTATGATGCACTTAACCCTTTGGGGACGATGAACTCATATACGCGTTCTGCGAAAGTCATAGGCGTGACCGATAGACTTGCATCCAAAGACTTGCATCTAAAAACTTGCATCTACGTCTTTAAATTACCCTTCGATACTATCTCGAACGATTTTCTGTCACGAATAACTTTCTATCGAAGAAATTCTGATGTTTGATAATTATTTTGTATATTTAATCCATATAATCTTCACTATTTATAGATATTGCTATTTTCAGAGAAAAGAAAATGCCTGGCGGTAAATAATATTACTAGATTAATTTATATTAATTGAACTCTGTCTTATAACTACCTTTTCTCAGACATTTTTATCCTGACTTACGTTGTGCTTGCTCTCACTTACGTTCATATATTCACCACTTTATATACACATGTGCACATTTCTATACAGTCTTTTATGCACCTTAATAAACTCCCATACGTTCCCTCTCTTTATCACCTACATGCATTCCCCTGTTCCCTTTAATTACATTTTCTTAATTATTTTTTCCCCATTATTATACCCGACGAGTTAAAAAAAAATTCTTAATATGTAATTCGTAGGGTATTTTTATATTTTTAAAAATTTTTATTTTTTAACTACTACTATATAAAATTTATATAGTATTTTTTAAAATTTGTATTTTTTTAAAATATTTTTAAAACTAGATCTACAAAGATAGTCTCTTCTATTTACCAAGGTAGTTTCTTTTTTAATTTCTTATATTTACCTTTGTGCATTTTGAATGAATAAATCGATCAAGCTTTTTTCTCTCCTAATTTTTTAATTTATCAATTTTCTGTTAAGTGTATTTGCAATTAAATATTTCCTTAAATGCTCGTGAAAAAAGAAATAATGTGATAATTACAGTTTATGGCGATGTTTTAGTGTCGTAAAGCAGGTGTGCAAAAAGGAAGAATTTAGTTGAATTCCTTGGATACTCACTTAAAAATAATACTGCCCTCGTAATCTACAGGCGCTTCCCAATCAAATTCAAGATTGTGCTTCTTGTTGGTGTTCGTATGAGTCACTGAGTTCTGAACAAAGAAAGAAAAAAGTATCGTAAACAGGAAAAAAGTGTTACATTGTTCCTGTCCTTCGCAAGGACCTCGATATGTGATTCATTTAGCCTCGCGTTTTTCGACGATGATCAAGAGAATTCCATTTAGATAAAAACACTTGCTATTGTTGTTGCACGCATTACTATCGACCATCCGGAAAATTTGCATTCATTTCTAAACTCGAATATTCACGGAGAAATCCGTTGTCGAAAAAATAAATGTGTTTTACAATTTACAAACTACTTCGTTAGTTGTGAATATGTTTCAGAAATTGCAGAGTTCAAGGAATTTGTTTTACACAATTACACGTGAAATATGCAATTTTATATTATACTGTGAATTATCAGAAGTGACTTTTTTAAACCCCTAAAATTCTAAAGTAAATCATAAAGTGAATCATATTATAATTTATCATAAGTGACTTTTCTAAACTCCTAACATTCTAAAGTAAATCATAAAGTGAATCATATTATGATTTATCGGAAGTGACTTTTCTAAACCACTACAATTGTAAAGTAAGTCATAAAGTTAATTATATTATGATTTATCATAAGTGACTTTTCTAAACCCCTAAAATTCTAAAGTGAATCATAGAGTGAATTATATTATGATTTATCATAAGTGACTATTCTATATATCTAAAATTCTAAAGCAAATCATAGAGTGAATTATATTACGATTTATCATAAGTGACTATTCTATACATCTAAAATTCTAAAGTAAATCATAAAGTTAATTATATTATGATTTATCATAAGTGACTTTTCTAAACCCCTAAAATTCTAAAGTGAATCATAGAGTGAATTATACTATGATTTATCATAAGTGACTATTCTATATATCTAAAATTCTAAAGCAAATCATAGAGTGAATTATATTATGATTTATCATAAGTGACTATTCTATACATCTAAAATTCTAAAGTAAATCATTAAATGAATTATATTATGATTTATCATAAGTGACTTTTCTAAACCACTACAATTCTAAAGTAAATTATCAAATGAATTATATTATGTTTTATAAGAAGTGACTTTTCTAAACTCCTAAAATTCCAAATAAAACCATGCAATAAATACTTGTATACCTTTATACCAGGTGTGCATTCAACGGTTCTGGCCGTGTCAGGCAAATTCGCAAATTCTCCCACAAATTCGCCAGTTTCAGCGTCAATAGCAACGATCATAAAACCCTCGTACGCAAGTCCTTGAGGACTTCCTAGAATCAGGCGAACTCTGCCCTGTCCAGCAGCTGGTAAAACTTGATAAGGAGCAGGGAAGGATAGTTGTTTCGTACTTCCAGGATGTCGTGGCATCAGATCCACGCACGCATCGGGTGGTCCACCATTAGGTAAACCCGATATTTTAGCGAAAAGGATGCACGCGAAGATCGCAAGTGTTCGGTGAATTTCTGAAACAGTTTGGAAATGTTTGCATATTATTTAAGTACTGCTAACAATAAAAGAATATTTTAGAAGTAAAAAACAATCGGTCCAGTGAAAGTACAAATAAAATAGGGTGTTAATAATTAGGATTGTTTATATATTAAAGTAATAATATTGAAAAGTATTAGGGGGACCGGAAAGTAATGTCGTTTCTCCAGATACTTTGTTATAAAACCAATTGATTCTTATCGATCCGGCATTGAAAATTTACAAGCTGGATGGAGAAAGATTATTGATAATGAGGATGATTACATCATTCATTAAAAATAAAAACTTGTTACAAGTTTATTTTTTCCAATTTAACATAAAAAAACGACATTACTTTCCGGCCCCCCTAATATTATTCTGTCTATTGTGACATTAACTGTGGAAAAGTTATAATAAATTATTTATAGTCCAGATGGAAGTATAGTAAATCTATTACATCCACGTCCATCCAACTAGGGAGAATCGGACAATTTCCGTTGAAAAATAAAATCATCGAGGTTTTCGAGCTGCGGACACTTTAAACATTTTTTTAAACGCCTCTGCGACCCCCATGCATATTCAACGACGGAAAAGCGATTAGCAAAACAGAAAAAATATTGCACCAGGCGGTGACGGTAATCAATAATACCACTTGTGCATATTTAACTTTTAAAATTTATCTGAATTACACTCCAATGTGAAGACCACCTATCGTTTGTATTAAATACAAATTTCAAAAGATCACTCTTCAATCGCCAAATCAAATAACTCCATGTAATTACTTTAACTCGTCAAAGCGTACAAACCAATTAATTTGTTTATTTACATATCTACGCCTATAAATCCCTGCCGTTAAACCTTTAGCGATAAAACCTACAACTACATCTCCGTTCTCTCTCTAATCTCTCTCGAAAATCACATAAACATTCTTTCCCCTTTTGCATTTTTCAGCTACAAATAATATGGTGATTTCACCCTCTGTTTTTAATGGGTTCTGAAATACTATGGCTATAGTATATTAAATAATGACTTTAAAAAAATTTCTCAAACCTGACGGGACTTTAACTCAAGCCACTGATGGCGAGTCTGAGACTTTACTTTTTTTCTTCTTTTGCATTTTTTAGATTAATCCTGAACCACCAAGGCTATGGTATATTAAATAATAATTTAGAGAAAGTTTCCCAGAGGTGACGAGACTTTGAAGTGAAGCCCACTAATGACACGTCTGAACTTTTATGGTCATATCCACCATAGCCTCTACAAGGCTATTTTTTAAATTGCAAAAGAATTTACAATGGAAAATATCCTTGACTGAGATACTTAACAATGAGATACTTAATGTCGATAGTAATAATAAACTCGTTTATCGATTAATAGTTAAAGTAAGAAGGCCACTTTAGTCGAAGACATTATTCATTATTAATCTTGGCGAAAGCACAGCAACAAATGGATTTATTTATTGCGAAAAGCGTACGCACAGATGGTGTGCAATTTTCCTGAGTTTACTTTCTAAATGAGGAAAGCAAATTTTCGCGATTATATGAACATGCTACGGAATTTGACCTGGATTCCAGTTTCTTTGAAACGTCGGCAAAGCATGTAAAGTATATAATTTCCTTCTAAATTTGACACCCATGAAACGGGTAAATAAATCATTTAATTATTGTAAAGTATATTCGAAGAAACGAAGAATTTAATTAATCATTTCAATCCCCGAAAAAATATCGCTCACTGATGAAATAATAATATTACTTTTGGAATATAACATCAGAGAGGATGGATTCGTTAAAAATACTTCTACGAGAATTTTATGTAAATTATAGTTTCCTGTATTTTATATTTTTATATCTCTAAAGTTTTAATGGCGATTGTAATGCAACTTTTGAAAGCCATTGATTTACCAGCAACATGGCCTCCATTTAGCACGTTTGTTTTGCAGCCGTGTTAATGACATACAATTACAAAGTGACTTTTCAAAAATGGTTAGATTTTTTCCACGCACTCTGATTACACTGTGCTTATAGAGTACATGACACACTGACATTCTTTCACCTCAACACCTCTTATTTGCTTCACAGTGAGACATAATTCTAAAGAAAACGCATAATTAGAAACTTGGCTCTCATGGTTCCTAGAAGATAAATTCATCGCAATAATACGGAGGCTATTTCCTTCAATTGCTCCAATAAATAATAATGAGACATCAATCATATGCATTAATTATCATATGCATCAATCAGTGCAAAGATCTACGACGGAAATATGAAAATTACAATACTTTATTGTGCCTAAAAACCTCTCACTTGAGTCACAACTAGAAATAGTTTCAAATGTATAATTAGAGACCCAATACTTTGAATTCTAGAGCATTTACTCACGCAAGAAACTAGTCGATATTTCCTCAATTTACTCCAATAAATACTAACACGACATGTAACACATTACATTAATCTATCTGTAATCTATTAATCTATTAATTATCTGTAAAAATCTAATATACTGGAAATGTTATAATTGATGAATTTTTTGTTTGTAATTCTCAAAAGAGGCGAATAATATTGCTCTACATTTCTGCGAAAAGGAAATCAATTTTTATGAGAAGTTTCATATCGTTAAAAAAAGGAGTGACTTGTTCAATTGAATAATGAAACTGTCATGAGATTGACAAATTGGAAATCCCACAAGGAACTGATTTTATGACCTTTATCTTTGCAAAAGCAAACACTTATAAACGATAATCTACTTAGAATTTTCACTCGTCATTTTAAGTGTATTACAATGTAATTCCCAAGATATGACACAGATTGGCCGCACGATTGGAACAATTTATAGTATCTTTAAATTGTATTAATTACTCAGCTTTTTCCATTTATCTAATCAGAGTATCACACTATCATCTATCAAATTGCGTCGCGTGATTGAAGGAACATGTCGATGATATTTCCGGAAACAGTTTAATTACAAAAAAGAAACATACATGTCAAATATACTAACAAAGCTGTGAATTTTTGTAAATAAGCTAAATAATTTTAAAATCATGTGATCAATAATCCATCCATGATTTGTATTAATAAATACAATAAAATATTTAATGACTTAACTATTATGTAACATCTGCGCAACTTTGTCCTCAAATATACTTAAGAAAAAATAATGTCAGGAAATTTAATCTTGTGAAATTATTAATTTAAAAATAATTTCATGGATGCCTTGTTAATCTCACGATTGTCATCTCCATGATACAAGATATTTAATTACCAATACTTTTAATTAATTCACCGCCAAGACATTCCTCCCCTCTCCATTCCGTAACGTTTACCTTCTTTTTGACAAACGTCATTCTTACATTTATTGCCACAGTTTTCCTCAACTTCGTTCGATATTCTTTGCTTAACTAAAATTTTCTCGATCCTTAGTAAAAGGTTTAAATAATCACTGGTCTAAAGTCATTCGTGCCTTGGCACGATTACGTAATGATCAATGAGGAATTTCAGTATCGTGGCACACGTTTAGGAATGTGCAAACGAAGAAACCCGTAGGTCGTGTAGCCAAACTGAATAGGTGAAAGTCAGCGTCTTTTATGCGTAGGTTGCACATGACTTAAAACACAGAGTCATTCACTTGCCACGCACACATTCTTCATGGACGCGAGCTGAATCATCGCAAACACTGGGACACATCTCTCGATACTGCGACTCCGTTCGAAAATCATTAAGAGCGTCCACAGTATTTACACGACTGCAATTTTTATTTGCACAATTGCAAATTTCCTGACGACGGTAAATTCAGTACACGAGAAGTTAATATTGCTTTTTTTCCAAAATTTATTTATCGTCTGATCGCCTTCTTGATTTTCATCGAGTGAAATAATTCCGGGTTTATAAAGATTTATATATTGTTTTGAATTTATTATTTTTTGATATTTTTTTACATGGTTTAAATTTCTTTGAAGTTTCTTGAAATTTCCAATTCATTTCGATGTCCTTGCAATACGTTTTTGATGGTTACTCTTGACGATATCCGCAAAGTGGAGGGATGGTTTTGAATAAAATATATTTATGAGTTGGTGTAGAGAAGGGTAGACTTTTTTGGTGAAGGGCCAGATGATGAATATTGCAAATGGGTCGAAGATGGAAAGGGTTGATGTTGCGTGATATTTATAGCGGGAAGCTAAAAGCAAATTTTCGTTAGTTTTTCTCAACCCCTACAACAACGTGTGACACTGGTGGGGCGCAAAATTGAATAGAAAATTTTGAAGTCTTTCGAAATCTATTCAATTGAAAATATCAACCAGTCACAAAACTATTAATATTACTTTATTAACCCTTTAATCTACGATTTCTTTTCTGATGGGGCAGTGCAAAAACTCAAAATTAATTTCTGAAATCAAAGGTTTCACTGATTTCTGATATTTCGTTTAATTGAACGTGATATTAATAGTACAGAAATAATGAGACCATTTCGTGATCGGCTGATATCGTCAATTTAATAGTTTTTGGAAAACTTCCAAATTTCCTATTTTATTCTCCTTGCTACGAGTCTCACACGTAGTTGTAAGCTAAAGGATTAATTACTAATTATTAACTATTAATATTACTTTCAGTTATGCGAAGTATCAGAAATCAATGAGAACTTATCATTCCAGAAATTAATTTTGAATCATCGCACTCTTCAGTTAGAAAAGAAATCGTACGCCAAAGGGTTAAAAAAACTCTAATTATAATCACAGCACTTTTCTTACCGGCAACAAAGTTGTCTGTACAGATTTGCGATTAACTGAAAGTAATTAAATTAATATCAATTTTGCAAGTTCGTAGAATTAACCCTTTGCGGACGAAGACATTTTTGAGTATTGAGAGATAATCATCTATTTGGCGATTGAAAATCGCTGTTCAAGTAAAAAGTTAGAATATTAATATGTAGAAATTATAAATTACTATTTGTATAATCATATTCCAACGGCTGTATTTCAATTTTCAAACTTCAATCGCCCACATGTGGGACAATAGATTCTAAATGAATTTTTTCTCAGACCACATATATGCGTCGCTAGTCCGCAAAGGGTTAATGTAGACGTTAGGAGTTGTAAAATATTTTGAAAATTAGATGAGAATAAGAATATCATATTTTTTCTTTCTTGAATTATTAGGAACATCGATTACAGGACCTTCAATCAAAGAAATATACCTGCTAGAGTATTAGCTTAAAAGAATCCATAACGATTCGACCTATATGAAACAGCCAAGGCCTGGTTATTAGCAAAACTTCCGTGACTGATCTATGCAATTAGCAGATCGAGTGAAATATTTGAGACAAGGTCGATAGCGTCCACTTAGAGAAAACGTTCACAACGACACCTTGAGCCTCGAGAACTTTCACGTGCCCATTCTGTACAGTGATCGGAGACTCGTTTTACTTGTTCCACCTTTGGAATTTGTTCTATGCGTTACAAGTCACATTATTCCTTACGTTATATTATTTCTTTATCATCGAGACACAGTGCTCGACATTCATTCGTTTTTTTTTATCTCTACAAGTCGTAAATTTCTTGGAGTAGTTACACCATTAGAATTTATTTAACGTAGAAACGTACTGTTTCTTTATGACACGTAATATCGACATTTTATTGGATCTGTCTTATAAATGGAAATTTACTGGAAATTTTTAACATTCGAAATTTATTTTATACGTGTCATATTATTTCTCATATAGCATTAATATTTTTCTTTCCATTTTGTATTTATTGGTTTGCTATGGTCATTTCGTTTAAAATATACTGATAAGAATTTATTTCTTAATTACTTTCAACTGATAAGCTTAATTAATTTCTCTGCAATTAACAGTAAATCTACCAAGCAGTCTAAATGACGGGTTCCTAATTTTGCAGAAAAGTTCTCCAAATTGATAGCACTACCGTACAGTAAATATTCAAAATCTTATAAAATAAAAATTAATCAATTGATCATGTTTTCCCGTCCTATTTTTCTCTGAATTACTTAATATAATAAAGTGCAACAGATTGAATGCCAGTAGTTATTGTGATAAGTACAGCTATAAGTACAGTCTTTCATTCTTTCTATCGGTAGAAATTTTATTACCAATATTTTTATGCTTCTCTGAAACTGTTTTATTCCATCGTAACATTTATTTCCGTAGATAGAAACGCGTAAAATAGAATATTTTCGTTTCTGCAGGTACATCACACCTTTGGAATATTACTAAAGGTGTAACCGACTACTACAAAATTATTGACACTCCTTTAATGCACTTTGAATGAATATAATACTTTATCATAGTTAAAAAAATACTCTTTTTATCATTGCGAGAAATTACTAGAACATAGTTCGTATTCTCACGAACATGTTTGCTCCGCGCATTATCGAGCTTCGTCGAATTACCCCGCAAAGTTCACGTATCGCGTTTTACGGTGTTTTGTCTGCATACAAAACGGTAATTTCGGGATGAAATTGCATTCTCCATACCACTTACAGACCACGCTATTTTTGCGATAAGTTTTACAACACTTTCTGCACTATTGTCGCGACTGATCTGATGTGCAGCGTGAGAGAATGTCCACGCATTTGTTAATGAGAAGAGGGAGGAGAGAATTGCACAATTTTTTTATTACATTCCATGTGGGAAATTAACCGAAACTGTCATGCTTTGAGGAATTTCCACATTTATTAATTCCGAATATGTTTGATTGCAAATACGTATGGCCATTTTGGAGTTAATAATAACTTTTTAATTGCAATACCAATTTCTCATTTTACAGAACTCGTTTCTAACAGCCAGCAATTTGTATCGTCATGAAGTTTCATTAACTGACAACATTCAATAGTTTCATTAGAAACGAATTATTTATTTATTATATTTACTTTTACGTAGATATTTGTTTTATTTTGTAAATATTTATTATATATTTAGATATTTCTTGTATCTTTTATATATTAGATATTTTTATATTTACTTGAAATTCGTAGCACTTGCATCCACCCTTTTAACACCAGAACTACCGGCCTCAAATCTAACATATTTTAATAAATTAAATAAGTACTTTGAAAAAGGGGGAATCGAGCGGCGGGAGATTTGATCGAGTGGGTGATTTATGTTTATTGACATAGACGTAGAATATTTATTCTATAACTCTTATATAAACTTGGAGAATTTTTTTAAAAAATTGCATAACAGTCATTTTGACTGGTTTGGTAGTTCTAGTGTTAAAACAATAAAGGAATAGCTTTAAAACCTTTTCTTATGAAAAAGAAAAATAAAACTTTATTTGATATTGAAGTCTACTGGCGGAGTATTTGGAATTTTTCATACAGAACACTCGATGCCTTAAAACCGTGCAGCGTGACATTGTCAACCGGAACGCGTTCGGAAGTTTTTCATCGCAGAATTTCAAAAATAAATATCGGTAAATTCAGCCACTTTCCTTCCTGCTTACACGACCGGCGAGGTAAATAATTCAACGAACGATAAAAGTCGAAGCAATGTTACTGCCGTACCCACCGACGTTGTTTGACGATTCGAGTGAATAAAGAAAAAAAGGAGAGCGCCGGCTGAATCGAGTACGTCTCTTCTCTTACGTACGCTTCATCTACTTTCTGAAGTGTTCTCGCATCGAGTGCCATGTTTCTTGTAACACTTCTCATGAATTGTACGGATGATCAAACTTCACTTATTTAAATTTTTTAGACGTCTATGCACAGTGTTGCGCTAGTGCAACATTAAAATAGTTGTTTAACGCTGGAACTACTGACGTTAAATCTACGATATTTCAAATGCTTTGGAAAAACAGATATCAAGAGGTGAAATAGATGATCAGGTAAATAAATTATGTTTTATAACATAGACGTGGATTTTTTAGTATACGGCTGTCTTATCAGTTTGGAGAATTTCTACAAAAAATTTGAAATTTGGAATTTGGAGAGATTTGACAGTTTTGGTGTTAACACTAGATTTACGGAGTCAATTTGACTCATTCGAAATTTGATTACTACATATATAATATATTGGTTGGTTAATTTTTTAATAATAAATCTTTCATTTCAATTGATTTGGAACTATTTTCTTCGCAAAAAATTTCAATTTTCTTGTATGATTCGAATTGGCTCGCATCAGAAAAATAGGTAAATCAATATCCGTAAATCTAGTGTTAAGAACAATGGAATTGGAAATTCCAAATTGAAATTGTTGATGATATTATATGATAATCAATTATAGGGAGTCTTAATAATCAGCAAGGTGAACTTCTCACTCTGATATGATTAATATTTATATGTACCATAATTAAAAATTGAATTTCTTAAACATTTACAATTTTTGTGTTACTTTGAAAATTTTTGTAAGTATTTGAAAAGTGATCGCTGTAGTAATATTTATGTGCAATAATTTTCAGGAGTAAATGTTAGAAGTGCAGTAAATTATAGAAGGAAACATCAAAGCATCAACTAAGAGGATGCATTAACCCTTCAGATTAATTAAAACAAAGCCGACACCTATTTACGAAGTCGATCAAAATTCCACGGTAGAATTATAAACAACAATAAAAAATATTCCACCACTTAGATTCTTCTTTGTCTCGGCTACGTCCGGCCTAGATTTTTTTCCACCAGTTTTTACCTTACAAATTGCAATAAAATTAACTCCAAACTCGATAAAAATTCCAAAGCAGAATTATTAACAATTACAAAGACAATTTCCACAATTTAATTCTTCCCCATTCAAAGATATTTAACAAACTCAAATGATCCAAAAAAAAGTCACCATGAATTTGATATCCCTGGGGGGAAACTACTCCCACAATGACATCACTTTTAAATCGACCTGATAATTTTCATACAAAAAACACAAGGACGATGCAACGTTCTTTGATACTCAAACAATTAAAGAGTCTTCATTCAGCTGTTGCAAAACAAACGGGGAAAAAAAGGATGCACACGCGACAATGGTATTAAACGGGGACACAGAGTTTTTTTTTTTTTACAACGAACTCCCATCTTAAACGAGGATTCTGTTGATAAAAATCCATTCATTAAAATGGCATTTGAATGACAGGCGGGGGAGTTAAGTCTACGGTAATCACGCTTCGCCAGCTATTATCATATATCGTTGCAACACTGTTCAAAGGAACGAGCACAAGGCTTTCCGTGGCGAGTTTTGCGGTTTATTCGCCTCTCTTGTGCTCACGATACATGCTCACGCATCGATCTATATGCATCATGGTTGCATCTCTGCCACGAATTGCAGATATGACGGTGCTATGCGAGCGAAATTGCAATCGAATGAATCAGCGAATTACACTTTCGTTTGATCTATTCGGCAGTGGGAATTCTCGGTGTAGAAGGTTCGAGCGATTTTCTTGGATATTTGATGGCGTTTTATTTGACGCTTGACGATGTGATTTTTTGAAATGTTAACACCTTGCCGATCGATATTTTTTAAACAAGTTTGGATCAGTCATTTGGCCACAAATACCTCCCTGATACTAGTGGCTCTTCGAAAATTACAAACTCTGGTCATTGAGTCTTTGATACAGTAAAACGAAATAATAAAAAACAATTTATTAATTGCCGTGGAAACTTATTAACACTTTGACCGCCATGGGAGTCAGCGGTGACGGGCGCTAGTGAATTCAATGCAATTTTATGTAACTTTGAAACTGCAATATTTTTGAAATTTCTAACATATTGAATAATGAAATATTGGCATTATAAAGATAACGTCCTGTCGAATATCTGTATCTATCTGTATCTTTAAAGTTTCTGCATTAGAGAAATGTGAATTCGATGGAAAATGTTCTAATTCGCTAGAAATAAAAAAACTAGCAAAATACTGATGTATTAACAAGTTAAAAGTCTAAAAGTGTTGGGTCCGGAAGCCTTATTAATACATTACTGGTCGGTAAAATGTTAAACTCATGGGGATTATTAATAATTTGATATTTAACACTATTTAATATTTCATTTGAATTTGATTGTATCTACTGAAGCGAAACTAATTCTACTAAATTCACATCTTTATAAGGCAGAATTGATCTTTTTTACGTCGATATTTAAATATTCAGTATGTCCAAAAATTCATAAATTTTGCAGTTTAAAAGTTATGTGAAATTTCATTGAATTCAGTAGCAGAGGTCAATGATAACTCCCATGGGAGTCAATCTGTTAATTTATTATACTGTCAGTCTACTGTGTCCTAAAAAATGTTAATATTACAGTTCTGAATTAACGTGCTTCTTTAACATATAGAAAGTAAGACACCATTGAATGATATTTTTAAAATCATTCTGCACACGTGTGGAAAAAGTTTGAATCTAGTTTTGACATGCTAATGAGAAAAGAATTTTGCTAATTTACCGGATAATTTCATTAACGCAGTTGCTGCATTTTGTGCATACTAATATAATTTTCTCCGAAATGAAAGGCAATATAATTTTGCAAGATTTTTTCCAATTTACATAGGTATATAAAAGGTTCAAAGTTTACTTTAACGTCTTAATGAGCTATTCTTTTGATAATAGAGTCAATTTGCACGATTCAAATCCCCGATTCGCACTTTCTTCTTAATACACGGAAGATAAAATTTCATCACAGGACTTTTCATTTTATTTTCAATTTTATGTTTATAAAAATCCAGAATCTTTCACGGCACGGTTTTAACGAGAAGTTGCACGATAATCGAGTTAATTTGCGTGACGGATAAGCGAAAGGAATCGAGAGATCGTAGTTTTAAATGCGAGGTTGCAATTAATACGCTTCTGTTTGCGATCGCAATTTCTCCCGATAATAATTTAATGGATTTCATTATGGTACATTGCCCGTTAATTATTCGAAACGACTGCGGCTTTTAGTAAGCAATATTAATATCACTAAAAAAAAATACTTTCTTTCATTTTTTGCCATGAACATCTGTCCAGCACTTTACTTCTCTACGTTTCAATTGATATAATTATTTCTTCATATCCTTCGTTTTTATTTTTTACCGGAACAAAAGAAGCGACATATTTTAAAACAGATTTGTGTATTTTTCAATGCATTTTTAATTTAAAATTCAAAATGTAGTTTTTCTTGCATTAAGATTTGAAATTGGCATTTGTAGCTTATATTTTACTTGCAACTGGTTTTTGAATTGTAGGATTTATTTTATTTTAATCGAGCAGTAATAAAAGTGGTAAAGTTTTTAATGCTTTTATTTTGTGTGAGCTATTCTTAGCAGATTCGAAATATTCTTATTGATAGAAACGTGCATTAATAATTAATGCTAATAAATAATCGGTTCTTATGTTATATGTTGCACCATGCTTATTCGCGAATTTCGAAAAATAGCACGTGCAATTATGTAAAAGAGCTGGCTCTTTAATGCAATACAGCGATTACATCATTTCTATCTCTACGACATTTCAATTCCTTCGGCCTGATAACACTTCGAGTATGCAAACTGCAACCGATCCTCCGTTAAATGTTGATTATACTTAAGTTTATAAAAAAAACTTCATTCCTTCGAAACTTCACAGTTCCACAAATTACACTAAAAAATCTGCAATTCAATTTTCGCCTACTCAGAATTCTCAGAATACTTAAAATACAAGATTAAATTGTACTTTCCACCTTGCAATTACAAGAACAATTAAGTTATCCATATCTAATCTTCCAGAACGTTACAAATCAGCTACTTTGTGTTCTCCACTAAAACTATTATGCTAGTTAAACTTCAATGTAGCAGTTATTCTTTTAAATATTATTTTGAATATTATTCCTTAGAATTTTAAAGTGTTATAGAGAAATAACAGTCATTAAAATTCCCTGAAAGAACACGAAATATCACATCCGGAAGTACTTGGACAGAGTCGGGTCATATACCTCGTGTTTGGCGAACATGTCGTTATAGCAACGTTCTTCTCTTGTCCTAGAAATTCCTCGCTTAAACGTTACACCTAGATTCTTGCGTTGGCACGTCAAACCGCAAGTTAGTTTATTCGTTACACAAGCCAGAAAACGTGAACAAAGTGTTCCAGAAATTGTTGGTCGGAATTATTACCGAGAATAATAGAATTGTCATTTTGAAAATTGCTTTATTCGAATCACACTGTTCATTTCAACCCCCATGCCTTCTGCGACTACCTCCACAATAATTGAAAAATAAATTATTAAAAACAAAAAATTGATCAGTGATTCGTTTGATCGTCCCGCATAAATTGAAAATTGCGATAATTAAAAATTAAATTAAATTAACATGAAAATTGATCATTGATTCATTCGACCATCTCGCATCCCACTGACGTTTTCAATTTGATAGATTTAACAAAACTTGAAAAGTTTCTATACAATTTATCAGATTATGAATGTTACTCGTTGCAAGGGGTTTGATTATCCTAATATTTCAAAGTGTTAAATATAGTTCTATCCTCCACACAAAGAAATACTTTTATATAACTCTACTAAATACATATTTTAATAAATTCATTTTTAGCACGAATCAAAATTAATCCGACAGAAGATTAACAGCACAAAGCTAAGTCAAGCTGCCCCCCAAACTGAAACTGCAAAGTTTATTACAATACTTCGAAATAAACCGCAATGAAATAAAAATCTCTAAAAGATGCTGCAGATAATTCGAAAGAATAAAGCAAACGAATGCACCAACTTTTTACCCGCAATCTCGTTTCGAAAGGGAATTGCAAAATGTCGCACGAATTTGCACGCGTCAAAGCAAAATCGATTTGACGTAACAGCACAACGTTTTCATTTCTTCGATGTTAGCGTTCGACATCGTGACGCAATTCCGAATGGTCGCTCGCGCACGAATATAAAAACTTTTTACACGGTGACAGGTGCGTCGGGAAAGTTGGTTTTTAAGCAACGCTTTAGAATTTCGAATCAACCAACAGCCACATTTTACAGTAACAGTTTAATCCTCTCTAACGATGCTTTTCAGACGGTCCGTCAAACGTTGGTAGAAATTCGAAGTTCTTCTATTTTTTTCCTCTATTTTTCTCTTTTCGAATCAAACGTACGAGGAAAAAGAAAGGATGGAAAACAGTTGTTACGATGTCCGCCTTTTATAAAATTCCATATCCCGAGCCGCCGCTTTTAAAATGCACATTCCATGCGCGTTAACCAATTCGAGCGGTATTTTTCCTGCTACCAACGTGGACCGTGTGTGATGTCAATAAAATCCCTGTCGTTTTTGCACGCTGTTTTGACTCTTAAATTCAACATTAATTGCACAAAAACATATCTCGCAAAATATTCAAACAAAAATCCATCCTCCTCGGCGAATTTCCATTCGAATTAAACGAGTCAATCCGGAAGGACAATCATCGTAAAGTAGATTAACGTTAATCCTTTTCAAACTTTTATCAAAATAATCCATGTTAAATCATACGCCGAGACTGACATCCATGCAATTCCATCGTAAAGCTTCCCACACAGTAATTAAATCACCAAGGTCAAAATGAAATGTTGGAACAAAAGAGTGTTTCTACTCACGATAAGTCATATTTCCGATTTTTATTCGATGCTCCTATGAAATTTCTCACTGCAATAAACACTCGGCAATCCGTGAAGTCACGTGTAGCGTAACTCCGATAGATTTAAACGATCTTTCCTGATTCCAAAGTAACACGCGGTTGCAATTGGCGCGTCTGCGTACGCCGATCTTTCTTGATTCTTGGAAACTATATATTCATCCGTCGTGACGGAGGAATTACGCACGATTTAACCCACTCGAAGACTCGGCTTCCTGGTAACTGAGAGATCCGTAATCCTCTCGTGTCTTTTCCCTTCTTTGACTCGACGATTCACGGGAATTGCGTGCACGCAATTCCTTCGATCGCGGTTCTTTCGTTTCGACACTTTTACGCGCGCTTCTCAGTGCACGATGGTGAACACTACCGGTGAGGATGGACGGATAAATGAGAAAAATCTTTCCACTATAAGTTCAGCTAGGTCAAGTGTTTCCCGTCGTGTTTCTCGTCGAGCACTTGTTGATTCCGGGCGAGCATAGTTCTGACCAGAACGCCGTGAACCACACCTTACGAGAGACTGTAGTGGATATACGGATCGAGTTGAAAGGCCCTCGCCCGTGAGACCACATCAGGGACGTACCTGATCCACGACGTTACCCTCGTCGTTTAAGAAAGAGATGCCGATGTAGGTGAATCGATGGTACTTGATCGATAGGGAAAGGAATAATTTATATTTCTAAATCTATTATTAGGTAGTAACTGAATTCATTTTCGTTTGCTTATTGTAGTTTAAACTTTGCTGTTACTTTACATCGAGTAGATGGTATAATTGATGGGTATTGATATTTTTAATTGTATATTTCATTTATAGTGATAGGAGGTTTAGTTTGGATGGTGCAAAACTTGGAAATACAGGGGATTGTACTGTTTGTTTTTTTTATTGTACGGGTTATTGGTAATTCTCCCTAACCAACCCTCGTGCTTTAATAAATACATGTCGATGAGGGTGAGTTTCCGGTGGAATAGATGGTACTTGATCGATAGGGAGAGGAATAAATTATATTTTTAAATCTATTATTAGGTAGTAACTGCATTCATTTCCGTTTGCTTATTGTAGTTTAAACTTTGCTGTTACTTTACATCGAGTAGATGGTATAATTGTCTGGGTATTGCTATTTTTAATTGTATATTTAATTTAAAGTGATAGGAGGTTTAGTTTTGATAATCCAGAGCTTGGAGATATAGGGGATTGTAATGTTTTTTTTTTATTGTATGGGTTATTAGTAATTGTCCCTAACCAACCCTCGTGGTTTAAGAAATACATGTCGATGAGGGTGAGTTTCGGGTGGAATCGATGGTACTTGATGGATAGGGGGACGACTAAATTATATTTGTATATCTATTATTCGGAGGTAACTGTATTCATTTCCGTTTACTTACTGTACTTCAAACTATAATGTTAATTTGCAGTGAGTATGTAGTACGACTGTCTATTGTTAAGGTC
This sequence comes from Cerceris rybyensis, assembly GCA_910591515.1. NCBI lineage: Eukaryota > Metazoa > Arthropoda > Insecta > Hymenoptera > Crabronidae > Cerceris > Cerceris rybyensis. Next base: position 6,132,949 of record OU342797.1, read on the forward strand.
TAAGGTCTGTCTAAGTGGTGGTTAGTAGATTTAATTTTGGTAGTCCAAAGATTAGAGATACAGGGGATTGTAATGTATTTTTTTATTTTAAGCGTTATTGGTAATTCCTCCCTAACTAACCCTCGTCGTTTAACAAATAAATACCGATGAGGGTGAGTCTCCAGTAGAATCGATGGAGGGGGGAATAAATTATATTTTGTATATCTATTTTTTGATAGTAACTGTATTAATTTTCGTTTACTTATTGGAATTTATACTTTGCTGTTATTTTACAACGAGTAGCTAATATGTCTGTCTGGTTATTAATATTTTTAATTTTATACTTACAATTAATTTCGAAGTGATGGTTAGTAGATTTAATTTTGATGTAGGGATTGCGACGTATTTTTTTAATTGTTCGTGTTATTAGCAAGTTAAATTACTGAGAACTAATTCTAACAATTATTATTATTATCATCATATCGTACAGTACTATATACAGTACCCCACTCATGGAGTATTGATTTCGGTTTCTTTTCCACATTTTAAACTCCCAGTACTTTTTATTAACTACTATACTATTCTATTTATTTTATATTATTTAAATACTATTCTATTTAATATAATTTTAATTGTCAAAGATTTGACACTATGAGAACTATTGCAAGTAGGAGCTAAAACATTACCACGGCTCTTTACACGCAACAGCACCTAAGATCACTACATCGTTGAGTACCTATAAAAGCGTGAAGGGTAGAAACCTTGAAGCTATAATATTCTTAGATTAAAACTACTTTAACCATTCACTATCATTAATTAATACCTAACAATTATAAATTCTCTTTGACGTGCATCATTCAACAGTTTTGCAAAGTCTCCAGAAATGAATTCTCTCGAATAAAGTAGTATCACTGCCGAGGCTAAGCCATAAAAACTTGTCGATTTGTAAATGTATCGCTAAACCGATACACGGTCTCCTCATAAGTATGCTAATCGATGATCGTCTTTATTACTTAACATGAATATTTATATCTCAGGTATCAACGATCCTCATCCTGACGATTTCTCGAGTCATCAGAGACTCGTTTTGCACGCGCTGTCAGACATTCCGTTCGTTCTTGATCCTAAATCGGGAATATCGAGTGAAATGCCTTCGACTATTCGATAAAATTTTATATCCTCGTGGCCACGCCTTTGATTCGATCTCGTATAGACGATTTAATATCGATTCATGGTTTTAGCTCTTACGACCAGACGCGAATAAAGGCAAGGCGTAACATATCAAAATACCGTATCGTGATCCAAGGTGAAACACAAGAGGAAACTATCACATATCAAGGTGAAGTGCACGAAGGTACTTACCATCGCCCAACGCTGATCGAGGGTTTGGAGTATGTCACATGAAAGTAATCTTATCGCAAAGTCACCTTAACGTACCTCATTAAATTTCAACCTCGTTCAGACTATGTTTCTTTACAATATTAAAGAGTTTTCACGCTAGCTTGTACTCCGATGTCTGAAAAGCGAATATTATTAAATTAGAAAAACTTAAACCATCTGTACTAACACTACATTTACGACAGCCGTCAAATTGACGGGTTCTTACTTTTTGAAAAATATTTCTCAAATTTGTAGAGAAGCAGTACAATAGATATTTCATGTGTAGCTTATAATAAACAAATTACTTAACACTTTGACCAACGTGGAGGTCACCGGTCACCGGTGCTATTGAATTCGGTGAAATTTCGTGTAACTTTTAAACTGTAATATTTATAAATAACGACGTTACAAATATAAAGATCTGTCGCATATACATCTGTCTGCTTCTTGAAAATTACTGCTCTACAGAAATATAGATAATGATAAGATAATGAAGTTTCACTTCAGTAGAAGTTATGAAACTAGCAAAACACCGATGGCATACAACGTGTTTCCTGATTGCATTTTCAGCTGCTTAATCCATCTTTTTTCAAAGTTCTTATTTTATATATTTCAATATACCGGATTTCGCAGCCGCAAATCTAGTCTTAAATTAAATACAGAATTTCTTCAACAATATTCTTTTAATCAGTTCTCTTTCAGCGTTACCAAAATAGAAATTCAATTGGCAAATATTCGACACATTGTAATTTGGAATTATAAAAATTAAATCTCTCCTTTGTCGTATCAAAGTACGTTTTAAATGAAAATGGAAAACTTAGGTCTTCAAATTTAAAAGATATGTTGGAAGTACTCGATACCTCCACGTGGTCATTTCTTAAAGGGAGTGTACTAAGGAAATAAATTTTTTCGAAGAGCCGTTATGCCCGGGAGTAAATAATTAGTAGGCGCCCAGCGTACTCGCTTAAAAAGTCATTCAGAGAGAGCCGTGTCGAGCCGTCCCTGGATCGTTGTGAAGAGAGAGGGACCAACAACTCGGCTCCAAAACGGGGGTACCGTACGTTCACCGTTCGGTGTTCACCTCAGTTTTATCGACGTACCTTTGTCATCCTCTCTCTTTCTCGTTCATCCTGCTTGTCTTGTGCCGGCAATTTTCAGCATCCCGTCTGAATGCATTAAACACCTTGCCTCACCCGATAACAGGTGAGTAGTCTCGACCTCGAAAATCTCTACGGTACCATGCGATCACATCGACCTCTTCGTCCTGGAGAACGTTCTTGGAGTTTCAAAGATATGGTCTGAGAGGATCAAAAGAGATGGAATTTTTTTCTGTTTTATTTCTGTAACGTTTAACTCGTTAGGCACAGTCTTCGATCGGAGGTGATCGATGAGTGGGTACCATGAAATGGCAAAGGACGAGTTAACTTGGTTCACTTGTAATGTATATGGATAGTTAATAGTAGAACTACTAATGATAAATCTATGATGTTTAAATTTATTAAATAAATAATGTAGAAATTATTAATTCAGTAATACCTGTTTTATAAGAGGGATGTCGATTCTTTATAGACTTGGAGGTTGTTTATAAAAATGTGGGTCCAGCCATTTTGTCTACATTGATAGTGATGGTGTTAGATATGTTGTAATGTCATTTCTGATGCATTGTAATAGTAGTTTTTGTACAGTAGTTTTTTTTAGAATCTCTCCGTAGGGCTCGTGCCATTAAGGGATAATGGTAATTTTAAAAACATGTCTTGTAAAATTATGTTAGAGTTTTCATAGCTTAGGAAAGTCTATTTTGCATTTTGGGGAAATATTATAATATTTTTTCACCTTGATACAAGTTTTAAACGCTCTAAATAAATGAACGTCCTTGATACTGTCAAAGAAGGTCAAATCTGGTTTAGGTCTTATAGTTAGTTCTGGATTAGGACTCTTCTATAATTCTACAAAATCTTTCCTGTGTAATATACATGTTACAACCCAAATATTACATACTTTGATACAGTAAAGTCAACGAGTCTTCAAATTTGCCGCTCAGTCTGAGTTCAAGCAATCGATAAGGAAAGTGTAAATGTCGAATTAATAATCCAGTGGAAGTATTGAGGATAAAACAATGTAATTAAAAGTATGTATTAATGTATGCCGAAAGAATGCTGCTTGCTTTTACCGATATTCCGGACAGTGTAAATTGTAAAACCGGTTCTGACGTGAGCGCGTCCTGAAAAATTCGAACGGTCAATGAGCGCATTTTTTTCACCGGCTTTCAACGTTGAATTACAATGAGTTATCAATTTACAAACTATTTTTCCATTTGACACAAGCTTAAGTGATTTAAATAAAGGAAATATGTAGAACAAGTGTACTAAACTGATAACGTACCGTCGGTATCATTTTAGTTACTGCTTCTCTCGTAAGGTGGAACTCAAATGACCTTCGTTTGACTTCTCTTCCATGTCCAATTCAAATGTAGCTACATCAATTTCTATTCATCTATTCGTTTTAACTATCACTCTAAATATCCTTTATTCTCGACAAAATTGTTTTCTGAATGAAGCAATTAAATGTCAATGAATGCGTGGGGCGGTGACAAAGAGGAGGAAACAATATACGAATACAATTGCCTTTCACTCTTGTGCAGTTGCATCTGCATTATTGAGTCGACCATGAGGAATAACTGTTTTTACAAAAGTATAAAATGCCAAGGAGTATTCTCACAATGAAAATCAGAACAGCAGTACAAAACTAAATTCTACTTTCATTGCAAGAATTTAAAATATGAATAACTCTGAGGACCCTTAGAGAATTTCCAATACTTCCGAGGGACTCAAGCGCAGTATTTGGAGTAGCCATATTAAAATATGAATGTTCTTCATCCTCATCATGGCTGCAGTGCCTCGTTGGGCCCTCAACGACGGGGCCCATGATTTTGGAGGTGGAAACGTGGGCGAATATTCGAGAAATGCAAGCCTCAAGTTGAAACCATGCCCCCCATTTCTCCATCCTCATGGAACCGAATCTTCAAAGGTCCGTTTCCCCTTCTCCGTTGGCTCAGGTGCCCCAGGTTCGCCAAACCCGTACCTATCCAGCGCCCTTTTTTCCAATTTACTTTATAAAGAAATTATTAACTCCATTCAACGTGATTTCACTTATTTATTATTTACTATTAATGTAATACTTTTTTGGATTGTTTATTTTTATAAAAATACTACGTTGTTTATTTGTAACAGTTTTGAAACTCTTGAATGAGTACAAGGTTGTATCTATATATGTATGGTAATCATATACCGATACGCTCTTTTAACATCACCTATGACGTAGGAAGATGACGTCTGTCGTATACTATTCTCAGCAGAAGAACCTCTGCATGTATAACAAAAACAATAGCGTCATCTTAGTCAGGAATGTGTTATTCAATCTTCCGCATCGTCTTCGAATTTTATTTTAATAAGTCTCGTCGCAGTATGTTTTTATTAGTTGATATTAAAATGACGGAAATGATGAAAGGAACGCATGATTCTTCAGTATTTGTAATATTGAGCTGTAATGAAATTACAATGAAAATTACAAATTAATTAAAAAAGAGAAAAAATAGGGAAAAAAATGTAAGAGTGTTTTCAAACACAATTGTGTTTGTGTGTTTCTAATACTACAAATAATTGTCCGAATTTGCTTTGGAGGCACTTTTTCCATCCTTATCTTCGTTCTCTGATAAACATAAATCGCATCATTTCCATTGTCCACTTAATCGATGTATTATACAAATCTGCAAATTTAAATAAGTCATTAAAAATTCTTTACTAACTTCTTCCTACATACTTATAAACGTCATAAGTACTACAAAAACGCCATCGATAGAATCTCATCATCGTTATCTCTACTTTACATCTTCCACTCCAATCAGACTTGCAAAAATATCATTTCATCACACTAACAAAATAATCTTCACTTTCTACAGTATAAAAATTCAATTTTTATTTTATCTTCATTCATCCCACAATCTCCCAAATAAAAAATTTAAAATTTATACGACAAAGCACAAGAAAAAAATTGAAAACATAAATCAATTTCACTTTAATCATCCAAAATATCAAATTACAAAATACAAAATATAAAATTTCAAATCAACCCCTCACACTCCACATTCATTAAATAAAACACAAGAAATCAATTGCTAACACAGATCAATTTTAATTAATCATCCAAAAAATCAAATTTCAAATCAACCCCTTACAGTCCACATTCATACGACAAACCACAAGAAAACAATTAAAACCATATATCAATTTTAATTAATTATTCGTATTCAATCTACTCCATTTTTATTCATTAAAAATCTACTACATTTTCATTCAAAAATTCGAAATCACAAATCGAACCATCAGAAACTTTTCAAGCGTATTTTTCCCAAAAGAAATTCTGCGCCCGCGCGACTCGTTAGAAGCGCATGTGCATTTAACATTCACCCTAGAAATTCTGTTCAGCACAATTCCTTTCGTACGTGCACGCGGGACGACCCATCTTCGTGTAAACTCCATTGGAAACTCTCGCGAATCTCACGATTGTAAACGGACACTGTTTCCATAACGCGCGAATGAAATTATTGCATTTCGATTCGCGGCTCGTCTCATTTTCAACGACGCAGCACTTCGTAATCTCTGATTTCTCGGAGCTGATTAGAAGTTCAACTACCAACGTTACACCGGAGCAGGTGATATGTCATTGTTCGCCTGTTGCATACGTCGGGTGAGTTGGCAATTCCCTCATAAAAATTCACTCAATTCCAATCGTCAAATCTCATTACACGATAGTGCACTTACGCGACGCACTAATCGCATTTACCGCCACGCGTTTCTTGTACTTTGTGCACTACCATTCCCGCAAATATATATTGAAATTTCCAAAACGAAATTTGGTAATAAAGGTACAATTTTACAGCTTACACAAACGTGCTAATTAGGAAGATTTTTAATATTTCAGTGTCTTCATAGTAAGGTGCTTTGGTAGCTGTAAAATAAGTAATATCATTCGTATGTTTCAAACTTAAACCCGTACCATTTGAAATTTTCAATATTGAAATTAATTTATTTTTTTATATTATATGGTTATAGTTGTGAATGTTAGAGAATATATCGGATTAGAATTTTCCTATTAGAAATTGTGAAGATAAGTAAGAATTTTGTGATGTAAAGTGGAATTGTTTGAATTAAGTTTCATCCTTTGGATTTGAAGCGTGTTTTTAAAATGGAGTTTCCTGGTTTTCTATGATAAGAAGTATTGAGATTATATATTTAGAGAATAAATGTATAGGACTTTATAGAAGCTATTTTCCTCATTCTTTGATATGTAAATGTTGTGTGGACAGGACGAAATGCATTTCTACGGTACGCTACTGGGAAAAACCACGGGAATTCCCAAAGCGATTGCATCAGCCGTGTTAACATCGTGGGGCAGTGAGTCAGAGAGCTCTCAGATGCTCATTCTACCGTTGCGCGCACGGAGTTCGGGCCATCGCAAATTTACTCGCTCATCTTTTATCGAAACATTTTCAAAAACGTTCTTACCATTTGAAAAGTGCGAACTCTGCTGGTAAAGACGATTTCCGCTTTTCTCCAAATACATTCCAATATTCTAACATTTATTATCGAATTCACCCCCTAACACAAACTTATAAAAATACATCTCTAAATTAAATATTTACTATACTTTAAAATCTAAAAAGATAATTAAAAATTATTAGAAATTTCGTGTTATTTGAAGTACTTAAATAAAAGAAATAAAAATAAAAGTGTCAGTTTGAATAAAATTCAGTTCAGGTTCGAAAGGGAAAAATTGGTATACCCTGAAAGTAAAAATAAAATATTCATGGTAAGAATCTTTGTAATTAGTGATAGAATTGGTGAACATGAAACTTCAAAGTCGTATCATTAACTAACAGAGGAAGAATCAGTTGTTTACCAGAGAAATCATCGTGGTATGAATTTTTCCGCGATTGCGGGCCTAGCCTTAATTCTTGCTCACCCCTGTCGCTCAGGTGGCAGAATCGGTAAACAGAAAAATGAAGTTAACTCTACGTTGTAAGGCTTACGGGGATGGAGAACGTGCCCAGAGCAACTCGCTAGGGTGAACGGATACATTTTACGCTACTTAACGGATTTCATGCTCAAGTATCAAAGAGATCGCGTCCTTGCTCTAATCAGCCAGGGGTATTAATAGAACGCGACTTCGGTTTTGCAAATTTTCTTAGAATCGTCGCGATACCATGGGTGTCTTTGCCTGAGAAAATCAAATTATAATACAAATGGCTTAGAGAAGAGACCTATGGGGATGCTGATGTAACTTTGTGTCAAGTTTGAAGGTGATTCGATTGAAAGCAGGGTTGATTTTGAGCAGAGTTTTGGGAATGTTGGATACAAGCTACTAAATAAATTAACAGGATATAGTTGATTTCGTGTGATCCAATCGTAGAGTCTTGTGTTATAGATATAAATGATGCATTGACCTTTTGACCTTTTTTTCAACAGCATGCGTGATCATTTTGAATTAAATAGGTCTAATAAAAATTTGGATTTAGAAGCTTACAAAGAGTTTGGTAGAGTAAAATTGAGACAGGGTTGTATTTTTTGTTAACTAATTTTCCTCCCTTAAAAAAAAGCCGAAGGATATTGTTGGCTAAAAGAATTTTAATTCATTGCCCCTTTTTCCGATGTTATGGACGATATGTAAATAAAATCGAAATATTTTTAAACACTGACTTTTTTTAACAACCCTTGGTGTAACAAACATCAACGAATTAAAAGTCGTCTTCCATTAAGTAAAAGATTTAGGATGAATAGATCGGTGGAACGTACTTAAATAATTAAAAGAAAGTCAGCCTTCTAATTTATTAATTTATGTTAATGACCTACTTTCGTTATTCCGTCCATGTGACGTGATTGAATTGTAAAAATCGGTTGAATATTCATCTTAATTTTCGTCGATAACTGGCAGTTATCTTTTTTAATAGAATTCATTTATTTATACTTCACGTAACGTCAAATTTATTTCTGTTAAATACCTGTAGAGTAGGAAACAAAATTTTGTATACCGCCACAACGATCACAGAGCATTAAGAAGATAACCACTTCCTCCCTGAAAATCGATCGTCGATTTTACAGAATCAAAGACAAATGGACGAATCACGGCAGCAAGTCCTAATAAAAGAACCACCCGAAATATCGTGGGAAAATACCTTGGGAGGGCCAAATGGAGTGCCCTTCGATGACGACACGAAGGAACTACTGAGAAAATGCTTGGAAGTCACGACACCCGCTCCGACGACCTATGCACAGGTCATCAAGAGGAGCGAAGCCTTTCCCATAAAATTTCCAATTAACACAATGCGATGTTCTGCTCTAAAAGACCGAGGAATCAGCACCGACATCCTTGAGGTTCGTTCTTTGAAATTATTTAATTAAATTATATGCCATATCTAAAATCACTGATCAATTTTTATTTTAGCAGTTAAATTCTGACTTATAGTGGAGATAGCCACGAAACAAATCGTTGTGCAAAAAGCTAAAATATCTTGAATATTTTTGTTAAAATTAATTTTTATAATGTTAATGTTACAGATGAATGCAAATTCAGTTTACCCCCTGATACACGAAGCTATGTTGCCATTGATTGCCCAGTGGTTGAAACACAAACGACAATATGGAAGTGCCATAGAGAGAGCTACGTACAAAGATATGGGGTTGATACAATTCATTCATCGTTTGCTAGAAAAAAGGGCGGTACATTTCTATGATTCTAACGATCGGTGGAAGCTAATCGATGGTAAGACAGGAGTCGATGGATGGGAAAACGTTGGCACTGATCATGAAAAGGAACCCTTGGTAAGCATCTTATCGATTGTAATTTTAACAATCAATTTAACCCCTTGCGGAATATTTTTCCAATTCTTCAGCAACAAAGAAAAATGAATTTTGTCAAATACTCTGAATTATCTCAGTTCTCCTTACCTGAACAAAGAAATATTAATTATCTTCGATTTAAAAAAAAAGAAACCGATCATTTTCTTTCGCTACTCAAAAAATTGAGTTAAGATCATAAATAAAATGTTTAAAAAAATGTACCAAACACTGATGAAAATCCTAATAAACAATCCACAATTTAATTTGAGCATTAAAAGATAAAATATTGAAATATGTTTGAATAATCTAAATTAATATGAATTTCTTCATTGGCAGGTCTTAACAAAATGTCTATCCTACGATGAAATCAAGTTATCCGCGATGATGTCGGTGTCATCTCACACCGAATTCATAAATGATGGCTCGCGACATAACAGAGGCGTCGTGAGTACCGATCCAGACTCTGTTCAGCCGAGGGGAGTCATTATGGGTGTCGTGGGAACAAGGTTTTTTACGTTTATTTAACGCTTATCGCTAACAATGTTAACCAATGAACCGACCTATCGCACTTTACCACCAACTAGCCAGCGAGAAAGTACTCACACTTTACATAAATCTACTCGTTTTCATAGATTCAGCCGAGCGCGCTTTATGGAGTACCAAGACATCCTTATCACACCTCTGCAAAACACCGTAGAAAATGGGTGAGTTGTATATTAATTACATAATTCCTGTTAATACCTATCGGTACATTGTAATAATACAAGTATCTTCTTTTTTTATCTTGGAATTAATTGTAAAATAATTAAAGCTGGACCTACCAAGTACGGTCAAATCGGTCCACGATTTTTTTTTTAAATTCACAAAATTGATAGGGAAGTTATATACCTAATATTTATTTATTTTTTTATCGTGGAATTAATTGTAAAATAATTAAGGCTGGGCATACCAAGTACGGTCAAATAGACCGAATCTGGATTTTTCTAATAATTCACAAAATTGATAGGGAAGCTATATAGCTAATATTTCTTCGTTTTTTATCGTGGAATTAATTGTAAAATAATTAAGGCTGGGCATACCAAGTACGGTCAAATAGACCGATTCTCGATTTTTTCTAAACATTCACAAAATTGATAGGGAAGCCATATAGCTAATAATATTTCACATTTATCTTACAAAGCAATAATTATTTGATCGATCTTCTTTTTTATCTGTTGATTCTTCTTCTTCCAACGTACTTACTTAATATACTTAAATATAATAGATATAAAACTGGTACTTCTAATGTTAAAATACTATATTCGTTATCGCAAATTAAAGCTCTCAATATTCATCGTGTGAATTTAATGGTATAAATTCTACTTTCGTACTTTCATATATGCGTACAAACATGATGCATCTTAGTCTTCCTTTTTTAATTTATCTGCTGTAATTTCTAAAACGTTCGATGGTCTTGTAGATTCGGACCTCGAGCAGACGGAAATTCAAAGGAGAAACACGACTTAAAAACTCTATGGGCGAAATTTTATGGCGAGGAGTATCATCCGCTTTACGAAGAAACAGTGAAGCATATTAAATCAAAGGAAAATAAGAGGTATCTTTCGTTGACGAGTCAAACCGTCTTCGATATCGAGAATTACATGAAGAGGATTCTTCTGACGGTGGAAATTATACTTCTTGAAGCGAATACTCGAGCTGAAAAACAAAATACCACTGCTTTCTTGCACGTCGTGGGATTTGGTTTGGGTTAGTTGTCAAATTATTATTAAAATATATTAAAATATGGTAGAAATTACAACATTCATGGTCCAGCGAGAAGTAGAAGTTGTTCAATGTTATTTAATTCCAATATCTGTAGTGCTAAGTATACCAAGGTCGTCGTAATGAGTATTTTTCTTTTAGAAATCTCTGACGATGACTCTGACTTTTTTATTCATTTATCTTATAAATTTTAAGCAATTAAGTTAATTTATTTTCTTACCGTGTTTCTTTTTTTCTAAAATATCTATCTACCCTCTTTATTTATATGCATTGGAATAATCGACAGAATTTTCGATGTTGCAATAATTGCATCTTAATTGTATGGGGTTTCACAGGTTGCAGTATTTCTGAAAAATATAACATGAATGTTAATGTTGAAAATATTTGCAAATATTATAAGCATTTCTCTTGATAAGATATAAAATGTCGACTATTGAAATTACCATTGAATTTCCTTGTGACTGTTTACAGGTGTATGGAAAGTACTTCAGGATCAAGAAGTATACTTCCTGAAGACATTCGAAATTGCTATTAGAAAAATGAACAAAAAATTGAAATTCGTTTCTGACATAATGTTCGCATATTTCCATCAACAAAAGTGTGGCGACGCGGGAAACGGCGATTATCTTGGAGGTTCGCTAACATCTTTGAAATTGACTTAAAATCTTCGTCAATTTAATGTGAAATTCACTATCGATTTTTGTAGATATTAAGATTCATTTTGCCATGAGAGAACCTCACAGCAAATTATTCAGAGCCACGGACGCAAACAAACTTCTGGTTGTTACTTATGCATGGGATGGAAACGCATTGCCAGGTTGTCAACTTATTCCGTTTTAACACCTTTCCCACGTATCTTCCCATTTGTTTATTTATTATTTCCCTAAACCGTTAAACTACCAAAGTAATTTACATGACGACGCACAATTTAAAACAAAATATAAATCTTTCCAAAAATATTGTACCTGTCGAATGACTAACTACTAATTAAATATTTAATCCAATCTACTCAACAATCATACTAACTTCACATTTATTCAAGTAACATTTCATAAAGAAAAGACATTCATTTTCCATCTTCAGAACCTATTCTCATCGGAACAAACATGATAATGAAAACAGAAAGTACAACCATACAAAACTCCTCAAAACCAAAACCATACCTCAACGAAAAAAAATACTATAACAATAGCTCCCCCTAAAAATAAAGCAATTCTCTTCAACCCAATCAACATCCCCATTAAATGACCATATTCAATCCGACAGGAAATGAATTTTGGTGCGGCCATCTAACATCCAGCGGCGATCCAGCTGCAGCCTGCAGCACCCAAGTGGCCGAATTGCATACAGCAAGAATTAATCCACGTGCCTGTGGTTCTAGCTTGCACGTTGCATCAGCAGAGCATGGTATTCTCCATATATCTGATTATGCGAAGCTACACCTTGCTTAGGTAATTCTCCAACCACTTACATCCTACACTTCAATCAACAATTCATGAGAAAAATATCTTCTGAAGAAAATAAGAAAAATTACCATAACTCTACCCCTTGAACCTAGGAGAGGGCTGGCCCAATGGGCACCGGTCAACGAAGACCATCACGTTCTCCTCGAAGTCAGAGGAGCCGCAGCGCAGACGTGGATTGTTTGAAGAAATATACAGAGAGACGAGTCGAGGAGAGAAGGCACACTGAAGTGACAGATACTAGCAAATTAGACCCATCGAGATGGATACCATTACCGAAGACGATCTCTCGTGTTCAACCAGCGACGAAGAAGTCACCCCAAGCGTCACGAGATGATGAAAAAAGAACTCGTTCCATAACCAGCGATAACAACGAGGAAACTATCGCTGAACCTGCCAGACTTACTGTTAGTCCATCCAAGAAGTGTTCTCCAACGAAGGAGGAACAAGGGAAGATCAATGAAGAAAAAACTGAGACGAGATCAGGTGCATCGTGCAGAACTTTAGCTGGCCGGAGTCATAGTACGGACGTGGGGCACGTTAAGAATGAAAGACCCACGGGGGACAGAAGACATACGGAATGCAGCGATCCCAGTGCAATCGCGACGAGGTTGACAGCGCACATTTTCTTAGTTAAAAAGAAAGAAATGCCGTGAAAAAAAATGAAACGATAATTAGATTCGTATTTGTGATAAGTACTGAGAAAAAAAAAGAGAGAAAATGAGAGAGAGAGAGAAAGAGAAAAAATAAAGTGAAACGGTAGAGATGGATTACACTAACTGTACTTGATTTAGAGGTACCACATATATGCTATAATGTTATATGAAAAAAAAAAAAAATTATATACGTGTCGTTTGGTGTCGGTTATTGTAATGAATAGAAATGTATGTGGCTCGTTTTCGGTAAATATAAAGCAAACATTGATTAACTGACCGTTTCTGGCGTTAAGAAAACATTATCGTCTCTCGACATTGGATTTCTGAATACCAAATACCTTTAGGTGGATACCGCAAATTAACACCTCAAGGTTCCGCTGCGACTCGTCGCCGTTCGCGAGGATCAGCAACAGCTGCGAAATCACGAAAAATGCTGCGACCAGATGGATGACATTCGTCAAGAATCCATCCCCTTGCCCGATACCACGAATGAATCCTGAAAGAAAATCGTCCTCGGTTGAGACAACACCTCAGAAGACCGTTGACGATCAGACAAAAGATGTTAAGAGAGACACACCTAAGTGGGAACCACTCAGAAAATTCTCACCTGTTGTATCGAGTAGCAGCAGAGATACGAATCAAAAGCAAGGTGAATAGAATTCTTAAAGTTCCTCGATGTTGCATGGCACTTTTTTCACTGCTGAAGATATTCAACGTTGGAAAACAGAATTGTTTTATGATCAAAAGAATTTTATTACTTTATGTTTAATTTTGTTATACGAGAAAATTGGAAAATTTATAAATTTATTTTAAAGATTGGAATATTAATTAAAGCTGTTAGGAGTGTTCTTCGACAACCTCAAGAAGTCTCCTGAGCGGCGGAGCTTCTCTATTCGCACCGTTTTTTTTATTTAATCCACCCTGCTCAGCCTCCTGAAGGAGGCACTTGACAAAGTCGTAACATTGAAATATCTTTATTAAAATATCTTAACGCCTGGGGAATCAGATTCTGCCGAAACAGGCCTACTTCCGAGGAGACTTCTTGAGGTTGTCGCATTATATCAATATTTTTTTTGTTTGGTTTTGGGTTAGTTATAAGTTCCTCTTTCCTTTAAGGAATTTTTTTGTGTAAAAGAGCTTTTTCTAAAGCTCAAAAGTAATAAAAGATTATATTATTTCTTTGTGTTGTATTTTTTTTTGTCTATCAGGGCTAAATTCGAAATCGACAAAGTATGAATGGTAATTTGTATAAAAAGAAAACATTTTATTTTGATGGTTTTGAAGTAATTGTTATCCTTAAAGATTACCAGTCGATTGTGACATATGTTGAGGAGATTTTGGAAATATTTAATCTAAATGTTACGTTTGAAGAGAAGATAAAAATTAAAATGAATGCTCGTAGATGTCTCCGACTCTAAACGAGATTTATCGATGACGAAGAAGTCTCCTGACATGAACGACCAATCTAGCAAACTTAGTCAACGTATGCGAGATTTGTATGACTTCAAAACAGAAAATGAATGGCCAAAAAGGGCATCGAATCCTCGCCGTGAGAACACGTGGATCAGTAAAAGCAGCAGCGAAGAGGAAAAAAATAATCATTCGGTTCGTAGGAACAGCCAAGATTTGGAATTCAACGACAGGCTCGACCAAGCCAAGGTAAGAATTCAATTAGAAATATTAATCGAAGTGTAAAACACTCAAATTTCTATAATCCAAAAACCAAGACCCCTAATTCCATCAATTTATTTTACAATACTTTCAAAAATACTTTCACGATAGTTTGGTGGATGAAACCCCGTGGCTGGCAATAATTTGTTGCTAATTTGCAACAAACAGCGACCATCCAGAAGTCAATCACTTAACAATGATAGTCATTAACCCCTTGCCCTAGCATTTCATTCATCACTTCATCCGCAATGATTCCAAATTAACTTGATAAAATAAAAATTAATCAATAACATTTTAACATAGCTTATAATTAAGTAATATTAATATTCTACAACTAATTTGATCATTTGCGTGTCACTTTCAATTTTATATCTTTAGTTGAAAAGTTTCCTGTCTCATTTCATCACGAGTACCATTCGCTATCATAGAGCAAGGGGTTAATACCAAAACCTATTGTTATAAAAATTCCGTACTTTCAAACTACACTCTCATCGTAAACTCATCTATTTTAACCGTTCGAATACCGGGAGGGTTTTAAAAAATTACTTCGAAAAAAGCCAAAAGCCACTTTCGCGCTCTCGAGATTTTATTTCAAAATAAGCTAAAGTTGGTGTTTTATTTTATATACTGCACAATAAGAACAATCTTCCCGTGTTAGTATCCTAATTTGGAATTACTCTATATTATAAAAGAGAAACCTGATGCATTCTTAACAAAATATCTTAACAAAGTCTTCCTTCAATTGTCAACATTGAAAAAATGTCCTGGGGTTTTTTGACACAAAAACTGAAGAGCGCGAAAGTGGCTCGTGGTACGCAAACGGTTAAACACTTATCATTTCATTCAACGAAAAAAATTAATTGAAGCCTCCACAATAATCCAGTGCACCATATCAACCCCCATATCAAGCAAACTATTAATTCCACCACTCCACCCTCCTCGCCCCAAGCCATAAACATTATCTAAACAATTTCTCCCACAACCACAGCAAACAGACACAAAGCAACGAACCGATCGTCCAGAGAACAAGCAACAAAAATCAACCACAACCTCCAGCCAAGTATTCAACGACGAGTACGAAGAACGTCTACGAAAATTCAACGAGAGGCTCAGATTCAGCGAGGACCTCGGCACAGAAAAACCTCGGTTAAAAGAAAGAAGAACCTACTCCGACGACTACGATCAGAAATCTCGTCGTGCATCCCAAAAGAAGGACGAATCCCTGGAAAATCGTCGACAAACAGAGAGAAAACGTGATTCCGATGCCAGCACGAAATCTAGGGGTAGCTATGCTGAAATCAAGCCCGTGAAAAGGGACTCACGAACTAGCGACGCGAGTTATGCAAGTATCAGCAATTATTCTGCTAAACGAGGCAGCGTGGAGTGCAAAAGTAGTAGACAAATGTTTGATATACCACCTCGAAGGGCATTCAGTCAAACCGAGGAAAGACCAGCAAGTCCGGTACCACCGATTGAATGGAACGATGATCGTTTCGTTGCTATGAAAATCTTATCAGAACGCCAGAAGAGGGACAGTACGAGATACAAAGTGTACCTGACGTAAGTAAACGTGTTAATGTCGAGAGAACGTATCACGTGCCATGTAATTACTTGGTGAACTTAAAGTACGATTTGTGGATGTTGAAATTTTCTATTAAGATTCGAATTTTTTGAAAGGAGAAGATGTAAAGTCGAGGTACTTTTGAGATTATGATTTTATCCGATGAAATTGATTCGTTGGAATTGTTCGTCAGTTGTTGTATGTACGTTATGTGTAATAAAGTGTTTAATGTAGTCGTTGAAAAATCATGTTCTGATGTGTTCACTTTTGTTATGTTCAGTGTGATATTTTTCAAGTTATTGTAGCTCTGTGCAATTTTCTATGTATGGAATGGTCGTTGTAAGATTTGTAATCGTGTTGATGGATCGTAGGTAAGGTTTCAATCGTGGGAGTGTAATTAAATGGTGTATAATTCCATGGGGAGATTTTGAAAGTTAAGAAAACATTGTTGAGTATATAATTTGGAGGTGGAATTAAAGTTACCTCGTTTGCGATTGCAGATCGATGTAATTTATGGAATAATGATATACCTAATGTTGTACAAAAGGTGTAATGCTAACTAATAAAGTATTCTTTGAGAAAGATGTTAATATAACACCTTCATAATTGAAATTAATTAATTCTTGATTGATTAGCAAGAGAAAGTCTACAGGTATTTGCATAATGTTTGCATAAACTATCAGATTACAGTTGATAGAAAATCCAACACCGATTGCACTTACAATTAGTACGTTACATTTATTTATATTTCCTTTTTTAATATATCACTGTTTCTTCATACATCGTTAAATCCATAAACTTTTCAATTCGCTGAGTTAGAAAAATGAAGGGAACACTAACCGTACCATGCGGGATTAAATGAACGATTCAACGAAATCAAAATTTGTTATTGAACAGTAAAAAATTGAAAAATGATCAGTGATTCTTGACATATCATATAATTTAAGGTAGTGTCAATATTATAGAAATAATTTTATCGCGTCGCACTCACTGATATTTTCAATTTGATAGATTTTGCAAAACTTCAAAATCTACTATCCAATTTACCACATTGATCCATTATTTGTTATATTAAGTTAACAGTGCTCTACGTTCGTTTGAAAAAGGTATCACCATTTCATAACCCATCAAAAACTCTGCCACAGTAGAAAAGAATATTTTAAAAATGCCGGCACGGTTAGTGTTAAAACAAAATAAACTTCAAACTGCTATAATCAATTTTCAATAAAAACAATACCATAAAAAATAAAAATCACCACGTCCCCTAAACTTATAACAAAAGTTAACGTCAATATTCCACATCATCCAATCGCAAATACAATAACAACCCCTACACCTTCAAAACTTCATCCCCAACACTCAAATCCAATCATCAGACTTCTTTCCCATAAAACTTTCATTCACGATCGCCATAAAACTTCCATCAACCTTACTTACGTTCGGCATTCCGAAATTCATTACGGAATCCCGAATTCGAGTCCTTGACAAAAGTGACCTTCACCCTCTTCCTAACCGGAACACTATTCCCCGGTGGTGGTGGAACTCTACACTCTCTATTTTGCCCCGATTCCTCTTCATCCCTTTCGATCTTCAGCCTCTTTTGTCCACAACTCGAAGTATTAACAGTTGGTGCACCACTCGTCAAGGGCAAATTCGACGAACCATTCGTCAGCGCATTCGAACTTCCTGCTGGTTGCACGTTAATTTGCGGTGACTTTGGAAAAGTCGAAGGTCGTGAACCCGTTGATGCACGCATGAGATTTCCATTGGTAAGGGTGCCAACTGGAAAACTATTCTGATTGCCAATCGTCGATGGTGTTGCGCTTCTTTTATTCGATGAATTAATCATATTGTGACCAGGGGGTGCAATCATTAAAAGATTGTTTCCGTTCTTGTCGCACGTGAGATGTGACACGGGGTGTTGATGTTGTCTGTGGCTAGAAAAGTTTGGCCTGTAGACGTGAGAACTTTCGGTGATGTGTTTTTCTTGCTTCAAAAATGTTATGGAGGACTTGGAGTGGTATGATGAGTGCTGGCTGTTGAAAGTGGGCTCGCATTTTATTCGCACTTCGTGTGGAGTTATACCGTTACGATCTTGGGCTTTTTGCCATTCGAGGACGTTGCTGAGGAGTCTGATGTACCTGAAAATTAGAGTATTTTGTTAGAAATGGTTCGGATTGTTTATAAAAAAAATCGTAAATTAATCAGAATTATAGTAATATACAGGTGGACCACCTAACTTGATAAACTTAGAATGTGGACTTGTATGTATGTGTATTAGGGGGACCGAAAAGTAATATTGTTTGTTTTCGTTAAATTCAAGCAAGTAAATTTGCAATATATTTTTATTTTTAATGAATGATGTAATCACCCTCGTTATAAACAGCCTTCTAACAAAATCTGGAGAAACATTATTTTTCGGTCCCCCTAATATTTGGTAAGTTGAAGAAAACTTGTAACGTAGAAGAATTGAGAGAGATTTTGAAAGTGGATAAAAATTATGATTTCGAGGGGCACATACCGTATTGCCATTCGCAAAATTTCATTTTTGGATAATTTCTTATCCGGTGGATGAGTCGGTACCAATTTTCGAAGCTCGGCAAAGGCTCCACTGACGTTTTGTTGCCTCCATCGTTCTCGACTATTGGTAAATAATTTTCGAACACCCAAATTTCCTACCCGAGGCGTAGGCGACCCCAGTTGACCTCCGCCAGACGATGAAATGCCATCTAGCTATGAAATTATTTCGAATAATAGTAACAATCGTAGTCAAAATACTTATATGTATGGCTATATCACTTAGATTCTTGTATTTCATCAGCATATTTTTCAATAGTCCACTCAAAGGGTACGTGTATATTGATTATTAATAAAAATACCCAAAGTGAAGAAAAGCCCCCAATTCCTTCACACATTTTGTCACGTGAAGGGAATGACATTTATTTATAGATATTTCTCAAACATTAGAACATGTTACTTTCTACTAAAACGTCAGAATTTTTCATTTAATCTTTTCTTAGTATTTTAACCCCTTGACTTACAATTTTTATCAGACCTAAATGTGTCATTATTGAACGGAAATTATGCTAAATATTTCAAAATTAGTCCAATCATTTAGTCAGTTAAAATGACTGCCACTATAGTTTTAAAGAACGTTCCTTTCTTCTTTCTACCTTCTTTAATAATCAAACGACAACCAAGTATTATTACAACTTGATTGAACCTACCAATAAATTTTAACACCATCAGGAAGAAATATTAAAAATAATAATAATAATTAATTATTATTGCTCACGGAATTGGCACGATCTCTCCTCTTCTTTCCCTGGTCCTCTTCATCATCCGTGTCATGAGAATAAAATTCATCTGAAAGGGTAGCTTCTTCCTCGGTGTCCCTTGGTGTACCTGGTGAATCTCCGACCTCTTCTGCGAGTTCTCCGTCGCCGGACAACAGTGATTCTGCTGGAGAACCGTTCTCCGTGTCCACCGTTCCTCCAGTGCAACCATTATACGTTAACATCGGCTGTAATATATTTCTTTTTTTATCCATCTTCCCATTAAAAATCATTGTATCATAATTATTCAATAGGCTTATCAAAGAATTCATGAAATTTGCACAATAATTGAAATATTTTTAGAACACTTTTCTGAAAGTATTTCTGACACACTGTACGATTAGATTATAACAAAATAAACTCAATGACAGAAGACATCGGGAATAAAATTAGATCACGTAGCGCCAACAGGATGTTAAATATCGCATCCTCCCCGTCTGTCCCTGACATTCAACAGATATATGTGCCAGTGGTTTTATCTTTTACTCAGTTCTCGTAAACAGTCATCCAACAAATTTCAAGAATGTCGTAGAAAATTTAATTTAAAAAGCCTCATTCCACTGTGACACAAAGAGCAAAAAAAAATTTAGGGTGAAGTGATTCCTCGAATATTTCACTCGATTATTTTCAGAACAAAATTGTACAAAGTGGAGAATCTTTGTGAGAAATAATACAATTGACACATTTGGAGTAATTTGAACTAATTTGAATAAAAATTCTTACCATATTAAATTCCAATTAATTCACTGTCACAATCGAAGCACAACGATGAAAGAGAGATATGAATTTTATGAAAAGTCACACGATAGTAACACTTTTCCACCAGATTTTACCGAGGTTACGATTGTAGCTGATGTTAAAACGACTGACGAGTTGAGACGGGTAGATTTGACTAATAGAAAGTGCGGTACAACCCCCGGGAAAATGAATTTTGCGAAGGCGGAGCGCAGGCTTCATGGGTGGAGCTGCTCTCCGGGCCGTCCCATACTGCTCCATACGTATCCAGCATCCCTCCGCTCTCTGGAGACCCTTAAGTCGCTGTCGGATCTTTGTCAAATATTTGGAAAATTATTTTTACAAATTTCTATCTACAATAACATCCTTGAACAAATGTAAAACAAATTTTACTACAGAACTACATTGCCCTATTGTGGCAAATTGGAAAATTGATAATAGGAATTTCTTTTTGATTATGTTTTTAATTTTTCATGATTTCTATAGAGGATTTATTTTTTAACATCGAGTTACAACATCGAGCTATAAACCAAACCTTTAATACTGCGGTTAATTCAAATTTTGTAATTTTGTGATACTTATTTACACCTCAGTCTGGTATTTTTCAAAATCCGCTGTCACTACCAAAGTGAATAAAGAAATTGATATCCAAAGCCAAAGAATATTACTAAGTTGATCAATGATCAATTAATTAATAATACTTTTTATAATTCGATAGCTACAGTTTAAATAATCTCCAGAGAAAGTAACAAATTGATAACAACCCCCGAAGATGCATTCAACTTCAAACAAATGGAATGAATAAAAAGTGTATTGACATTGACCGTTCGAAAATATCGATTTATTTACATAACTCTCCGCATCGGAGGTTCCCAAACAATCAAATACTTATTAGCCCCATCCCCTAAGGCAGTGCAAAGAGGCAGGATGAAAAAAACGTGAGTCCTGCTTAATATACGTCAGGGGTGAAAGTTTAGCGAGCCCTATCCGTTGTCAAGTGGCCACCAGCCACGAGCTGTTTTATTGTGACACCTCACGAGGGTGGCGGAGATTTTCCAACGGGATGCATTTAAGGGTGTCATCGTCTGATCCCGATTAAATGATTAAATCTATGATCGTGTTCATTCGAGCGCTATTACTGGCCAATCTGCGTGGGAGCTGATCTAATTTCGTTGAAGTATTTAATAATAAATTTCTTCCTTGCCAAAGGAATTTTATTGTCTCACATTCAGCACAAAATTTATTCAACTTTGTATATTTTACAATTATTTATTTCATTAAATACCGAACTGACAGTGTAGGGAATTATTGATTTGAATGTAACTCTTCTTTTTCTCCTATGTCATGAAATATTTTTTAAAAATTGTATCTGAATACTAAATATCTGAATTCAAGGAGTTTTTAAATAAACAAATAATTACTTGATAGAAAATATTTCAAAGTGATTAAAATGATTGGCTTTTAATCGGTTTGAAAATTTTTTAATATTTGGTATCACTGTACTTTCTTATAGACACAAATATTGCAAACTTAGTTGTGCACCTGATATTTATTATAGAAAACTTGTAACTGTTTGGCTTTTAAATATTAAAATGGAATTTAACTACAATTTTTTCACGTATTCAGTTTTTCCGCATTAATTATAATTAAACGTTCCATGTAAACGTTCCAGAAGACACAAGTTCAGCATGTGTCGTTCGTGGCATAGAAGCGATAAGATAAAACGTGACTCGACGTTGTTTATTCTTTAATTGTGTAGGAAGCATCTTCGAGGCAAATGCTAATGGGATGAAACAGGAAGGAGGTGGAGACAGATTTAGTTATGAGTCGCCGTGCATATGAAACATAGATAACAAAAGAACAACTTCAACCGCAATCACTTTCTTACTCATTTTCAAACACGGAGATATCGCAAGGGAAAATGTGCCAATGTTTTTCTGATTTCTTCAATTGTCGACGTTATACTTTGATACGATGTTCACACGGCGACTTAGAATAGAATAATTATTTGCAACAAATATTTTGAAAACTAAATTAGTGGAATAAATTAAAAACAAATATTTTGAGATATAAATTGGAAATAAATATGCGAAATAAATTACGAGCAAATATTCTGGCCAAAAATTGGATAAAAGTGTTTTGAAAAATAAATATTGTATTTTGATGAGGTATACTTTAAATGCAATATTTATAAGTTGAGAATAACTCGGCTAAAGTTTAGTCGATATTTGACGTTGCTCTTTTAGCGATACATATTTTTAATGTTGCTATTAGAGTAAGGCTTTCTAATTTTATCGACACCTTAATCTGAGAATAAAAGGCGTATAAACGACACGTGACTTACCCTTGAACGAAGCCGCGTGCCTTAATCGTAATGCGGCCATTTGAGGGGTGACTTTTTTCACTTTTCAATGATCCATTATCGTGACCGCATATGGAGACGCAGTTTGCACGTAAAAATATTTTAGCACGATATTTACGCAGATAAATTCGACCACAAATCATTAAACAAAAATTACATAAATGTTACAGCGAGAATGAAAGTGAATTTATCGTGTCACTTGTTTTAATAAATTTTGTAAAGTAAAACTAGTGTTAAAACTATTGAAATATCCGACTTTAAAAAATATTGAATTATATTGTTTTGCAAGCACGATAAAATTATGGTAAATCCAATAAATTTTCTATGAGCTTCTGTAATTTGATTATGTAGAGTTCCAATTGCTCACAAAATATATTATCGTATAATATCCACTCGGATTTCGATAAATTCCCATCGCATTAATAAAAAGCACCCTAAATCGTTGAACTCCCGATGCACCAAAAAGTCATATGGGGTGGGTTTTGTAGCGGTTTCCCACAGCTCGAGTAACTTACAGCTCTATTTGTGCGTGACAATGAATACAAATCAGGTATTATTATTATCTCCGTAACCTAAGACGAATTCATGCCATTTGCAATCGTTAATAAATAGAAATGTTTCTCTTGTTCTAATGAGAACATACTGAATGATATTTCCTCCGCTAATTACGAAATAGAAAATATTCTTATCACAGACTTCTGTTAAACAGGAAATCAGGGAAGATTAATATCCACCTAACTCTCAATCGTAAACAAATTCGCAGCAAGTTTTTATATTTTAATACAATTAATCTGACAAAGCTACACAAAGATTAAGCAACCCTTTAACAAACTATAGCAATTCAAAACTATTAAATTCATTTTCACGACAATTTTCTTACACTTTTCTCACATTAAACTATCTTCAATTACAATATTTACTTTCCTCCACAAATTGCATAATTTCAACAGCAAAAACTTCATTCTCCCTCACTCACCCTTCTACAAAGAACTTATAAATCGGTAGATATTCCTATAAATCCAAAAAAAAATCAGTTTACCATCACAGACTCATTTTAATAATAACGAATACATCCTTTTAAAAAAGAAAGAACAATGTTAGAATTTTAAATTCAACCAAATTCCCTCGCCAAAGAAAACTTTTATCTCGCATCGACGAAACAAAGATGAAAAACCCAACAGAAATTGAATATGGTCGGGCACGTAGAAAAATTATCATCTGCATAGGGTGTGCCAATAGAAAAGAGGCGTGTCATCAGGTTTGCGCAGTGTCCCATGAAACGTCAACGCGCTCAAACGGCACCCCCATGCTGGGGTGAGTTTCGGGAATACGCTTGATACGGCCAGTGGAGGGAGAGTCCGAAGGGCACGAGGGTGAAATCAATTTTCGTTATCGCCGTCAACCAGCAGACCCATATTAATCCCATTATTAGTGTTTGTTTTCAACACCCACCTCTTACCAGACGTCGCGCGGATTCTGCATTTGGCGAAATTCTGCTGGGCTATCGATTGTAAATTGTTAAAAAAAGAATATCAATTAATGCTCTCAAAGTTCATATCATTGCATGGTGGAATGAATCGACAATTTATGTTAAAAAAAAATAATAATTCGAGAACTATTCGTTCTTTTTTATTTGCTACATTTTTTCATGTTATTTAACACTTTGACTGTCATGGCGGTCACCGGTGACCGGCGCTATTGAATTCATTAAATTTCCGTGTAACTTGGAAATTGTAATATTTATGAATTCTCGGATATATTAAATATTTAAATATCGACATTAAAAAGATAAAGGTCTGCCGAATATATATCTATCTGTATCTTTAAAGTTTCTGCTTTGCAAAAATACGAATTTAATAGAAAAATTTCCACTTCAGTAGAAATAATGAATCTAGCGAAATACCGGTGGCGTTCAAAGTGTTAAAGATGACACCTCTTGTCTATCCTGTCTATTGAAGATAGCCTGACTGCGTTACTTAAACTTTAAAAATTTTTACAGTAATTACTTCTACATATTTTAAACTAAATGCCTTCAAAGTTTTATCACCATAGATTTATCAGCACTGCTTTAAATATTTATACCAATTGTCATAACCTCCCTAGAAATCTATATTAGATACTGTTTCCACCTCTAATTAATTTTTAAGTTTGCCAAATATTATAATCTCACTCCAGAAAATCACGGAATTCTTTACAATTCAATACTTGAAATTCAGATTTAACCCATTATTTAAAATAGTATTTTCATAATTTTCTAATTGTTGTATCGTGAAATTGACCTTCGGATAACATAAAAATTCAAGCTACAGAGGGTAAAAAAAAAACTACTCCCATAAAAAATGACAAACCAACGATGTAAAATTTCCCCAAGTTAATTTCTTCCATCTAAGAACAAACCAAAAATCTAATTCCACCCCTAAATATTCCCACTAATGGAAAATAAACACAATAATCATAAACAATTTCAAATATCCAATATTCTTCAGCTTCTACAAAAAATTGCTGCAATTTTGAAAATTCACCCCCAATTTCTATGCATCTATTCTTTCCATACAATCACAGAGCAATAGTCACCACAAGCATATTTCCCATCATCTCCAAAGAGCTCCGATTGTCGTACGAAGCAAGATAAGACGTCGGTCCTTGAGCAATATTCCAAGATGAGTATCGAGCAACGACATTCACTTACAAGAGCAAAGGAGTGCCAGTAGATTCACGGGGAAAAGTCATTGAAACGAAGCGACGGAGGCTGCGCGAGCCAGGAGTGTTCGGTGCTGATAAGGGATGCTCCGCCCTCGCAGCCACCAGGAGCCGTCCTCTCGCATCCCCTCGGCTATGAAATCGGAGGGTCAAGTTGTCGGAGGGTTTCTCCATCGGCATGAAGTATTAATCTCACGGATTAAAGGTACAGATAGGATGGAGATTAATTTTTAAGACGTCGAATGGCGTAAGGGATTAGCCTGATACTTAATTAGCGTCGTAACGGTCACGCTGCTCTTTCTTTCGGTACTGCCCTTGTATCAACCCTTTAGGGACGATTAAGGTGAAGGTATCTTTGCAGAGATATTGTACATTTAACGTGAACTGTATTTTTCTTTGTATTATATTTTTAATCATTAATAGGCATAGTGTATATTAATCGTAGTATTATTAAAATTAGAAATATCAAGGTAATCGAAATTACTAGTTCCTTATTTTTTTATAAGAATTTTCTACAATAAAGATATTATACAATATATATTCCATTTCTATCCTATAGAATATAAATTACTCTATTGCCAATCTTTTACAGCTGATTCCCCTTTTTCGATGCACTTGTTTAAATTATTTAAATGGTAACAAGTTTAACGCGGGTAGTTTTAGTGCTAATGTGATTTGTTCTTATTATTTTATACTTTTCTTTAGCTAACAATATATGTGGTAACCGTATAAATGAAGTATTGGTGTCTGTATTATAGTATTAAGGGGTAGTATAAACTGACTCTATTGATATTCGAGAGAAAGGATTATACTTATATTTTTATCATTAATTTTGCAATGACGATGAATAACATTTTACCTTTACTGACTATAATCGAACGTTGGAGGAATAATATTTTAAAGTAGTATGTGAAATTATGTCACATTTAGAGGGTTGAATGCACTAAGGAAGATGTCGAGATTCAGGATGGAAAGGATTTCTACCGGACATTTATTAACACGTTTATTTTATTCACCTGCTTTAAAAGATATAAATACTTTGTACAATCTCCAATGCGACAAGGTAATCTCACAATCAGTACAGCTTCTTAAAGCGTTAATCATAATGAAAATATCGAGTGATCCGAGCTCTGGAAGTTGATAGATCTAAGCCTACTATTAATATGTATAAATAAAACAATCTATTCCTTTCAAGCAGCCATTAATCAACACCCGTTCTAATTAAATCTACCTACCAGTCTTTTATTTCATCAGCAGCGCTGAATTATAACAGTACAATTAATAAACCTCCTCCCATTGTTCAATAACATACACATGCACGCTTTAAAAAAATGTACCATAAAATATCATCTCTAAATCCTCATCTATCTCAACCTCATTTATCCCTTAAACCTTTAAACTTCACGGTATTAAAAAAAAAAAAGAGTACTTACATTCGTGAAAGAAAAGTTTCTCCTTCTCTTCTTTAAAAGCGTTACCAAATCGTGCCAATCTGCCAATCGAAGACAAAGGAAAAAATACTGCTACTCGTGGATCATCAATGTGACAATGGTCAGTCTGATGCTTAAAAGTGAACACGCTTAAGACTAATATTTACAAATGAGCATTATCGATGACTGTCCAACCGGTGAGATCAAAATACTGTCTATTTCACGATGCCGATTTTACTCTTAGTGGAAAGCAAACACGAGAATAAGTAAAGGCACCATTATGATGCAAATCAGATAAACCGAAGTACGTGGCTCGCACGTGGATACCACGACGTATTCCTCGTTCCATTGTGAGTCATTTCCACTCAATGGTAACTCCAAGACGGTCCTTTCGTTGCTGAAAATTTTAAAGGGCAACGAGCACTCCTTCGTGCTGTTTTTGCAGACGTGAACAGGATTCGAGATATTGTAAAGCGTTTTCAAAAGGTCGAAACGTACGCGCAAGTAATTCGGCTGTATTTCGTTCTCCGAATTGAAAACAAAGAAATAATATCCATTTATAGGTACCCTGGAAATAAATTATATTTGTGATTAAAAATGTACGAATGAATATCGAGGAGAGTACGTACCAGGGAAAGTGTCCTTATTTGTTAGTTAAAATCGTAAAAAATTAGCAAATAAGACAGTGTGAACCACTTATGTTTTAAGGGGGGTAAGGTACTTTTTTTGAAACTAAGATATTTAGGGGTTCTAACGTGTTTAAAAATATTTATGTCGTTTGTGTCATTAATAATCACCATTTTTAATTACTTAGTGTATGTCACTTTCAAAATAAACGGCTCATATGGAAAATGATCGAAGGGCTTGAGACTGAGCGACAAGCTTTAATAAATAAACAATTTAATCCTTACATTTTAAGTCTTTAGACTGCATTAGTGAAATCATTAGAAATTGAAACGTGACGAGACAATTCGAAAGATTTTATGTATTATCGTGTCTATCACTCGATTTCTGATCAGTTAATCTGAATCTTTCACCTTCTTCACGATCCTTGAGCTAAATATGCTGTTGACTGTTATGAGCAAAGAGATTTGTTTTATTTGCTTCTGTAATCTTCACCTTAATATCTGTGCACATTTCAATTTACTTTGCAGAAGAAGTTTCTCGGACTTACAACAATTTCCATTTCTATCCCCAATTTGAAAATTCGAATTGTCAACCTCATCATTCCTGCATCCTCCAAGTCCAAAAATAAATAAATTCTCCCCCTTTCATGGACATTTAAACATTTAAATTGATGTAATTAAATAATAGCAACTTACTTAAAATAAAATTTATTCTAACAATCTTGCCTCCAAGCCCTTCGACCGAAATACGCATTCTTTTGAAATGTACAGGAAAAAGTTCAGACTTACACAACAGAATACTTCCATTGCGAGTTAAGAATCTAAAACGGCGTAGAAATAATAGCAAGGTGCGAAAAAAAAGTTAATTTTACCTGTACGTGATCGTGTTGGCAAAGGAAGCTACGGAATGTTGATTTTCGTGTTTCGGGTTGCACTGACGATGAGGTGTTAAGGGTAGGTTTAAGATAAGACCCTTGCACTCTAAAAGTCGTTCTTCAGAACTGCTGAAAGAGCTCCAAAACTCAGAATTACTTCTGTCGTTTAATGTCGTTTCATTAACCGTGCCTCTGTCCTCTGCAATTCCATCGGGGTGCAGCATATCCTAATTTGCAATATAAATAATGTTAGAAAATCATGAAATTCTTATTAAATATCACAATTTTCACTAGAATAGAAGGAGAATGTTGTTTTTTCACTAAAAGACAGATACAAGGGAAATACTAAAACGTGAAAATATTTATAGAAGATACGCATAAATGTCTTTTGTTTGAAACGATGTTTCAGCGACCTGGAAGATAATATTATCAGCTTATTTAATCCGTTAATCAAAGTCTTCGATTGTCCAGACGTTTTACGTAATCAAGGAGTGTAAGTGTAAACGAGAGACAGATAGTATTATCTATTCTTCGACAAAAGATTTTTGTCTATTAGAAACAAACACTTGGTCAGTATCGAAGACTGTATTAATTATACTAGACGTTTATAAGGACTTCCTTATATCTAACCCTGGACCTAAAAAGGCAATCATGACAGAAGGTTGTTAATTTTTTTCAAAGATATTGGAAATTTACAAAGCTACCACACTTGTATTTTTTTATATCTATGTTGCAAAAAAGCCAATGAAATATCTTCCTACTTGCAATCAAATATATCTGATTAATTGTTCTGGTGTCAATAATTGCTGCACGATATGTGTAGTAAAACTGGATGACAATTAGACATCAAGAGAATAATCTAGAACTGCAATTCACCTTTCTTGCAATTATCACCTACTCATCTTGATCAAATATTAACGCTGTCTCATATTGACGAGAGTGAGTTGCTCATTCGTGGAAAACAATTATGTGATTTAATAATTTCGAATGAGCACAATATAAGAATATAGGGTACGTCTATCAATGCAATAAAATGTCGATTACAATCTGCTGAATTAGACATATCTTAGAATGTATGACGTTGATAGAACTGACGTAAACTCTTTTATCTAATTGCATTCATAACGTCAAATGGAAATTTTCCGATAACGTTTCAAATTCTTCCATCTCATTTTAATAAAAAGATGTTCAAAGTCTTAACACGAATAAATTTTCAAATACAGTCGCCCCTTGGTAATCCGACAAACGTTTTGCAAGGCAGTGTCGGATTATCAAATTTGTCGGACTATAGAGTACTGTCACAGCCCTCTGTAGTCCAGAACTTTTTGGAAAAGGGTACCTTGTAATCCGACAAATAAAATATCAAAGTGATGATATATGATTCTATATGTACTATACCTAACTCATACGATGTGGAATTTAGTAAATTAAACAACACAATAAACAGCTTAGGATTTATTATAAAATTAACGTAATTATTGCTCTAGAACTTACAAAAAAATAATAACTAAACATTTATGTTAATGTTTGTCCAGGCATTCGCGAACGATTTACCATATTTTTTCATAACGCAACTCGACTGTACCAACATGTTATAGGTATGTCGGATTACAGGGGGTGACGGATTAGACAGGGGTCGGATTACCGGGGGTCGACTGTATTCCAATTATAAGAATTATACAAAATTTCTGACTCTCAAAAATAAATAAAACATTTAAAGTCTTGGTAGAAACAACAATTTACCTCCTCAATAGCAGCATCATCCTCTTCGTCCTCTTCCGTTAATTCTTTCTGAAGAGGCGACGACAGGATCAGATCTCTTCGTTTCCTAAGCTTATCAGCTTTCGATAAATTCTTATCATGCATAGTATCATTGACCATTCGTCGTAATGTTTCACCCTCTGGACCTTTTTCTTCAATTTCATTCATGAGCTTCTGCAGCATCTTTTTTCCACGATGACCCAACGAGTTTATTTTATACAGAACCTCCTGAAAAACTTCAGCCGAACTAACTTCCGTTGCCTTCAATTTTTCTTGTGCTTCTGTAATTATTTTCTTCTCCGTGGAAGTTTCAAAACTCTGTGAAGTCTTCTCGGTGAACGTAGAATAATTAGGAGTACTTGAAATTTCATCAGCAAGTAGATGTTCTTTATTTTCCTCATCTCCAGTTTGCACTTGTGGTTCTTCTTCTTCAGCGTCTTTAGATGAAGAAGAGACTTTCTGCTCTTTATGTTGTTTCTCCAAAATATTGCCAAGGGAAGTAATTACAAAGTCTTTGTTGTCTTTCATGTCCTGCATATTCAAGTTTCCCTGGTGAAAACTGGCAGAATGTTGAACAGGTGGTTTATCGATGTTTGCAGCTTCCACGAAGACACCCTCGTAATGATGATGAGGATTCTCTTTTTGCTTATTCTTCGTGTAAAGTGTTTTTGCAAAGAGTTCAGTGAGAATGTTTCTCATTGCTTTGGCATCCAACTCGTGACTGTTGTAATTATGAGAGGCTGAATTTGTAATGTGTTTAGAATTGTGTAATTGATCAGCGTTGTCTGTATGATGAAATTGCACACCCTGCTGAACTCTCTTCATCTTCTCGGGCTGATTGCTTTGACCCTCAGTCTACGTACAAATTTTTTATATCAGTAGAAGATACAATACTTCTATATGTTTCAGAAATGAATTTATTTGTTTCTGAAGTATTTGCAACTTTTTGCAATTTACTAAATTTTAAATACAATTTGTTTAATTTCTTGCTACTTTTTATCCAACGAATTTAAAATTTGAGGGATCAGAATTATAGATGGTTTCAATAAAGCAGGATTAAAGTAAATTTTATTAATAGTAATCTTACTTTCAAAATGATTAAAGTATTTTAAAAGTGTGCTTATATTTTCATCAATTACTTTAGAAGTTTTAACTTAAATCTTTACTTTCAGAAAGTGTTCGTAATTTTTTAAAAAGCTTAATTTAGATTTGAACTTGTTAATTAAATGTTATTTTAAACGATCAAAATTATAGAAAAACGAGAGAATATTCTGCATATACCTCGGGTGATGCGTTAACATTCAGGAGACCGGTTTCTTTAGCAACTTCCATAACTTCTTCCAATTCCTCGCTACTGTCATCACCGATAAAAGCGCACTCGTGGAGATGCTTGTGTCCGCGAATCATCGTCAAAGAAGCACCGGGCCATCTGTGATGGAATTTGTAAAATTGTCAAAAATACACGAGCAAGAAAGCGATTAATTTTAATGAGATATCTCAACATTTTGACATTCTACCTTACGCAAGTGGAAACTGTGACACTGCTGCCTCGTAAGAGATAGAAGCCCCAGTATTCTTTCATGTCATCCTCCAAAATCAAGTGTCTCGTCATCGAAACAGGAAACACTTCGTTTTTGACTTCCGGCTCGTCGCTCATCAAGTAAGCGTTAAAAGTTGTATTAACTTTGACTACTTGACTCTGCAGAAATTTCGTTTATTATCACTTTTAGTGTTTTAGAACTCAAGGCGGTATTTTTTCCCATTTTACACTAGTCAATCAATCAATAGTACAAGTGTCTTAACAAGTATTTAACAAAAGCTTTTATCTAATAATTCCAACTCAAGTTAATTAGTAGATATGTCATTAACACTTGGCTCTGATTCTTTTTTAATAATTTATCGATATTAGCTTTACACTACAAGATTAATAATGAAAATAGTAGAGATACCTTTGGAATCCCTAATTAGCAAATCTTTATCAATATATAAATATTCTCTGCGATTTAAAATTGTTAATAATTGAAATCGTGAATGTCACATTTTATTTTAATACACGGAGTAACATCTAACATTATTCAACTTCGACATCAACCCCTATCTCATACGAACGAGAGTAGAAAAAATCGAAGAACTTTCTTATCTAATCGTATATTTGCACGTTGGAACTTGTGCTAAAAAATGTACATTTCAAGGAAAGAATTAACTCCGTAAAAACATTATATTATCTTGTACGTTATTGTACCGGTCTATTCATTCATTAACCCTTTTAGTGCCGAGCGAAAAAATTGGTGGAACTAATAACAAATGTAATTGCGAATAAAAAGAATTATCGTTTGGCGATAGTTGAGATGGAACACTCAATATAGAGCATAAACTGTGTATTTACAATTATCTATCATAAAATTAGTGATATCGGATTGGAATGCGAATATTAACCCTTCGATATTCAGAGTTAGCACAATTGCTAACGACGATATATCGTTGTCCGGCACTAAAAGAGTTAAGTACATTGACGTAAATTCATTATGTCTAAAATACATTATTTTAAATAATATCGAACCACCAAAGCCACGATACACATAACATAAGAAAACTATCATAGACCTAATGAAAGAATTTAATTAAACCACCCCGATTACAAGTCAAAGCCCTTATCATCTTGTCCATTATACCCTCTATTCCATTTTTATAATTAAAGGTATTCTTCGAATTTTTTCAATTACAAATTTTGCCATAAATAAATTATAAAAGATCATAAATTTTTACCTGACACCAAGTAGTCGATACTTTCGTATCTATTAGTCTCTGATCGGAGACGGTTAAAGGGTACAGTTGCTCGGAATAAACGCGATATCGCAAGTACATCGGCCCCGCGACTAACACAGAGGGAAGAAACATTCCGAGTAAACATAATCGCAACAGTCTCAGTGGTACCTTACAATGCGATTTGCGAGGCTGCCAATCTCTTGGACGAATTCCGTCTTCTGTGAATTATAAAATTACCCATAATGAACTTTTCCACTTGCAGCTACAGGCGCAATTGTAGAAAGAAAATATTAACAGATTGATTGCCATAGGCATCATCGACAATTAAAGTTACTCTACTTCATAAAATATAATAGATATATTTAAAAATTAATGATTAAGGTTTAGTTACTGTGTGTGAAAATTAATGAATAAAATTTGACCACTGCATTTGAAAACTTGTAAAATAATTGTGAAAATTAATGAAACAGATTAGTAATGTTATTGTTAGAAGAAATGTGTGATATAGTATTCGCACAGCAAGGTTAATTATCTATTTGTTACATCAAAAAGCATTTTCATCGGCATGAAGTAACGGAATGATAACTACGGGGTACGTGCTTATCAGATAATTGGAAATTGATTATAATACTTTGATCGCCATATAATCAGACTGACTTCCGAGATGTCGTTATTAGTATAGAGTTTAAATTGTTTCTCTGTCTTCGAAACACGTATGTACATAATGATACTGATTTTTGAAGATTAATAATTAATATTTATCTTATCCAGTGATATCGATGAATCGAGCTAGATCAATTTATAATTAGCAACGCCTAGTTATCTATCATCTCATGCAACATTTCAAAGAGATCGTCTTTTATCTCTTCCAACCAACAACGGAGATAGGCACCTATGCGTTTCTGCACGTGTGTCGGTCGTCTCGCGGCAGAAAACAATGGAAAATTCCTAAAATGTCTGAGAGACGCAGTCACGCGTGCAATTGAACGTTTTCATTTTCAAGCATCATTCTGCTAAGGGCTGAGAGTGAACTTCTTTTAATTAGATATCGTTATCACGTTGATAAACGTCTTCGAGCGAACATGTTTCTTCGACACAAGAAATCCACAATAACTCAGTTTATTAACATTAGTTACCTAACTCCAGCGGTTTCAATTTGCAAAATGAATCACCTAAATTGTCGAAAATAATTTTCAAAAGTGTATTTTATTTTATTGGAATTTTTTCGGCTTAAATTGCTATTATTATTTTGCCTAGACTTACTATTTTCGTTTTCAAGGAAAAATGTGTTGGTCAGAGACGAGAGAAGATGATAAATGAATATTAAAAATTCATATATTATAGACAATAACCATTTATAGTTCTTCGTTACATTTATAGTAATCTGAAATTCTTAGCTGACGAGATATTGGAACAACACTTTGAAATGTGAAAAGTTAAGTTTAAATGCGATGCTAATAGGTTGAATGTCGTAGAGGTCATAGGTGACCGGTGCTGACGAAGTCAATGAAGCATCTAATAACTTTTTATTATATTCATTTTGTTGATATATTCAACATTTAAAGAACAAGGATGTAGAAGTGAAGTACTGCTGAATTTATAACTTTTTTTATCTTTAACGTTTCTGTTCTTTAATTATGCGACTACGATACTAAATGTTTGACTTCCGTAGGAATATCTTCAGTAGAGATTCAACGTGTTAATTTATTTCTTAAAATCGTTTAGGTATTCGAAATGACTCAGACTATTATGTGGAAAAATTCGCAAATGATGATACCCTCGTCGCGATAGTAACTCAATTGTAAAGTTTCGCTACCGTATTTCTTTATCAGGATATGAAGGTCACCGTCTGTTTCTTTGAGTGGCACTTTTTGCAAGCCGAATGTCCAATGTTTGCCTTCAAATTTCGATAGAATATCAAACATCGAGAGAAAATGTATTACGCACCAGTGATTCTAAAATGGTGGACTACAAAAGACAATTAACAAAGTAAAGATATTTAAAGCGGAAATATTTATTTTGTTGAAAACTTCGTGGAAACGGTGATTCTGCGAAGTTTCTGAAAACTTTAGGATGCGAAAATTTATCATGATGATAAGATAATTTACACATTTCTTGATCTATATTAATAGTATAGATTATTATGTGAATTTTATTAGCTCTAGGAATGGCGAAGAAGACTATTAGTTCATTAATTTGTGGATTCTTGTATTAAATAGCAATATACGCGCAATTACTGTTTATTTATAATTTTAGAAGTTAAAAGTTATCAATAAATAGTCCATTATCATATATTCAGTGATATGATTGTGAAGAAGAAGAATTTGAGCAGCAATGAAAGTAAAACTTGTTTTAGAAAGATATAATTGACTGTTAATTCTAAATACTTCTTAGTATTACGATTTTAACTCAGTTTTTATATGTGCTCGAAAAATTATAAAAAATATTGAACATTTTATTTGTAGAATTGAAGATGACGTTTATACTTCAACATTTAATTAACACGTTGTTAAACGACGAAAGACTATTATTATAAGTCTTCCTAAGTTAATTACAGTTACTCAAATGATTCCCATCTGAGGAATAATACAAGACTGATTTTAGGTGTTTCATTATGTATACTGTCAATATTTATCGCAACTCCATTGTTTATGTTGACAAACAACGCATCAATCCAGATCATCAGAATGTCCACTTGAACCGACAAGATAACTGAATCACATTGCAAAAAATATCGATTGCCTGGATTAACGTCATCAATAAAAACTAAGAATTAGCAACAAACATTGCTCGCCTGAGTTTTCTTAACCATTTCATATTTTCCAGTAAATTTATATGAATAAAGAGATAATTACAATATAACGTAGGATAATTAGGATCGTGAATCTTTCTGAAAACAAATATTCATTGCATAATATTGTTATTTGCGTCGCGAATGACTGCTATCATTTTAATCTGAAGCATATCTTTTATTTAAAAATAACACAAAAAAACTGAGACATGCATGTGTTTAAAAAAAACTCTATGAAAATTGGATACATTGCAGAATGTTAAAAGAAACCGCTAATTTTGAATAAAATTAATTGGACACAAAAATTCTATTTCAAATTTGGTAAATTTCAAGTCTTAAGTCATTCTTTATCCACTTATTGAGAAGAAAAGGTGCAGTATAAAATCGTTACGAAACATATTAAGAAAAGTCGTAAGATTATATAATAATTTGAAAACGACATATGGATTATTGTGTATAATAATTTAAAACAGAATACAGTGAACATTTAAAGTAGACCAACCAGGCAACTATGTATTGGAATAGACCAATTATCAAAGCGGGTATTCTCGTGGGAGGCCAGGTTTGCTGAATAAAAGGTCATCGTTTTCGTCGCTCACCTTTGTACTTGACAAAAGCGATAAAGCCGGGTGTACAGAGAAGAACTATGATACAAATTATTGGTACAATGAATTCTGCGAATGGTCAAGTGAATAAACTTCATCTATTTGTTAAAATTACTCATTAATAAATCACGCCTGACTCTGAAATTCCTTGAACTCTAAATGAAGAAAGTAAATTTGAAGAAGTGTATATTCTTCGAGCTAACGTCAGAACTATTTATTTATTTCCGGCATGATTTTGCTCCTTTTCCATTACACAGCCATTTTACAAATATGAAAGAATGTCAAAGTGAATGTAATATTAAATTATATTGCATTGTAATATATATTTTTAAATTAACAAATATACCAGAATATGTAGAATTGACGTTCATTGTAAAATAGCTGAATTTTATATGCTACGATATATTTGTAAATTGAATTTTAACAATAATAAAACAGATTTAAAAAAAAAAGAAATAATTCTATTCCTAAAATAAATGTACCTATTGAAAAAAAATCGTCAGATTTTCCATAGTTATCCGTAAATTTAAAAGTGCGTCGGATGCACTTAGAAAAGCGCAAGAACTGAAAAAAAATATACTTTGATATGTACAATAAGGCGTCCAAAAATAATTTTCGAAAAAAAACATAAACCCATGAAGACGCGCAATCAATAAATCCTCTTACGCGCGTTACAACTGCAAAGAGAAAATTAGCATTTCATAATAGATCATCGTCGAATCGTATGATTTGCAATTTTTCACGTTCATTATACTGCCGCGGTACGCGTGCACGTATAATGACCACTAACATCATCGCAGGGTGTTAGAGATTTAAAAATAAAACGTTCTATCTAGCGGAGACAGCTTATACATAGCCACTATTACGATTAAATGAACTACATTAAAGAAGAATGTACGATTAAAGAGTGAATGTATTATGTTCCGCTTGAAAAGGCAATGTTTCCTCACTCCATACGCCGCGTCTTAAGTTAATGTCGCAATTATATAATTAGTTGATTTATCTATCAATGTTCATGCTAATTTAACGGGGCATTTTTAAATAATTTCACGTGTTACTATAGCATGCAAAAGACATGCTGTCGTGTGCTTTTAGTCACCACGTGGTAACACCTGAAGAATCATTATTGTGAATGATTTGTTAAATATCCGACGCTTCTCTATAACTGATAGAAAAAGAATTTTGATACTGATTCATTATTATGTTGAGTCTCGTACAATTAATGAATTAATATTAAGAAATAAACGTGAGTAAAATGAAACGTACCAAGTATATCTATTTTTAACGGCGTCGTTGGCATTTCTCTGGTAGAAATACGACATAGAAGGCGGTAATTTTTCTCAGAGAAAATATAAACACTGACACCAACACTACACTGTATAATTTTATTTCAGTAGTATACAGTTACAAATAAATAAGTCGTACTAACAGTGTGATTAATTTAACAATAAAACATGCACATCATTTCTTAGTTGATCCTGTAGTTAAAAAAAATACTGCTACCGATGTCGAAGTGTATCTTTTATGGTCTATGAGATTTTTAATCTTATACACATTTCAATACCTGCCGAGTCCACAATAAGACGGAGAAAAATTAACTACGTTTATTGATAACGCGAAGTTACGTAAAATATACGATGCGTATCGGTCGCTGTCGGCAGATCGACTGAATCCGGGGACGAATATGTCAAGCTTTGTATCAGAGCCTTATCAAGTTTTACTGTGCACGGGATAAGCTACGATTGTAACTCTATTTGCACAAAATCGTTATGTATATATCTTAACTCCTTTATCCATCAATATATTCAAGTTATCTCCCACGGTATATTAAACGAGACCATATAATAGATTCAGTTTAAGCACAATCAATTAATTCATTTTCCTTTTTAAAAGGGTCATAATCGTTGATTCAAAAATGGTAAACGACTTCAAAGTGTGAAGTTCCCATCGTCTTCTCTATTTGGAATTTCGACGATGTCATTGCTTTAATAATTATTATTTATGTTATACATATTTTACATAAAACTTTGTACATGCAATAAATTGCAAACATGATGTTTTATTCGTGTGATTTAATATTATTATTTATATCG
The DNA here is from genome assembly GCA_910591515.1 of Cerceris rybyensis. Lineage (NCBI taxonomy): Eukaryota > Metazoa > Arthropoda > Insecta > Hymenoptera > Crabronidae > Cerceris > Cerceris rybyensis. The sequence continues at coordinate 6,171,394 of OU342797.1, forward strand.
TAGATACTATTTACGTCGTGAATCATTCCGTCTACTTCTGTCATCACGCGATTTATGTGCTTGTTCTCCTCTTCGTCGCTTGTTAAGAGGATTTCGAGGATCATAGATTTCGAACCAATCGTCATTTTTCGTACTAGCATCTTTCGCAAGTACCGGTGCGTCTTCCTCGCAGCGTAAGGCATGCACCATCCAAGATTCATCGGTTGGATCAAAATCCTCCGTGTCTTTGTTATCTTTTTCCTTAGTACAACTCGGTGATTCATCTTGTATTGTCTCTTTTGCATCGTGAAGCTTACTTCTGAATTTCTTTAAGAGATTCATCGTAAAATCTTCACGAGTTTTACCTTTCTTGGGGATCTTTGATTTTGCCTCTTTGTACTTTTCTTGCGTTTTAATATATTCCCTCATCATCTCTGTTTTTCTTTCCTGTTCCTCTTTCTCTTGGATTTTGATCTTCTTATCACTCTCCTTCGCTTTCTTCTCATTTTTAACGTCACGTTTCAATTCGCGAATTTCCTTTCTAATTGCTTCTCTGTAAGAAAAAAGGGTGATCGTAGGAATCAGTGTTATACATGTGCAATTAATGTCATCTGAAAATACGTACACTTTCTTCTTTCGTTCGTCATCTCGGTCTTTTCCGAGATAATATTCTTCTTCCTCCTCTCCATCTTCGGTGTCTTTGTCATTTCTTACGTCATCTACTTTAAAATTATCGATTTTTTTAGAGTCGCGTACATTCTTTGTATCTCGCAATTTGTTTTTAATTCTTTCTTTCATCTCTCTAGAAATACGGCATAACATATGTAAGTTTAATTAAAACACTGTCTACAAGGAATTATTAATACAGAAAAACTCACTGTTTTTGCTTTTCCATAGCTGCTAATTCTTCTGGAGTTTTTGTTTCACCATCACTTTCCCAATCACTACTACGATCTTCTTTCTTTTTTTTACTGGGAGGTCCACCTGGTTCAACTGCAAGCTGTGTACTTAACTTTGGATCGGATAAATGATCATGTGCAGATTTTCCTTTACTACTAAATTGCTTATTTAATACTACAGATTCTTCTTCATCTTCTTCTGCTTCTTCTCCAAAAGATAAAAGATTGAAATTCCTAAAATATGATAATAAATTAATTTCAATTACTAATGAATATATGAACATTTATAGTTCATAATATTTTTACTAATATCTTACTTTATTGCCCCCTTTTTATCTTTCTTGCTCTCTTTAACTTCATCAACGTTCTTTACCACGGTCCTTGGTACAATATCAGAGAACGGATTATTTAATATTTCAGTTTTTATAATCTCTGGAGGATAAAGTGGCCTATCATTCTGAAGATAAAAAACAATAGTAGTAAATTTTCTCTGATCTATCAGTTGAAACAACCAGTAAAACATTTAACTTACTTCATCCACAAGGGCCTCTTCTAGTTTCAGTATATTGTATATAGTTTCCCCTGTTACTTTACCAAAAATAGTATGCTTATTTTGTAACTCTGGTGTGGAACCAAGAGTAAAAAAAAACTGAGAACCATTGTCATCTTTGCCTGCATTAGCCATGGCAAGTAAGCCTCGCCGACAGAATCTCAATCGTGTATGGAATTCATCCTGAAATACATTAATAACTTATCATTTCATTCAATCATAAATATCATTACTATAATACGAATAATGTTGTCTATATAGTTCTCTAAAATTGACATTAAATAGAACATACTTTGAACGGTTGACCATATATGCTTTCACCACCTTCTCCTGTGCCTGTTGGATCTCCACCTTGTACAATGAAACCTTTGACAATTCTATGAAATATAGTATTGTTGTAATATCCTTCCATACATAATTGTATAAAGTTTCTGCAAGCTTTTGGGGTCTCTTTTGTCCATAACTCTAAGTCTATGTCACCAACAGATGTCTTCATCACTACCTGTTAAAAAAAAAAGGAAAATATAATAAACAAACATTCATATGCAATGAAATACATTGCAATGTCATAAAATAGTTTGGCTGGACAACAATTATATGATAATAAACATTTCACTTTACAGGCTACAGTTTTGAAGGGACACTTAAAACGTTGTAATAATATAAATTGATACTTACTTTACCCGTGGTGGGTGGCTCCTGAATATAAATATTACTCATTTTTCCAGATTTTTAATTAACAAAGAACAACACTTGTCAATAGGTATAACCTGTATTTTTGTTTGCATCAACGCACATCAACGGCAGCCATAAATGCTTCTGTCCTCGATGATGCTGACATCTAGTAGAATTTTTTAATTTGATTAATTGTAATTGGAAATTCGAAATTTCTCGAATTTTTATTGCTTATAATTAATTAATTAACGAAAACTATTTGACGTTGATTGCATCAGCTGAGAGAATAAATATTTAACAACAATTTGACATGCTAAAAATATTATTCACTCTTCAATTAAACCACTACAAAGGAAAAATATTTCGAGATACACGTTCAATATTATATTAAAGAATCAAAGTAATGATAATTAAATTATTTGTTAATATATTACTAACATAATTCTTAATTGAATGTATACAATATAAATTATTATGACTATGATTCCTTATAGCCACGAATTCTTACATTTTCTTGTATGCTTTACAAAAAGTTATGTAATTTAAGAAAATATGTGGCATTATAAGTATTATTAGATACTTTCTCGTGAAATAAATTATTATATATAATTTTCATCATATATATTAATAAATTCCTGCTAGGTACGTTCAGCAACTGTAGTATTGATAAAACATTCCGAATCCATGTACAGTTACTCGAATTCAAGTTGGTGTTCCATTAATAAAAGTGAATAAGGAAAAGTGTATTAAAATATTTTTCTTTATTACAAACAGTGTAATATATTTTCTTCGTATCTGAAGAATAGAATTATGTGAATAAGACTGAATAAATTAAATTATATTGTGCAGTGCAGACTGAATCAGAAAGTTGTAACACTTATACCATATCTACGTTGAACCCAATAGCAGAGAATGATTAATTTTTTTAATTTAATAAGACCAGGTGTAAATATAATTTGAAGAAGTAGTTCTGTGTTTCATGGAGTGAAAATGTCTTCGGAAGATTTGTACATACCGGAATTTCCCATTGAATGGACTCAACATATTCTTCATTTATTACCAAAAAAAGACAGGGAGAGACATTTACCCTTAATAAACTCGATATTACAAGAAGTTAAAAATATTTATATTGAAGACATGCAAAGATATGCATTAATTACATCAACAGATAATGATAAAGAATTAACCGCCTTGTATAATTGTAAAAAGTACACATTTGACGAAAAACAAAACGTCGCTCGTTATAATACATTTTTAATGAATCGTAATTTATTAAGAAATAAATACTTTCTTTGCTTGGAACCAGTAAAAATCGTTGTGAATGTCGCACAACTGAAATTATCAAATGTAATCTGCAACTTTAAGCAGTATCACAAATTTGAACTTTTAACTTTGGAAGATTTTCAAAATATGATTGCTGGTGATATTAAAAAAGGATCTTTAATAATAACAAATCAATTTTACGTTATAGCTTCAAGAGCCGTAGCAGAGACAAAGATTTTAAAAAATATTACACGAAAACGTTTGTCAAAAATGATGCAATGCATAACAAATATGTTTGTACAGCAGATTTTAAATATTAAAATAAAATCAATCGATCATATAATAAATTCTATAAGTATTGGCTGCTGTCCGCGAATTAAACTTCAGCTTATATATCAAAATAATTATCTTACCATTTATCCAAGTATTCAAGAAATATTTTCAACGTTTCACAATGTAATCGATAACATTGAAAATATCGCTCAAGATTTAATTCCATTCGAGGAATGGTTAAATGTTAAAACAAATTCGAAATACATTAAAGTACAATTACCAAACTGGTACATTAAAGAGTCTCATGAAACGTTAGAAACTATATTAAATAATTTATTTCAACCTATAAATAATCACATTGAAAATATTTCCAAAGAATTTTATCCTGTTTCTGCTCCGAATTTGAAAAAGAAAATTTTATCGATGATATCAAGGGAGACAAACTTCGACTTGTATCTTAGGCATATACAAACATATAATATATATTTAATAAAAGCAAATACAATTGTAGATAACACGTATTACACCGTGGGAAAATTAGAACAAAGTCTGGCTAAAGAAACGCTTAAAAAACAATCGTCCGATATTATAAATATTTTTCTTACAGAACTTATTAAATATCATCAAGAATTCAATCGATCTATTTGTACAGAATTTGAAACCATTGAAACAAAAGCTTTGAATATACCAGAATGTCCAAAATCATTGATCAAATTAACGGAATACATCTCACATGTATCTAAAGTATTGGTAAAAGAATTGGAACAAAAGATTCAAGAATCAATTCGTATGTTAAGTGCGCTATTAGATATGACTACATTGACGAAGGAACATATTTATTTAAATGCACAAACTATCAATTGGTTGTCGAAAATCGCGCCTATATTTAGTCAAAATAATACATTGTGCGAAGCAATGAAAAGTGAATTGGAAGATGATATGCAAAGTAGAATAAATCTCTTGAATTCTAAAGCAGACGATATCGTGCCAGATCTTAAGGTTTTGAATAATATGGATGATATTAATAGAATTGAAGAGTATGTAGAATATTATACAAATTTCCTTAAACAAGTAAATGACATCGATGAAGAAATGCAGAGAATTAATGAGGAGGAAAGATTATTTAGATTTCCGGAAACTGAATTTCCTAAAGTACTTGAATTAAAAGATATTATAATGCCATTTTATCATTTACTTCATATTATTTATCAGTGGCAAAAAGACAATGCTGTATGGTTAAATGGACCCTTTGAATGGTTAGATGCAATTGTTATAGAAAAGAAAACTTTGGATTACTTTGAAAAAGTCACAGAAATGAGTAAAACATTTAAATCTCGAATTAAACTGGATGTTACTGCTAATAAATGTTTTAAATTTTCTGGAATACCAGACGATCCTGAACCAATGCAACAACCTGCACCTCTGAAGTTATGCTGGCAAGCTCTTAGAGATATTAATGAATTTAAGAAATATCTTCCTTTAGTAATTTGTTTATGTAATCCAGCTCTCCGTACGCGACATTGGATTGAAATGTCGTCGATTTGTAATTTTGATCTTACACCAAACGCAGGAACTAGTTTAAAAAAAGTCATTGCGTTAGATTTAATGGAAAATATAGAAAATTACCAAGCGATTAGTACAGGTGCAAATAGAGAATTAGCATTGCAAGAAGAATTGTCAGAAATGATTAAAGAATGGGAAGGAATTTCTTTTGAGATAGAAACTAATATAGAAACTGGTATGCTTGACTTTACAAATTTCGATGAAATAGAATTATTGCTTGAAAATCATTTTATTAAAATTGAAGAAATGAAAGCTTCAAATTTTGTTCAACCAATAATATCGTCTGTAAGAAATCTGTCCACGTCTCTGATAAGAATTCAAGAAATTATTAATCAATGGGTATCCATACAATATTTAAAATCTTCATTAACTTCAATTTTTAATTATCCTACCATGGAAAAACATTTACCGGAAGAAACAGCTGCTTATATAGAAGTAGAACATGTTTTATTAAAAATTCAAAATGAAATAACAAAGACTCCCAATTTTCAACAAATTAATGATCCACTACTTCTAAATTCCTTGTGTAACATCTATGAAAAACTTGAAGAAACGAGTAAACGTGTAAAAGATTATATGGAAACGAAAAGATTACGTTTCCCAAGATTCTTTTTTCTCTCGGATAGAGAAATGGAAAAAATATTATACGAATCAAATAACATAGAAAAATATCTGTTACTAAATAAATGTTTCGAAGGAATACAAAAAATAAAGGTAAAAAAAAATAAGTACATTTCTTCTGTTATCAGTGACGGTGGAGAAGAATTACATTTATGTAAATCTGTTCCGATCAATGCTAATTTTGACGAGGAAGAAAAGTGGCTGATAAATTTGGAAACAGAATTAAATACAACGATTCAAAAAAATATTATTCAATGTTCTCAAAGTCTCAATGAAAAATTTCTGGATCAAGATATTCTACGTCTTCCAAGCATGATAACTATTTGTTCTTCTCAAATCCACTGGACTGCTGAAGTAAATAATTGTTTTGTTAAATATAGTCCTGAATTATTACATGCTTTATATATAAAATATTCCAATCTATTGGCCTCTTTGGTCAGTGAAATTAAAGAATGCCCAACACACAAGCAAAAAAATTTTTTAATGTCTTTAATTATTACAGTAAATAATCAAAAAGATATTATCAAATTGTTATTGGATAAAAATATTACAAAATCAACAGATTTCGAATGGATTGCACAGTTACAATATTACCTGGATAACAAGGATGTTAAAGTATCAATTTTTAATTCAGTTATACCGTTTGGATATGAGTACAGGTCATATAATAAAAATATAATTAATACACCTTTGACTGAAAGATGTTTTCACGTTTTAATGCAAGCATATAAATATCACTTGTATGGAGCAATTAAAGGACCATCAGCCACAGGAAAAACAGAGACCATAAAAAGTTTAGCCAAAGCTATTGCTGTACCATTTTACATTTTTAATTGTACTAACAAATCATCTTATACCTTTCTTTGTCAAATATTCAAGGGACTTATCGCCTGTGGAGCCTGGCTTTGTTTTGACAATTTTAACAAATTAAAAATGAAAGTAGTGTCGGCAATTACCCAACACATTATTCACATCTCTCAAGCAGCAGCAGGAAATCTAAAATCGACAACATTTGAAGGATCTTCATTGAAATTAAATCGTAAAGGATATATTTGCATTGTTACGAATCTAAGTCAATGTAATTACGAGAATATTCCTGATAATTTGAAAATATTATTTAGAACAGTGACAATGATAGTACCAGATATGAAAAGAATTGCTGAAGTTGAACTATTTGCAGGTAATTTCTCTAATTCAAAGTTTTTAGCTACAAAATTAACAACACTTTACAAACTATTATCTGAACAAATATTATGCAGATGGTGTAATAATTTTAATATGTATTCCGTAAAGACAGTCATTAAGACTGCAATTTGTTTAAAAAGTAATTTTCCAGACGAAGATGAATCTATGCTTTTTTTACGTTCATTGATTGATATAAATCTCCCGAAACTCTGTGACAAGGATGTTATAATTTTCAAAACTATAGTACATGATATATTTCCTGATATTATTGTACTTCCTCCCAATTACTCGATAATTCTAGAAACTCTTGAAACAGTGGTCAAATCTAATTCTTTGCATATTCACGATATCTTCAAACTTAAAATCATTCAGACATTCGAATCGATGCTTGTTCATCAAGGTATAATTATCACTGGTGATCCTTTCGTTGGAAAAACAGAGATTCTACATAATCTAGCAAATATATTACAATATTTACATACAAAAGGAATTGAAAGTGGTGCTAATGTAAAGATAGAAACTATTGTTCCAGGAGTAATTGATAATGATCAACTCTTCGGCTATACCGATACCAAATTGGGTATATGGAAAGATGGTATATTTTCAAAAGTATTTCGTACCTTCTCAGAAAACGATTCATTTGACAAAAAATGGATTATTTTCGATGGTTTTTTAAATAATACATCGTTCGAAAATTTATATACCGTTCTTGACGCAGATAAAGTATTATGTCTATCGTCTGGTGAAAGAATTAATATAACAGATTCAACGTCTATTATTTTTGAGACAATGAATTTAATCGAGATCTCTCCTGCTGTTTTATCAAGATGTGGAATCATTTATATTGAATCACGCTCTATCAATTGGATGTCACATGTAAAATCAAGTGTTGCTAAAAATGATCTTTTTAATGGACACGAAGAAGTATTACTCACTTTGTTCAATTGGGTAATAAATCCTTGCCTCCAATTTGTAGAAAAAATATGCAATTTAACTACAATTGTAGGACACTTACATTTTGTAACTTCAGTGATGAATTTATTTGAAATTTATTTAAAAGATGCTTGTACAGAAAATACTGAAGAGAAAGGGAAAATTAGTCATTTTTTAGTATGGGCACAAATTGCTCTACTCGTCTCTGTTATTTGGGGTTTTGGAGGAAATTTAGACATGGAGTCTCATGTTAAATTTAATGATTTTTGTGTGCTATTATGGAACGGTACAAATGAAGAATATCCAAAACCAGATGTAATTAAACATTTTGATATAACATTGCCTAATGAAGGTTTGATACAAGATAATTATTATATTTTCAAAGGCGTTGGAAATTGGAAGTATTGGGGTGACTTATTGAAAAATGAAAAAATATTAGATACGTCTAATTATAGTGAGATTTTCGTACCTACGATAAATACTATGAAACTTAATGATTTATTGTTGAAGCATATAAAATATCGAAAACCTTTTCTTCTTTATGGTGATATATCCATAGGGAAGACATCTTTTATGCAACAATTTTTAAAGATCAAAGTACCAGAAACAGAATACACATATAATCTCTCCAGTTTGAATTCCTTAAATACAGTGAAAAAAGTACAAGTATCGTTACTGTCAAAATTAAATAAAATACGTAAAAGACAATACAGTGCACCAAAGGATCAATTTTGTATTAATTTTATAGACGATCTTAATGTCGAAGCTAATGAAAATAACGAGATACGTGCAATTTTGGAATTAATACGACAATATTTGACTTGCGGATACATTTACGATATAAACGAACCAGAGAAAGTTTTTATTTCTGATGTCATGTTTGTATTTGCAATTATTAATTGCAGACAAAGTTATGCCTGTCCTAGATTCGTAAGACATTTTAATATTTTGACAATTTATAAATCCACGACAGATACCATGTTTAGGATATTTTCAAATGTACTTTTTCTCAATTTGAAGAGAAACCTTTTTGCTGCGGATGTCTTGAGCAGTGTTACAAGTATAACTAATGCAACACTTGATTTATATGATTTTGTAGTAAATACTTTACGGCCTATACCAATTAAATTCCAGTATTGTTTTAATATCAGAGACATAAGTAGAGTAATCAATGGATGTAGTCTTTTACATAAAGAATCAGTGGAAACGAAAATTACCTTTCTTCGTCTCTGGGTTCATGAAATATGGCGAGTTTTTGGTGATCGGATAACGGATAAAAATGACAAAGTATCGCTCTTTCTAAAAATTAAAGAAACTGCTAAAAACCGCTTTAAAGACATGTTCGAAACTGCTTTCGATTATTTACCAAAATTCGAAAATAATCAAATTACATCGGAAAGTTTTAATGATTTGATGTTCAGTAATTTCATGGATTCAGAGAAGATTAAAAGCAGAAAGTATGAAGAAATTAGTTCAATGAAAACGTTGGAGAATAAAGTTCTTTCTTATTTAAATGAATATAATAGTAATTTTAAACAACAAATCGACATTGTCATAACACACTATGTATTGGAATGTTTAATTAAAATTTCAAGGATCCTAATTACACCAGGAGGTAGTTTACTTATAATTTCCAATGTAGGGATCGGTAAAAAATCTGTAATAAAACTTGCTACTTATATCCAGCAACAAAAATTATTTGAACCTTCTGTACAAGCATATTCTGACTTTAACACTTGGAGGGTTGATTTGAAAATGGCTTTGCAAGAATGTGCCAAATCAAGTACAGATCTTACATTACTCTTAACTGATAAACCATTGGAACATCGATTTATTCATGATATTAATAGTTTACTAGCTACTGGAGAAATACCTGATTTATATTCTACCGAGGAAAGAAGAAATATTGTTGAAATGGTGAGACTGAATGCCCAGCAGGGCAATAAAAATGCTGAAATGAATATTTCCTCGGTAATGAATTATTTTACAGAAGAATGCAAAAAACGATTACACATTGTTCTGTGTTTTAATCAAACTAACGACTCGGTTAGATCATATTTATCTATGCGTTCAGAATTAATAAAGTATTGCACTATAAACTGGTATGAAATCTGGCCGAAAGATGCATTTATGCAAATTGGTATGAAACACATGCAGAATGTTAACATTAAAGATAGCATGAAGATTAATGTAATAAATGCTTGTATCAAATTTCACGATGATGCACAGGCAATAAGAAATAAATATTATGAAGAAATAGGAAGATCAGTTTATGCTCCGTTATCTTCTTTTTTAAATATTTCAAAATTGTATGCTCGTTTAATGCTGAGAAAGCAAGAAGATATCGTTAACAATCGAAACAGATTTTTAACAGGTTTAAAAAAATTAGAATTAGCAGCCAAACAAGTTGAAGAAATGAAAGCTACGTTAACAGTCTTAAAACCTCAATTAGAAATGTCTGCTCAACAAACTGTTATAACTATGAAAGAAGTAGAGACTGAGAATATTTCTGTCGAAAAGGCAACCATTCTTGTAAAAGAAGAGGAAGAAATAGCAAACAAAAAAGCAGAAATAGCTGGAGCATTAAAAATAGAATGTGAAGCTGATCTTGCTGTAGCAATTCCAATTTTGGAAGATGCTGTTGCAGCATTGAATACATTAAAACCTACGGATATCACGCTTGTAAAAGCTATGAAAAATCCTCCTGACACTGTTAAACTGGTAATGGCAGCTGTTTGTGTTATGCTTAACGTTCCTCCAGATAAAACTGTGGATCCAGTTACTGGAAAAAAATACACTGACTTTTGGGGGCCAAGTAAACGTATTTTAGGTGATATGAACTTTCTACAAAACTTAAAGGAATATGATAAAGATGATATTCCATCTAGTGTTATGCAAATTATTAAAAAAACTTATATGACAGATAATAACTTTAAGCCACATATTGTTGCTAAAGCATCAAGTGCTGCTGAAGGTCTCTGTAAGTGGGTACGTGCAATGGTGTCCTATGATGATGTTGCAAAAGTAGTTGCACCCAAGAAAAAGAAGCTACTTGCTGCTCAAACCGAGTGCAATGAAGCTGAAGCATTTTTAAATGAAAAACGCAGAACTCTTACTGCTTTAAATGCAAAATTGGCAGCATTAAACACTAGCCTTCAAGAGACATTACAACAGAAGTTGAAACTTGAAAATGAAGTAAAAGAATGTACTTCAAAATTGAAGAAAGCAGAAAGTTTAATTGCAAGTCTAAGTGGGGAGAAAGATCGTTGGATGCAATTTGCAAAAAATCTACAAGTTAATTATGAGAATCTTGTGGGAGATATGGTTTTATGTTGTGGCATAATAACTTATATGGGACCTTATAACATTGAATTTCGTAATGAAATGTTATTACAATGGAAAGAATATATCAGTGATTTAAAAATTCCATACACTATAGATTATTGTTTTATAAATGTCCTTGGGGACGAAAGTATAATAAATAATTGGTATATCTGTGGTTTACCGAAGAATCGATTCTCGACAGAAAACGCGATTATTTCTAAGTATAGTGAATTGTGGTCGTTATTCATTGATTCGCAAAATCAAGCAAACCAATGGATTAAAGAAATAGAAAAAAAGAATGATCTCAAAGTTATTAAACTCACTGATCCTAATTATATATCAATTATTGAATATAACGTTGAAACCGGCAAACCCATATTAATTGAAAATGTTGGAGACAACTTAGATATATTAATAGATCCCTTTCTTCAAATGAAAATTTATAAAGATGGTGAATTTTTGTATTTAGATACTGGAAAAAAATGTGTAAAGTATTCTTCTAATTTTCGATTATACATTACAACTAGACTTCACAATCCTGTATATTCGTGTGAAGTATTTAGCAAACTCTTGATAATTGATTTTTCTATTCCCAATGAAGCTCTCCAAGATCGATTGTTAGACATTGTTATATCGAAGGAAAAACCGGATTATCAAGAAAAATTCGAAGTTCTTCTTAGACATGATGTGGCTAATAAAAAAATATTAAAACAGCAAGAAGACAATATCTTGAGCACTCTATCATCAACAACTACAAATATACTTGAAGATGATAATGCCATAAAAATTTTAGACTCTTCAAAGAATCTCTCTTTAAATGTAATTAAAGAACAAGAGAAAGTACAATTAATGGCAATGGAAATGAACAAGTTTAGAGACTCTTATTTACAATTTGTTAAATATTGTGCAGGTTTATTCAATACACTTAATGCCTTATCTAGCTTGAATCATATGTACCGTTTTTCATTCTCATGGTTTATGCAACTGTATACTAGATCCATTCAAACAGCAAATAGAAGTGTAATACTCAAAAAACGATTGCAATTTTTGAAGTTTTCATTTACCCAAAATCTCTATTCGAGTGTCCACAGGTGTTTGTCGGAAAAACATAAAATCTTATATTCTTTTTTACTATGTTCAAAAATTTTGTTAGATGACCAGCAAGTCACAGAAGAAGAAATCAAATTTTTCATGTCATCAAGCACAAAAGATTTTGATAAAGTTCCTAATTCTTCACCTGCTTGGTTACCATTCGATATTTGGAGAGAAATTCATAATCTTACTTGCAAGCTATCTGTTTTTCATGGACTTACAAACGATATATTTAATAATAATGATCTTTGGAAGCAATATTACAATTCTCAACCACTTCAAAACCATTTATTACCAAAACCGTGGATCGATAAATTAACATTATTTCAAAAGCTGATACTTGTGAAAATTCTACGACCTGATCAAATTATTATTCAAATTAGAGAACTAACGACACATACAATGGGAGACACACAAATTTATTCTCCTATACATCTAAAGATATTTCAAGCCTATGCGGAATCTAGTTGTTTAATTCCTCTAATATTTATCTTACCAAGTTGCTTTTCACCCTTAACTCTCATTTCAACATTTGCAAGTAGAAAAGGCTACTCGTCAAAATTGATTTCTCTATCTATGGGACCAGATCAAGAGAAGAAAGCTGAACATTTGATACGACATGCTCAAAGAGAAGGGGGATGGATATTCTTGGAAAATTGTCATTTAGTAACAAATTGGATGTCACGATTAGAACAGATCTGTGAAAATTTCAATGCTTCTAACGTAACTTTAGATTTCCGGCTATGGTTATCCAGTAATCCTACTGATAAATTTCCAATTAGTATTCTACAAAATAGTATAAAAATTGCGAGTGATTATCCTCTGGATTTTAAGCAGAATTTACTAAACATTTATGAATCTGAGCCGATAGCGAATAAAACGTTTTTTGAAGGATGTCCTGGAAAAGACAAGATATTTTCTAAACTTCTATTTGGAATATGTCTGTTTCATGTGGCTTGCAGAGAGAGAACATATTTTGGGACTCAGGGATGGAATATTCCGTATAATTTTGATCATTCTGATTTACACATATCTGTTATGCAATTGCAAGATCTAATTAATCATACAGATATTATACCTTTCGATATGCTGTCATACATTATTGGAGAATGTAACTACAATAGCAAAGTAATAAATAATATTGAACAGAAATGTTTAAGATGTCTTTTAAACTGCTATTTTAATGCTGATATGATCAATGATCATCAGTATACTTCTTCGAATAAAATACAGAAATTGATACCTGAACGGTGTGAATATTTCAATATAATTCAACATATCAAAGAAATGCCATTAAATTTATCCCCAGAAATTTTGGGTTCTAACGAAAATGGAATAATTGCACGAAATAATGAACTTGCTATGGAGTTCTTGTCTTGTATATCCTACATGAACTCGAATACTTTACCAGCAGATCAGGATTATGTGAAAAATCAAGTACTAATTAAAATTAATGATATCAATGATAAATTATCTGGCATGTTTAATATTGAAGAATTTGAAGAAGAGTATATGTCTGTACCAAGAGAAACATTAGAAAATGTACTGTATTATGAAGTTAGAGTGTTGAAAAAAACTTTAAAAATGATAAATGACACTTTAAACAATTTATGTTTAGCATTGAATGGCTACATTATTCTCTCTGATTGTTTGAATGAATTGATTAAGGATATGCATTATAATAAAGTCCCACGTATTTGGATGAAATTACAAAACAACCGGATCGATAATTTGTCAGACTACATCGATAATTTATTGAAACGTATAAAGTTTATTAAAAATTGGATACTTAGAAAGCACCCTGGCATTATCTGGTTTGATGCATTGGTTTCACAGAAAATGCTTGTGTCTGCAATTTTGTTAACATTTTCAAAAAAACATAACGTTCCTATCGAAGAAGTTGTATTTAATTTTAACATTTCAACGACAGAAGAGTTATCTAATATAAATAATAACGATACATATTTCATTTGCGGACTTCGTTTATCCGGTGCTCGATGGAATTGCGAGAAGAATATTTTAGAAGAAAGTTTAACGAATATATTTTGGCAGAATATGCCACCTATACGTTTCAAATGTTCTCGAATTGTTAATAAAAATACAAGAAAAATGTATGAATGTCCAGTATACATTTCTGATATTCGACATACTAATAAGGACATTGAGACACATTTGAATAATTATATTATGAGTATAAATTTGAATACCGACGTGCATTACACTCACTGGATAAAATGCGGCACTGCGTTATATTGTCACGTTCCACATTAATTAAAAAAGATAAATCAACTGAAGAAACAATCTTATGTAAAATATGACATTAATTGATGTAAAACTTATAATCGCCATGCTCTATTACCATGCTATAATTCGATGGTATTGATTTTAATACGACTAACAAATAGACATAAAATATAACACAAGAGTATCTTTGAAAGTGAAGTTACAAAAGTGTATGATATAATTGTAAATCTGATGGATATATACACGTTAAAATCGGATTGATATTAAATAAATTTAAATTCTTATATACTTGAACATTTCCGCGGATATCGGTCTCTACGCGCATCCGGTTCAGTTCCATTCAAATAAAGGGAATGACAGGTAAATTGAACAAATTGAGGTGAAGTTGTATTACTGAACTGCGAAAAATCTTTTGCAAGAGGAATTTTCCAGGCAATTGGAATTAATCATAATACATTTGATATCGTGGGTGCATTAATTTTTGCACATAATGGCGAACCACGAAGAGTTGGTTTCGCAATTCACAGACGTAACTGGTGTTGAACCTGAAAGAGCACAATTTTACCTTGAGTCATCCGCTTGGCAGCTCGAGGTGAGGCAGCACATTTATTTGATCTTTCACGAATTTCAACACAAAGAATATACACTGCTGATGTTCATTTCTGAGATGTAATACTCATATTCAGATACATTCAGCACCAATCTTATAACCTTAAATCTCATGGTGTACGACATTTTCACGTATTTCCATCGTGATGATATTTTAAAGCGTTAAACATTAATTCGTCCTGCTCTTTGCTGATTGATTGATAAAATCAATATTTTGTCGTTTCGAACACAGCATTCGAATGCTTAATGAGTTGTATAATTGCATGATACTTCTGTAACTTCAAAAATTTGTATGACAATTTAAGCCAAAGGTGTGTTCAATGATAACATGCCTATAAATAACAATTAGTTACATTGAAACTAATTATACTTACAATGAAGTCTATGTCAAATAATATTGATCATCTCTAGATGTCTTTCTGAGAAGTTACTGTTAATAGGATATCTTTCTAATTATCTTTAGGTTGCTCTTGCAAGTTTTTATGAAAATGAAGAACCAACTGGATTAGCAAGTGAACCTGCTGAAGAGACAGAGGCAGAAGAATATTATAAGAATATTTCGAAAAGAATTTTAGAACATACTGATACCACAGAAATGGAAGAAAGTAAGCCACCAAAGCCAACTCAGAGATTTGCAACTCTCAGTGATCTTCAAAAGAGAGACAACAGCTCTGATGAAGAAGAAGGGCAAGCATTCTATGCTGGTGGCTCTAAGCATAGTGGACAGCAAGTTTTAGGACCAGGAAAGAAGAAAGATATTGTTAGCGATATGTTTAAATCTTGTCAAGAACAATCGATTAATGTAGAACCTAGAACAAGCGGGCAACAAAGACCAAATACTTTTAGCAGTACTGGTTATAAATTAGGTCAAACTAATTCTGATACTGAAGGTACATTAAAACTGATGGTAGTCCAGATATTTTACAATTCACTATGAATTATTAGAATTATAACCTTCTGAATCTTTTCAGTGGTATCAGCAACATCTTCGAACCAGCAATCAAATTCTGGTCTTATTATTTTGAAATTATGGAAAGATGGATTCACTATAAATGATTCAGAAATTAGATTGTATACTGATTCAGAAAACAGAGAGTTTCTTGCTGCCATCAAACGTGGTGAAATACCAGCAGAGATACGTCAGGAAGTTCAAGGTGCTGAAGTGAGACTTGATATAGAAGACCACCGTCATGAAACATATGTTCCACCAAAAACTAAAATAAAAAGTTTTACTGGAAAAGGACACATGTTAGGAAGGTATATATGCATAGTGGGATAATTTGTAAATGTTTGTCTCTGTGTTTTACTCATTGAATAAATGTTTATCTCCAGTCCTTCTCCAGCCACTGTTGGAATGACAGTGCCAGCAGATCTTGCTGATCAAGCTGCAAATGAATCACAAGCAAAACGGCAATTAAATTTAGATGAATCAAAACCAATTACAACATTGCAAATTCGCCTTGCTGATGGTAGCAGTGTAAAGGCTCAATTTAACTTGACACATACAGTCAGTGATCTAAGACGATATATAACAACGTATCCTTTTATATTAGCATTATAAATTACCTTTGATATTATAAACTATTTATTATAATATTTTCTCCATTTTTTCTTTAGCTACAAGTATTTTTCCTTAAATAATACATTTCAGCATGAGACCTCAGTATGCTCTAAGAGATTTCAGTTTGTTAACAATGTATCCTACTAAGGAACTGGCTGACGAAAAAACCATTGAAGAAGCTGGATTACAAAATACAGCAATAATTCAACGATTAAAATAGGCGCTTTTGTAAATTTTTAGTTACAGAAATTCAAGTTATGCACCACTTAGAGGGTTCTTAAATATACATCGAAACTTTCGAAAATGATATTTTACGAAGATTTCTGTAACTGAATTTGTTGTGTGTTCTGTAACGGGCTTGTTTTATTTTTTTTATCGTTATTTGCAACGTAAATCAATATTTAATATTATTTCTGCCAATATATTACAGAAAATATTAATAAATTGTTTGAAATTGATATAAAAAAATTTATTCTGTACAATTTACAACAGAATAACACAACTTTTGTAAAATCTACAATAAAATTATCTATCAACACACTTTTTTATTTATAATATGATCGTAAGATAGATATTACCTTAACTTATTAACTATAAAATGAAATTATTACGAGGTTGGTTCATGTACTGAACAAACTCGTAGAAGAGAATTATCAAAATGTTCTTAATCCACTTCTGAAAGCAGAGGTATAGGAATAAAAAATCATTACCGTATAAGATATTTAATATAAAAACTAATATTGGAAATTAGAAAGTACTTATACCTATTGAAAAGTAATTGAATTATAAATTTTGCATTATAATACAAATTTCTTTTTACAATATATACAGTATACAGTTATATTGTTACATTTGTAATTCGTAATAATCATAGAAATATGGTTTGAACGGATAATACATTCATTACGAAAGTTATATTTTGCATTTTAATTCTCAAACAAAAGAATCAAACGCAGGACAAAGACGGCTTATCGTTTGTTCGATAAATATTTATTTTCTAACATAAATTCTTTTAAAATCGGTGAATTTTGTACGTGTTCTGTAAAGTTTAAAATTGCAGTATCATCTTTGTCTGTTTCTGGATTTCGTTTCTCATAACAGTATTTATAGCGATTTAATGTAACTAACTCCTTTCCAATTTTTCTAGTACGAGTCTTTGACTTCTTTAATATCTGATGAGAAATATGTATGTATATTGGATGATTATCAATAATGCTTGAATCGTAACGTGTTTTTCGAAATATCATAAATGTTGAATTAGAAATATGCGCATTATCTACTTGTTGCGTACAAAATGTTAATGTATTAAGTTTATAGCGATCAGCTTCATACTTGTATCGTTTATAAGCTGCCATTAAGTCAATGAGAGAATGATAGTACCTTAAAACTATATATTCTTCCCATGACAAAGTAGTAACATACATGATCTTATTGTATGTACGATACAGACAGTCTGCTTCTATGATATTTCTTATTATATTATGATCAATACCAGGGAATGGAAAATTCCATGGAATTACTGTATATGTGAACTTCCAATATGGATTCTGAGCTCGAAATAATTCTTTCAAATAACTATTAAAGTCATTTGGAATACCAAAATCATAGATCAGAAAGTTATCTATACCAATTATATCTTGGAAATTTATGAAGCTGATCATGTTTAACAAATTCATTGGTTTTATTAGTGGTGGAGTAACACATGCTCCAGTATTTGTATAATTCAAAATTTGAAAATGATTTTTTACAGATAATATTGGCGTATCGTTATAATTTACATTAGATTTTGTAAGAAATGATATTCCAACTGGTACTTTATTCAATGCATATGAACAATAAAAATGATAACCATTATAATCCAAATCTTTCTTTGCATTTATACTATCCATCTCATTAACAATTGGGGCGTATTTAAAACTTCCAAACTCTGGCTTAATTTCATTTTCAAAAAATAATACACATTGTAAACCTTTAACACTATCCAGCTTCCCAAAACCTATTACTTGAACTTCCTTTTCACGAATACTATATGCAGAATATACATACAAGTTATCATCTAATCTTTGCCATGAAGAAACTGGTTCTTCAAATCTCATGTTAAATTTAGTAAATCCTGGTATTGGATTTGTACAATTTGTTTCAACATCTTTCTGACTTGGTTTACCGAAATAATTGAAGACTTCTAAGACATATCTGAGCTTGTTGTATTCATGTCTGTAGAATAATAAAGATATGAGACTCACTATGGCAGTTATTGCCAAAACAGCTTGGTAATATTTTCTCATATTATTGTTGCTCTTTCGTAATTTAATTTATAACAATTGATCTTGAGCTCTTTCACTCTCCATACATTAGTTCATGTTTCATGTAATACCTTTTCCATTACTTGTACACAAATGCAATACTGAAACAAAATGTAGAAAAAAATTAGATATTGCAGTTTCGCTCAAAAAATTGTAGGAATGGAATATTTTTAATAATATTAATAATAATATATAGTAACATTAAGCATCAATACTTACAGCTTAGATAACACATTAAATGGTTTTTCTTGTTAGAGTCTCTGTTTTATTGCAATTTTATAATCTTTTCGTATCTTCTTTAACATCTGTTTTTATGTTCGCCAATATACTAGCTTCAATTGTCATTTTCAAAACAGAAGGTGAACATATTAAACATATATCGATATCGAAAATATTATTTTATTCATTATCTACTTGTTTCGGAAAATGTAATATAACTTACTTAAACATGTTACTTTCAATTTAATAATAAACATTAGTGACCGTTGAAATTATTAGTAATTGTATTTACGGTTTCCAAGGTGTTTAATTGTTCTCAATTTTGCTGTAGATAACCAAGGAATGTTAGGTTAACTCACTTCAGCGCCAATTTTTAAAATTATAATTTATCCGTATATACAATGTACGCCACAATGTATAAATCTCATTGAAAATCTTTAATCTTTATTAATTGTTTTCTCCATGCAAATTTATTTCTTGATTTCATCTGTTACATATAATTCGTAATACCTAATACCAGATTCATGAGGTAGATTCAAGGAATTTTCAAAATCAGAAGGCAGCAGTAAAATATGTTTTATAGAAAATTTTATAATTATTAATAAAAAGATTACTTTTTAATTTATACAATTGCATATTGTTCATATAGAAGTTCGCGTACTTTATAGTACTCTTCGGAAATACAACCTTCCAATATTACTTTCCCAGCCTCGTGCTAAAAAATATAAAGGAAATGCATTATTATATTTTACTCTAAGCCATAAAAATAATATGAACTACGAACCCGTCTGACAGCAATAGTGTTATTACAACACCACAAAACTCCACCACTAAACTCCGAAGGAATGTTACTTTTATTTAACACTTGTTTAAAATCAGATAGTTTCAACTCATTTATAAACGTTGTTTGATGCCCAGGAACCTACGAAGTATATTATGATTAACATTAACACCGTGACTCCCATGGGGATCACCGGTGACCGGCGCTATTAAATCCAATGACATTGTATGTTTCGTTTAAAATGCAATATTTCTAAATTTTCTAACATACTAAGTATTTAAATATTGGCGTTAGGAAGACCAAGATCTGCTGAATATCGATCTGAGTCTTTTATAGTTCTGCTTTATAAATATGTGATTTTAATAGAAAAAGTTTCATTTCAATAGAAATGACGAAATAAGCAAAATATCGGTGGCGTTTAACGTGTTAACAGTTTTAGGAATAGTTTCTTGTAGTTACATACATCGTTTAACGGTAAAGGTTCCAAAGTGAGGATTTTATCACTTTGATCTATTGTGTCTTCTGGTTCAGTATCAGCAACAGCATCGCGACAAACTTGATCGCGAGCAGTTATCATAGCATCGACCCATGCCACTTCAGAATCGCCTTTTCCTTTCGAGAAATTCAAACCGCTCACAAGAGCATCAGTTAAACGGACCTAAAAAAATTTGATATAATGTATTTAAGATGAAACATAAATATATCTAATGTTTCTTCTAATTACGATACCTGATATATATGAGTTTCGGTCGTAGCATCCAATGTTTCTCCTCTACCAGGAATAAATACTCGTGCACCGGCACTTTGTGCTTGCTGAGCCAAAATTTCTGTATCTTTTGGAGATCCTCTAACTAATACAACTCTTCGGGGCCTTAACTGTGCTAGAATTTTTTGTAGTGATTCTCCATCAGATCGACCTTCAAAGTCTATGTATGTGACAGGCGCATTAACTGTCATTGTACGTGTAACTTGTATGCATTTGGTTGGAATATCAGTAGCTACCTCCGGATGATGAGCAGACTCATCGTGCTTTGCTTCTAAATTTTCTTTACTATCTTCTATTTCTGGTATGGCTTCAGCTATTTTATAATCTTCAGGTCTGTTGATGTAATAATTAAAATAATTTCTTTCGCGACTACTTTAACATTATAGATATATTACCTAATAATTTCTCCATATTCATCTATTTTAATTTTTTCTTCTACAAATGGAAACATAGGATGCTGTTTTTTACTTTGCTTAAAGAAGCCTGGTTTACTTTCTTGTTTTACTAGTAAATCATGTTTTCCTCTACCACCGCCAACTTCTATCTCGTCTTCCGACTCTGAACTCACGTCTGCAGTTTCCCTAAAATATAAGCAATTTTAATTATTAGAAATATTCTTATGGTAGTATAAATAAAGAATATATTGTTCTAAAGTTTTGTACGAACATTTGTTCTTGCTTCAATTGTTCCTGTTTCAATTTTTCTCTTCTTTGATATTCCTCTAATTCGAGCCCTTCCAACTTTATTCTTCTTCTTACTTCCAAGGTAATATTTCGGTTGCCTCCTTTTTCTACTAAATCTCTCGCAAGAGTTCCTGGTGACGTTCTACTTGTTATTATAATACTGTTTTGTGGATTTCCACACCATTGTAAAAATAATTCTCTTGAAAAACCACATTCCATATCGGGAGTACTGGCAAGTACAACCTATAAAATGAAATATTACATGTTATTACACTGATAACACGATCGATATGTTACAAAATTTGTTATAACTTTTACCTTTGGACTTGGAACTTGATTTAATTCTGCCATACTGTGACAGAGTTGTAAGTGTTTGAATTGAAATGGATTATTTCGAGCGCCTTCGAAGCTTCTCATTAATTTATCGCTCATCCATTCAATTTGAGACTTAGCAAATTCTACGACATTATAGCTAACATTATTTAAAAGAGCTAATGAATATGCAAGTAAGCCGGATTCTTTGTTACGCCAGAGTTGATCTAACATGTGTGCTAACTCTAATACACGTCCTGCTGTGTCCACGCTAACGAGAACGTTACCTCCTCCACGTAATGTTTGTAATATGTTAGCTAAAACAAAAAGTTGTAGGTGAATAATCATTACATATTTTTCACACACTTATTAGTTATTATTTCGAAAAAAATGCATCAATTTTTACTACATACTCATCAATTTTTCGTCTCTGGTTCTACGTCTCGCTTGTTGATATGTAGCATTAAAAGCATCTGTTATTAGCAAGGATGGTCTTTGCAATCGTTCTAATTCGCAACCATTTAAATGACGCTCCTTTTTATGATTAAAGTCAACAGCATATATTATATCTTCTTCTCCAATCTTTACTATTTTCCATATCGTTCCTCCAATCATATGACCCGCGGGTAAAGGTGTTAAAGTAACACCATATCCTTTACCTTTCATTGATATACTTTGATTATATTTCAACTGTACGATTTTATCAAAAGCTGCATCAACGTCGTCGAGCGTGAATAGATCAAAGTCCTCCATATTATGACGCGACTGTAATTATAATTATAATAATTAATTATCAAGTAGAAAATTGAAAGATTTAGGTAATATATATTTATTAAATTTGCACTTTGATGCAAATACCTGATACATATCGTACATAAACATTTGCCCCATTTTATAAACTGGAATTGTAGCGTATATGGGACACGTTAATCCACATTTGCCAACCAAATATGGCAAGGCACCTAAATGCAATGGGTCCGGATATGAAAGCAAGACTGCATCTATCTGATGAACATGTCTAAGAAAAATGAAAAATATTCAAAATGACATTAATTAATCCTTCACAATTATTTGATAAATGGCTGTCATGTATTGTTTATAAGAGATTATATACCGTTTTAATTCTTTTATAAAATCTGGATCGAAATTCTCATCCCATCCGCAATCGAGTAATATTCTTAATTCATCCACCTGCAATATATAGCAGGGTGGAGATTCATCCATTGCTCCAGAAACAGCATGAAGTTTTATAATTGACGTCATTTTTCTATCAGTCTCTTAGCTTTTTTAATATATATTAATGATATATGCACATGAATACTCGTGTTAAATGACGTGTTTCATTCAAAATACATATTTTTTAGTTAATGTTTGGATACTACTGCAAATCTTCTGTTGATACTCTCTGGATCTAACCTGTTGAGTACAATGATTTTGAAACAATAAAATACCATGCCAATAATACAAAAAATTGAAAATATATTCTTAATATAAACCTTATACCATTTAGCATATTATTTGAAAATATTTTGTGTCATGAAAAACCGCTTGTTGCATAAACAAATTATCCATTTTAAAGAGCTCTCAGCTGAATAAAATCAGTGGTATGTGATCGGTATGATTGTGTTTTTGCTGGTACCACGGTATTTCGCGGTAAAAAACACACACACGCACACACACATGCAGAGTACGTAATTGCAGGTCACGGTGCACGAAATAAGTGGTAAAAACGATTTTAGAATAAAATTATGTACATATTGAACCGAAGAAATTATATAAAAAAGAAGAGACAACAAAGTAATGCCAAGGCAATAATTCTCGTTACGTAAATTGAAAAGTCATTGGTTTGTATTATTTCCATGTACTTGTATACGCAGAAAAATGAGTATATCAGTGAGATATCATTATTATTATCTCACACATGCGTATAAACATTTTTCTGAAATTTATAATAGACATGTTCCCTCTTCTATTTATCTCGTAGAACACAACGGGATTTTCTGAATATGATTGCTGTCACGGTGTAGTCATGAGATATGCAATACAAGATTTAAGATTGTTTTTCCTATAATTCAACAATTATTCGACGAATTATTCATGAATTATAAGTGAGAGCAGATACTTGGTCCGTGCTGGAAATAAATATGAAACTAAAGACACGGGGTAATAGCGATATCATGTACGGAGAGGCGCGAGATTACAAGTAAATATCAAATCAGCTGATGAGTGACAACAGACAGACGAAAACCCATTGTTCTTGTTCTGTTGGTTATGGCGACAAGCAGTTCCGACGGATCCTGTACAGCACCTGCAGATTTTCAGCTTTCTTCAGAGCTGGAAGACGTTTCGAGTCGTTCGATTGTAAATTTATTAAAGTGTCCATTGTGCCATAACAGTCGTCGGATTTTTTACTGTCGACAGTGCATCCAAAATGGTGATTTTATTCATTCAACTTCTGTTTACTCTGAACGGTAAATAACATTCATGATCATCGATGATACAATGTATCTATGCTTCCTTATGTAAAGTTCTATTTTATATTTAAGTTTAAATATCTTTTCACCTGCATGAGTGGTTCTAAATATCATTTTCTTGCTATTAAAACACAGGAAATAATTTCTTGTGGAATATCCAAATATTAAGTTCATAAGTGATTTTTACTTGTAAAGATGTATTAACATTATAATTCCTATTTAGATTTGCGGATAAACAATTACGCCTTCTACGATTGAAAGCTGCAAGATCTCAGTTGGAGGAGAAATGTATAAAAGCACTGGAGAAACATAAGCAACGAGATAAACTGGTATTCTATAACAATTAAATACTGTATATTTGCTAGATTGTTATACTTTATACTAGTTTCATTTGCCTCATATACTGTGATAATTAACTTTTGTATAATTGGAGCTTTGAATTTTTTCAGATATGTGATATAAACACTTGCAAAGAAAGAGTCAGACTTTTGCAATCACTAGTAAATGAAACCAAGCAAAGTATAAATAGAGGTATAATAAGTTACATATTGAATTTAAATGTAATACATTTACATTCATATTTGTATCATTGACAAAGTAATTTGTGCTATATCCAGGTAATCAACGTTTAAATCTTTTAAAAGATGTAAATTCTCAGTTAGCTCTAAGATTACCCAGACATGAAGAAAGGGTTGAGAAATTACATCGATATGTTAATGGTTTAAGAGCAAAGCAAGAAGAACAAAAAGATGCTGTAGATAGAAAGAGACAGCAACTGAAAAAAGTCATCAGAACTGCTGCAAAACAGTTAATTCAATATATCTTTCCCTTATCTGAAGTTCAACCAAATAGAAGGTGAAGATACTACATATAAATACTAAACAATTCATAAACCAAAGTGTAATTTTCCATTTTACAATGTAAAGCCTCTTTAGAGAAACATCATTGAGCATATTGTTATTTATAGCTTGTGCAGCAGCGAGGAAGACAGTAGTTCAGATGTCGTGACTTGTGCATTAGCTGATGCATCTGGTACATCATATGTTAGGGGTAGATGGATTAATGATACGGAAAATGCTTTGGAAGTTCAACATCGTATAGTTGCTCCAACATTGCCAGGAAGTGGTGATTATAATGCTTATTCTCTTTGGGGTACATATGATGATGTTGTATGATAGACATTGTAGAGGCAGATAATATTCTAAGTAAAGGTATATTTATTTAGTGGCAGCAAACAAAGATGGAGTGCTAGGTGCAAATAAAGAAAATGCAATGCACAATCCAGCATATAATATCAGTGCCGCTTTAACTTATGCTACACAACTGGTTAATATTATTGCCTATTATGTTAATGTAAGGTTACCATATAAACTTGCTTATGGGTACGTGCTAATATTTTATAATTTCATTTCTCCGTATTAAATGTTGTTTGACTATTTGCAAAATTCAATTATAGATGGAAAAATTAATTTTTCGAAGTAATTCCTTATTAAATCAATTACAATTCTCAAGATATTTCCGTTGATTTGTATTACGCATAACAATTTACAGGGAATTCTGCGGAAACGAAATGTCAAATCAAAAATTTGCTAGGAAAGTAGCAAGACTCAACAGCAATGTATTACATTTATGTTTCACGCAAAATACCAACATTGCAGTTTTACATCCGATGCACACATTACAAAACTTGATGCACTTGCTCAATACTGAAATCAGTGACCTTGGAAGGTGATATATATTTCTTCATTAACCCTTCTCCTAAATTATAGTACTTAACACGTTAAACACCCGTTCCTAGAGACAGGCATTACATTTTTAGTAAAGGTATCTTTCTATGTGTTTTAAGACACTACATTAATTTTTTATAAAATGTTCTGTTTCTTACTTAAAATCATGCATTGTGGCTCGGTTAGGCTTAAGTAAAAAACTCATCGTTGATGTTCATTGATCAGCATGAACATGAACGAAAAATCAACGGTCTCTAGGGACTGGTGTGGCGCTTAACGTATTAAATAAAAACAGATTGCAATTTTGTCTCAAAATTGTACAATAAGAAATTAATGAATTGTTATTCAATATTTGTGTATCTTCTTACTTGTACATAGAATCGGCCCAATGGAAGTTGATCCAAATGTTGTTGCACAATTGCACAGTCAATTAATACCAGATTTGGAAAATAGCGATGATTCTGCTTCTGACGAAGAGGAAGATGCGTTTAATTGGGAATGGGAAGCTGTGAGTAGTTTATTTACTAACAGAATAAAACCGAGCTCGATAGATTGAATTCCTTATACATTTTTGTTTTATATTCATAGGTACCAAATGTCGCATGTCCTGAAATGATGGTTCCCATTCCTGGTGCGATGATTAGTCAACAGTCTTCTAGTATGCAAGTGAATCAGAGTGTCGCTGGTGGTTTAGTTACAAGTGCTGCGGCAAGCATAGCTTCTATCTGGCGTGGGTGGACAACTAACAAATAGACTGTTTCCGTTTAATTAATTTCTTTTTATACAAATTTCAAACTACATATTTTAAAATGTACATACCAAATGACACAAACACTGAAAATGCTTTAAACTATACATATTTTCTTAAAACGTTAACAATGAGATTTGTGTTTTGGGAATGGGTTTAAAAAAAAACAAAAAATATGGGGTATAATAAGTATTGTGTATGTATGAATTGCTTTGTGTGCGATACATGAAATAGTTCAACTTCACTGTGCGAGGTTTTTTGAGTTCTGATATTTAATTTACATAAGTTGTACGATCTATGTAATATATTCAATTGCACTACTGTAACATATTTTCAAGTAGACTAAGTTGAAATCTACATGAGTTAGAAATGTAAATTACAATCCTTTGATACAAAGTTTTTGGGTATACAAGGAACTATTTAATGCTCGATACACATTTTCATTTATCATATTTTCATATAATTCGTTCAGATAACTGGATGCGAATTAACATGACTGCCTTATTTATGCTCAGTGCACTTAGTGTGATTATATATCTGTTAAAATATACATGACATGTGCTTCCTTGCATTGAGGAGCCACCAGTTTTTCTATTTACGTTACAATAAGAATGTATATAGATGAAACACTGCTATAATATTCATATACCTTGAATTCTTCAACAAATTTTGAAGCAATTTTTTGTACCATGTAACGTTATTATTTTACTTTCGTATAGAATACAAAGTCAGACAAATCGATTAACAGAACTTGCTACTTAAAAACTATTAAGTAAATGAACTTAATTACCTTAATTATATTTCATAAGCGCTGCAAAGTTTCTGATACAGAAACAATATCTTAAAAATGTTACTACACTCGTGTGTTGTAGATATGACCATACCAGTATCACATATATTTTTTACCATATATTATGGAATTAAGACCTACTGAACACTTCATACCTGACAATATAAGAAGTAATATAAAAGTAATTGTACTATTGTGTGTCAATCACTGTCGATCGATTTTATTGAGTTGATGTTTACTTTGTATTTTAAACATCCACAATATCATATTGTGTAGGTCTGATGAACAATAGGAAAATACGATGTATTATTAGAGCATGAATGCATTGGTACAGTGTAATCGCACCATAAATAATAATTATATTTAATAAGAATTAATATTTATACAGAATAATTAACAAAAATAATAGTTTTTCGTTATATATTTCATTCGATCGACTTAAAATAATGATTCAAATTTTTATTTTTTGTACATATAAAAACAAAATATTCTTTACTTTAAGAATTGTCTAAACTCTAAACTATTCGAAAACTTATTCAGTTTTCTTTCTGTATACACTTCTCATTAATTAGGTATGGATAATCATATAGAAAGTAAAGAATGTAATTTTTAAGAGATAGATAGATACTTTTGAAAAGTAAGTGCAACAGAATTTGGCAAAAAAAAATATATATATACAAATACATCGTTAACATTTCTTCTTTTAATTTTAAAATCTTTAAAGGGTTGCTCTAATATGATATGCAGGTATCTATTACACAAACAATCGACATTATATATCATAATGTGTCATTAGATCATATTACATTTGTTTATAATTTTAGAAAAGTAACATAGTCTTTTGTATATCATAATTTAGGAACAAATGATTTAACAAATTGATAGTTATATTACTGGAATGTTAATAGATAGGACTTTAAATCTTTAAAAAAGAAAACAACAAAAACAGCACAAATCTGTATATAAATATAATTTAATAGGTATATTTTGATGTAATTGCTGTTATTTCTAACGTTAAGTAGCTTTAAAAGCACATTGGATTTGATGTGCTCTAGTTGGAAATAAAAATTGCAAACTTAGTTCTTAAAAGTTGAGTAATTCAAATCACACGGGAGTGTACACAAAGGGAATATTTTTAGTTAAGATAGTAAAATAAGTAATGTAAATGTGAATTAATGATCTACAGTTTATATATTATGTAAAATGGTAATGTTTTATCTGAACAAAGTTTCATTGTGATATCTTGAATAAATTAGAATCTGTTTTTTATGAAGTGTTTCTTTCCAACATTTAACCAACGATCCTAAAGTATGTCCCTATATAACATTGTAATTACTTAATGATCATTAAACTTATTCTTTTAAGTAGTTCTCTATTATATTTTTTAGATAATATTAAGCAGCTAACATATACTAAAAGGTCACAAAAACTAAGTCATTCTTATTCATATCTCTAGTTAATTATAGAAAACGAGTGAAAGAGAGAAACAAAGTATATCAGATAAATATTTATTGAGTAGAATGATAATAACATACAACATTAACTATATATCGAAAGTAAAAACCTATGATATACTGCTATAAAGAACTTGATCTGATTTTCTTCTCTTTTTGGATAAAGGTAAAATGCTTTGTACAATAAATTTTATTATAGGATCTAATAGTATTGTGTAAAATGATTTCCAATGATGTTAACCAGAAAATTGATGAAGTACGCCTGTAACATTGTTTAATTACCACTCTGTATAGTCTCTGCTCATGTAGCACTCCACTGTAGTTCTTGATGGTTGGTATCTCACTTTCATGACTTTTGAATCGGCCAGTTTATTGTATACCACATATATGAAACTGTATACATATTGTGTACACTAACTGGTCTGTGAATTCTGTAAACATATCATCATATAGTATTTTAATATTCATATACATGTATCTCGTAAAAAGATTGCAACAGGACAAATGAAGCAGCACATTTTTGTACTTTCATAGTTAAATAAGCGAGTCCTCTGAAGAGAAAATTCCTTTGTAATTAAATTATTATGAAGGATTTCAATATCTACGTAATCTTATTATTTTTTAAAGACTGATGGAATAAATTAATAAGCGCATTCAGCTATTACATTATTTCGAAAGTACTAAACTGCTGTAGGATATGTAAAGCAAATAAATATTAATATAATCCATTAAAAATATAAAATGCATGTTACATACTTACACTATTCATAGATTAAGTATCATTAAGGTCAGTTATCTTGAAGCATTAAGAAAAATATACTCAAGATTATAAATATAACACAAATATTGCAATGCTGTGTTGTTAAAGTATAATTCACCTTTCTAATCCTTTTAATATTATAATATATGTATATGTTTTATGATAATATATTGTCTACGTTCTAGTTACAAAGCACACTCTTAAAAATTAGTTTTCTGTATAAAAGCCTCAAGCCTGCATCTGAGAAATCTATGTCTTTATGTTAATAATTTGTTAGAATCTACTTGTTTACTTTAAAATCATTCTTCAGGAAATATAAAGCGGTTTAGGAAACCTTTGTGGCATATAAATAATTATAGAAATATTTCGAACATTACGGTAATTGCAGTCATTACCATCGAAAATTACAAATATCATATTATTAGAAAATATTTTTTTATAATTATATGAAACTAATTGTAATCTGTCCAATTTACTAGTATAAACACTTTTTTAAATAGTTTTGTTGGCTTCTTCCAACTCATACATATACAATTGGCAATTGAAATTCGACAATATTATTACAGACCTTGAATAATATTAAAAATAGACTGCTTTCAAAACTCGCGGTATGTTTGTCAACTTTGTAAATGTACATATCCGTGAGAAGCAATATTACAAATTTTTTAAGTGAAAAATTGAAAGACGTGTTATGTTTACAAAAAATTTTGTAAGATAATAAAAAAGAAAAGAATAATTAACAATTCACAAATCACACATAATTACTTATAAAAACGAGAAAAGTATTCCCATCAAATACGATTTTAATTATGTATATTATGTACAATAACATAGATAAATAGTATCGCACGGTTAAATCTATGTACGATAATAATATACATAATGTTATGTCTTGCATTATGTCAGATCTGAGATACTAAAACTTCAAATATAAAATAAGTGCTTATCGTAAGATCTTAACTGTGCTTTGGTCCTACCCATACAGATCTATTATATACAGCGTGTTTTTGCAACTCTCATTACTTATTGTTATAATATTTCATATTATTTGTTTTACTTTAGGGTTTAAACGAGAATATTAAAATCATCTTGGTTTATTGGTATACACGTTAATATTATATAATTTATGAAGATATTATATAATACATTTAATTAAGTAAACGACAGTTAAGATCTCATGATATACTCATAACAAAATTAAATAGTAGTTTTACACAGTATGAAGCATACGACATTCCAAAAATTGTATTGCGATGCATCAAGTACTACACTGTAAATATAAAGAAGAAATATTATTAGCAAAGAAAATGAGAAAAGGATTGTCTTTATTTACACACACACACACACACGCGCGCGAGCACGCATACACACAAAAATACGTAGAACAGTGAAGACGTTTATCTTCAAAACGAAAATGAAAAAAGAAAATTTACACGAGATTCTGAAAATGTTTCAATTGATTTTCAGTGCATTTTCAATTCAAATGAAAGTTCTTGGATAGTGTCGGAGTTAGCTCAAAGCATAATTATTTTACACGTAGCAACATTTTCAGATATAGCAAACATCTTCAAGTGTAGACAATTATCCGAATGATAGGCCAAACACTTTACATTTTTTTTTAAATATTTTTTTAATAATATTTTCTTAACTTGCAAAGTAAATTAAATAATAATGATAAATGTATCAGAATACTAACAGTTGTTATTGAGATCAATGATCGAAGAGTTGAACTGCAGGAAAGGACTCGAGAATTGTTGCAACGCGATCTAAAGGGTGAAAAGGGAATATAAACAAATTGTGCAGTAATAACAACAAAATTGAAATAAATCCTTTAAGTTAATTTAGAAATTAAAATTGAAATCAAAAGTCTTTTGGGCGACATCGACACAAATCTCAAGAAAAAAAATTTATAAACTTGAAGAAAAGATTTGCTTATTGTTATGACATATTAAAATACTTCATACTGGACATAGACAAATAACGTAGCATATTTACGAGAAATGAAATTGAAATTCGTCTATTTTATGCATTATAAAACATAAAGTTCCGGCTTCGTAATTGTTCATAATTGAAAGAATTTGCAAGTTACTATGAAATCGTTATGCAGGCGCATTCCATTGAAGTCTTTAAAAAATAAATTCGAATGGCAAACATGAAATAATTCAATAGAAAATTAAATAATAACGTACTACTTCTGGAATTTATAAGGTATATTTTACATTATATAATATAATATTACATTATATAATATATTTTACACTGTTCTTAATAACCGATAGTCCTATTCTGTATAGTGTTAATTCCTGATGGATACCTTAAAAAATATTTCATGAATAAGTACAAGTTAAAGCAACATTATTGTTAACAATAAATCATAAAGACTTTTTTTTATAAGTAATAACTTTTTTCCGTTATTAACAAAATTTCCTTTTTTTTTTTAAAGAACAGGACTATAAGCAAAAAAAGTATTTCTACTGAAAAGAATAAGCTTGATTCAAACTGAAAAGAACTATTAAATTCATCATTATATGGAAAATTATTGTAATTCATATTTTTAATAATGTTCTTAGACGTTAAATATAAAGAAATTCGATGTAAATCATGAATAAATTTTACTTTTCAATTCAAAGTACACAGGTATTATATTAATAGATTTTTTGGTATGTAGATTTGAAATTTCAATCATAAACATATTTTGTTAGCGATATGCCTTCCTTATACAGGGCACGATAGTTTGTTTGCAAGATAATTAGCTATTGAATTAGTAGTTTTTAATTTTCTAGAGTAGGTACTTTGTAACGTGTAGCTTCAGTGATGCGTTATAGGCAAAGAATATCGTATAATTTAATATTTTATTATGATTTTACTACAGTACTTATAAGAAATAAAGTCCGATGAAAACCTATGTAAGAAAATGTCAAAGGGAAATCAATATTCTAAGTAAATTCACAAAATAAAGAGTTCAAGATACCAGTGAAATATATTATTTTTACACGCTTAATAACTCGTTGTTAGTAAAAATAGAGGGACAACTCTATGCATGGATTCATTACTTACTTTAATATATTATTTTAAAACGATAATAGACTGTTAACTTTTGTTAATTTCAGGACTTTTTTTTAACCAGAAACGGTAATATACTTTGGTATATGTATGCTAGATTTTTATAATTGAGGATGGCCTTGACACATAGTTTCCACTTGTTATAAAAATGGGAAATTTTGGTAGGATTGTAAAATAAGTCGCATGAAAGTAGAAGAGAAATAAATGTATGATTACCTGATATGCATATTAGGTCGCTAATTAAAGAAACACTCACAATATATTTCGTATCATTGGAAAAATAATAATTTTCTACCTTTCTTTAATCTTGACATATATGCAACACTTATTTGTTAATTATTATTTATAACGTATATTCATTAATAAAGTCCATTCTTTGGTGACATGTTAGACGACATTTGACATTGTGTAAAACACGATTAAAATATTTTTGTCTATATCAGTAAATATTTCTGTATTTTTTGTTCTTCCAAATATGGTACATAGATAATTCCTACTTAATCACAAACTTTCCTTAGGTTTCACGAAATTCATTGCTTAAATAATTCTAGTCTGATATTGAATATCGCAATTATTTAATGCAAAGTACATCTTCATCTTAAGAAACTAAAATCAAGGCCTCCTTACTACAATTCTACTGCTTGATTTTAAAAATTATTTGAATAAAATATCGATACACAGTTTTTTTTTTGGACACAACTTTTATACATATATATGTATATATAAATATATATACACACACACAAACATAATATAAGTGTATGTATGCATGTGTATATATGTATATGTACACACACACAGTACTGGTATTTCTAAAACTAAATGATCAGTTTTTCTACTCTTCTCGTATATACAAAAATTGGAAATCTTTTAAAGTATAGAATTGGTACCTATACAATTATTTTTAAAACTGATCATAAAGGAAGAGCATGAAAAACTGATCAAAGAAGTAAATATTCTGAGCGCAAGTTCCCTAGAGCTACAAAAATATATAATTATATATAGTAATATTATGCATTTTTTTTTATCAACATGGCAAGAGGGTGTATTAGAAATATTCTACTACATTTTATAATTGATTTTCATGAAAATCTAGATTTGTGAGACTATTAAGATTATTTACGAAAGAATGCTCATCACTTCCTTGCTTAGAATTAAGAAATGAGAAAAACAAAAACTTTCCGTTTCGATTCCTGATTCAGGTGCAGTTCTTTACAATTCGTTTATCGTTTCATTATTGATATATTAGATTTTACTTATTGTATAAAATAACAGCATAAGGTATAACTTCCTATTCTAATTAGAAATTTCGTTACAAATTAAAATGTTTTATATTTATAGATAAGTATGAGCATTTAAAAAAGAACATAAAGAAAAAATTAAGAAGTATGTGACAAGTATGAAAGATATTAGATTAGTCCCGGTTATAAAATGAGTTAGCACACATCGTCATTTGCTGCATAAAGGAAGTTAAGTACTCAAACCCGGGAATACATCTAGTATGAATAATAATGCATCTCATTTCTACTGTGTACTCTACACAAAACTTCGGAACCGAAGGTACATTAAAATAATAATCGATTTATACTTGCACCACTATGATTTGAATTGTTGTCACACATTATCTAGTTTTTCATTGAATATATGTATATATCTGCACATTTTTCTTAGTACAATATTTCTAAACCCTCTGCGTATAATAACTGCAATATAAACATTTTTCACTCCTTGGATGAAGAGGAATTTATAAAATCCAACAATAGATAGTGATAATTATTAAAACCACCAATACCAATGCTAATTGGGACCAGCTGTAAGATGTACTATGAGTTTATTTCGCATTGTTTCGAATTATGCAATGAAATATATAAGGAAATATTTTGAATTCATAATTGTTATAGGACATCGATATCTCTCAATCTTTTTCACATCAAAATATTCTTCTTCCAGACAAATATACAGAAAAAAGAATGATAAAGATAGGTTTCTACCTATACTTCTTTCTGACATTTCACTTGTACAGCTTTATATTAAATATGTAAAACGATAATGTAGAAATTAATGCTGTATAATAATAATTAAGTGACGTTAAGTAAAGATAGTAATTGTTAGCGTATTAAAGTTTTTGTTGTACATTGTCTCTGGTATAACACTCTACCCTTTAATCTCTTATTCTTTTAACATTGTAACTTTACTTCCAGATAAATCATTTCAAAAACAAAATGATCACCTGTCATTATTATTGAAATTATGAATTGCAATACGAATTCAGAAACTTATTTATATACCTCTTCTTTTTATGTGGGTGAATGTTTAATAGTTTATATGACTTCCTGGATTTCTCTTAACCCTTTGGGGGTTTAGAACGTTTCTCGTTACCGGAATGATTTTTCACTTACCATATCCTAAATCGCGATACTAACTGGTTCTACAATGCATAACAATTGAACTTATCAGCAGATATAAATGATATATTGTTTATCGTTGCTGAAAAAGCAATAAAAAAGAAATCTAATACATTGCGCGAGTGAAATTTTAAAACGTTCGTCAAATACACATAAGATTCTATCGATCACAGCGATGATTTACTCTGAATGTATAGGTTCATTGTCCCCAAAGGGTTGAATTCTAAGTTACTTTTGCCAATAACATTTTGCCATATGATTCTATGATCTGCACATATTTCAATGCAGATTTATATTAATCATGACTTATTAGTTCATAGTATACCAGTGTACTCTTTTTGCAATTTCAAAACGAATATTTGTTTTACACCATGAGGTTCCAGTAAAATAAAGGTATTTCTGGTAGAATCTGCATCGTTATATGATTATGGAACATGTCTAATGATTATAGTTGTACATGTGATGCAGTATAGAAAAACGTCAGGGGTTAGTTATGTCGAACAGAAATCGTATCCAAGACTTACACTATCCGCTTGGCTGGGACATACTTCTCGAAACACTTCTTCGATGAAAGGTTGCCTGGAAAAAGAGGACATACAACTTATCACTTTGAATAGTGACAAGATGATCGCAAATAAATATATTTCCGACAATTTCAATTGTTATATTATATAACAATTTCATACATTTTCGTGCTCATTTAAAAACACGAATTCTGCAGAAGCAAATTAATTTCTGGAATTAGGCCAGCTTAATAATAGATTACTTATATTTAATATGAGACGTACTAGCAGTAACCTTATCATTTTAATTAATTGAAAAAGTGTACGCTTCATTACAAACGATAAACTTAATTCTTTAATTTATATAAATACTCACTTAGCTGGAAGACCGCCACCAGGAGGCAAATTAGGGAACTCTTGGTCCACAAGGAGCTGCAATAACTTCAGAAAATTGAATTCATCTTCCTTTTGTTGCTCGGCTACTATTTCTATAAACACAGTTGAAACAATTAAGATTTCGAAATTACCCAGATATATTAACTTGCTAAATTATTATAATACATAAAATTGTTTGGATATAAATCAGTACTGTGCATTGTGTATATACTGTTCTGTTTGTGCTCTACATAAAACCTTATAATGGTAAATGTTTAAAAAGAAAAGTAGTTGTTTTAAATAATTTAAGAGATCGACACGAGATTTCAATAAAGTAAGTTAATAGAATGAATCTTATTGGTAGACATATTTGTAATATATCTTATATAATAAAAAATACTACTTTACTAATTGTTTCAAAATTATGAAGAGGAAAAACTGATAGTTACATTTTTCACATGCAATTCCTTTACATATTTAATATTTCATAAGCTTTGAAATAATTACTACGAGTATGGTGATTAAACATGTAACAAAATAACACTGTAGGTACATGCATCTACTTAGGACTGGAATAACTGATTTTACAGTACATTTCTTATGGAAATCCTGGAAATATACTCCGGTCTTAAGTAGATACATCTTCATCTAATTTTATTTAAACATGTATCTTCGTAATATTTGAAATTTTGTCCACCTCTGGAATTGCACTCTGTTGTACACACATAAGCCATACGTTTGTTGCAATGTTCCTCCATAAGAAATGCATTATTAAACATACATCAAAAAACATAATATATAAGATATGTAGCTCTAATTTTTGTAAAAGAAGATTCTCACCTACCTGTAATACCAGTTACATATGTTTCAAAAGAGGAACAAACAACATTTGAATAATTTTACTCACAATCTTAAATTTTAAAGTATCTTATCAACTCCAAGGGTGGAACACATTTTTTAAGTAATAATAGTTCTAGGTGTGGAACAACTTTAATTTAGGAAAAAGAATTAGTACAATTTAATAACACGGAAAACTGACATTAATTTTAAATAACTACTAACATATATGTAACTTCCTATCCTTCTAATAGCTTAAAGGAGAA
The DNA here is from genome assembly GCA_910591515.1 of Cerceris rybyensis. Taxonomy (NCBI): domain Eukaryota; kingdom Metazoa; phylum Arthropoda; class Insecta; order Hymenoptera; family Crabronidae; genus Cerceris; species Cerceris rybyensis. The sequence goes on from OU342797.1 coordinate 6,208,631, forward strand.
ATACACTTGGTAATATACAATACTTCGGTAAAATTATAATGTTGCTTCAAGTGTCAATATTATAAAACTCTATACAAGTAAAGCACATGTTTCATAAAATACATAGATCTACATTGCAGGTGCATTAACAATATTTTAATTATGAAGCTATAGAATTCACATTGAATACTTTTTGGTTTTACAAGTATCTTTAATACAGGAAATGTCCTGATGGGCTATTCTACACGAACTATATTTATACTTCACATTTCTTCTAATAATCTCTTAACATACATTGTATTTTTGTACTTTTATACTTTATAAATCATAAGGGGTATTTTCATTGTAAGACTGATAGAAAATACAATTCGATCATTTACAATTTTAACACTTAATGAATGAAAATTTGAAAAAGCTAATATCATTTAGAAATGGTTCACTGTTCAATTAAATCTTTACGGCTGAAAATTCAATGAGTAATGAATGTTATACACTTCAACCAGGTCATGGTAGTATATCTTAGACATAAAATAAAAAAATATTTTGTTACAAAGTTATTAAAAAAAAATATTGAATGTAGTATGAAATTAGACACTATATCAGGTATTGCTATTAATGGTGCAAAATTAACAGTCACACTGAACTGCTTCAAGATAGTAAATACCACTCAAATATTTAGATAAGATAAACAATGCTGGCAGTTTATATTCAACGACGGAAACTTATTATCTACTTCACATTACATTCAATAGTTTTCTTCTTACTTCTCAAGAAATAGTTTAAAATAATGGTTAATTTGCAATACTTTTCGAGAGAAATCTCCGGCTCTTTGAATATCCAAATAATAAAAAAAAATGATTGAAAAAATATATCCATGTAATTATGATATAGAACACTATCCATAAGGAAGTTATGTCTTTCACGAATATCATTAATCACAAGTTAGAATTAAAAATTGGAATTTGTGCATTTTTCTAATTTAATTTACTTAATTGTTTGCATTAATATTAATTTTTATCTAATAATCTATTAATATTGCAATTAGAATTATGAGTTAATAACAAAAATCAATACCTTAAAGGCTTTGTTAATTTTTTAAATATGTGTGTAACATATAAGAAAATACATTCATTGAACAAGAATAAATTTTTCAATATTTCATAATTGAAACCTACGTTAATATACTCTCTTTATCTTAGGATATATACAAAAGGTAGGATGAACTTGTGGTATTTACTTAGGATTGAATCATTTCTTTAATTATCTAAGTAATTATCAACTCTTAAAATTTACTACTCTGATTGGTTAAATGAAGAGTGTCAAGAAATAATACAATGTATTTTGTTTGAAGATTAGAAAAATATTCATTAATTGAGTTATGTGGTTTTGTTATGTACAAAATATAATACTTTCACGATTAAAAAGAAAGATGTGCCAAATACTTTCAATTGTTAAATTTTTTCGTAAGACTGAATATAGATCTTTTGTGTTTCATATTTTTGAATAAAATTTTGTAAATGAAATATCAATTATACTATACGTTGCTCTTCTCATGAGAGCTCATTGAATGTCAAGCATGTGTATGGTACTGTGACCTTGTATCAATGCAACAGCAGAAAGAATATATCTGTTGTGAAAATGGAAATGTTAATGAACCTTTAATTCTCCTTTCAATGGCCATTTCCAGCTCTGCTTCCTTCTTCTGTGCTTCTGGACTTGGCTTTGGAGCAGCAGGGAACGTTACCAAAACTATACTCATGTTATCTCTGCTACCCTGTAATAAAAGCCATTTTTCCTTGATATAAAATCATTATACAAATGCAACAGTTTTTATGTAGTCTAATCTTATCAAATTCAGCAAGTGTAGAATTTGATTTTTTGTTCACATTAACCGTTTGCGTACCACGAGCAGTTCTCGCGCTCTTCACATTTCGTGTCGAAAAAACCCAGCGTATTTCGTCGATACAGACAAATTACGGTGCACTCACAGTTTCTCAACCTTAATCGAAGGAGCGTGATCGCGGCGATTGGCGTTTTTCGACACATAATCAAAAGAACGCGATCGTGGAGCTTGGTGTTTTTCGACCACGTTTTGTGAAAACCCTCTGGTACCCAAACGGTTAAAGGCCATAATAAATTATGTACTATACTGAGAAGTACATCATATATTAGTAATTACATATATATTTTTTTAGCTTCATAGGTATATCATTAAAGCCATACAAACTCAATATGAACAAATTAAAAAATTATGTAACTGCAACAAATTCAAAAAAATATTGAGATTGAAATATAATATTAAAATAACATAATGTATATAAGATATATTTTGTGTAATAAATAATGTAACAGATAGATTATGAAGAATTAATGTGTTCCCTGCAATTTTACTTTATAAGGAACACCTGCAACAAGTATTTCCTGTTTGTAAATAATTACATTTATTTAAGGTAAAAGCGATAACCGACAAATTTTTAACTCCATAAACTTACTCTAATAAATCAACTGAATTTAACTATATAGTAGATTAATGATAAGAACAAATATTTTATTAATTACACAAATACAACCCAAATTAAAAATAATTCCATTCTAAATATAATAACTACAACAAATATCATTGTTAAAACACATATATATGTCTTTAAAGTTTTAGATATTATTACCTTGTACAGACAGGTGTCTATAACCTGATTGGTAACTGCTTCTAAATCATCTGTAAGCAGCAGCCTTGAATGTATAAAATTACATAAATCTTCGTTGTTCATTACATCCCATATACCATCACATGCTAAAACTAGAAATTCATCGTGTTCATCGTCTCTATCTCGCATGAATATCTCTGGTTCTGGGGACACTAATTGTTCACAAGGACCTCGGTCTCTCAGGTTTTTGTACTCATAATCTCCCAATGCACGCGAGACTGCTAATGCTCCATTAACTCTCTGTATCATTACGCTACCACCGGCATTTTGAATTCGTTCTTTTTCAGCAGGTAAAACAGGCTTGTGATCTTGTGTTGAAAACACTGGATTTCCAGATCGGCAAAGAACAGCTCGAGAATCTCCGCAATTTGCGATATATATGTTTCTAGGAGATATAAATGCACAAACTGCTGTTGAACCAGATTTATCTCTGCCTGACATCATTTCAGGTAAATCTCTCATCTCATCATCAAGTCGAAGGAAACCAGAATGAATTCCTTTGATAACATCTTCTGCTTTAAATTCTTTCGTTTGTGTTATATATTCTAATAAGTGTTCTGCACTGTGCGCTGATACTAATGCACCGGCATGACCATCAAACACCGCAAAGTAACTCCACTCAGACAGCCCACCTTTCAATCCGGTTATTGCTCTATGAGCATCTTCCATCTCCATTCTCCAACCTTGCATACTGGCAACACCATATCGTAATCCATTGCCACTGCCATGTTCGTTATACTTATCCGTTTGTGGAGTATCCAAAAGTGCCCCCATAGTATTTGTCAAATATAGGCTGTGTCAGCTTAATTAATCTACTCTTCAAGGTATTATTTGACCAGCATTTTTCAACCAAACATTCAAATAACACTTGCTCTAATTTTACCTAAAATTAGAAGGATAGAAAAATAAATCTAACGTATTTCCTGATATTCCGCACACAATTCAAGAAGACGATCACATAACTTATGTCACGAGAATATTGTTTTTCTATACTGATGCAGATACAAGTAGATCATTCGATTAAAGTTAAAATAATATTGTGTCTACGTGTAAATGTTGTGATACTACTTAAAGTTAATGTATTGCTCGTCATTGCGCATATGCTATTACAAAGAAATCATTTTGTTTTCGTGTTACGATTGTGACTTAAGCGAGGAAACAGATAATTAGAACATGACACGAGAAATACCTAACGTAATGTGTAAAATAGTCTTTGAAGTATGAACGTTTCGGACGAATTACTGTAAACGATTTATGGAGACAGAATTATCTAAAATTACGGGGAATTCTATTCACGAAATAATTATAACAACGTATCAGCCGATCTTGTAAGTTAATTAACTACAGAAATGGAAAATCTTGCGAGCATAAGCTATATCAGATTATAGTGGGAAACTCTATTTGGCAACGCCGAATTTCGCGACTAAAATAGTTTATACCTCGGTCTGCATGTTCGCGAAACTTACGTAGGGAGATCGTGACCAAATATCATCGTTACTTCGGGAAAGTATATATGTGTAGAGCGTGGTATTGCTAATAGACTTGTTTCATATCACCATCACCATGTTCTTTGGTAGGCTCAACACACAGAAACAACGAAATCGACTTGCATGAATGGCGGATATACACTAGGCAACTTTCTGCGCATGCGTTAGTTATTAATAGCATTGCCTCGTGGCGTCATCGTTAACCAATCAGAAATCTACGATTTCCGCTCACGCCTGGGCAATCTGTTTTATAGGATCCTGGAGTAAAATTAACTCGCGCGCGATACGGGAATTAACTCTTACGAAGAAACGTATAAACAAAAACATGAAGCTTTTGTCGATGATAAATTCTACTGTCGCCGATTGCAGGATTTATCGATAGCGTTATAGTCACTAAACGCGAATATTCCAGATTTTCTAATTCTCTACAGGTATGTACTACTTGATAATTCATACCGACGAATTATTATTGATTTGATTATTGTATAGTCCCTCGGTTCTATATGAAAATATCTCTTTTCATCTGTTGGGTAATTTGAATTTCAGCGATATTTCGTACATTTAAATATTCGTTTCTAAATGTAAAAGTACTTTATAAATTATTCCGGGATATTATAAGTTTTTTGATCAAGTTGAACATATATACTTATATTTAGATATATGTATGTATTTATATATATACATATATTTTTGTAGTTATTAATTTGACAGTCATTCGATTGTTGAGAAACTTATGTAACTGATTATTAAAATGTATATAGAGTACTACGATTCCCGCGTTTATTTCAGCAGTAAAAAAATGGCGCGGAGGTATAACAGTTTTGAATTATTTTTTTGCAACTCCGCAACAGAAACGAATATATTTAAAGAATAATATATATAGATAAGGTATTTCACGACTATTTTCTTTATATATTATAATATATAAATATAACATGAAATTTGATACAGTTTATAGACGTGTGTGAAATGCATTTTTAATTAATATTCCTTACAGTAAAGCAGGAAGATTTCATAAAAAAAAAATATCAAAATATATTGAGTATTGCAGCACCTGATTTTTATGTACAAGAATAAAATTGGTTAGGCAATCGGAAACTTCGTTGTAATTTGCGAAAGTTTCATTTTAATGTTATTTCAAGCTCTATCTAAACATTCTTTTCTTACATATTATAAACGCTTTATTTTCATCATTTCTTTCTGCTTGAGTTTTAATAATTACAGTATTTTAATCATAAGTGTTTAGAGAAATTATTGCGGTTAAATAATTAACAACAAATACTTTTCAAAGAATATCTTTCTTTTTCTTTGTTAAAGGAAACTAAATAAATTCTATATATTTATCACATGTATTCTTATATGTAATTAACAAAAATGAGAATAACATGTACAAAACACTAAGTTTTTACGAAATTATGTTTTAGCAAAAGTGAAACTATTAAATTCATACTGTTAGAATAAATAAAATTAAATAGATTAATGAGAATGGTGTTTCTAAACAAGTCTCTTTATATACATAATATATGATCGTTGTGCAATTATTTTAGATTGGTTATGAAACCAAGATCTCTAGGAACCATGTATTGTTTTACTATGTCGTTTGTTATTTTACTCTTAGTTTCTTGATGTGCAGCCACCAAAGGCTGTAAAATATCGATTAATTCTTTTTTAAGCTCTCCTGTTAAAATTTCTCCACTAGTATAGCCCTGAAAATTATAAATATTTTGTATATTTGTTCCTATTATCCATCATCTTCTGAAAGCCTACATTTCTAACGCAACATACACTTACTTTTCTAAGTTGCTCCAACTTTTCATCATCTTCTAAGAAAAATCGTAACCACTGATACGATATATCGACTTCGCAATTTCCTCCTAATTGTCTATGTTCTTCTACTGTTGCCTGCCCTCCCGAAAATGCATGCTTGTTAACTTTATTCTTTATTTGTTTGGGAGTATCCGTCAGAAATATTGCTGTATTGTTATCACTAGCAGACATCTTTGTCTTTGAGCCTTGTAAAGCTGGGAAAAATGTTGAGTGTAACAGAGCTGGTTTTGGAAAGCCAATTCTTGGCGCAACATCTCTAGTCATTCGAAAGTATGGATCTTGGTCTATAGCACACGGTATTAAGCAGGGAACTTTTGCATTTTTAAAAATGAATGGAAAAGAACTAGAAACTGCTGGAGTAGCTTGTGTAGGAGGAAATGCAATTTTTCCAACAGGATCGCTATCCCCAAATCCAAAAATGCCTTTTACTTGGTTAAATGTAACACATTTCTGTATCCTAATCATATTCTGATAAAATGCTGGATTATTACCAACATGTTCCAAGTTAGAGAAGATAAAAGTTTTATCTAACTTAAAACCGCAAGCAATAATATCTTTTGCATTCGTGTAGGCCAGCTTAATAGCATCCTCTATTTTCAAATTTTTCCATATAGCTTTCTCATCATCTGTCAATTGTATTACTAATGGTACATCAAACACATCTTGCAACCATTTACAAAACATAAATGGTATAAGATGCCCTAAATGCATAGAATCAGAACTAGGTCCTCTACCGGTATATAGATAAAATGGTTTTCCTTGCTCATAAAGGTTCAAGATAGTATGCATATCTCGATGAGAGAAAAATATTCCTCTCCTGAGGAAATGATGTGGCCTTTTGCCTGTAATTTTTTCAAACCTAGTTAATAATTCATCGTCTATTTTTGAGCTACCGAATTTCTCTGAAATAATAAAAATTATGATTCGTATAAAACCAATCAAGTAATACAAGCAATAAGTTTAATTAACGTAGCAAATATATTATTAATTTCTATCTCATTATTCAAATAGTGTCATTAAAGAACTCTAACCTATGAAATTTAATAAACAATACAGTAATGATAAACATTTCTATCCAAAGAAATACTTGAAATTGTCAGAATATCTTTTAGGAAATATTGTTTAAAGGAAAAAACTCACTGATTAATTTATCATAATCGATTCCAGTTTCGCTTTTGCTCGTAACATCCCAAGGTGTTACAATGTCTTCTTCATTTTCATTTCCATTTAATACTAGTGTTTCGGGCTGTACATTTTCTCCAGTCATGTCTCGTAATTTTGAATTTTCCAGATATTTTTAAGTACAATTAATTGAGAACATACGCTGCGAACGTACAGCATATGCCACTTGACACACCGACAATGTTTTCTCAAATCACAAGGCTTGCAAGGTTATGTCGTCATTTAACTTCGCTACCGTTTATTATCTGCGCACGCATTTGCACGTTTCAGGTATGGAACTTTCTTAAATCATGCAATTTTGTTGGAACTTTCTTAAAATCATTAGCATTTCAACGTTTATTCCTTTTAACAATCATGGAATTCATATTTTTAACATGCTCGCGAGCACATTGCAATAATATTTGAACAATATATTCTGTGTTATCATCGTAATTAGTTTGTCTAGCATTGAAATCTGATATTTATCGTTTTAAGATATCAGCGTCATCGCACGGCGACGAAATTAATTTAGATGACACTTCGTAGATTATTAATCGCGCGAATTTATAAAAAGAAAACAGAGTTTTTATTCAAAATTAAAATGCAAGAAAGATCTTTTTATTAATGCAATAGATTCATTCCTATAAAGTTTGGAATTAGTTTTGTTAGAAAAAAAGTATCAATTAGAGGCTTCTGAAGCTTTTGTATTATAAAAAACCGAGAATATTCCGTACATTTTATTATCCCAATTTTTTAAAATCATACGCATGCATCAGTTAGGATCATTAAACGAAGTTTTTTTTTTGTTCTAATCGATATATTATATTCTTTTTATATATACAAAAAATGAATGTGTAATTTAAAATACGTCTGTATTTATTTTTACACACCTTTATCTCGCGTTCCAAATTGTGATTTGATAACGCGAAAAAAAGTACGTCGAAGATAATAAATTAAAAATGAATTAGTACAATTATCAAGTTATGATTTTACATGACACTATTAATAAATTATCTTATATTGAAGTGTACTTATATATAGTAACTTTTTGTAACATTTTATTTCACAAAATTCATGAGGTTCTTTCGTGTATCTCAAGTTATATTCCACCTAATTCATCAGAATTTTACACAATTACAAGAGTATCCATTTCTTTTTTGTTATCATCCTGTATACAGATGCGTGAAACGTTATCACGTAAATCACTCGTTTCGATTTAATTTTAACTGTAACGTTTTATGTCTACAAAGAACGACAAGTTTATACTTCACAAAAATATATTAGTGCTCGGTCACTTCCATCAATGTTGAATTTTGTTTTTTATTTTGTACAGAACTTGTTGTTTAAGGGTGCTTCATAAAGCGCTGTAAAATTCAACTTAAGAGTAAGCACAAGAATACAGGAATTCTCGTCAATGAAAATTCCTCTTGAGTGGAAGACAGATTATAAACCTAATCGTTGTAAAGAATAAAAAGTATGAAATCTATGTTATCATATCGCAGACTATTAATCAATTGATTGTACGCCTTTTTCCAGTCGATACAGCAGGATAGTTCAATTTACTATGAGAAAGTTCCTCGTGTTGTTTCTTTCGATTATAGTATCAATTTTCCAGAGTGACGGAATACTTGAAACAATTCAAATTAACACTAAAATGAACGAGGACTGTTACCAGTATAATAAATAATTTAAAAAGAAATTATATTCTAATAGAACTTGAAACAATGGCAGGGAAATATTTATGTAAAAAGCTGACAAAGGATGAAAATAAATTGATAAATTTAATCATTTCTATATCGCAATGAAATTCACGATAATCTTAGTAAATCTATTTTTAGAAATTTAAGTAATTGCTGTAAGGAAGTACAGATTAGTCAGTTTTTGGTAATTCCAGCGTTAATGGGAGAATTTCAGCACGCATTGGAAAAATATTTGTAATCTGAATATTTTAAAGTAATTGTTTTATCTTTACTGAAGGAAGTTCATAGACTATCTTCAACCCTTTCGCTATTAAAAGCAAATATACGAGCCGGACTTAAATGATCATTCTACCTTAAAATAACAGTCGCTTAAGAAACATTGCACCAATAATAATTGCATTCGCTTATTAAATATTGCAATTTCATTTAACTTTGCAATTATATTACATATTAAATTACAAACCTTTTTTCTTTTAATGTTAAATTAACTTTGTTCTTTACAGTAGGAATATCAGGGTGCTAATAAAGCTCAGATTACGGAAAGAAGAATTTTATAAATAAAATTGTTTTACCTTAATTCATATGGAAAATTTTAAATCTATATTTTTATTCATTGGCTACGGGATAATTACAAATTGTTATTCATTTCACTTTTATTAAAAAACAACAGAAACTATAAGAAATGCTATTTTATGAGTGTAGACATTCAAACGTTCTGCAAAAACTGACGGCCTCTTTAATTTTTTAGCAAATGACATAAGAAAATTAGCAACGGAAATAAGGTTTCCTAGATGATTCTCATTATATATGTTACCGACTTCTTTTTATTCCGAGAACTTTGGATTTCGATCAATGGATCGTTCACCTCGGCGTGTTTTGCTACACAAAGTTTCTTAGAAGTAGTCGGAGGTTGTAGACCTTGCGGTCGTTGGCTCTTTAAATGCATCTTTTCTCATCGTATACAGAAAAAGGGGAAAATAAACGTAACAGAAACTCTAAATTTTTGTAACATTAACATCGTTCAATTGAAACACAAAATTAATAATTCTATATTATTTAATCTCGAAACAGTTTTCCTACAATACTTTCTCCTGTGAAATTATTCGAGAATATTCCGATATTTTAAAAGATACCATTAAAATTCACAAATATATAATCTTTAATATTTAGAAATACAATTTTTCCGAAAATTTTGAACACTGTAAAATTACATAGCAACTTTCCGATATTTTGGAGAACCGTTTGAATGTCTACCTTCAATAAATAATAATCGTTTGCTTAAATTGCCCACTGAAATTTAAAAATATAATTAATTAACAAATAAATGAAAAAAAAAATATTTAGAATTAGCTTTGACATTATCTTTTCGAACACTGCAAAGCTGTCGGCCTATGTATTAGCGAAAGGGTTAATAGAAAAATCGTAATAGAGATTTAAAAAATTCTGAACTATACAGTCAGAAAATTACAATGAGATCGTATGTGTCTATAGTATTTCACTGTTACATGTTTACAAATATATATATATGTATATTTATATGTTGTCATCCAACTTAAAATTGAGGACGTAGTTAAACATTTAGTTTTGTACTCACGTACACGAGTATCCAGGGAACTTTATCTTTAAAAATATCGTAAATGCATGATAAAAATAACTTCAGCTCTTCGGTGAACTTATGTATAAAAGTACTTTTAACATTTAATTGGCATTAAATCACGAGAAGATCCTTTTCTTTTACGTAATACCGCAGGATTTTTCCGGGATATAGATCTAAAAGCGACTTTTACAGCAATGTTCATAAAAAATTTGAAGACTCTCAAGAGAAAGGTACGACTAGAGATAGAGAAACAGTTACTAGTGTTACAAAAAAAAAGAACACAAGTGTTTACAAAATGTCACAAACTATACACATTACACAGATTATTTTTTTTCTCCTACGAATTCTGAACTAATTCTCATCAAACTTGAAATGTCTCGAAATTGTTTGGTCCTTACGTTCCATCTACTGTACAATTCATCTTAATTAAGTGCCATCATTGACGATTTAGAATAATTCTTACTTTCCATCCCCATCGATTTCTATTCAACAATAATATATCACTTTACCAATGTCTTTTTAATCGTCGAATAGTTTTCGTGTCAAGGTGACGATCATTTCATATCTACTTATTCCTAAATGCCTACTTATTTCGCGCGATATAGCAGAAATATGTAATGATGAGCTGTAATCAAACATCGACAAACATAATGACAACTATCATACAACTGAGATGTATTTTTTATGAAGCTTAGGTCGTTTAAAATCTATCTTTTATAATCATTCACATACAGTGACTAGAAATCCAGAGTACAAACTAAAAGTACATAATATTACCTGCATAATACATAAAGGGCAGATTTCATTGTGCAAAAACAATGTTTCTTCGCTTTTCTGTTTTTTTTATCTCCAAATTCATTTGCCACTTATGCTACCTCAGAAGCGGAATTCGGGATTTCCCCATGAATTTTCCTCGTCCATCAGGTTTAGTCAGGTACACAAGCGATCATAGACTTTGTATTTTATAATCGTTACATTGTTTTGAAAAGAAGAATCGAATTCTGGTACAATTCGCTTGGCACAATTCCGAGTAATATTGATAATATGCAGATAAACGCGAAAAGTGTATTTATCCTCTATGAGGCTTTCTCGTATGATTGAATTAATTGAATCGAATTAACACTTTGACTGCCATAGGGGTCACTGGTCACCAGCGCCATTGAATTCAGTGAAATTTCGTGTAACTTTAAATTGTAATATTTATAAATTCTCGAACATACTGAAGATTTAAATATCAACGTTAAAAAGATAAAGGTCTAAATATCTATCTGCATCTTTAAAGCTTTTGCTTCGTGAAGATGTGAATTTACTAAAAAAAAAGCTCCACATCATTAGAAATGACGAATCTAGCGAAATACCGGTGGCGTTCAACGTGTTAATCATATTTTAGAACGTTGAAATGCAAGGTGACGTTCCTTCGCGTTTTCTACACTGTTACAATAAATACAATTTGACCAATGTGTCTATAAATACAAATCGAACATACATCGATCCAGACGAGCTGTATCGATCGATAAGTAATTTAATGAATTATTTAATCAGTTGCAACGAATCGCAACACTTCTTCTCCGTTATCTCATGAATTACACGTTCAATTATACAAATACGTCGATATAGGTTTCCATAATATCTTACAAATTTCTATTATCATCGTAATCCTTGGAATTACGATCTACAACTTCCTCTCACGAACAAACGAGCTAAGATCTCACTAAAGACACGTCGTACTATCACAGTCCATCGTTAAAACGTTCGCTTTCGGTATTTCAGAGTTTTGAAATTCTGTTATTCTCTTCTGAGCATACAGAACAATTTACCAACATGCTCATTTTCATTATAAAAATACGGATATAGTTACAGCTATATCGTTATACAACACAGTACAATAATCATCAATGAAGTAACAAATATGGAGGAGTCTAAAGCAGTGCCGTTCAGTCACAGCCCGTATGGGCAACGTGTTAGGGTCTCACAAGGGGACATCTCGAGATGTAAATTACCGATTTTGATGAAATTTTAGTATGATATAGTCCTCGCGAAAATATTTGATCCGTATTTTTTTTATCGGCAACCGTCCACGTTAACGGGGTGAAAACCACCCTCAAAGTTGAAAAAAAAAGTATTTTTTATCATATTGTTTAAACAAATGGGTTTATTAAAAAAATGTTTATACCACTGGATTCGTGGTCGAAATACGTTACTTTTCAGTTCTTAGGAAATTTTCGTAGCTCTAATAGTTTCGGAGATATTCGATAAAATAGTTTTCGTTACCCCAACTTTGGGGGCGGTTTTCACCCCTTTAACGTGTACGGTTGCCGATAAAAAATACGGGTCAAATATTTTTGCGAGGACTATATCATACTAAAATTTCATCAAAATCGGTTATTTACACCTCGGAATGTTCCCTTGTCAAAGTACAAACAGAGGTCAACTTTTAACACTAGAACTACCAAGCAAGTCAAAATGACTTTTCATTCCATTTTTCCAAAAATTCTCGCAGTTTGTAGGAGAGTCATAAATTAACATTCTATTATACGTCAATTTTAAAAAACATAGATTACTGAAACGATCATCATTTCCACCTCTTAATTTGACTTTTTTTTTAGAGTACTTATTTAATATATTGAAATATATTAGATTGAACGCCGGTAGTTCTAGCATTAAAGACAAGTCTTTTCAAGAAGCAATAATTGAATATATCCATATACTTCTGACCCGAGTCGAAAATTTCAGCCCAAAATCCTCCTAAATTACCAAATAACTTAGGATATTTAGTCTGAATATGGAAAAATATGTTACATATAAAATAATGCAAATTTTAATTCCACAATCGCCCTACACTTGTTACTTTTTGCCACTTTTACCTAGTTTAGGATCAATTTAGGCTTCATACAGCCCAAAATAATCCTCAGCATTCTATAATGAGGAGCTTTAGAATTGGATTGGAATTGGAGTGGAATGATCGAGGTCCAAAAAAATTCTCGATATACTAAATATTAATTTGGTTTAGGAGATTTAGAATTTATATGGAATAAAATGATAATTTAATTCCAACTTGCTCCTGAAAGCCCTATTTTTAGAATATGAGTCGACAGACTTGGAACTTCTGAAATATTTTTAGGGGATGTCAGATTAAATTGGAATAAAAATTTTACCTGATCAGTCCATATAACTCCTAAAAATCATATTTACAGGACTTTGAGGCGCGTAGACACACTAGTTGAGGATTTTGAGGTTCAAAATGGTATACATAATTAAGCGGCAAATGAGAGATCAAAAGAATCTAGGATTTGAAGTTTCTTTTTAGGCTGGACTTTTCGACTCGGGGACCTATTGTAGCCTCAGTCAAAGAAGTTTCACGTCCTACGAGCTGAAACAGCAATTATTTCTTCCCTCCCTCCAAATGGCAATGGAATAATAAACCCTTTGCCTATGATTTGTTTCGTGACTTCCGCTGTAATTTAGAATTTAATTGCTAAAATGAAAATTGATCAATGATTCTTGATTCGCCGTACAATTTAAATAATACTAATATTTCTTTCTATTTAAATTAAATTAATTAAAATATCATTAACTAATCATTCCATTTTTATTATTTATTTATTCCATTTTCTGCGTCACGAGTGTCACTCGTTAGGGCAACAGAATAACGAAGGTCCTATCAATACATTATCAGATTATATGTTCTGTTTTTTAATTGTAGCAAAATAATCTGATAATAATAAATTACTAAACACCATAAATTAGAACTTTTTTTGCCAATAATTTCTTTCTCTTGCTTGCTGTTTCAACTTTTAGGGATTGAGTCTTCTTCTCGTGAAGAAGTGTGTAATTATCTCACATGTTTCCCACCTATTCTTCACATTTCTAGTGAATTCGTCATCTTGCTAATAACTTTGACCTTAACTTTGCCCACGGCTGATGATAACAGCTCTCGTCACTGTTAAGAGCTCCTGAACAACACTGTTCTAAAGCAACGATATCGATGTTACTCATCAAATAAATCAGTGGATATCTTCATTCATGAAACGTTTTTTAACTCGAAATCATTCAAACCCTAACACCGACACCACTGTCACCCTTTATCTCCGAGACGAGTTCAAAGGTCGGAGTGCAGATCTCCGTAGGCGTTGGGATAGCCAAGGGTGCTAACCTTGGATTCTTCTTCGCTGTGGAGTCTTTCAAAATATAATCAGTGCACGGCCTAACACGTAATCTACTTCGATGTAAGGACGGCTCCAATCTCAAGATCGTACATGACCTTGTCGATGGGTATCTAGTTCGATAGACAGACTCCGTAGACTTGCTCTGAAGATCAGCCTCGTTGGTGGTTCTTTTCAGATTCGTGGCTGAATTGAAAGCTGACGAATCATTTTCAGAATCTGGAGTGAAACTTGACTCATCGTTTTCATCGAAGGACGTGAAGTTATCGGAATCAGGTACGGATGGCGCGCTGAAGAAGGACTCACGAAGAGAGGATGTTAGAGCATCAGGACACATGAAAGGATCAAGGGATGTGAGATCATTTAGATCACTTCCGCTGGTACAAGTTTGGAAATTATTCACCGAATACGACGATGGGAATGTCTGATGTTCCGTTACATTAGACAGAATTTCTTGACTTCTCGAAGACTCTGACCATTTTGAGTCTGAAGGTCTCCTCGAACTGAATCTCGTTGAATCATGTTCACCGAAGATCGGCTCTGGCAGTCTCGATTCTCTAGATCTTTCAGAATTCTTCAACAGCGCCTCGAAAAGATCAATTGGCTGCATCGTTGGAGTATAACTCGATGGAAGGTTACTTGAATAACCATTCTGACTAGATTTCTCTTTGAGTTCATCTGTCTCGCTGTAATCCTCTATGTTCAGTAATACAGATGGTATCACAGGATCAGAATGTCGTACAGGACTTCTTCTGTTTCCTAACGGTGACTTGGAACGTTCCATATTCATAGATGGCTTTGATGTTTCAAAACTTCTTGGATCCTCTTCCTCGAGAGAGGCCAAAGGTAATGGATCTATGGGACTCGGTGGTTCAGAGTGTATCGTTGGTACGGTTAAAGTTTCCATAAGTTTATAAGGCTCCAGTAATTTGATGTGGGTCATCGGTTCAATGGTATTGATCGACTCGGAATGCTTTAATATTTCTAAATTTCTTCTCGTTTGTAACAACCTCGTATTAGGATCCATTCTAAGCTCCAAGTTTCTCGATGACTGCGGATGATCTGGATGAATCAAGTTAGCCAATTTATTAGGCGTGATGTTCACGTGTCTCGGAGATATTCTCTGTTTCGGACTATCCAATAAACTTGATTTTCCACTATCCGGCGTGGATAACGATGTGTAACTATTTTGAAGCTTCAAATTCAAATTTGGACTAGCACGATCGAAGTAATTATAAGTAATCTTTGATCTTGGACGTGGACAAAGCTGTAGTCTCTTCTGATTCTCCAATTGTCGCGAAAGCATCACTTGTTTGGCTAATCCACCTTCGTATCTATTGTGATCCAAATTTTGGACTGAATATCTATGACCATCTCGTGTATTCCCATTCGTTGGAAGAAGCCGTAGATTCACTTCTGACGTGTGCCCAGTTGCTGCCTTGATATTGGGATCCGACATGGAGCAGAGATTCGAATTTCTTCTTTTACACGTAATCGGATTATGGCATAGAGCCTCATTGAAATCTTTCGTATCTACTCCAGGACTGTCTGCGCTCAGCATCGGATCTGACATCGTATTCATCTGTAGTATCTTACGATTCAACGTTCCATCGCTTTTCAAATTCTGATAAGAGATAAATTTCGGCTCGGAAATTCTTGGGAAATTCTTACCAGTTGATCTTTTATGATTCAACCTCATAAGATGTCTTATCTTGTTGAATGTTGGATCTAGAAGATACTTAAGATTCTTACTCTTGTCGATGTTGTGATTCGAATCGATCACATGATTTCGATCAAGGATATATTTTGGATCTAACATTTTTGTCAAATCGTGTATGTCTTCTTCGACGATGTCCGCAGGTCTGCTTTCTGACGATGTCGTTCTATCGGCATTATTCCTTTCTGGAGAGATATCGGTGTGTCTACCGGATACATCGAGACATCGTCTACTTGTGTATAAAACGTTGTTTTGTTTCGTGTCGAAACAATCCTCCACGGGATGCCTCCTGCCATCGTTGCTATTGTTCACTTCGGCTAACTCCATATTCGTGTTGGAGCCTCGTCTCGCGGGAGAACAGCCATAACGACTGGGCATTACACCGAATAAGGCTACTAAATCCTCGGCGATTTTGCCTGCAGCTACTCGCATTTCGCCATGATGAAAAGCATAGATCCAAGGATTTACGCCGCTGTGTGCCATTATAGGTAGACCCAACCATACAACTGCCCATTCTGAAAGGATATTGGTACCGCAGAAAATGTCCACCAGCATACAAGTCTGCGAAAAGAAAGGATAGTTGTGTTAGTTGTGTTATATGAAAAGACCGGATGAAGAGAATTATTGCTGGTGATTGATTTTATTATCAAGTTATGAGTAGAATGCGGATGTTTATGCAAATTTCGAGTTTCACAAATGCAGGTGAGACAGGAAAACCTATCTAGGGATTTATTGCACTCAATAAATATTACAACAAATACCACACTTTGAATAATTTAGATATATTTTTATGTTATGTCCTTTTTGTATATATTAGCTGTATTTAATTTGTTATAAATGCATTAAAATCCTCAGTTTGGTTATGAGTAGACTGCGGATGTTTATGCAAATTTCGAGTTTCACAAATGCAGGTGAGACAGGAAAACCTATCTAGGGATTTATTGCACTCAATAAATATTACAACAAATACCATACTTTGGATACTTTAAATATATTTTTATATTATGTCCTTTTTGTATATATTAGCTGTATTTAATTTGTTATAAATGCATTAAAATCCGCAGTCTGGTTATGAGGATAAGCTTGCTACTTTTTTTTTTCTTGGGAGTTGAGAGAAATGAAGGGGTTTTTTGTAAGTCAGTGTCTTTGAATGTTTATTATTAACTTAACTAATCTGAATCGTATCACTGTAAATCTAACAAGTTTTAAATTATACTATATGACATTTAAAAAAAGAACAACGTCTGATTCAAAATTGAAATTATATAATTTACTATTAGTCAACGAAATTAGCATAACCGAGTATCTTTTTATCCGGTAGATATTTCTCAGTCGATGATCAAGTAAAAAAAGTATGCAAAAGAGATTCAATTAAAACCGCAGAAAAAGTGGCCAATCTCTAATTGAGAATTTTAAATTCCCAACAATACAAGAGAGAAGATAAGAATTAATTCGTGCATTTTAATTTTAAATTGTATAATTTAAATGCAAACTATTAACATATCGGGACGATGAAATTTGATTATTCTCAGCGGCGTTCGATAGAATTGGTTTAATTAAATATCGTCGAAGTAATTTCCTAAGGTGATAGCAAAACGACGGTATGTATTATTGAAAAATGAACTTTCTTACGCTCAACCGTTTGCACAATAGTTAGTAATTGTTCCCCATAACGGTGTTTCTTTTACGATGGTCGAGGAAAGCGACGTAAAAAGGGGAAAAAAAAGTAAAGCATCTCGGTGCGACTTTCTTCGAAGCCAGACTTCTCTTTCCTCGCAACCAGTAAGCGTTCACTTCCGCAAGTTTTCCTCCGCCGCAATTTCGAAAGTTACTTCGCTTTTCACCCCTTAATACCATGAAACTTTTGCGCACGTGGATGGAGACAGATGCGCCATGGAAGACGTTATTACCGCTCCTTGCTCGGCCGTCCTTTGAGACAGCAATCGATCAGAAACAGGTCTGATTAACGTGAATATACGTTGACAGTTAAATCGAGGGTTAGTTACCACCAATCGGAAAAAAATTGTGCAATTACGGTAGAATTGATATCGCTATTAATAGATTACGAATTATAACAACGTTTAAATTTTTATTATCCTCTAGGCAGAACGAATTTTATGGAAAATATAGTTATCGGACTGATAGGTTTCAGAAATCGCAAATGATAAGTCATTTAAACCTTTGAGGACTAGTAACGCATATAAAAAAAAGTGAGAAAAAGTTCAATTATAGTTTAATTCCTCATGTATACGCAATTGGAATTAAAAAATTGAAATACAACCGTTGAAAGATTGCACAAGCGGTAGTTTATAATTTATATACATTAAGAGTCGAAGTTTCTGATGAAATCGATCAGAAACAAGTCTGATTAACGTGAATATACGTTGACAGTTAAATCGAGGGTTAGTTACCACCAATCGGAAAAAAATTGTGCAATTACGGTAGAATTGATATCGCTATTAATAGATTACGAATTATAAAACGTTTAAATTTTTATTATCCTCTAGAGATTTATCTCTTAGTGTTAATATCGAAAAATGTCTCCCTCCACAAAGGGTTAAGTAAGCAATTAGTAAAAAAAAGTGCCATTTATCTATCATAGACATAATTAACTGAATTAAGGTAGGTGGTTTGTAGTGTTTTAATGACGTGCCATTAAAATGAAAAAATGATCCTCTACAAGGTTTATGTAATTTTATAATAAAAATGATTTATAACGTTGTGTGCCGTTTCTAGAGTTAAACGCTGTAAATTAATGTTCGAGCTTTAACCTTTCGCATTATCCACCTGGCAGCGCAGGCTAGTTACTAAACTTTTTACTACTGCCATACACGTTTTTCTTACAAATAGCGTAGCTCCAGGTTATAGGCTATTCCCAGGCCGCTCATCAAAGCGAATAAAGTCGTTATTATCCCTTGTAGTTGTAAATTATCGCCTTCAACTGAGTATGATCAAGACTTTGACGTGCTTGCATTATTTTTTGATATAACATCGTACTAGGTACAATACAGAAATAATATATAGTAAAAAAAATAGACTTCAAAGATTATTAATTATTAAACACTATAAATGTTTTAGAATCAGATTTTATATCCAGACCTTGTCTTCCAAGGAACCAAGTGACACGAATCTCATATCTAATTTCAATTTTTACTTAACATCGGATGAAAATTAACTTGATAAGTACCTAATGATACAGAGTATTCTGAATAAATTTTTAACACTTTTTGAGAAAAAATAAAATACAGTACAGAGTCTGTTCGGTTGTCTTACCGAAGAATCAAGTGTTTGATTGCGCTATTAATTTCTTTATTATTCACTGTACGTTAATTATCATTATCCCAAGGTTTTGCTCTGTTTAACTTTCACATTACTTTCATACTCTCCATCCTCTAACACTGAAATTAACACTAGAACTACCGCCGTGAATTCTAAAGCTATTTAGGAAAGGAGGAATGAAACACTACAAACGGTAATTAATTGAGTAATTTATGTTTTATACGATAGACATAAAATATTTACTTTATGATTCTTCTATAAAATTGGAAAATTTGTATGCCAAATGAGGAACAAGTCATGTTAACTGAATTAGTAGTGCAAGTATTAATGCAGCGCTAGAGCAAGTTTCAAGTAGTACGAGTAACAAATTGTTCAGACATAACACGTATCTGTCTCGATAGTTTCTACTCAATTAATAAAAATCATTTCCTCGTCTTCAGTTTCGATATAAATGAATAATTATCATGATATAAAGGCAGCCCCCGACTTTCGCACATAATTGGTTCCTGAAAATGTGCGAATCTTGAATATTCAAAAGTACAGGGAAACAGAAAGAATATTAAAATTTCTACGTTAATGTGGTTTCTTCATAAACTTGAGGTTCTCTAACATCTAATAGTCAATACTAAAAACTATATTATAATGTTAGAAAACTAGGCAATGTGTGGGTACACGCGATCTACAGCATTCCTCGACAGGAAGCAAAGATTTTTTCAAATGGAGACGAAAATCTTCAAAAAATTGAATTTTTAAAAACGTGCGAAATAGCGAATTGTACGACAGTAGAATGTGCAAAAATTGAGGGCCGCAAGTATATTTATATATGTGTGTACTCACTTGAAATGGAAGCCAGAGGATGAGAAATGCGCCGACCGTGACTGCTAATGTTTGACCATAGCGTGGCAATGCCAGGGTCTGCGTTTGATGTCTGAACGATAGTTCCACCGTGTAAATTGCACGTGCATGCGCACGTGCTACTAGGTAGACGTACATGTAACATCCAAGGAGAACGAGAGCACTGGGTGCCCATACTGCCACCACCAGGAACACCCTCACAGGGGGTAACACGGCTGCACCGAATCTGCAGTTACCGCTGCGGCAGAGAATCAATTAGTTTGTCATTAATATTCGATTTGGCTCGTTATAGAAAACTTATGAAATATTTATCCATGCATTACCGCTGAGAATTGTTGTTGTTTGTTTTAAAACGAGCGTTTTGCGATATGAGCAAGTAGACACATGTAGTTGTTGGGTGTGTGGAGTTTCAAGGATTATGGAAAAATATTTGTTAATATAATTTGTATGGGAAAAATTTAGCATTTCTGTTTTCTTTAACCTCGTTGTTTTTATTAATTTCCCGCAATTGAATAGATTAGGTATTATATTTTATTGAGTTTTGGCTTTCCTTGGTTAATTTTCATTACGTGTAAGGAAAAAGAATTATTTAAGTGTTGAGGTGATCACTTTTTACGAAGTCTGGAAAGGCTTTCGTTTTATTTGATACGTGGATTAAGGAACTTGAGAGATCTTTTGTTTTTTTCAATTAATTGATGAAGAAACTTAGAAGCGAATTAAGTTAAAGGGAAAGTTTGTTAATCAATGAACTGTCGTGAAAGAAGCGGAGTTGGTATTGAATCATTGAACTCGTTTTAAGTAGAAGAGAAAAAAAACCTATTCGTTTCTACGTTACTGCTGTTTTTATTGCTCGAATTTATTCGGGGACAAAGGAATTTCATTTCGAGTAGTATACTTTTGGTGGAAGAAAATGTCAGAATTCTACACACGTTGTCGTCTATCTAGGATACTTGATTCTGTATGTTTTTTTTTGCGTTATGACGCACTAAGATCTTCATCGGCTTAAGAGCAGGATTCATTTTTCCGTCTCGGGAGCCTCACGCAAAAACTCATATTTAGAAAACTATTTTATTGATGGCGTTCGAAAGCCAAGACTTCAAGGAAGACGTAGAAAAAAGGTTCATCACAATCGGACCAAAAATGGCCGAGATATTTGAGCTCAAATTTGAAGTCGATTTTCTGGGGTGTCAGGGTGCGGGGGTCAAAACGGTCAGGGAGCGGAGTGACCCAAGTTTGAAAATTCGTAATTTCGCTTCTGGTGGTCGTAGAGAAACGACTTTTTTGTCATTTTAATCGTGAAAGTGTCTACTTTGACGTGCTTCAAGTGAGAATATCCGATCTTTATTCGTTTAAGTGTGAGGCTCATTTTTCCGACTCGATAGCCTCACACATAAACTCATATTTAGAAAACTATTTTATTGATGTCGTTCGAAAGCCAAGACTTCAAGGAAGACGTAGAAAAAAGGTTCATCACGATCGGCCCAAAAATGGCCGAGATATTTGAGCTCAAAGTTGAAGAAGTCGATTTTCTGGGGTGTCAGGATGCGGGGGTCAAAACGGTCAGGGAGCGGAATGGCCCAAGTTTGAAAATTCGTAATTTCACTTCTGGTGGTCGTAGAGAGACGACTTTTTCGTCATTTTAATCGTGAAACTGTCTACTTTGACGTGCTTCAAGTGAGAATATACGATCTTTATTCGTTTAAGTGTGAGCCACATTTTCCGTCTCGATAGCCTCACGCAAAAACTCATCTTCAGAAAACTATCTTATTGACGTCGTTCGAAAGCCAAGACTTCAAGGAAGACGTAGAAAAAAGGTTCATCACGATCGGCCCAAAAATGGCCGAGATATTTGAGCTCAAAGTTGAAGAAGTCGATTTTCTGGGGTGTCTGGATGCGGGGGTCAAAACGGTCAGAGAGCGGAGTGGCCCAAAATTGAAAATTCGCAATTCCGCTTCTAGTGGTCGTAGAGGGATAATTTTTTTGTCATTTTAATCGTGAAAGTGTCTACTTTGATGTGCTGAGATATTTAATCGCAAATTCGAAGTAGACTGATTTTTGGGAGGCTATGATGATGGTTCAGGGCGGTCAAATCTCTTCCATCCCATCGTTGAGTGTGCATGGAATCCAACGAAACCCGTTTCGCCGAGTAATTTTTTCATAACTTCGAGTAATGAAAATTATTTACAAGCTCAAGTGATGTATCTATTCAAACGGCATACCGTCAGACATCCGTCGTCGCAAAGAGATTGATCGCATATGTTCGGTCACACTACCGCAAACTTTGATAATACACGTGTCAAGGTTATACTATCTATTTTTCCGTGTCGCCGTTACGTCACGTTATATCATTCGACGAGACCAGTATCACGTTGGAAGTTCATGTTCCTTGCATGATTTTAACGAGTTCCCCCTTTTATATATAACATTATTATACTCCATTCACTGTGAAATCGATATCAAAACTCAGAGACAAGCTTCAAACGCTAGACACGTTAAAAATTTCAAAGACTCACTATACTCGTCATGCATTAATGTATACTTATGTGTGCAACCCTAGTTACACTGTGAAATAGTTCACAATAGAGAGGCTAATTGTCGATTCAAAGCGAGTTTGGCGCAGCGCAGAATCGCGCGGAGAATTTAGATGAGCGGAAAATATCTTATAAAATGCGAGTAATATCATATTTTGGACACGATGCAAGATCATGGTGTGGAAACTTAGGGGTGTATTTATGACTACCGTTTATGGCATTTCTCTCGTTAGGTGTTTAGGGATTTTCGAAGTAAATAAATCAGGACAGATTTGAGATTTTGCTCGTGTTCCCTTTGTTACTTCTTTAGTGTTGCCATATTTATTTACTTTTTCTGCGGTAACTAGAATTTATGGGGCATCATAATATTATATTTTAAATATTTCTGATTTATCGTTACACTTACTTGATTTCACCTTAACACTAGATTTACGGATATTGATACATCTATTTTTCTGAAGTGAACCAATTTGAATCATACAAGGAAATTGAAATCTTTTGCAAAGAAAATAGTTCCAAATTAATTGAAATGAAAGATTTATTACTAAAAAATTAACCAACCAATATATTATAAATGTAGTAATCAAATTTTGAATGAGTCAAATTGACTCCGTAAATCTAGTGTTAAATTAGCATTTATTTTTAGAACCCTTAAATACTACTTTTCGTGTTTGTTAAAAAAAATTATTTTCAATTGTTAAGAAAAATGCACAATGCCAATCCAGTTGGCACTTGCAGCATCAAATGAATAAATTTAGAAAAAAAAATGCGTAAAAATAAGTAGGACACCTTACGTTACATAGGTGAAACTTTTTCTATTTTCCGCGAGGATATTCTGCCAGTGTCAGTGTTATTTTATTTAGGATTTAACGTAATGTGTCACGTATCGCCCTACCATGAGAAATAAGCCAATAGAAAATACATTTTTTATACGGACAAACGACAGCAGAAGAACTAAGAGCATTGCCCAGTCCTGTTGCTTTGGGGGATCGTTCGCCTCGAAACCTGTTTGAGGAACGTGACTAGCTGGTAATTTGATTTTAACAATTTTAGGTTTGTTTGCCAGACGGAGTTTAGCTATCCTACGGGATCATGAATGATTGCCGTCGAGCGTGTCTTTAAATTTAATGTTCCTATTAAGATAACAAAGTTCCGAGACGATTATGGTTGTTAAGCCGTGTAGGTTTAACAGCTCACCGATCGTGAGAGGATTTTTACTTTTATCGAAAGTACTGCTATTACTGTCAATCACCATGTTTGCGAACACCAGATTCAACATATGTAATCGTACATAATATCTAAATAATAATTAATTACTCATAATAATTAATCGTAAATAATATGAAAATAAAAATCGTATTGCAAGGGGTTAATTGCGAATGGGATGAAAAAACTAATTGATAGACTTCAGAATCACAATCTCGATTTTTTTTTTAAACTAAGCGCTAAATTAACAAAATGTGATAAATTCGATAGAATGCTTTCAAGTTTTATAAACCCAATAAAATTGAGAATATCTATACTAATACTACCTTAATATTAAAACCACCGATGTTATACCCATTAAAATTTAAATACAATTAATAACTACTCAACACTTTACGGACCGGTAATTTTTAACATCGTGCTCAGTTCTTACCGGTCACTTGGCCACAGTTACTTCCCTCATATCGATATCTCTTAAAAAATTAGAAATTCTCATCGCTGAGTACTCGACGCAAGAAACCACAATAATAAACAATAATTTATTGATTGTCGTGACGACCGATTAGTCGGTTAAAAGTCCAAAAAGCCTGTTAATAGGCTACCGGTCGGTAAAGTGTTAATAACCGTAGAAAAAGAAATGCAGAGGTGGAAAAAATGCAATTTAGGTCCAATAACATAGAACTGGTATATTTAATTCCCGGCTACCATATTAATTCAAATAATTTTTTAGACCGGCTTGGTAAGTTTACTGTTAAATTACACGCAACCCCAACGACCACTAATAATTTCGTATACTCCCACTTTAATTTTGCATCATTGAACAAAAAAAAAATCGTAGCTCAAAAAGTTAAAAAAGCTCCTCCACCCACATAATCTCGATGTAAATTACGGACCATCATCCGTTGAAATATTTTACCGGAAACCATCCACCGTAAGTTATTCCAGACCGACTGATTAAAAGCACACTCTACTATCCTTTCCCACATTCAATTTCACCCCATCCACTTTACAAGCCCCATGTAAATACAAGGTGTACTCACCTGTGCGGTTGAGTCTCCCCGGTAATTTCCGCGTAGATCAAAGGCGACAGGCCGACAGCAATTGCATAGATCCAAAATACTGCGATATATTTTTCAATGCTGCTGTGTGTAATGATATTTTTATATCTTAACGGTTGTGCCAACGATGTCAAACGATCGACTGCAATAGCAACAGTCACCAGCACGCTCACGCTGCAGAGTGCAATCACAATGCAATACGGCAGGATGCACAGAGCGGATACGCCATTTTCCGGTAGACCAGAAAGCTCCAACTGCATCCCAAAGGGCATAAACACTCCGACCTGTACCAAAAGTAATATCGGATTTGTATGCTGTGTAAACGAAAATAGAATGAACGTTTTCGACTACACCGGAAACAATAAATGTGCGAAGAAACGTATTCATGGAAATGGAAGGTTTATGAGCGTCGAGAAACTTTATACGCGTTTTGTTTCATGAAATGCATTCGTTTAAAATGTTATTAAATGTTGGGATAATGAATGGAGGGAGTTATCCGACGGGGGATGTTGCGAGAGGACAAATGACGTTGGAAGTCATGTATGGTGGTTGAACGATTTGTCTTCATTAGCGGATGTTGGATTGGGGTTGGGGTATATTCAATGATTTTTGTCACTTTAATTCAATTTATGAGAATAATAGCGTCCCGAATGACGGACTGCTCAGTTGAATTTAATCTGTGGAATATTCTGACAATTGAAATATTTTTTAACGAGGATAAATCACTTTTTGGTAAATATCATTTGAAATGTTGTATTTGCAAGTGAAAATTTTGAGTGAAAAGAAAGTAGATTTAACACTAAACCTACCAAGGCGGTCAAAAGACCGATTCCAAAATATTTTCTAAAAATTATCTAAATTCATAGAGTAGCCATGAAGTAAATATTCCACTTCTATCTTACAAAAGCAAAATGAGTTAATTAATTATCTTCTTTATCTCGCCACTTCTCTTTGTGTAAGGTCGTTATTGAGTATATTTAGATTTTAGTAGATATAACGTCGGTAGGTTTAGTGTTAATGTGTCATGTGCATTCGAGAATAGAGTGAAAAGAGATTTTTATATAGGTAGTTTTGTATTTCTGAGCCGAAAGCAATCTGCCGCAAAAGAACACAAATCTATTGGTTAACAAACAATTTCCACTCGTTCATCCCAGAAACAATGGCATCGAAATCACATCAACGCTACGTCCTCCTCGAAAAACTGCTATCAATTCACGGAACAAAAACCGGAGAGGAATAACCCGATCGTTACGTTCAAAACTGTAATTTCTATTCGATGAAATAAAAAAAAAAGAAAAGTAACGATACTACCCCTGTGTATCCATTGGTGAATTTATTTTCAAGCATTCGCTCGTGTACGAGGAGTAAAAAGAAAAAGAAAAACCATTGATCCTCGTCACCCTGTCGATCGTTTATCCGATTTAACAAAGTGACTTTGAATGCTCACCCCAAAATCGCTGATAGCGAGCGACACCAGTAGATAGTTCGATGCAGTTCTCAGTCTCTTGTACCTGTAGAAAGCGGCCAGTATAATGGAATTCCCGGTGACGGTGATCGGTGACAGAATGCAGACTATCGACACCGCCAAAACCACCGAAACGGGATTGACGTCCAATCGTGTATCGATTTTGGTAACCGTCGGTATAAGAGTGGTCGTCAATTCCGCTGAAACGGTGGACGGAAGTGAATCCGTTGCAGCCGTTGACATTTTAATTCGCGAGTCCTGGACTCGCGTGACCTTTCGCGTTTTTGCGTCTTCAAGTGAGATTTTGCTCGTAGAATCGCTCGTTGTTGGACGACATGACGCATTCGGCGTATGTCGATTTTTTCAGAAGAAGTACGAATTTTCTTTTCTTACGGTTTATGACATCATGTCTTCTCTAAGTGGAGTCTCTTGGTGGAGAAAGATTCTGCAAACAAAAATTCGAGTCTCGTTAGCATTTGATTCAGGTGATGGGTTTGAATTATGAGATTGAAGTTAAGTTTTGGGATTATGAAGTATTTTGTATTGAATTTTGCAATTTTTTCTATGTCTGTAAGTTTGAATGTAATTGCGATATTTGTCAATATTTGAATTGGGTCATTCAAGAAAGCACACAGTTCTTGAGTGTCCAATTTTTGAGTTCTTGAGGAGTAATTCTGAAGTACCTAACCTACGTTATAATTTAGAATTTAATTGCTGAAATAAAAATTGATCAGTGATTCTTGATAATTCGCATAATTTAACGTAACACTAACATTATGGAAATAGTATTATCGCGTTGTGTATTATTAACATTTTCAATTTCATAGGTTTCGCAAAATTTGAAAATTTCCTACCCCATTTGTCTCATCACGAGTCTCACTCGTCATTATAAGGTAAAGGGTTAAAAAATGGAATCATTGTCGATACACCCTTTGTTATGTTGAAATTTGACGATTTTTTTTAACCCCTTGCTTTACGATTTCTCTTGTGGCCCACCGCGCGCTAATTCAGAATTAATTGTTGAAATAATAATCTATCACTGATTTCTTCTGACCTATCGACCTATTCTGATCTGATCGTCTCCTGACCTACTGATATTTTCAATTTAACAGTGTTTGGCAAACTTAAAAATTTTATATTTTATTTACCACGTCACGTGTGCCACAATGTAAGGCAAAGGGTTAAATACTCGCAGCTCTTTTCACGATATCAAGAGAAAAGATTTGCAGTCGTCTCATTGAGACAATTAACACTTTACAAATCGGTATCTTTTTAACATCCTGTCCACTTCTGACCGGTTACTTGATCCCAAATACTTCTCAGATACCGATATCTCTTCGAAAATGAAAGATTATCGTCACTGAGTCCTTCATACAGTTAACCGCAATAATAAATAACAATTTATTAATTGCCGTGGCAATCAATTAATAAGTTAAAAGTCCAAAAACTCCTTGCCTTACAATGGCGTGTGGCACACGCGACGCGATAAATGGAATAGAGAATGTTTAAATTTTCCAAAAACTGTTAAGTTGAAGATATCAGTAGGTCAGGAGACGTTGAAATTACTTCTATGCTATTATTATTGCCTTAACTTATACCGGTATATCGGAAATCAATGAAAAATTATTATTTCAACAATTTATTTTGAATTATTGCACGGTTCGGACACAAAAGAAATCGTAAGGCAAGGGGTTAATAGGCTACCAGTCGATAAAGTGTTAAGATGACTGAAAACAGCCAGTGATTCTAGACGATGCCGCGCATCAAGGTGCATCCGGAAATTACTTGGTACCGCTTAGCTGTAACCTTGGCCCGATTCTTCTTCCACGGTCTTCTGGCACTTCGTTATAACAAATTTCAACTTTGCCTTTTCCGCGGGCTACTCAAAATAAACGTCCGCGAACGTTTTATTACGATTATCTTCGAAACAGTTGTATCGGTGTTGCTATAAATTCGATAAATAAGAGAGATACGAGCGAGTACAATAATTAGAGGTAGCAGCTGTGCATACAAGATGGTACGAGGATTCGATGGAAGTCGGCAAGTGTTTTCGAGGATATAACTGTGGATATTGTTGTTACTTGTACTCAAGTAATTACAATTCATATGGATTTACTTTCGGTTACTGCAGTAGAATTAGTCTTCACTGTACACGACTACACTTGGACTTTTAGTATGGTGGTGTTTCTTTGGGAGTTGAGAGCAGTTTGGTCAAAATATAGGTACAATTTGTTGAATTTTCGTACGATGCAGAGCGTGCAGATTTAACATGTGTAATTAAGTAGTAGAATACATATGTAATTATGCAAGTCGTTCTGATTAAGAATATACCCTATTATAGGTGCAGACGGTCAATAGTTTTTAAAATAAATATTTAAAAAATATTCAGAGAATATTAAGGACAGATAAAACAAATATTTAAAAAATATTCAGAGAATATTCAGGACATATAAAACAAATATTTAAAAAATATTTAGGAGATATAAAATAAATATTTAAAAAATGTTAAGAAAATATTCAGGAGATATAAAATATATATTTAAAAAATGCTAAGAAAATATTCAGGAGTTATAAGATAGATAATATGAAACTTTAATTACAAATATCTTAAAAACTATTGACCGTCTGCCCCTATAATAGGGTATATTCTTAATCAGAACGACTTACTCTACGAGTATGTAGAATTTCAATAAAATCGGTGACCCGAAGGCCTT
Organism: Cerceris rybyensis; assembly: GCA_910591515.1. NCBI lineage: Eukaryota > Metazoa > Arthropoda > Insecta > Hymenoptera > Crabronidae > Cerceris > Cerceris rybyensis. The sequence goes on from OU342797.1 coordinate 6,238,075, forward strand.
GCGTTCTCCTTGTAAGATTATCAAACATACCACCAAAGCATTTCTAAACACGAAAAATAATAACTTTCCAAATCCCAACAAGCTTATTCAATCGTTAATTAATCTAATAAAATATTCAACAATAAATCTTCCCCCAAATGCCAATAAATTTCCAATTAAACCTTTTTTTATAATCATCAGACCTGCATCCATAATAAAACTCCAAAGATTGCTGCATCAATGAATTTTAAATGGATACGAAATTAATTCACGTCAACAGTTTCACATGCGAATATCATTTTTCTGAAATATAATCGCGCCAACGAAAGATATGAATACCCTCTCGATCAAGAAATACCCGCGATGTACTAGCGCTCGTTTAAATTCACCCTCACGTCTCCCATTATCTTGAATTTGCAATTCGGATGCACCAGAATACAGTGTTAATGCTCTTGGAGACAAATGAATGCGGATAGGGTTAACCGCTTGGACGGCAAGAGGGTTTCGAGCTTATCAAAATCAACCTGCGAGCAATTTGTCGGTAGACCGCGCCCGTTCACCACTTTTTCCCTTAGAGAGAACGTTTAATTAATTTCAACGCGCGAAAGCGCGCATTTGGAACCGTTGTCGAGAGTCTGCATCACGCATTTACAACCATTGCTGGAATCGGTCTCTCTCATTCTGGAATATCGTTAACTAACCCTTTACGATTCAGATTATTTTTCTAATTCCTCATCATCCCAACAAAAGTAATTTCCAAAGATATTCCACTGTTGATTATTCAATTTTATTTAACGATTTTCGACACGAATGGTTGACATTGTTGTAAATGACACGATGTATAGTCCGATAACTAAATGATGGCTAGTTTTTAGAATCCTCAAATTCAGTCTTTTAACACTAAACGTATCGACAATTTTTCTTAAAGGCAAATTTACTTTGAAAAGGAGTCAATTGACACCTCTGTGATAGCTTCAGTGTTAAAGTAGACATTCCACACAGTCGTTTATTTTACGAGACTTGATTTAAAAATTTCAAAAACGAAATGGCGGGAATAGACGGCTAATTGTGACAACGACAGAGTCTTCCACTCCTTAGCCATCTTTCAGTTGTCGGACTGTAGGTATTTTCAAATTCATCACACAGAATGAAACTGCACAGCAATTTTTTTTTCTATGTGATGAAATATCCTTGAGTAGAAATTTCAATTAGATATTTGCAAATAGATCGTAGATAATAATCTTACATCGACTCTAATTAGTATAACGGTACATGGTAAATAGCTAATTAATTACAGCACGCGATTATTTCACATTGTATCTTTATAAGTACATAAACAATGTAATAGCAAGTTATGAAAATGTTACAAAATTACGATAAAAGATTTACGTTGTTAGCACTCAGCTTAAGGTTTTTAAATAAAAGTTTTATCGATCTGATGTTCGTTTAGATAGTTTTTACGGTAATTAAATTTACTGAATAATGTTTAACAATTTTTTTTTCAGTTGTGTTCATTGTTTACTTGTGTTTAAGTGAAACGAGTCAACGTCGATAAAGATAGTGGAAGAATGGCTAACTTTCCAGCTAGATAGCAGTTTGCACCATACTTTCTCGCTTATTTTTCTCCCTCATTTTCCCATGCTAGGGTGAGGTAATCCATGGCACGTAGAAGATACTCGCTCGATTAATAATTGGCACAGATTTTCTTTCATACTTTTTTTTTTTGATATTCATTATCACCAGCTTACACTCCATAATATTCTTTAATCTCTCAAAGGAAAAGAACTGTAAATCGATAAAGTTGGAGAGTAGTATCTATCGTAAATATTACCAGATTTTATTAAAAAACCAAATTGTGAAGAAAAATCCCAAGTACTTTTTAATTTTCATTTGTAACTTTGAAAGAAATATTCATACGTATTTCATCTTTCCGATATTACGGTGTAAATCGTCGGATTTCTAGAAAGTGTAAGAAGTTTACGGGGTAATTGCAAAAACTGAATTTCAATATTCAGGGTAATTTTTCTTCACAAGTTCTTTGGAAGTTCAGTTTCCCGGAATCCAAGGAGACACTTTGTACCGGTTTTATTTAAGAATCAGTTTCAAAGCGATATTAAAGTAAAAGGCAAAAGGCTGACATCCCTACAGTACGACGTACTTGTAGATTTTCTCCTATTTATTTCATACGTTTTGCGTGGCTGTAGTTCCAGGTAGGAAGGCGATATCAGGGAAAGGTGACCCATCCGTTTTCAGTTTTCACGCTATGAAGTTCACTGGAGGATATCACTGTACATCGTTTCCCTATTGTCATGCTTTGTGCGGAACAGAGTGAAGTTATTTCTCTTTTATCTCGACGATTTCGATCCGCTTGGATAAAACTCACGATTCTTTTTTGAACAAATTTTCTTACATAACTCTTCGCTCTGAGATTAATTTGCATATGATAGAAATTATTCTAAGAATCGAGAATAATTACAAATAGACTGCGGATTTTTATGCATTTATGACAAATTAAATACGGCTAAAATAAACAAAAAGAACATAATATAAAAATATATCTAAAATATCCAAAGTATGGTATTTGTTGTAATATTTATTAAGTGCAATAAATCCCTAAATAGATTTTCCTGTCTCACCTGCATTTGTGAAACTTGAAATTTGCATAAACATCCGCAGTCTAATTATAAAGAATTTGATTACAATATTGTGGGAATTTTATAAACCCTTAGAGGATTTTTTGAGATCATTCAAGAAAATTTTGTACTAAAATAAACGACAGACGGACGACGTGTATTTGTTATAAACAGATTGCGGATTTTTATGCATTTATGACAAATTAAATACGCGTAAAATATACAAAAAGGATATAATATAAAAATATATCTAAAATATCCAAAGTATGGTATTTATTGAGTGCAATAAATCCCTAGATAGGTTTTCCTGTCTCACCTGCATTTGTAAAACTCGAAATTTGCATAAACATCCGCAGTCTAGTTATAAATATCCTACAATATTTAATTTCTGGTCCAAATTACTTTGTAATTTTTTAAATTATGTAGGGAGTTAAATAAAATTATTTTCACATTTTCTATCATTGGTTAAGGGTTAACCCTTTTCTTGATGATTTAAATAGCTATAGGTACTCACTGATATTTAGGTGATAGTACAAAATCATTGTTAACTTGGAAATTTGATAGTAAATTGTCAGAAAATAGAAAATCGACTACTGCTCGACATAGCGAGCACTGCGATAAAAATCATTTAAGGGGACCCGGTGGTCTAGAATTTTCGAAAAATTTTTTTTTTCTTTTTTGAAAGTATAGTATCTTAAAAATATACTGTTAAAATTTGATGACGAAATTCCGAGTATTTCAGGATCTACAGCCCATTAAAAGGTCAGGTAGGTAGAAGAATCAGTGGATCGGGCTCTATTGTTTGCTACATTGTTGCAGTTGCTCGGGTTCGTATACCTGACTAACACTAATGTACATATAAATTTAAGGGGAAATATTTTAGTTTTGAGATTTATATTGGTTAGTTTAACGTGTTCCTCAGTGACAGTAACATCGAGTGTTATAATTTTATTGAAAAATATGGATCGTAAGCAGAGCCGAAAAAGTAATAAAAGACCTAGTCATAAGTGCAAAAAAAGATCATTTCAAGGTAATCGTTACACGAGTGAAAATGGTACTGGATACACAAGCACTTCGGCTAAAAAAATCAAAAACAGTGACGAATTAGAATACAATATGGATCCAAGTATGAATTATTGTATAATTCAATTCACCACTGTTTTTCTAACATTACAGCAGTTAGTGAAGTGTAAAGACTGCAATGGTGATGTTAGTTTCAGTAAAAATTCACAACGTGGTTTAGGATTTAAGCTTTCTGTCCAATGTCACTGTAAAGAAAGCTTAATTCCGTCTTCTCCTTTTATAGACAAGGCATTTGAAATTAACCGCAGAATTGTTTTTGCTATGAGGATGCTTGGAGTTGGTTTTCAAGGGATTAACAATTTTTGCGGGTTGATGGATTTAGGACACGGTCTCTGTAACAGCACTTATTATAGTATAGTAAATAACATAAAAATTGCTGCGGAGGCCGTTACTAAAATTGTTTTCAAAAAAGCTGTCTCCGAAGAAATGGAAATGAATGAAGAGCAAGGATATCCAGCTAATGAACTTTCTATATCTGGCGATGGTTCATGGGCGAAACGTGGTTTTTCTTCTCTTCTCGGGTTAGTGTCAATTATTGGAAAGTATACTAACAAAATCCTGGACGTTACTGTTAAAAGCAAAATTTGTCAAGGATGTTCGAACTGGGTCGGAAAAACACAAACTGATGAATATGCGCTGTGGTATGAAGAACATAAAAATGATTGCGATGCTAATCATGAGGGAAGTTCAGGAAAAATGGAAGTCGACGGTATAATAGAAATATTTGAAAGGTCCGAACAACTATATGGAGTCAAGTATGCTAATTATATTGGAGACGGCGACACGAAAACATTCAAATCTCTATTGGAAGTAAATCCCTACGGTGATGATTGTATTGTTAAAAAAAAAGAGTGTGTTTTACATGTTAAAAAACGTTTATATAAACGTGGACTCGAAGCTAAAAAAAAATATCAACAGTTGAAAAAAGCGAAATTAGAAATATCGAAAGCAACTGGTAAAGATGAGAACACTGGTAAAGATGAAAAACCTAAGAAAACTAGGAAAAAATCTGTAGGAAAAGATACTGTCAAAACACAAAAATTAACCAATAAATTATTACAAGAACTTTCTATATTTTACGGTTTAGCAATTCGTCGACACCCTGATTCTATAGAAGACATGAAGAACGAAATTTGGGCGGGGTATTATCACAAGATTTCAACAAATGAAAATCCGCAACACTCCTACTGTCCAAGAGGTCCGAAGTCTTGGTGTAAATGGCGTCAAAGTGGAGCTGCTGGTACTTTGGACACCTATGAGCATTCACCTGCTCTGGATGATGACGCTCAAGCCATTTTGAAGCCAGTTTATGAGGGTTTAACGGATGAAAATTTGTTAAAAAAATGTCTCGGCAATAACACTCAAAATAACAATGAGAGTTTCAACTCTTGCGTCTGGCAACTTGCACCGAAGCATAAATTTTCTGGAAAAAAAATTGTAGACATCGCTGTATATTGTGCTGCTTGTACTTTTAACGAAGGGTTCAAAGCTATTTTAAAGATTATGGACGTAATGGGTATTAAAATCGGCCCATACGCCGTTCAACTAGCCCAGGATCGTGACGAGCGACGAATCTACAAGGCCGATCGTCAAAGCACAAGTGACTCCAAAGAGGCAAGAACTGCTCGTAAAAAAGCCAAGAGTAATGAAAGTGAAGATTTTGAGAAGACGGAGGGAATTCTTTATGGAGCAGGGATCGCCGATTAATTGTAAGTACATGTTTCAATCCAATTTCTTGAGAATATACTTACTTGAAACTTTAAACGCGTTTATCTCGTAACTACTTTTTTTCGTCTTGCGGGGGCCAGAAAAAAAAAACTACTCGACCGATTGGTCTGAAATTTTAATATGTTATTCTGTACAGTTCTAGCTCTCGCTGGAACTAAAACAAATAGTTTCCGTAAAATATTTATATTTTTTTATTAACTAAACATTAAAAAAAACTGGTCGTTTTCAAACTCGTACTTTTAACTACGCGCCATTTTGTAATTTTTTTTTTATTCTAGTTCCTGCGATCGCTATATTTATACTAATTAAAAATTCGCCCAATTTTTTTTATTTCAGATCAGAGGAAGAGATGAATCACCACTCACCCGTCAATTCCATTTTTCTAGAGAGGGAGACTTCAGCACCATTTTTCTAATTTAAAAAAAATTTTTTTTGTCTTATTTTTCATTTTTGTGTAGTTGATAAATAATAAAATAAGTGCAAAAAAATTTGAAAGCTTTACTCATTACCCTCATATAGAAAAAAATGTTTGAAAATAGATTAAATTTTAGGTCGCTAGACCACCGGATCGCCTTAATCGCAATTTCGCGCCAACTTTCAATGCGATAATTCAGTTTATAACTCGAAATTGGTATTATATTCTTACGATTTCATAATACAGCAAGTATTACGTAAATCTTCCAAAGATGTTGAAGCTCCAGGAAGTTTCCAGCTTCTCGTTGTATCTTACTGCAACGTTCAAACGAAACCGAGGAATTTAGCAGTTTTAAGTATTTCAGGTGGAAACTTTTTTCATGAAGCTCTCCTTTAAAAATCTAAATGATCCCTTGAGAAACATTCTTCCATGCAGAGTCTAGAAGCTGATGACTTTTTAATGTCGCAATAAAATTTCTAATGCCGAGACGTTCTTCAAAGAAATATCAATGCGATGCGGACGCATTCTTCGAATATCTAATATATCTTTTGCGAGTCGCCCTGTCGAAATTTAACGTCTCAATAGCACCGGAAAATAGGGACCTCGGACTATATTAACATTTAGTTAATACATTTTCAATGGTATTTTCATACATTGACTCACCTTCTTTTCTTCATCCCTTGGCTTACAGTGACGTGATGCGATAAATGGAATACGAAATTTTCAGGTTTTCCAATAACTATTAAATTGAAAATGTCAGTCGGTTACGAGACGTCCAAATTAAATATATTATTCCAAATTCTATAAATTATTATAGAAATATCTATAATTTTAATATTGCAATCAATTATACCAAATGTTAAAAATCAGAGTGAAACTTTCATTTCCGGAATTAATTTTGAGTTATTCTGCAAGCTAACAAAGTAGAAATTGTAAGACAATGGGTCACTAATTAATCGTACAGAAGAAATGACGATATCGATAAACGATTTAATTTACACATATCAAGCTACCAGAAAAAGCAGTGTATCTTATTAATACTAGAACTACTAAGCAAGTGAAAATTACTGATATCCAATTTTTCCGAATATTTCTCAAAATAGGAGAGTCAAAGAGTAAATGTTCTACGTTGGTTACAAAACACAGACAACCGAATCGATCATCTCTTCAATTTCTTGATTTTTCTTTTCCCAAAGTACATATTTAATATATTGAAATCCAACTGATTTAACTCTGGTAGTGTTAAAAATATCAAATTACTTCAAATTCCAAACCAAAAAGCTACAAAAACGATAAAGTTCCTGACAATTTTCCACCCAAAATTTTCTAATCAGAGAATAACAATGTTGAAAAATTAATTATTATTCCAAACCACTTCCCAAATTCCTCCCACCACAGTTTTCCCCTAAATTCGAAAACTGTCGAATCCTTGAAAACGAGGCGATCCCGTTGATAGCGAAAAGTGTTCTCGCGTGGAGTAATCGCTACGGCTGCAATGGAAAAACGGTTTCACACCGTGCAAATATTTCCGTACGTGATGTCTTTTCGCTTAATCAAACAGAGCGGACGTTTTTCATCGCCTAGTTCGCGCATTCTCACGAAACAATGCTCCTAGTCGGCATTCGGAGACATCTTTCAGAGATCGACGCGACGTCCAGAACCAATCATCGAGATGAAAAGCAAATATCTGCACGGGGACGTGTAACAGCGTAAAAGATTGCCGTCCGATTCGCTCTGTTCTGGCCCCCGTAGTTGGATTTTCGCCTCACCGGGGAACCGTTTCGATTTCCAATATAACCATCCCTTGATTGGGAACGTTCGATAATCAACTTCGAGATTGAACATCCAATTGAGGCACTCCACCGATGGTGATGAAGGCTCCCTCCACTTTTTTTTCACTACTGCCTTTTTCACGATTTAATGAAGCCTTCGGATAAACGGGAAGAAGAAGAGGAGGAGGAAGAAACCGAAGAAATACGTAATGTTCCTGGTGAGATAGGAATCCTGGGAAGCACTTTGGCGAAAGAATGGATTGTGAAAAGACAGTTTGACGATAGGAACGAAATTCGATGGTCTTTTGTGTGTCTATTTGATTTCAATTGTTTGATGGTAATGAATGTAGGAATTTTATAAATCCCACCAGGATCTTTCTACATCATTTTATTTAGAAAGATCCGCAGTCAAACAAAAAACGGAGGAACGACGGGCGTAGATGGAACGAGGATGAGGAGATGGCTCAGAGAGTAGGCAAATGCCACATTTAGCAGAGGTGTATAGAGATAGATGATTCGACGTACATAGAGAGTAGAGAACAGTAGAGGCATAGAGTAGAGACGAATAGACGAGTAGATACATAGAGCAGAGACGAATAGAGGAGTAAAGCAATAGACGAGTAGACGCATAGAGTAGAGACGAATAGAGGAGTAAAGTAATAGACCAGTAGACGCATAGAGCAGAGACGAACAGAGGACTAAAGTAATAGACGAGTAGACGAATAGAGCAGAGACAGATAGACGACTAGAGTAATAGATCAGTAGACCCATAGAGCAGAGACGAATAGACGACTAAAGTAGTAGACTAGTAGAGGCATAGAACAGAGACGAATAGAGGACTACAGTAATAGACGAGTAGAGGCATAGAGCAGAGACCAATAGACGACTAAAACAGTAGACAAGTAGAGGCATAGAGCAGAGACGAATAGAGGACTAAAGTAATAGACAAGTAGACGAATAGAGCAGAGAGGAATAAACGACTAAAGTAATAGATGAGTAGACGCATAGAGCAGAGACGAATAGACGGGTGAAGTAGTAGACAAGTAGAGGCATAGTGCAGAGACGAATAGAGAACTGAAGTAATAGACGAGTAGACGAATAAAGCAGAGACGAATAGAGGACTAAAGTAATAGACGAGTAGACGCATAGAGCAGAGACGAATAGAGGACTAAAGTAATAGATGAGTAGACGCATAGAGCAGAGACGAATAGACGACTAAAGTAGTAGTCAAGTAGAGGCATGGAGCAGAGACGAATAGAGGACTAAAGTAATAGACGAGTAGACGAATAGACGACTAAATTAGTAGACAAGTAGAGGCATAGTGCAGAGACGAATAGAGGACTGAAGTAATAGACGAGTAGACGAATAGAGCAGAGACGGATAAACGACTAAAGTAATAGATGAGTAGGCGCATACAGCAGAGGCGAATAGACGACTAAAGTACTAGACTAGTAAGCGGAGAATTACACGGGACTAACGTTGACAACGAAATAGCTATTGATATATGTACTCGACACGTGTAAAACCATTATCCGTTAGTTTATATTTATAGATCGCATGAATACTTGATTCCAGGCTTTACTAATCCATGACTTGCTAATCCTTTTACCCTTGTGACGTAAATATATCACTGACAAATCTGCAATTCATTTCACGGCAAGAGGCAATTATCTTCTTCCTTCCTTTTGGACAAAACTTTGATCGAATCAAGCTCGTAATGTGCACGAAACAAATTGGATTAAGTGCGTCGACCATGCTGCCGCACCATCTTCTCCGTATTTCGTTACATCGTTCAATTACTCGTAAAGGAAAATAAGAAAGCTTAATAGAACTCTCAAATGAATGAATACGCTCAAGACAGAAAGAAAGAAAAAACCGTGGGCAGTGCATGGAAGATGATAAAACAACAAGTTGAAATTAACAGTGATTTAAAATAAACGCACGTATAATTCTTCACAAATTCTATTAGCATTTTTTCAACACATTTTTCATTTTCTATTGTCCCTCCGAGCATCGTGAAATAATAGAGCCTTGTTTCTTCTTCTCGTTTTCCATAATTTTCTGTGATCGATGAACATGTGAATTCTAAAAGAAAATTCTCAGCAAAGAAATCTATGGAATTTTGAATTATTTTAATTTATCACTGAGAAATTAAAAGATCACATATACGAACGTTCCATTTCCACGTTAGAAGGTCGAGGTTTCATTATATAATTAATTATAAAATTATATAAAGGACTTTTAATTCGTCACAAATAAATATGTCTATTCAACATCCACATATTTTCATCTTGCTGTTAGTGATTCCTCTCAACAGACGAAATACGTGACCCTCTATCCTTCTTTCATCTCTACAATTCTACAGGCGTAAAGAGGTCAGTTTACTCTTTCGAAAGAACTCGAACTCCTCTGTCTTTCGTTTCGTATACGAGGCGAATGTCAAGAAGTTATGCGGAAATATTCGCGAGTACGAGACAACGAAGGCATTTTAAGGGTAGTTTCCAAGTCATATTGCACTGCAATTTCTTCTTCGGAAAGTTTCTTCCTTTCCTTCGAGCTTTGCACGCCCATATTTTTGTTTACAGTAGCCTTACCCAACGCGATATTATTGTTTTGATGGAAACTCCATCGTGCTGAGAATTTTGGAGGACAAAATGTACTACATTTTGAAGAATTTATATAAAAATGATAAAACGATTTTACAATTTGTGATTTTAATAAACTATGGTCATTTCCGTCCAAATTTACTGCTCAGGGTAATTTTTGCAACATAGAGACTATGGTATATAGTTTACTTATAATTAATTTAACTAAAAATGATTGAATGTCTAATGCTAAATTTTTTTAAAACTCAATAACTCTAAAATTAGTACGTGAAGTAATTCTTATCATGTCATTGTGTTTTCAATTATTACAAGCCAGTGTAATTTTATTTTATTAGGACGTGTAATAATCAATTGATAAACTATCGACTTATGAATATTAATCTCTGGAAAGCCGATTAATCGGTTAGCAGCCGCTAAAGTATTAATGTTTGAGTTGTTACAAAACAGTCAAACAATTTGGTACACAGAGGATACGAAGTGCAAATTATATTTGTTAGATCAATGGCAATTTCAAAATTCACTTCATTTTTTGAAAACATATAACTTTAAACAAATAATTCTATGTACCTATATAAAACAGTATTAACATGATAATGTTAACAAACCATCAGTTTAAAAAATATTCTAATTTAAATCTTTAAGGGTGAAAAGACTAGAGTCACTAAAAACAAAATACGAATTGCGCTTTCCAACATAAATTGTACAGGAAGAACGGAATTTCTTCGCATCAAAGTACGATCAACGAAAATTGTGTTATGCAGAGTTAACGTGTACTCAGTTAAGTTCTGACCTAATGAATCTCGTTAAAGATCACTATTTTAGTTCGTGTTTACTGTAGACACTCCAGCAACGTCATGGAGTTGCAATAAAGAACTAGTTTACACCGAAACTACTTTAGCGAAGGAAAAGGCAAGTGTTATTAACACTACATCTACCGACGTTCAATCCAACATATTTAAAATCCTCGAATATGTGGAAATCAAATAAATATTGGGGGCAAGAAATTAGATTTTGAAGTTTTGAAATCTTGATTTGATTATGAAAATTTTAATAGATGCAAATTGAAAAAGAAACGTTAAAAAAAAAACAGTACAAATATTTTCACCACTGCGGTAGATCTAGTGTTAAATAATTGAAGTCTTTGAATACATCGTCGTTAATTAACTAAATAAATTTAAATAAATCTATATAAATCTACGTCCACATAAAAGTGATCGAAAGTGCGAGGAATTTTCTAGCTTGATTTTCAGCGTGAATGGACGGATGTTGAAATTCAAGTTCCGGTGTTAAACATGCGCCACCGAAGCGAGAAAGTTTCGATATTATGTAGCAGAACACAACGCGTCTCTCCACTCAAACACGAAACTCTGATCCATTTGAAACTGAAACGAATTTGAATAATCGATAGTGCCAGCGATAGAAAATTCAGAACGTACCGTCGATAGTGTTTTATCCAGTTGGTAGAACACTGAGAGAGAAAAGAGAGAAAGTGAGAGAAGAAATAAGAGAAGCTCGTGGCAAAGCGAATCGGAGAAATCAGAGTTTTCTAGTGTAATTTGATTAATGAATATTCGTTACTCGGTAACGAGAGAGAATAAATTATATATGTATTGTTACGCTTCGTATAATTATCCTGCAACAACTTTTCATTTTAATAACGGCTCACATTTTCAAACATGTTGAGCATCGCACTCAAGGATGTTTAAGAATATTATGGAGAAATTGCATTAATATATCATTACATTGCAAATGATTCAACTTATTCTCGCTCCTTAATACCTTCCTATAGTCCTTACTCCTGAAGTCCTGTTCCTACTTTCTTCCTTTCTTATCTATTTTATATATATTATATACCTCAGTTTTATCTATTTTATGTTATTTAATTTTAAGCTGAATTTAATCTATTGTTTCTTATTGTGTTATATTTATATTTTATATTTTATATATATATATATGTATGTACATACACACACAAATTGTCATCACTTTGTAGTACACCAAAGGGCGTATTGCTCGTTGATAATAATAATAAATAAATAAATAAATTTCAATTCTACCACGTCTTCTGTTCTGGATTATGGTTCGGATTACATTTTAGTTGAACGTTTAAACTTTATAATTCCTTCAGACTTGTCTTAGCTGTTTGCTCGTAGAAATAAATAAGAAATTTTGCATTTTTAAAAATGCAATTTAAGTTTAACGAATACTTCTTATTACAGGTAAGTCCTCACATAAAGAAAATAGCGTAATCTAAACATTAATCTAAAAGTTTGCGCATTTGTAGAGCACACTAAAGAGCAGCAAGTTAAAAAAGATGGTAAAAAAGCTCCGAATACGTTTTCTGCTTTGCCTAATGTCCTTCTTCGCCATTTGCACGCTGAAAGATTGTCCCATCCTTGTTCCTATCTCTCGACTATAAATTGTGATAATTGCTGATCTATAAAACCACCCCACATCCTAAAGCAGTGGTCTTCAAGCTGTATTTTTAAAAATTTAAGTCCTATGCATAAAAGTCAACCTTCAAAGAAGCTACCTGCTTCAGAATGGAAAATAGTTAATTTATAATAATTTGTTTTCTTCCTATTAATACAACTAGATTTGCGAGAGTATATCAAACAATTCTTCCAAAGTTTTTCGAAGTTGGAAGACGCGTATGCAGAAACAAATTGCAAAGAATACGTTCTCCTTTCTGCACTCATTTATTTGTTATCAATTACTTGACGCACCCTCCTATATTCATTATAGAAAATATACATTGCTATTACTAATATACTACTTACATTTTCATCACAAAAAATTAAAAAATATATTTCTTGACCTCTAAAAACATACATTTTCCAATCCTCCCCCAACAGCATTCATTCTACAAGAAATTTCTTAATTAACCCCTTGCCGTACAATAAAAATTCAAAATTTATTTGATTACAAATATCAGTGGGTTCTAATCAAATAAACTTAATTCTATGTTATTCTATATTACGTTAACTCATTTACTATATTCGAAACTAGCGGCTAGACTGTTATTTTAGTGATTCATTCAGAGTCATTGCACATTTAACCCTTTGCGGACGGAGACATTTTTGAATATCGACAGATAATCACTTATTTGGCAGTCCAAAACCACCTTTTTATCAGAAATTTGAACTGTCAATCTATATAAATTATAAATTACTTTGCATTTAATCTTATCTCACCGGTTGTATTTGAATTTTTCAATTTTAACCGTGTATGCATACGGCGATACACTATAACTACATTTTTTCTCAAACCGCATATATGCGTCGCTAGTCCGCAAAGGGTTAATTGTAAAAGAAATGGCACGGCAAGGGGTTAATAAAGTCACACTGTACACCCTCTACAATAAACATCACTAAAAGGAGACACAATCAAAAAAACCTTTTTCCATCCCCTACGTAAATTGAATGAAATATCGACATCTATTCAATGTCATCTCACCAATTTGTCTCCCAAAAGATGCTGAAACTTCCGCAAAAAAAAACTACAGTTTTAACGTTTCCGTGAGTCGACAAAGTTTGAAGATCACTGCCCGAAAGGAGTGTCGTATCCAGGAGGAGGGAAGTTTCGCAAAATCGTGGCTGTTTTTACCCTCCGTGAAACGCTGTAGGGCTCCGTACGAAGGGTGGCGAAAGGGGTATTATTAATGTCACACGAAGTGAACTTTTCGTCCCAAGGACAAACTCATCGTCAGCCGCAGTCCTGTGGGCGAGCATACATATATTCATAAGGCGGGCATGGATGAGCTGCAAACGACTAGCTGCATGTGAAAACCGAAAACGTTCGAGTTATGTAATTATTCAGTATCGGGAGATACTCCTGAGTGAGCCAGGTTCCCATTTCAGGCGGTGGGCTATTAATAATTTCAATCTAGATTAGGGAATAAGTCCGGAACACGCGATTCTCCGCTCTACGGATTCGTTTTGTTCGTTTGCCTTACCAGAGGGTTCGATCTTCTTTGGAAAAGAAATAAATTCAGTACGACTTTATATTGGGATGCGGCTAAGATTGGAATTAGTCCAAGATCCGTTTTTTTATGGTTCTATGGTACTTTGGTGGACGGATTTGGGGTAGCTTGAGTTTAGATCAATTGATTGTGTTTGTATTTAATTCGGGATCTGTGAGGGTGGTTGAAATAATTATTTGGTGATGGTGTGGTTTGGTTTCTTGGAATTTCTGGTATTCGATCTGCTTCAATTTAATATTTGATTGGTTCTTTTGTTGATTAATTATGGATTGTTGAATTTTGGAATTTTAATAATATTCAATTGATGAAGAAATCGATCATGTCGATTATGAGATACTGTGAAATTGCTTTTAGGGTGATTGTTGTAGCGGTTCTATTATCTGATGTGTACGGACATGTCGATTTCGTTATCATTGTTAATATCACTGGGTCGCCTGGCGGCTATCAGACTTTCATTACGCAATGTGGGTATTTTTAGCCGATATTTTTCAATCAGTTACTGTAAATTCGGAAATGAAAATGGACATTAATTCATTGCGTGAAAATGTAATCTATTGATCGCAATACACTCAGGGAGCATTGAAATTCATTTTGTGCTTTTTGTTCGACGATTCTTTTGTCCACTCTTAGAAATATCAATGTTACATGTACGGATTATATTGGTGAGACTTTTAATATATTTTTATCATTAACACTAGAACTACCGGCCTCAAATCTAACATATTTAAATAAATTAAATAAGTACTTTGAAAACGGGGGAATCAAGCGGCGGGAAATTTGATCGATTGGGTGATTTATGTTTATTGATATAGACGTAGAATATTTATTCTATGACTCTTATGTAAACTTGTAGAATTTTTTGAAAAAATTATGTACCAGTCGTTTTGACTGGTTTGGTAGTTCTAGTGTTAATTAGCATACAACCACGATAAAACAGTAAAGCCAAAGTTCATGGAAATGACTACTTTGTTAATTACAATAAGATATTCTTTGAACAATTTGAATCTTTCAGCGAAAATTGATAGGATAATAAAAACCAGCTAAGAGAAATTAACACTAGAATTACCAAGGTGATCAAAATGATAGTTCTTTATTTTTGCTAATAACTTTTTATGTTTATAGAAGAGCCATAGAGTATATATTGTTTGTCTATTTTATAAAATATAAATTACCGAAGTTGTCATCTTTTTCACCCTTCGATTTCTCCTTTTCTAAAGCATTTATTTAATATATTGAAATGCAATAGATTTAACCCCGGTAGTTTTAATACAATAATACAAATTACTAATCGCACTAAGTAATATAATTAAAAACTCTTAAACAAAGATAAGAAAATTTATTTTTTTTAATAAAAACATCGTATTAAAAATCTCTATCTTTCTTTACACCGGAAAGAACCTAAACTTGGCGTAAGAGAGCAAGTGAGGACGTTGCCCCCATATTGAATATTTTTTTTTCCCAACGTTACAGCACTTTTCTGACATCGTCAGACATTTTTCTCGAATATCCACTAGCACCATGCTGAAAAATTAACTCGAAGGAAAATTGAGAGTAAAAAATTACATTGTCGACCCCATCTCAACGTGAGTCCGTAAAGGGTTAATGTTTCGCTTTATTTCTTCCCGGTATATAACATTCTTCTCGTTACCGGTGTATTATTCTTGAATAACGTAAAATACCGGTGGTCTTTTCTCTATTGTAAGTTATGCCCTCGGTCGCGTACGCAGCTCAGGGGTATGCATAAATTTGCATACATTTTGTTATGGAATATATTCCTATTTGCGCACCGCTAAATTTCTACGGAATATTAAGCAACACTTGCATTTCTTACTTACAATTAGAAATTCACTTATTTATAATGCAGTACTACAGATTTGTGGTGTTGAACGAGATACTTTTTTAAAGTGGGGATTTCTTTGTAAGAGAACTGTAAAATTGGTGCATAGATCGCATTAATATAGTTTTTTTTACGCCAGAGGAAGGAAGTTTCTATCTGTTTTGACAATGTTGCAACTTATGAGAGCTTTTTAAGGGTAGAACTATCTTCTTTAACCCTTTGAGGACGAGAGACTCAAGAGAGGTCTGAGAAAATTAAATTATAGTTTGTCTCCGCATGGCTACACAAAAATGATCACATAAATAGTAATTTATAATTTGTGTATGCTAAGAGTCTAACTTTCTGTTAAAATGTGGTTTTAGTTGCCAAATAAATGATTTTGTCTTTGACATTCGAAAATGTCACTGTCCGCAAAGGGTTAACACTAAGTCTAAGGTTGTCAGATTGACTTGCTTTGAATTGTTTCTAAATACTGCTGAGATTTAGTTTTGTATTTTATTGATTTTCGAATTTGAAAATAGTATTGCAATAAGTAGACATTGCAATTGCGAAATGAAAGTGAATATTCAACTGTCGAGGATTTTATCATAATAATTTCTTTGAAGTGAGGACAGGTTGACAAATTATGCACATTGCAAATGATTAATCGATCGAATTAAGTTACATAGTTCAGAGCCATTTATTAAATTACTTTAAGCCCTTTCGGGATTAAGTCATTATTCGCGAATTAAATTTTCCTACAGGAAATGTACAATTTTCGTAATGCAATTTCCTTAATGAAAGACACAACACTTATCTCAGTTTCAAAATGAAATAATTCCTTTTTCAAAAATATGACAGAAATTTCCAAAGTCGAATCTTTTCATCCGTTATCAAACATTTTTTATCCTATTTTATTTAAATTTCTTAACCACTGCAAATTTGTAGAGTGAGAATTAAATTTTCCTACACAAAAAGTGTAATTTTCGTAATGCAATTTGCCAAATGAAAGACACAACACTTATCTCAGTTTCAAAATGAAATAATTCCTTGTTCAAAATAATATCAAAAATTTCCAAAGTCGAATCTTTTCATCCGTTATTAAACATTTTCTATCCTATTTTATTTAAGTTTCTGATCCACTGCGAATTTATAGAGTGAGAATTAAATTTTCCTACACAAAAAGTGTAATTTTCGTAATGCAATTTGCCAAATGAAAAACACAACACTTATCTAAGTTTCTAAATTAAATAATTCCTTCTTCAAAAATATGACAGAAATTCCCTAAGTCGAATCTTTTCATTCGTTATCAAACATTTTTTATCCTATTTTATTTAAGTTTCTTATCCACTGAGAATTTCTAGAGTGAGAATTAAATGGAAACAAAGTATAAAGTCTCGAGAAAGAAATATTTCCCTTCCGTATTCGCGAAGAGCTAGAAGGTGAAGTAAGAGAGGAGCACTCGGCGAGAAGAAGAGTCAGTTATTTATTCAGTAGCATCGCAACTTTATTGATTGTAAGAACGAAAGTTCAGTAAGCTGAGATATGATTTTAAATATAGACTTCAGTGCCATTTGCTTCACACAAAGAACAGTAATTAAATCTAGCCGGTGCAATGAGTCTCATTAATTTCATTTGGCCAAAGTTCCCGTTTTCTCCGATGCATCATATAATGGGACATTTTTAATGATAATAATCACATAAGTGGCAAGTGACATTGAAGACTGAAGAGATCATTTAAATCTATAATTACAAAGTATTCCACTTTTAGAACAAATTTCGAATGTGTGTCAGAAACATTAAGATATTTCAAGTTCAAGCAAGTTTTGCAATTTTTACATCATTTCTTCTATTTTTCCAAAAGTCAGAAAATCCGGACCTCACATTATTGTGGCGAATTTCAATCGATTTTCCACGAATCGTAAAAAAGTTACTGAATATTTCACAAACACCTCTTTTGCAATCGTCTATATTTTTGTTACTCCTCAGTTATATTTGAAACTTAATTAAAAAAAATAAAGACTTATTCCAGATTTGCAAATTGAAGCAGAACCTCGTGAAAACACTATTTCACAGAATTCAATTAATGCTACAGAAGTCAAACTTATTTTGCATGCTTCATTTAAATATCTCATCAATCATCTACCTATCAAATTCCAAATTTATAAATTCAAACAGAACATTGTAAAAAACCCTATTACACAAAATTCAATTAATGTTGCAGAAGACAAAATAATTTTGCATGCCTCATTAAAAAAATCTCATGAATCACCCAACTACCGAATTCCAAATTTGTAAATTCAAACGGAACATCATGAGAGCGCTATTGTACTAAATTTAATTAATGGTACTGAAATAAAAATGATTTTGCGCGCTTCATTTAAATATCTCATCGATCACCGACCTACCAAATTCCAAATTTGAAAATTTAAACATTGTAAGAACATTGTTGTACAAAATTCAATTAACGCTACAGAAAGAAAAATGATTTTGCATGCTTCATTAAAAAATCTCATCTATCACCAAACTACCAAATTCCAAATTTGTAAATTCAAACGGAACATCATGAGAGCGCTATTGCACAAAATTGAATTAATAATACGGAAATAAAAATGATTTTGCGCGCTTCATTTAAATATCTCATCGATCACCGACCTACCAAATTCGAAATTTGTAAATTTAAACATTGTAAGAACATTATTGTACAAAATTCAATTAACGCTACAGAAAGAAAAATGATTTTGTACGCTTCATTTAAATGCCTCATCAAATACTTAGTTAAGCTACTTCCTTTACACAAAAATAAATTTTAATTACTTTTCAATTCTTCTCCATATCCATCGTTCAGTGTGATCGACATAATATATCTTGCACTGTTTAGAAATTCACACTTCCAAGTTCCACGAGAATTAGTATCTCTAGGGTCACTCACGGCTTTACGATCACATGAATATTAACTTCGCTTCATTACTACTAACTAATCCTTGCATCGTCGGGGTCCGTTTGTTGGGCCATAAATTTCATCCTCACGGCATCTGACTAATTGCTCGCAAGGGCTCAGCTCTAACGCGAAGGGCAAAAAGTCTTCGTACGATAAGGGAAGGAAAATCGAATTACGCGAGTGATTTATTCCTTCACGGCGACCTTGCACCAATCTCTGGTGGCTCATCCATCACTTTCTAAACTGGCAGGTATTTAATATCGGTTAATAAGCTTCCTTCTCTTAAAACCTGAGTGATATTGCTACATACTTCTGTTTTGTCACGTTGTATTAGGGGGGCCGGAAAGTAACGTCGCTTCTTAAGATATTCTGCTCAAAAATTCATTTTTATCGACCTGGCATTGAAACTTTACATATTAGATAAAAAAGTTGTCGACGCCGAATATGATTATATGATACATTAAAAATAAAAGCTTGTCGCAAATTCATCTGTTTGAATTTAATGTAATAAAACGACATTACTTTCGGACCCCTAATACAGGGTGCGGCAGAAGTAATTCCCACATTTTAACAGGGGATAAGAAAAAAATGATACGTAAAACGTTTTATTTCCTAAATGTGGATGCCTAACCCACGACATGGTAGCAAATGAAAACTATTCCATGTACGTACATACACTACTTAACAAGACGTACCGCTCCCCCCTACTTGCTTCGAGAACTTTACAGTGGGAAAGGGAAATGTGGGAGTTATTTCTGTCGCGCCTTGTATGTACTTCTTATTTTCTTTGTTCACGATGTGCCTCAAGTAATATTCTTTTTCCATAAATATTCTCTAAGTATATTATTTAAATCGACATTTTAATGGAATCAATTTACTTCGACTCCCAACAACTTTGGAAATTCGTATACCAACACTAACATCAGCATTTAAATCAGTTACGTATACCATGTACGTTAAGTGGAGAAAAGCTTCTCTTCTAGTTTCAGTATAGTTTTAACTAACACAATCATTTCGCCACATCTCTCTGAACTTACAGTTTTACTTCACTCCGAATCTAAATTACCGTTCCACAGCTATAAACCTCGCTACTAACTTTAGCCTAAGTAACAAGTAGATATCCTTGCAACAAGCATCAAATAGCTTTCTACCCAAGTAGAAAAAAAAGGACACGTAACAAAGGTCCTTGAAATGCAAAAGCATTTCCGTTAATTACCGTTAATATCCTCATGCCACCATTAAATCCATAGATGGCGAGGTTTACGCAGGGAAGATGAAGAACCTGCCACCATCGTAGCCGTTAATTAATCAGCGGTCTGTTTATCGATCCTCCTGGAATTTGATGAGGCATTCCTATCTATCTTGATCTATAATGTCCAACTTGGCGTTTCGAATTTGCCACACGTCCCTCAATATCAGCCGACGGGAATACTATTGGTTCCTCTCTGCTTCTCTCTCTCCCTCTATCCATCTATTTCTCTCACCCTCTCTTGAGAGATTAATTCACCAAGCGAAACATATTTCCCAGGCGCTATCCGATCACGTATCCCTTCAAACTGATCCTTCCCCCTCGCATTACAACTCACCGATTATTCCGCTCTAATTCAATACGATTTAACGAGGATGTTTATATTTTTCTACACTGTCGAGAATCGATGCTGATTCAATTATGGATTCGATCGCACTGAGTCCAATGCACGGAGATTAAATATTTCCGATTCGAAGCAATTTCACGTAGCTTGTATTAACGCGTTGACTGCCATGGGTCACCGGTGACCGGCGCTACTGAAGTCAATGAAATTTCATGTAACTTTTAAATTGCAATAATTATTAATATTCTAACATATTTAATATTTAAATATTGGCGCTAGAAAGATAAAGGTCTGCTGAATATTTATCTATCGATATCTTTAGAGTTTCTGCTATGAAAAGGTGAATTTAATAGAAAAAGTGTCACTTCAGTAGAAATAACGAAAGAAGCAAAATATCGATGGCGTTCAACGTGTTAAATATTGCAGATTCAAAGAAATTTCACGTAGCTTGTATTAACACGTTGACTGCCATGGGTCACCGGTGACCGGCGCTATTGAAGTCAATGAAATTTCTTGTAACTTTTATATTGCAATAATTATTACTTTTCTAACACATTTAATATTTAAATATTGGCGCTAGAAAGATAAAGGTCTGCTGAATATTTATCTATCGGTATCTTTAGAGTTTTTGCTATAAAAAGGTGAATTTAATAGAAACAGTATCACTTCAGTAGAAATAACGAAACAAGTAAAATACCGATGGCGTTCAACGTGTTAAATATTGCAAATTCAAAGCAATTTCACGTTGCTTGTATTAACACGTTGACTGCCATGGGTCACCGGTGACCCGAGCTATTGCAGTCAACGAAATTTCTTGAAACTTTTAAATTGCAATAATTATTAACACGTTGCCGCACACTTTTAATTTGACGAAAGTGCTCAGAAACACACACGAAAACATTTCGAGTTTTTAAAGCATGAAAAATCGCATAAAAAAAATAATTTATATGTTATGTGGAATGTTACATCTTTTTTTCGATGTATTACTGAGTAATTAACAAATAAATGCATTAGTACACAAACGTGCAGAACGGCTATAGCCGTCATTTGCGGAAACGTGTTAATATTCTAACATATTTAATATTTAAATATTGGCGCTAGAAAGATAAAGGTCTGCTGAATATTTATCTATCGATACCTTTAGAGTTTCTGCTATAAAAAGGTGAATTTAATAGAAACAGTATCACTTCAGTAGAAATAACGAAAGAAGCAAATATTGATGGCGTTCAACGTGTTAAATATTGCAGATTCAAAGCAATTTCACTTGGTTTCTAAAATAATTATGTAATTAAAATACTTTACGAAATCTGAATCGACTGATACCATTTGGTATTTAACCCCGATATCAATTATATTATTTCCTTTCCGAGAGAGAGACACCGTTGCAGTTATCGACAGGGAATTATTGGTTGAATAATCGTGCAGAAGACTCTGCGTTAATTCTAGGAACTTTGTAAGGGTATATGTGTGTTTGCTTTTGTGTACACGTCAAGCAGGTAGTTAGAAAGGGCCGAGGATTCAAATGAAAGACGAAGGTTACATGGAGAGTGAATTAGGCAGAGGGATGTTGAATAATGTATTGCGTTTAAATTATCGGGAGTTTTAGGGGTTGTGCTTGAATCTGGATATTTTGGGGGTGCTCTCTCGAAGATCGCAAGAGATACGAAAATAGACGCAAAGGGGGATATTTGCTTGGAAATTTCATATTGGGTGGTATGCTTTCAGTTGGTTTGAAATTTGAGAAATGAGAATTGAAATTACAAAATCCATTGCAACGTGTTTTAAGTGGATGCAAGGAGGGGTGGTTCACACTTTGTAATATTATCATGAGCTGACATAATTTTAATTATAATTAATTAATGCTTACAACAATTTCGATTCCAGAATTCAGAAATTAATTTACATATTTATAATTCACTTCCATTTGTAGATTTTACTCCAGAGGGAAAAATAAATACAAAAATGTATAAAACATCATCAGATTTTTCTCTGCTGTCAACAAAACAGAAAGGACCTTTAAACCGCAATAAATATTAACTAATAAATAAATAAGACAATAAAAAAAAATTAATAAATAAATAAACCATTAAAAAATAACTCCGATACAAATTATTGCAATGGACCACTAGTCAATACCATTAATTTTACTATCATTACAAAAATTCAAACATCCCGCTAAAAAAACAAAGGCTATTAATCTCCCTCACGGTCTTGAATTTCGTACCAGCATATTTCCATCAACCCCGCCAATTTAATTAAATCTACCATGAGAACAGTGCGCACAAACAATCCCTAAAGCACCCGACTTCTAATTTACTCCCTTTCAGCTTTCCCAAGTTCGTCACAGGCATCACATTCTCTTTCACCAACTAAAATAATTTCAACGTCCTCAATGAACATCCGGCAAAGTAGGTCGAAGATTTGTACGATGTATAAACATCTCGCAAAAAAAAAATCCTTCGATGACATACACACGGCTGATTCCACAATGAAACCTGTCAATAGCCATGACTATAGCAGTCGCACTGAAAATGTTTGTTCGTTACACTTTATTAAGGTTGCGGCTTGTTGAATGGCATTGTGGATGGCATGGACATTGGCACGCCCACGATACCAGCGTCGCGGCGCCACGGGACACCTACATACGATACAACACTATTCCCATACGCGTGTCCCATGAATAATAAAGTGGAGAGCAAATAATCGTTGCTGGACCGTTTGAAAATTGACGTTGCAATTGCGAATCGATCATGAGACCTCGAGGAAAGTGAACGGATATTATAACCACGTTTTGGGTAGACGTGGGGGATGTTGGTCATTCTGATTAACGTTGGATCTATCAGGGTAGTTTAAGAAATTTTAAATTAATTGTTGTTCCGTTTAACACTAGATTTTCGGGCGTTGAATTTTTTGTACTTGAGTACTTTGAAAAAAGGGGGATCAATTGGCAAAGAAGATTGTCAGTTAAGTAATTGTGTGTATTGTAAGGTAATTGACTAAATACTGCTATTTTAAGAACTGTAAATATTTAATAAGTAATTTGTGTATTGTAAAGTACTTGTTAAATATTTACAGTTCTTAAAATAGGAGGAATTAGTCAATTTGGCGGTTTTTGTAGCTCTAATTAATATTAGATCTGTGTGAGCAGTTTACCTAGGCAGAAATTTGTTATTATTAATTTTGTTACATTTAGAACACTCAATAGAAGTAATTCTTTATTTAAAAAATATTGGAACAAGTAGATTCTATGATTCTATCGTACAATAAATATTATATGTTTTGTAAAACAGTGTCTATGTTGTCAGAACTGGGATTATTAGAGCTAGTGTGAAGAATTAAATTGCTGAGATAATAGATTACGCATTAATTTAAGGTGCAATGCATCGTTCAACGTAGAATTGGGAATTATTCGGAATTCGTATTGATGGTGTTGTATCGATTATTTTGAGCCTGGAGATTTTCAGATTGTCAAGTTCTTTCGTTCCATCTTGTATGACGCGAGTATCACTCGATATTATACGGCACGGGGGTTCACAATTCGCTTCCACATGGCTTCCTATGCGTTGGTAGTAAAGATTGGATTGCGATTGGAGCATGGGAGTTACATGGGAGAATTGGAACGATTTTCTTGCCTCCAGTAATAATTCTAATACTTTATTTATAGCGTCTGCTCCTAAGACAGTTAAATTCTGCAATTTGTTTTTTAATTATTCGATTAATTCCACGAATTCAAACATGCCAGAAAAATATGTCTATTTTTCGTCTATTTGAATTGCATTATGAACTTGAAAGTATAACTATAATTTATAAAACTGGTTACACAGAATTATAAAAGTCCGATTAGAAGAAAGAGTGTAGAGCCTGTGACAATGATTTCTTTTCAAGAAGTCGCATGGAGTCGAACGGACTGGTGTATCTATGTTATTCCAGATCAAATTTTAACAGAATTCCCATGGGGAATTTTCGAGGTTTTACACGCAATGATGGCCATGGTACGTCGCTACGTTAGGTACATACACATGGATCGCCCGCATCACTGATACCTTGAGGATACCCAAGGATCCTTCTGAGACCATTGAATTTCACTGCTACGTAAAATTGCAATATTGTTTGTTTTATGACTACGTAAAATACTCGAATTCTCTTCTGTGTTTTCGAAATTATAGCTCTACCTGTAAACTGACAAAAAAATAGCCTTCTTCTAATTAGTTTTTTGATGAATCTCACTCCACTTAACACTAGAACTACCGACGTTAAATCTATCATATTTCAATATATTAAAAAAGTACTTTGGAGGAGAAAGAATCAAGGGGCAGGAAACTTGACCGACTGGGTGATTTATATTTATTGATATAGACGTAGAATATTAATTCTATGACTCTCATATAAACTTGGACAATTTTCTGAAAAAATTGTACACCAGTCAATTTGACTGGTTTGGTAGTTCTAGTGTTAATACAGTAACATGCAGGAAAAGTATCATTGAGTAAAAGTTTGACGAAAATTAAATTTTTTGGTGGAACAAAAGATCACTGTTAAATCACTGTTAACTTATTAACAAAGAATATCTACTCCTTGAGACATTTTGGGGGCAAAATTTCAGGGATAAGTAACAGTGACTTTAAAGGAAAATTTTAGAAAAAATGGTTGAATTGTAATATACAATGTTTATACATAAAATATGTACACTTTACAACCTTGTTTACCACCAAAATCAAAAACTGAAATTCAACGCATAATTAATAATTCACAATGCAAAAAACTGAATTAGAAAAAACACACGTGTCTCCTCCACTTCCTATCGTTTGTTTCTAACATTATAAAAACCTCCACCTCCATAAAAATGTAAAATAACTTCCACATTAATGTACTCTTCCATTAACTTTTTCCAAATCATCCATACGTCAGTTCCCAGCTGACAACGAAATTGCATTTCAGTCCGATTTATTACTCAATTTAGTTTCGCAATTACAGGTCCGCAAAAACACCCCACATCGTTGACTCCTCAGTTCCAACATAAAATGGGTTGTGTATTTTCATCCACAATTCTGTTCTTTCATCACATATGCTTGAACGGATGATAAGAGACAATTTAGCGATTCTCAAAAATCAGCTTTACTTCAATTCGTCGCGTTTGACCGTAACCGAGAAAAGAGTGCACAGTGTCGACACGTGGAGACAGAGTGACGCCCAGCGTCGATATCCTTGAACCTACCCGCGGAATAAGCTTCCTTCGTGGTTGTTTTGTAGATTATCTAGAAGGCCGCGGTCACTATCTCTTCTTTTGCTTCGATTATTGATTCAACGCTGTGTCTATGTCTGCGTTTCGAAGTGTGGAGAAATGTGCATCGACCATTCATTAATTATTTCGTCGAATCCCCGAGGACGTTTTTATACGCGATTATATCACTGGAACGTTTGGAATTGAATGCAGGGGATGAGAATTTTTTTTAATTCGTGAGAGATAGGGTTGTTTTCGATAGACTTATTGAGCTAGATAAATGGTTGGTCCCTAATTATTCTTTCTTAGAAATAATACTATTTAATATATATTGTTGTACATGACGAAATCACAAATATTTGAATAATAGAAGAATAGGGGAAGAACAAATTTTACGTTGTGGTATTTTTTATAAACGGATGTATTGCAAGTCTCTGGAATAAACTTTGAATATTTTGAAAATATTGCCGATTCATCGACAATATTATTATTGTATTATACAATCTTAATGTTAATAATGTTAAATAGGGTTTCAGAAACGTGGAAGATGCGAAATATTTATTATAATTCATTTTGTATGAACTTTATCAATGTACTTAACAGTGAGATTTTTTCTTTAATCTTTTTACATCTGTTTTGCAAAGTGCAAAGTACTGAAGTACATACTGTGTTTAGTCTGTCTGTATAATTACTCCAAGAGAATTATTTGATTAATTGATTTTCCTTCTCATCGACAGTTCATTTCTTTCGAAATATTTATAACATTCGGTATATCTAAATATTCTAGATAAATCGTGTCTAGTTATAATTTTTTTTCCGTGAGATTTTACGCGCAGTTCTTTAGAAAATTGAATATCAATGCTCGTCGGGTTACCGAAGGCAGAAATAAAATTTTGGTTTCGCTCGTAGAAATTGCGAGGGATTAAACGTATTAAAATTGAGTTTATAACGTCAGAAATCAAAGTATGATTGAAATTAAACGAAACGGTTTTACAGATTTAACGCGGCGATGTTTAATGATTTCATATGTAATTATACCCGCAGCACGGTAGCTTTTATGTTAAGCGTAATTAAAATGAAAATTAACTTTCTGAATTTCGATAATATCCACGTTAAAATTCGATACTACAGTTGTCGGAATTACGCTGGAATTTATAGACAGAAATAATATCTCAACTGTCTATAATTCCTCTGGAATGTTCATAGATTTCAAATATTATAAAAAATATATATATATCATACATTTGACATAATAAAATTAATTTTCTAGCAATTCGATCCCATCGTAATTTCAGGTGGCTGCGTTTAACCGCGTATTTCGTGCAGCTTTTCCATCATATGCCAGATTTGTGCTCAGAAAACGAACAAAGAACGCTGAATATAAATTCCTAACATGCCAGTGAGGTGAACGATAACTCACCACGTATCCCCCAATGGTTGCAGCTCGGCATTCTGTAAAAGAACGTTATCCTATTCACGGCTGAGGGTGAGCACAGGTATTTGCAACTAAACAATGCTCCTGTGCAAGAAGCGACTAAAGTGATTTATTTTTTTGTACGTTAAGTACTTCGAATCGGTGTCATAAACGAACTGTACTTGGTTTACTTATTGTAGCCATAATTTAGGTGATTTATTTCTGGGATTTTTGCTTATGCGATGGGGGTCTTTTTATGGCAGTTGCAAGATGCTGGTTGTTGTATGGATTAAAATTTATTTATGGTTTAAGAAAATTAAAATCTGGTAATTGAGAGAAGTAGTAACATCATTAATGGGCGATTACTATGAATATACAGTAATATAATATTCGCTGTTTTTGAATATCTTTGCACAATCAAAATTCTCACAGTAGCGATTTGAAGGCAGTTAACTCGTCTTGATGAAAAACTTTGAAAATATTAATTTCCATGATTAACTGTTTGTCTAATGGACAAAAAAGAAAGTCTAGTACAATGTTAAGAACTGTACTGTAACGTGTGCCTAGGAAAACCCTCAGTTTTTAATTTCTCCCCATTAAAGAATATTTAATTACTAAATCTTATTATCCATGTACAGTAATTTACACTTTTGTTATATATATAACTATAAAAAATATAAATAGGTCAGTACTTTTTTATAAAAAATATCTAGCTGCCTCGCTCGATGCATAAAAAAGTGCCTCACTCTATTTAAAAAAACAAAGTTGACCTTCATACATCCTTGACGCGTCCACCTACGAAAAAACTAGTGACAGCAGATTATGCTCCACTCGATACCATTTAAGTTTCCTATGAAACATTTTTCACTACGTACAACAATACCAAAGTTATCAAGATGTAAAAATCGTCAGAGACATCCTATATATGGCAATTGAAATATTTAAAAAATTGATTCACGTAACAAAAAGCTTATGTCGCGGATAAAAAAAGTTTCTCTATTTTAAGAAAAAGTGTTTAACCAATTAATTTGAATGGTTCCATAGTTCTAATTGTAAAATCCACCATAATTGAGATCTGTCATAAACGAAATAGTTGAGTTTCTTAACGTGAAAGAAGTAGCAATTATGAAAGCTCATTATGCACGCGTGATGATCCATATAATAGTTTCAATCGGATACTGTCGCGACAAAATGGTTAACCGGGAATTTCCGGCAGATACCAATCGCAGTTCAACGTACAAAGCAGACAAAGAAGGCGGTGGATGTGCAAACAGTTGGCAGGCTGCCTGCTGCACTTGACCCTGCACTTGCACCCGATCCCACGTAGATTCTGCACCGACTGCTCGGGGTCACGGTCAATTCCTATTTCCACCGACGACGAACCAACACCTACACCATTCGCATACGACTGCATTACATATCCAAATAGGTGCGAATATTTTGCAATTTATACGCAGACTACGTGTACACGCAAGCTGCACGTTTTGCATGTTCCAAGGTGTACGCATGCGAATGTAAACCGGAGTGCAAAGTTTTCGTGTTTGCAAACTGGAATGATTTCTCTTGAGAAAAGTTCATTTGAAAAAATTCTGATAATTTGACGCAATGAAAACCTATAGCTCTTGGGAATAGTTTGCAGAGATTTGCGAAATATTCTCCATTTTCCACGAATTTACTAATTTATTCGGATTGATTAGTTAATCTACATAAAATAATAAGGTTTTTTCTTTCCCCACTACAAAAGCAATCAGAAATTCATGTGATTTAAAATCCCCAAGGAATAATACAATCTGAAAAGTTGACTTGCGCGAAATTCGTTTTCGCCATTGCAAACGTAAATGTAAATGATGTTCTTTGATATAGTATGAAAAGAAGAATAACTAATAAAGCCCATTTGATTTTTTGCCTTAAATTACTGACTTGACGGCTGACAAGTTTAGGTACAGTTCTGTGTAGCATTAATAATGATATCTTGTGTGTTTCTTTCTGGGGCCTGAAAGCCTGACTTGATCAGCTAAAATTCAATCCCAAAGACACAATAAAAAGTTAATTTGCGTGCTACCGATTCACAAAGGTGTAAAACATCCCCTGAAAGCTATGACAACTACTTTTGAAACACCCTATATATATATGATACTATAGAGTTTCGTATTTCAGAAAGGTTCGACCTTGAATAAATATTTTTCATGGACAGTAAGGGCAAAAGGTTCTCCAATCTTTCATGCTTCGGTAAATAAGTCCCCCTTCCCTCAGCTAGGGTGATTTCTCAATGACGAGGATATTGGGTAGTCACCCTTCCACAAAATTTAGCTTTGTAGCAGAACATGTGACGCACGCCCTTTCGATTTTTTTTAAATTGGGTTAAAAAATTGCACTTGATATCGTGCAACCTTAAATTATTTTTCATCCGTTCCTTAATTCTAGTTCAATACAATAACAAATTGAAATATATTCTTAGAATCATCGTTACAAATTGGAAAAAAAATCACGAGAACAATATTAGCCTAGCTGAAATTTTCTATGGCTGCTCGTTAAATTCCGTTGCTACCTTATTTGCGTCCACTTTTACTTATCAGGCTGCACAAGTGCATTCATTTTCAGTATTTACGTAACGTGGTAGCCAGATAAATATAAAAATCCAAGAAATATCTTACGTTACTGAACCATAAAACCTCACCGAGATACGCTAAGTTATAATTTTACTGTACTTGACACTCTATTTTACAAGTAATTCTAAACACTTTGCCTTTGTTCTTTAGATAAAATCTATCCAATTTTCAGTATATATTCCAAGGTGCTCATACTTCTGTCACATTTCGAAGTTGCACCTTTGTCTCCACTCTTCTTTTCCTACCTGAGAATACAATTTTAAAAGTGTTAACTATTTGTAATTAATACATCAACACTTACTGCATCGAAGATATTTTCAAGTGTACTATTTTGTTTTCTAAATTAATAACTCTTCACCAAAATCATGTAAAATTCCAATTACTTGTGAAAATTCCAATTGTTATAAAATTGCTGAGTACTGTGCTGTTGTAAAAAATATTATCGATATAAATTCTTCGTCAAAAACGTATGAATCAAACACTCTTAGAATATTAACTATGTTTTATTTCTTCATCACGTTCTACCCTGTGCTCGTAACATCTTCTATCATTAAAACTAACTTTCTCCAAAACAACGACAACGTCGACACCATCGTCTTTTGCACGAATCTCACGGTAAAACATTTATTCAACCCCGATCATGGTGTCGTCGTCATACCAAGTAGCAACGATGAATTTGCAAATGAAATTATAAAGATACTCATGGTTAACGATGGTGTTTTAATTTCTGATCGACCGATAGACCTTCCAGAAGAACGTATGCTCAGTTACGTAATAATCGAGAACGATGACTTTACAAATTCGCGAAGGTCGCTTTTCGCGAACGATCCAACCTTACGATATTTGCAATATTTATTTGTGACTAAGAGCGAAGAAAAGAACGTATCTTTGTTCGCGAAAGAGTTGTGGAACATCGGTTTCCGGGACATCGTCTTCCTGATGTTCAATGATGCGAATAACGGAGGGATCGTTTGGCCCATCCTGCAGGAAAGGGAGATTATTTTAAAGTCTCTCGGCTATTGTACATTATCTGGAAATAATGTGGATCAAATTCGCCCATTTCATTCGGACATGAATCGATTTTGTCCGGAAACAGGGTGCTCGTTGACGTATGGGGGTATTACGGGGCCTACGGTGAATTTTTGGAGGAAGGAGGACAAGCAACGACGAAAGAGTGAGTGAGCTTTCTAGTATATCGAAGTATTTTTTTATTCATCATTTTTGATTTTCGTTAACCCCTTGGCGTATAATAATGACTAGACTGCGGATTTTTATGCATTTATGACAAATTCAATACGGCTAAAATATACAAAAAGGACATAATATAAAAATATATCTAAAATATCCAAAGTATGGTATTTGTTGTAATATTTATTGAGTGCAATAAATCCCTAGATAGGTTTTCCTGTCTCACCTGCATTTTTGAAACTTGAAATTTGCATAAACATCCGCAGTCTAATAATGAGTGCTACTCGTGACGCGATAAATGCAACAGTCAATTTTGAAGTGCTCCTAAAATGGTAAAATTGATAATATCAGTGAGTCTTGATAAAATAAAATTGATTCTATGCTATTTAAAATTACGTTAAGTCATATGATGCATCGGAAATTAGGTGCTAGATTATTATTTTAGTAATTAATTCAGAGTTATTACACATTCAGTCACAAAAGAAATGTCACGGCAAGGGGTTAACAATTGTTCATTGTGAGAATCAAAGTAGGTGAATCAAAAATATTAGATTTAGAGTGATTAGAATGTTTTAATATTAGGGTGAAAATGTTGGAGGGTTTCTTTTTGGAATTTTGTTTTTTATTTGTCGTACTGTTTATTTCACATTTTTTATGTTAAGATGCGAACGAATTTCGCTTTGTAATCATATGTTCTTTTTTCTTTGATGAGGGCGTTTTATTTCTTTCGGTAAGGGTTTGACGTTTATGCTTGAAAAACTTTTGTGAAAAATGATCACGATAGAGGAGAATTCTTGGCAAACATTCTACTTTTCTCTTGTAAGCAATGCGTTACAAGAATCTCACTGATTCGTACGATTTATCACCGAAATTCAAATAAAGAGAAGGTTGCCTTTTTTATTGGGATACTTTTTCTATTTCCACAACTGACTATGTACGAATTTATTATATCGATCTGGTTTTTTTCTTCAGCTCGGAACAATTCGGATGTTACGGCATGACATATTCACTTCATAATCAATTCTTAAACAATAACTTTGTTTCTGACTTGTCTAAATCCTACATTTATGCAAAATTTGAATTATTACGTATATTGTTTTAACAAATTATGTTAAAATTTTGCACAATTAAATTTTCTAACGTCACGCATCGTCAGGCCTATATTCCAAAAAATTGCTGATACATAAGAGGAAACATAAGTCCTCTAACTCAAACACTATCTCCACAAGAAGCACTTGCTTCAAACCACAATCCCACATTTTCAAAAACTCACGTTCATTTCCAAATACGAAACATAAGTCCTCTAACTTAAACACTATCTCCACAGAAAGCACTTGCTTCAAACCACAATCCCACATCTTCAAAAACTCACGTTCATTTCCAAACACGAAACATAAGTCCTCTAACTTGAACACTATCTCCACAAAAATCATTTGCTTCAAACCACAATTCCACATTTTCAAAAACTCACGTTCATTTCCAAATACGAAACATAAGTCCTCTAACTTAAACACTATCTCCACAGAAAGTACTTGCTTCAAACCACAATCCCACATCTTCAAAAACTCACGTCCATTTCCAAACACGAAACATAAGTCCTCTAACTTGAACACTATCTCTAAAAAAAGCACTTGCTTCAACCCACAATCCCACATTTTCAAAAACTCGCTTTTAAATACTTCCAAACAGGAAAGATACGTTACGCGAACGTGGGGGAGATGCTCGTCACATACTTCGGAAATAATTACAACATCAGCATCAACACGAATGTAAGTCGCGATTACAACTGGACAATTGGCGTTGAAAAACTCATTAACGCCGAAGTCGACGTAATGAGCGCCCTTGTACCAGCAAATCTCAGCGTCTTGGACGGCGTAGAAATAATTTCCTGGTACATGTACCGGGAAATGTTGTTTGCCGGTCGCGTGCACTTTGAGTCACTCGATAATGACTTAATGAAATTATTTATGCCCTACCATTATATCGTTTGGTTGTGTATCATCGGCTTGATGATCATATATGTGGCGTTAGTCTATACTCTAAGAAGATTCTCAAGCAAAGGTCTCATCAAAGAACGGTTGGAGTTTATGGACGTTTGGGCGATAACCTTGGGACAAGGGCTTACGTTTCCAAAGAAATTTGGATTGCGACTAGTTCTCTTCCTATGGATGGTCTTCTCGCTTTACTTAAATATCACTTATACCAGTACATTTACGAGCTCACTGTCAAAGAGCGAAAGTGAGGTAACGTTGAAGAGTTTAAAGGAATTACGTGCTTCTGGGCAACCCTTTGGTGGTCCTGCTCTCGGACGAAGTTATTTGAAGCATTCTGCCGATGAAATCGGGCACGACTTGTATAAGAGGTGAATTTAGAAGATACTTTATTACTCTCTTACAATTAGATGGAACCAGTGAGATTTTACTGGTTCAACCAGTGAATACAATCTCACTGGCGAACCAGTGAAATTTTCGTCCCCTGCCGCAGTGTCATGCGCTGTGTTTTATTTTTGAATATGCTGGCGAGTGAGATTCACTGGTAAACCAGTGAATTTTGATGGCCACCGAGATCACTGGCGGAACCAGTGAGTGTCATTGGTAAACAAGTGACTTTCCACTGGCGAACCAGTGAAATTCCACTGGTTCGATCTAAGAGAGTGGGGAATGAATTTCAACGGGCTTTCTCCTTGGTATTTTTTTATTTTTTATTGTATTTGTTGGTATTTGAGTTAGTTTTGTATTGATAAGAGCAAAGGGTAGAAACTTCTAGGGATTGATGAAACTATGAGTAATTACTGTTAACTCCTTGTTACTCAGTGATTGAGTAAGTACTTAATTGAGATTGACTCATTATTGATTCAGTGATTACCTAATTACCTAATTGCAAATTTCTTCGTTGGGGACATCGACGGAATTGGTATAAAATACAGTCACATAGTTAAGATTTAGTTATTAAGTAAATTAGGTATAAAAGTTAGAAGGACTCGCTCTGAATCTTGTGAAACTGTTCCTGAAATTTTTGACACTACTTTTTTTCAATTTTCTACGTGTACTTTGAAGAGTGTCAGCGACTGAATTGATCAAGTTATTTGCCCCCTTGTTTTATTAGTTTCGGACAGATTTATTTGACTAGTAGATCTAGTGCTAAAAAGGAGCATTGTAATAATATCGAATAATTCACTATGGGAGTTTCATATCGTTACTATGTAATAAGTAACTACGTCTGCAAATAAAAATATTACCCAAAAGATATTTGGATAATATTAAATGATTTAATACGACATTAATTACTACGAAATCGTTACTATCCAATGATAAAATATTACATGGTATAAGAAGACCATGAAAAAAGTATCAATCCGTAGAAAAATATTATGAAAAGCTTCATGCAAATTAATATTCTTGCAACAGGTACAAAATCATGGAACCGGAAGAAATATTCCAGCATATATTCACGAGCGACACCATAGCGTTGCTACAACGTTTCACGGTGAACCGATTAAATTGGCAAGAACGAATGAACAGGAGTCTACGAATTTACACGCTTCCCAGTCCGATCTTGAAGATTCCAGTTTTCCTGTTCGCCAGGAAAGGTTGCTTCTACCGTGATCCTCTGCGGAAAATTGTTACGAGGTTTCGAGAAACAGGACTCATGAAGAAATGGTCGACCGGGGTATTTCTACTTAATGAAAACAAAGACATAACGATCAATCGATCTAATGATGATATTCTCACCCTGAGGCACCTTCGAGTTCTATTCAACTTGATTTTTCTGTGCCAGGGAATCAGTTGTTTTTCTCTGTTAATTGAAATCATATATGTACGCATTGTACGTCGTAGGGAAGAAAGAAATAACATTTTATTCGTTTCAACGTAGCTGGCAAATAATTATTCGTCTAATATGATAATTCGAATAATGAAAACTCGCGATAATTTTTCTCTTTGATGAATATAAATTACGCTTAAATTTGATATTAGGAAGTCACGTTGCAAAAATGAATTTTTACTGTGTCTCCACATTTTCTTTGTATCAGCGTGATTTTCTTGAGTTGCTGTATTAATATATTAGGAGTACCGAAAAGTAATCAAAAACTTTGTTTTTGCTGCCGAAAAATTAAAGAAATCTTAAATACTAATCAACAAAAAAATTTCCATAATTTTCTAATATTTTTTGCCAGTGTAAAGGTAGTTGTTCGATTCCCTTTTTAAACAAAAGTCCTTTGATTTTTTGTTAAAAAGCGTTTCCAATTACGTTTTCACTTCTCCAATTTTGATTACTTCTCGGCACCCCTAATAATTTTAATGTCACGTGACTGCACGCAATTGTAAAAGTTAAACGATAAATTCCATATGTATATCAAGAACCTTGATGTTAAAGAATTTCTCTAAAATCTCAGACCTTCAATGAAACGATGCCAGCAATCAAAGTTGAAGAATTAACCTTTTGCAACCTTTTATCGAGCCATACTCATTACATTTCTATATGGTAGTTAATTTTCTATCGACCTCATTTCCTGTCTACTCCACACTTTCACTTAAATATTTCTCAATAATTACACTTACTGTTACCACCTTGTAAAAATGAATAATTAATGAAACAAATAATTAATTTCACCAAATTAATTTTATTTGCCTCACAAAAAAATCCCCAAAAGAATTTAAATTGTAAAACGACGAGGATGAACATATTCGTCTGAAGATATGCCAAACACCTATGCATTTTAAGAGTCATATACCAAAACTAGAAACAATGCAATAAAAATACTAAGAACTTTAATAGACGCTCCATGATTCGTACGGAACGAAGAAATAAGAAAGGATCTAGAAATACCGACGGTAATTAACAAAATAAAGAATTACACGGCAAAGCACAAAGCTGTATTAAAAGAAGGTTAAGAAGGAAACATCCGACTGATTTGTAACATAAAATTGATAAAACATAAAAAAAAGGAACCATGACCCTGAGGTAGCAACTCACTCGAGCTAGCTACCCACGTGATACGTAAATGTTATAAAAATTTACCTAATGTCCAAGGACAAATGGTGAAGGAGGAAATAAATAAATAAAAAAAAAAACCTTTGCATTTTGACACTTTACCGACTGGTAGCCGATTAATCGGCTTTTCGGGCCCGACAATTTTGGACTTTTAACTTATTAATTGGTTGCTATTGCAATTAATAAATTATTATTTTTCAGTGCGGTTAACTGTGCCAAGGACTCAGTGAAGAAACTTTGCAATTTTCGAAGAGATATCAATATCAGGGAAATATTTGCGTGCAAGTGATCGATCAGAAGTGGGCAGGATGTTAAAAAATACCGGTCGGTAAAGTGTTAAGTTAATATCTGAAGCAATGTGCTGTTATTAAGTTCTCTGTATAAATATAGTATGCATAAGTAGAGTTTTAATGTAATTCTTCGCGTATCTGTATAGTTCTTCGGGTGACACAAATTGTTACGTCATCACGGTATTTTCACGGTACAGAGGCGTATGAAATTATTCTTCAATCGTGTGTCCCGCGTAGGACGTTTGCATTATCATGAAGCACGTCTCATTAAACTTCACGTTCGCATTCAGGATCAACGCAAGGACACGCGACGAGCTCGATGAAACGAGAGAGAAAGTTTATCCTCGATCTTTTCACCGGCAAATTCAACTTTTCGAACTACGTCATTCTTTTGATCACTGTGGCGATTGAACTTACAATTAAATAGGTCTACAGATGATCAATCCAATATAAAAATATCAAATGAATACGTTTTTTTTGTTTTTTTTTATTATTGTTCTCTGCTTGAGTGCGATCTATCATGCAATGATAATAAGCACTTATTTTGAAAGTTTAAAATGACGTGAGCGTGACGACACTCAAGTGTTTCACTACGATATAATTTAGTTTACTTCACTAAATCTATATGGCAATTGTAGAAAAAATGAATACGTTAGAAGAAAGGAGATAAAAAACTTCGATTTAATCACTTGCGGTGTAGAAAGTAGACGTGGAAATTTGAAAAAGAACCCTTGATACAATCTTGGTAGATCGAGTGTTAAATATTTCAATTCTGTCAAATAAATAAGAAATATTCATTTATTGATTAGCAGAGAAGAATAAAATATGTCAATTTTGCCTTAAAATAGAAATTTTACAAAGTCTATTTCTCCGTCAGAAATGTCAAAGGTATATTCTACTTGTTTTTATATAACGATTATTGAATTTAGGTGTTGTATAAATAACAAATATTCTCTTGCCATTTATATTGTTGATTACAGATATTAAGTAATTTAATTACTGGTACATCTAACGATTCTTAATGCTTTATTTTTAAAAATTATTCGAGGCAATGGAAATATGGTATTTACATGAGACTTTCTGTACGGCAAATATCAAGTATCTTCATTAAACGATTTATTTTCTAGGCATTTCTGAGAATCGAAGCTTCAAAGCAAAATAAATCTCTTTATACATCTGGGAAATAATTCGCTACAGTGTATATTCCGTCTGTGCTTATAGAATTGATTTCTTTCATTCATTTCGAAGATGTCTTTAAGTCAAAAACGAAGGTTCCCTTTAACAAGGAACTTCTCTCGTTATGCGTCACTTTTCATTGACCTTCCTCAGCATTTTCTATCGACTTTCCCACGATTTTTGCGCTTCCACGATATTTCCTGTTAGAACAGTTTAAACCCGGGGCTTTATGGTGGAAAGAAGAATGGCGCGTAACGCCGAGAATTCATTTACTTTACCGTACTCGGGATTCCCCTGAGAACGAAACGTCAGAGTGTTTTACTCTACTCTTTTCAAAACGTTCGACGATGTTGCAGAAATACTTCTACGAAGAAATGGACTTCATTCAATGAAGAAAATCAACAGTGAAGGATTAATGTCGCAATTAAGTCAGTCATTGTAAGGACATTGACGCGGACTCTTGTATATAATTTATCGTACGTAACAGCCTTGCCCTTTCACGGTGGCCTTACTTCGCACGAAATCGTGATAATGTCGTTCCTTTCCGTTGTAGATATTATTTTCACGATATATTTCTCCGTTAAAATGTAATTATTTCTCGAACACGCTAGGACCCGTGTCATGAACTCTTTCACTGCACGAAGGTACTCGTTCTGCTGTTTGGATTTAATACTAAAACTGTCAAATCAGTCAAAATGATTAGTAAACAATTTTTTCTCAACATTCTTCAAGTTTATGGAAGAGTCATAGGATAGATATTCTACGTCTATCTCATAAAATATAAATTATCGAATCGATTGTCTTTAGAATGGCGAATAAGACTATTCGCTTTTCTGGATCCACCGGAACAAGAGAACTTTTACTTTTGAGTAGAAACTTTTACTTTAAATAATTGAAACTTGACGTTGGAACGAGTTTTGAACTTGAAAGAGTTTCAATCGGAATTAGAAATGATTTAGAAATAACTAGCAATGAGCTGGAATTAGAAATGATTTGTGAATTTCATATGAATGAACTGAACCTTGGCGTAAAGGGATACAGGGTTTTTAAAGGTTTTCGGTAAAGGAGTGGAAATAGAATAACGGTGTTTGGAAGTTTACAGGTCAAAGTAGGAAAATAAGGATTTTTGGACTTGAGACGCTGATTCGGGGATGTGTAAAGAATAATGAGTGTTGGGGGCGGAAAATAGGATTTTGGATTTGGGGTGATGGTTGGCAGTGATCGTTGAATGTTGTCGATATACAAAATATTTATAAAGATAGCTAGTTTTCAAAAATATTTATTTAATATATTTAAATATAATAGATTTAACGTTTGTGGTTCTAGTATTAACTACTACGTCATAAAACAATTAAAGTTTTAGATAGATCCTGAGTTACCGAGGCTATGAAAAATTAAGTAGTTTAAGAAAAATCTACTGCAGCTGATCTCACGTCCCAAATTTGAATTTGGCTAGTCCAATACTTTTTTTTTAATCGTGTCAATCAGTTTCGAAATCGCTGCATCGAGAAAAGCGCGTTTAAAGTTTGATCGCATGTCGCAAAGTATATTAACAATTTTGTAAAATCCTATAACTCTAGAAACTTTAAAAATTTTAACTTAAAATTTTGTAAAGAAACTTCTACAAAGTTGATCTACAAGATTCAGTAAAATAAGAAAGATCGAATTCTTTTCTACCATAAAAATGGAACTATTTATATAATAATTAGGAAAAAAATCTCTCTCGACATCAATTTGAAGTCGGACCAGTCAATTGAAAGTTTCATCCTTTAACTCTATATCCATCATAGCTCCACGGAAGGGAGTATTCCCGAAAGCATGTGTTACTAAAGGAAAATGTTCTTTCCCAATTTCCACTGTTCCTCGTTCTTCGTAGGACCTCTCGAAATGTCCCTTTTTTGTTAGCTACGAAGGACATTCGTCATTACTGACTAATCTGATCGGGCAAACTTTTTGTACGTTACGATGTTTTCGTCGAAAGATATCACGTGAGTAGAGAAAACCAACCGAAGGGACAAATTGAGTAAGAAGAGAAGAGGAATGAAAATGGAACTAAGAATCGATATCTCCTTTTCTGCTTAAGTGTGCTCTTTGGTCTCAGACGCACGGTTGCACCCCATTAACGTCACATCCGGGTGGGAGTAACACATTATCCTCCATGTTGCCTAAAAATAGTCCTAATGAATAATACTAACATGGAAGTTTCCTCTTTCACGTTCAATTTTGATTTTTCCAAGAGTGATGAACATTTCACGTAAACAAGCATTTTTTGATGCTGATTGCACCCGATGCCAGAGAATAAATAGATGTTTATGCATTCGCGTTTGACATTAATGTAGGTAATCTGTTAACAAGGTAGGAATATATCTTTTTAGTATAGAAATTCCATAATGGAATCGTTACTCTTTTGAATAAATAGCAAATATTAATTGTTGCATAACATTACGTTTTTAACACTAGATCTACCGACGATTAATTTAATATACTTAAAATTGCCAAATAAATCTGCTCGAATGAAATAAATGAAGGGGCAGAAAACTCGATCGATTCGATCACTTAAAGTCTATCAAATTGAAGTTGAAAATTGAAAAAGAAACAGTCTTAGAAATTTCAGTAATAATTTCAGAAAATTCAGGACAAGTTATTTTGAACAGCTTAGTAGATCTAGTGTTGAGACGTGTTTCACGTAGATGGGGTGAAGATAAAATAAAGGGTAACGTGAAGAACAAAGGTATTTTGTCATAAGGGAATGAAACATTTTCTGATATCAAATTAATCGTGAACGTTGTCATACAGCAGTCAACTACTTTTTTTTAACGCACCTAACATAGATAATTACTACTTATTCTACCATTTCCACGCAAGAAAATAATTCTAAGGTGTAACTTTTGACATGGTGAGTGTTAATAAGACAAATAGTACTTTGCTAACAAGAAAGACATGTTAATCTCCAACAACATGTATCCATCTTTATAGATATAGTATCTACAATATAGATAGATATATCTTATATTCTTCTAATTATTATTTATAGGAAAC
This sequence comes from Cerceris rybyensis, assembly GCA_910591515.1. Lineage (NCBI taxonomy): Eukaryota > Metazoa > Arthropoda > Insecta > Hymenoptera > Crabronidae > Cerceris > Cerceris rybyensis. The sequence goes on from OU342797.1 coordinate 6,278,551, forward strand.
TAACATTCCGACAGTCTCTGCTAGTTGTGAATTAATTAAGATACTAATGACTAAATCAAACACACTGGAAACTTTTCCATTCCTGGCACTTCAATGTCAAGACATCTTCAACGTATTCTCTTATTTCTTCCAAACTATGCACACTACCAACACATATTTCAAAAACACGTCTCTAAATAATCCAACTTCTAAACAAAACCTTCAAGTTCACTCAGATCTATAATTAAAACCATAACAAATACTTACCCGTTCCTAATATCCTTCTTCCTAATGTATCTTTCACGTAACACAGAAATACCCAAAATGTCCCAAATGTCGATCTAAATTCTGCAAAATATTTTTCTTCTAAAAGACTTCTTCGAATTTATCAAGTATATAGAAATATATTCGACCAATCGGGCGTGGGAAGATCAAGTAGCCCGTTATTGATTAGGATAGCGATATCAGATTAAATTGGTTCATTACAATATCTACGTTAACTCGATCGCTTAACAGAAATTGAGGAAGGTACACCGTGGCAGGTCGATCGATGATGATAATCGAGCCCGTATCGGAGTGTCCTCCGACTAATTGCGAACTTCTGCTTCGCATATAGGCATATGTGAATCGAGTATACCTTGTCACGTGCCTATACTCCCTACCCCTTCAATTTTCGGAGGTTTCCCAATTCTACGGCCATGTCTCGCTGTAATTGCGTCAGCCTTCTGTGCAATCGTTGCGATTGAGTTTCCAATCTAGAGGTAATTAATTCTCGATGGATTTACCGTGGAGCCGGTTTACTATTTTTGCTTGATCCCTCTGATTTCCAAAGCCCTTATTTGATATATTCTCTGGTAATAGACTTCAAGTCTTTAACTCTAGTGTTAAGTTGTTAACGTCATACGTAACCAGAAACTATTAAGGAACGAACCTGTCTGCCTATTCTTTCTTTTTCTATTATTTTTAAAAAATAATAAATAGCTTTCTTTATTATCTTCAAACGTGTGGATTTTTGTATCACAGGCCTTAATAGAGAATATAATTTCATTCAACTTGATTAACCCCTTGCACTATCGGTAAACTCGCAAGAATCCATGCCTAAACCGAACGCCCGATATACGATATCTTCCCGAGTTGAAAAGTCCAGCCTAAAAAGAAACTTCAAATCCTAGATTCTTTTGATTTCTCATCTGCCGCTTAATTATGTATACCATTTTGAACCACAAAATCCTCAACTAGTGTGTCTATGCGCCTCAAAGTCCTGTAAATATGATTTTTAGGAGTTATATGGACTGATCAGGTAAAATTTGTATTCCAATTTAATCTGACATCCCCTAAAAATAATTCAGAAGTTCCAAGTCTGTCGACTCATATTCTAAAAATAGGGCTTTCAGGAGCAAGTAGGAATTAAATTATCATTTTATTCCATGTAAATTCTAAATTTCCTAAAATCAAATTAATTTTTAGTATATTGAGAATTTTTTTGGACCTAGATCATTCCACTCCAATTCCAATCCAATTCTAAAATTCCTCATTATAGAATGCCGAGGATTGTTTTGGGCTGTATGAAGCCTAAATTGATCCTAAACTAGGCAAAACTGGCAAAAATTAACAAGTTTAGGGCGATTGTGGAATTAAAATTTGCATTCTTTTATATGTAACATATTTTTTCATATTCAGCCTAAATATCCTAAGTTATTTGGTAATTTAGGAGGATTTTGGGCTTAAAATTTTCGACTCGGGTTGGGACTGACAAAGATTACCGCGCTAATATTTACTTCACGCAATGGAACTTCTGTGAAACTCAAATGAATTTGAATCAAAGTCTAAATTTAATAATCCTGCACGAGGACATACGATCTTATTCGAGATATGAATACTTTGCCCGAGATTAATACCACGAGTCAGACTCGTGGAAATAGTGCAAGGGGTTAATTTCTCTCAAAATGTCTACCGTACTTTTCTTTCACCCAACGTAACCGTAAACCGGAAACATTTATCCCCTTTGGTTGTGATCTTCCCGAAGCGTATCCCGGGTAACTTCACTTACTTCCATCTGTCCATTACAAGCGCCGTCGAACCGAGATTAGGGGTGGCAGCATGCTGTAAACAGAATAACATATACACGAGGAAGAAGGAACGTGGGCAAGCAATGCTCGTAAAACCCCTTTATACCGGGTGTCCTTCCCTTCACGACTCTCTGACATTTGTTCTCTGCCAACGCAACCTGTACGATGCGATTCCAGGACGACGTGACTCTCATATTACTTGGGAAGAAAATCTACCGCTTCTTTTCTCTCGGTTCTTCAAGGTCCTCGCGGACGACGATTTATACTCCTCTATTATATGATTGATGTTACATCGTGATGGTAATCTTCGTAAAACGTTGAGAAGGCCTCGAGAAATTGGGGATGTCTGCGGAAACGCTTGGGATTCAGATAAGGGCGTGGAATGAGAGGTAAATCGTTCGGATGCGATTAGAATGAAGATCGAAATTCAATGATTTATAGGATACTAAGAGTTATTGATAGGGATTATTGATACAGTGATGACTGGATGGAACCTTGAACTTTGACGTGGTAGGAGTTGTTTGGGAATTTTAATGTTTCTGATTTAATTTGTTTTATGCATTTTGTGTACGAGTTGCTTTTTGTATTCGGGGTGGTTTGAATAATTGAAGGGGTGGGAATAGATGTTGATGTAGTCTATTACATTTTTTGGAGATTTTTGGATTAATTGGAGATTAGTAATAAATTTTGATTAGTAAAAAATTGGGTTAACTCTTTGAGGCACAGTGGGATTAAAAGTGTCCCAACTCTTTGATGAGTGAAGATGCATTGTGGGAGATTTTTCGTCCCACCTCGATAATTTATATCGTTATATAACTTTGTCAATAAATATAAACCAACTTTATTCACTTAAAAGAAAAAAAATGCATGTGCAACATGGGTCCTTTTATTTTGCGAATTCCTGTACCTCAAAGTTTTAATTAGTAAAAAAGATAATTGTACTGATTAAAAAAAGTTGTGAATATGGTACGATAATTGTTTATGTTGGATGAGAATATTTTATTGTTATATTGTAAAGTTTTAACGAAGGCAGATACGTGATGTTAAGGAAGCTTCAGTAATAAATGGAATCGATGGGTAGAAAAGTGGAAACATGTTTTTAAATCACCAAGGATGAATACATGGTCTTGTTAGAGTACCGTCTGCAATTTCCTCAATAGAGGTTTCTGTTCTCGCATATGCTAGCCAAGAATTTTTGCTTTCTTGTTTTCAGAATATATTCGTTTTCCGCTAATTAAACTTGATTAAACCAAAAGTATTATCGTTTCGGTGTATAATTGCAGTTGAGAAACAAAATTTTCCGGTCCACTGGCAACTCCATCCTAAAGACAAACTACCTTATCTTTGATTATATCATTTCCGAATGCAACGATTTAATGAACAAATTAATGAACCTCCCATAACTGTATTTAAATTAAATTTACTGTTCTTCATTTGTCATAATTTACTGTCACACTTACTGTCCTATTTATTATCAGTGATAAAAGAAATACACTGTGTATAAATTAGTATATTTTAATATTCGAACATTCTGATATATTTCATTTATCTTCCTTTCATCAACAATAATAACAATCTCGAATAATCGACATTAAAGGCAGCACAAGAACTGCATTAAAAGTGTATCGATCAAATTCTAATAAACTGCTAAAAATTCATTTGGTAATTGGATCTAAGAAATGTGCTATCTATAAATTAGAATATATGTTTTTTGATAATGGAATATTTTAATATCTTCCATTTATCTTCCTTTCATCAACAACAATAACAATCTCGAATAATCGACATTGAAGGCAGCACAAGAACTGCATTAAAAGAGTATCGATCAAATTCTAATAAACTGCTAAAAATTCATTTCGTAATTGGATCTAAGAAATGTGCTATCTATAAATTAGAATATATGTTTTTTGATAGCGGAATATTTTAATATCTTCCATTTATCTTCCTTTCATCAACAACAATAACAATCTCGAATAATCGACATTGAAGGCAGCACAGGAAGAACTGCATTAAAAGTGTATCGATTAAATTTTAATAAATAGCTGAAAATACGTATCGTAACTTGATCTAACGATAAGAGGCGACTCTATGCTTGGATGAAAATGAACTTTTTGTTAAAAGAGCGTGGGTAGTTGAATAATCGTATCACGTGCAGCGAGAATGTATTTCTTGCATAAACGTTACGTGTGGCATCGGTTCCATTAGCTACCCTTCGGCAAGGGGTACGAGGATTTGGCAGAGATCCAAATCACTTCGACCATCTGCCTGCAAAACCTTTCTCCGCTCAAGTCTCTTGAAATTTTTCGCCCAACCTTCGATGAATGTTGATTGCTAACGAAGTCTGCTTTCCACCAACGATACATTTGCTATATTGCTCTCTGTTATCGTGGATATCATTCCATTTACTTTCTACTATTTCGTACCGGGAATTTCGGAGAGGCCATGCTTTTATTTTTTATCGTTCTGACGTGAATGTTGTAGAATTGACTTCTAGAAATTCAAACAATACCTATCCAGGGTCAGAATGAAATTGTGGTACGATTGAAATTTAAACTTTTCTGATATCTAAACCGAACATTTTTTTTTTATATTTATAGGTGTGTTATGGTGTACGAGATATATATTTAATCTGATCTTCATTCAAGGGGCGTTAATTGAAAATATTGATGCAAATACTTTTTATATTATGGGTACCGAGAATTAACCCCTTGCCGTACAATAACGAGTGTTGCTCGTGACGCGATAAATGGAATAGTCAATTTTGTAATGCTCCAAAAATTATTAAATTAAAAATATCAGTGGGTCCTGATAAAATAAAATTAATTCTATGCTATTCAATATTACATTAAGTCATATACTATATCCGAAATTAGGGGTTAGATTGTTATTGCGATAATTACTTCAAAGTCATTGCACATTCAGTCACAAAAGAAATGGCACGGAAAGGGGTTAATGTTGTTTTTTTGTATTAGACTCAAAAAAATAAATTGGCAAAAAGTTATTATTTGTAATGAATGATCTAATCACCCTCGTCATCAACGAGGGTTGTTCCATCTAGTGTGCAAATTTTCAATGCTTTATATTAGGGGTACTAAGAAGTAATGTCGTTTTTTGCATTAGACTCAAACAAATAAATTAGTAAAAAGTTTTTATTTGTAATGAATGATCTAATTATCCAAGTTATCAACGAGGTTTGTTGCATCTAGTGTTCAAATTTTCAATGCCATATCGATAAAAATCAATTGGTTATCGAACAAAATATCTGAAATAACGACCTTACTTTTCGGACTCCCTAATAATTCTATTATTGGTTTTAATTATGTGTATCAAATATTGGAAGCTTATTCAAATATCATGGAAATCAGTGTCATTTTCCTATTGATGTAATTCTGGGCTCACTTAAAACCAGAGTGAGTTGAAACGCTGGTAGAAATCGATATACTTGTACGTATATTACTTTGAAGATGGACATTATGTAACAGTAGTAAACAATTTATTCCGTGAGAGTCTAACTGCAACATGTTGCTTTCCTTTTGTTACTTATGCAATAATATTCTGCGTTTCGCCCTAGCAACAGATGGTACACATTAAAAATATAATATCAAATTGCATAAGAATAAAGAATAAAAATTAAAAACTAAAGTTCCATGTAGTAACAATAAAGCAGTAATATAATCCACGGAATAGAAGTTCCCTCATGTTACACAAAAAATTAAATCATTACGCCGGATTATTTCATTATTAATTTTAATCCTTAAATTAATCGCTACTTCTTTAAAATCCATTTAAACATACAATTCTATTTCCACCAACAATTTTCATCCATCGTTGAACAATTTTCAAATTCAGCACGAAAGTACATCCAGTTAATATTCAGCGAACAGAGAACGGAATTATTAAACAAATCATGCATGTAAACATTTAACAAAATTCAACCCTCAAATCCATTGCCTCCGTTATTATTTAATAATCGCAAAATTTCATCCTTAAATAAATTACACAACGACTAATCATACGGTTCATTATATCACGGTGACCTTGACCGTAGTTATCGAGTTTTTTTTTCACTGCGGTTTCTTTTCCGGATCGAAGAGTCTTTAACGTAATTCCTCGTAATGCATGCTACATTATCAGCAATAACGCGATGCGATTGAAGCAAACAGGAGGAGTCTTTGCGTATTTGCGATTAACCCTGAAACTCGAGGGTGGAATATATAGTTCAAGGTCATAGCTGAAGAACATGTCTTCGGATGTACGTTGAACGAAGGAAATTAGGGGAATAAAATATCCAGACTTCTAGCGAGGAAGATCGACGAGATCGGTAGCTCCTTTTCACGTTCTTTATTCGAACAATCGACTCGATATTGCATCGCTAATCGACAAGCGTGTGAGCTGTTTACACACAAATGTTTGAGAAATGTAGTTCATGGTCGAAGCAATAAACCGTAACAGCCACATAGGGAAATAATAACGCTTTCACGTTGAGATGTTTTGTTTTGGATGGGGATGGAATAAATTTCGTAGTTTCTAGGAATGCAACTTTACCCCTTTTCCTGGGAATTTTTCATTAACCCGAGGGAATCCGGAGGGGATGAGGTGTCTTGCGATTTTTTTCTAATTTTGCAATGGTTATTTCTTTTTTATTTATAATTATTTGATGTATTATTACTCTTTGGTGAATTATAATTGTTCGATAAGTATTCCGAAAAGATTAACTGAATTAATTTATTGTTTAACCCTCTGCGGTGCGAATTATTTTGTTAATTTCGAAGTGAGCTTAAGAAAATTAATTTCACAACATTTTCTATCATTGCTGTTAATTCTGTTTTAATAGTAGGAATAATTACAGGTAAAAACCTATGTCAAACAGAACAAAGGGTTATAGTTATTCTAATACACTGTAATTAATCTCGGAGGAAATTTTTTAATTCACTATTGTCAAGATTATTAAAAATCGTGAATTCATATTGAAGACAATGATTGAATTAAATTAAATTTTAATTAAATCGATAAAAAGTAATTTGGAGTTTACAATATTCTACAGGAAATTGTTAAAAGATTAAGAGACCATTTTCAAAAGAATATCGACATTTATACCAGAAATTCTTGAAATCCTCCTTAAGATTCCGAGTCTAAGGTATATTCATATTTCAGTAACCCTTAGAGAACGACAGTCACTGAATTTTTGTCATTCTCCAGGAAAAAATTTCATTTTTAAGTACGTCTTGCTTTATCCATGATACAAAGTCAAAAACTATGTGCATTATTCGTGCCAGGACGGAGAAGAAGTTCGAGCTCTGTGTAATATTTTGAAAAATGCACAGCTCGAGCTATTTTTAAACACATCGTAAGATCAAGTAAAAGAATGGGATTAAAGAATTGTCAAATTAACGTTACACGAATGAATTGCGTACACGCGAATGTTATAAGGACCTTTAAAGAGGCCGTGAAAGTTAAGAAAACGAAGCTGCAATCGCCACTCTAATTAAACGAAGTGCATTCTTCGTTTAGAAATTGTCTTACTTAGCAGCTTTCCCTGGAATTTTAAGATCTTCCGCAACGACAATTCGTATCTGCATCTCACGGTGTTGCAATTGCCATAATCCAACGCGAATAGTTTCTCTCGAGAAAGTAACGAAAGGAAGTTTATTCAAATATGATGAAATGGAAGTAAATCGAAGTTTCATTTTGTCGAATGTACTTGAGATTTTTTTAAATTGTAAACGAATCTTTTTCCAGATTGTTTGAGTGCTTTTTTATCCATTGAGAAGTTATAATTATGGTGCAATTATGCCATATTAAAATTCTTACATGGTGCCAGAGGTATTATTTATCTTTTATATTATTTCAATTACGTAAGTCGAAAGGGATTTGTAGAAGTAAATAAATGTTGCTTCTCGATTGTACCTTGAGTAAAATTACAATTTGAGGTAGCAGTAAATTGGGATGAAATGAAAATTTAAGTGTACGTCTCAATAAATAATGAAGAATAGTGTAGGAACTATTCAATTACTTATACATAACAATTTTAACCCTCTGCGGTCGAATGTCACAATGTCACAATTGGCTTTCTTATAATTATCATGTAAGTGTACGGAATCGCTCCATATATTCGTGAAAAATTATAATTTCGAAAAATTACAAAAATAAAAGTAGTGTAAAGTTAAAAATAGTGCCCACGGTAAAGTGTACCCTTCATTGACCTCTGCAACCTTGTGGTACCACAAGTTACATCTATCCTCCTACTCTTCCAAGTTTCTTTTTTAACTTATCAATTTTCAAAAGTTACAAAAAGAAAAATAGTGTAAAGTTAAAAATAGTATCCACGGTGAAGTGTACCCTTCATTGACCTCTGCAACCTTGCGGTACTACAAGTTACATCTATCCTCCTACTCTTCTAATTGTAAGTTTCTTTTTACACTTATCAATTTTCAAAACATACAAACTTCCAATCCAATCAAACGCTTGTAAATTCAGTGAAATACATTATTTAAAATTCTAACTTTAACAGTTTCCAATGTCGTTTCTTATAAATAATTTCGAGACACGAGAAACAATTCTAATTAAGAGTAATATAAACAAGAAAATATATTTCATTAATTGAAACAATGTAAAACTGCACAAGTAGAAAAACTGTTTTAAAATTGCACTCTCAGAAAAAGCCAGAATTCAAGGCATCCATTGAAAATATAAATCAACGGTCACACCGCAATTTTCCACGCGAACGCTGAATGTTTTTGTGTCGTTTGGCGGATCGATTGAAAATCGCTGACGAACATCCGCGAAAAAATCGTCGGGGATCGGGCGTGGCGATCTTTATCGTTTTCCATTTGCACAGACGTGTGCCTGTTGAATTATTCAAAGGCTCTAAGTGCAGCATACGAGTAATGGAAGGACCTGTACAAAGAGAACAAGAGAGATCGAGAAAAGAGAAAGAGAAAAATCGACGAGTCTCAATGGAGCTCGATCATATTATCTCTCGCAATTTAATACGAGGCAGAATGCATCCCACTTTGGATTGAATCGAAGTGCAAACGGCTTTGACGTGAAGATCTTGCAACCGTGAGAACGAAAACTGGGTCATTTCAGCTGCAAATGAATTTTTTTTCAATTGCAATGATATCGTGATAATCTTTCACTTATTGGATCTACTTTCTATATGTTGAGCAAATACACCGTTTTCTCATCGATTTAGAAACCATTATATCACTTACATCATTATCAATAAAAGAAATTTCATCTTCATGAGATCCCAAGAATTTTTATTATTATTATAACATAAGGGACTTTTAGAAATTTTTAGTTGTACTTAAAAAAAAATTGTAGAACTTTTTAAAAATGAGAATTCATTGTTATTTTTGTTCGGGGGTTGGTGAAGACTCTGTTCTAACTCAGGCTATGAAACTTTAGGTAGAATATCAAAGGAGATACTCTTTCCAGAAAGTTTCATGCAAGGAAGTACACTTAACTTTTCCGACCATCTATTCTATGGCTCTTATCACATATAAATTTCATTATTATTAAATATGCACTGGTAGAATTTTAAACATCGATTGTTATATCTTGGTCTCCTACCTCTTATCTTCTTTACTTCTCTTGCTAAGATATCTGTAATTTCGTACCGCAAGGAATTTCTCTTTGCCTTAAAATAATGCATAAAATCATATACTTTAATAAGCTATATAGATCAAGTGTACAAGAATCCTACAAGACAGGATAAATAATTAATTATAAAATCGTAATTTTAATATCGTAATTTAACGACGCCAATATTTAGTTATTTAATATTAGAACAAATCTCCAATTTTCACATCACAAAAACTTCGTTTTCTACCACCACTTCAAAGATACCCCTACTTCAAAAATTCTCCAAAACTTGTAACCTAATTTTAATCAGTTTCATCAATTCAATCACACTATCAACAATGACGAATAAAATATCTTGCTCAAACTATGTTCTCGTTTAATCCGTTTTCTACCACTATTCCAAAGATACCCCTACTTCAAAAATTTTCCAAAACTTGTAACCTAATTTTAATCAGTTTCATCAATTCAATCACACTATCAACAATGACGAATAAAATATCTTGCTCAAACTATGTTCACATTAAATCCGTTTTCTACAACTACTCCAAAGACACCCCTACTTCAAAAATTCTCCAAAACTTGTAAACTAATTTTTATCAGTTCCATCAATTCAATCACACTGTCAACAATGACGAATAAAATATCTTGCTCAAACTATGTTCACGTTTAACCCATTCACTGCCAACTAAGAGATATCTCGTGGTTGCACTGTAAGTTTCAATCAATAAATTGGCAATAACACCTGAACGTGTATAGCATTTTTTAAACAAAAATGTTCTTGATATCATTCCAAATGTTGAGATTGTATTTCTGAATAATTAAATTAATGTTTTAAAAACTTATTGTCTACTTCTTAAATTTTATCACGTAAGATAATATTTACTCAGTTTTTCTGGCATTGAATGGATTAATCCGTTTTCTACCACTATTCCAAAGACACCCCTAATTCAAAAATTCTCCAAAACTTGTAAACTAATTTTTATCAGTTCCATCAATTCAATCACTCTATCATCACTGACGAATAAAATATCCTGTTCAAACAATGACCTCGTTTAAACTTCCCATCAATGATGTCTAATTCTTAATAAACTTGTCGTTATTATCGTTTATCACGGTACACAGTTTAATGCTGATACCGGCTCGTCCGTTGCCGTGTCCGTTAATCCCGAAAGTGGAATCCTCGAATGAAGGGGTCAGAAATGAACGGGGGTGGATAATCGTGTGCGTCACAGAGTGCTTAAAACTCACGTACGGTACATACGCGTGATTTAACCCTGACACACATGGCTCACGCAGGGTACGCAGATTCGATGTGGAGAGGTCAGATATAAACTGCTGGCGCCGTCGAATGGGCCTGTTTGAACGTCGAATACTTGTTTAATTGACCTCGATGCGTTAGCTTAAACAATGCCCTAAACTTGGAACGTTTATTTCTGTCCTCGTTAGAGGCTACACCGATTGTATCTACAATGTCTTTTTTTTTTGAGACGTTCAGCCGCACGGTTTGAGAGGCGATCAGTTAATATTGGAACACTTTGCGTGTTTAACCCTCTTGGTGATCGTGAAATGTCTTGGATCTTTCTATTATAAAATTACCAGAAATATCTTCGAACGATATATTGGATTCTCACGGGAGCGTAGATAAGTTGTTTTAAAATAATGTTTAGAGAGTAAGAGTTATTACGGTATGGTAGCTAAATAAATTTTTCCAATCAATTGACAGCTAGTTATAATTATTTTCTTAATACTTTGATATCGCATATTTCTTTCTTTCTTATAGTAACTAATTACCAAAGATTTCGACATAGAAAATACTAATTAACACTAAGCGTACCGACACTTTGCATATATATATATTCTTATCATAAGGGGTTAACACTTTAAGCGCCACACCGGTCCCTAGGGACCAGGCGTTGACTTTTCGTTTATGACGACGCTGATCAATGAAAATGTGGAGTTAAACACATTTAGTGTTTACACAATTAGTGGAGTTAAGTATAAAATAGAACATTTTATCAAAAATGAATGTAGTATGTTAAAACAAGTAGAAAGATATTTTTTCTAATAAAGGGCCTAAACGGAAAGTGCTTTAAGAACGAGCGTGCTGCTTAACGTGTTAAATGATCCCCCGTGATACGTAAGATATGCAAAGAATATTTATCGGTAAAAAATAACATAGGAGAAAATGAAAAGTGAGAAATTTAATCATCAGATAATTTAAGAATTTACAAAGTATCAGATGAGCGAAAAAAATAATAATGAATGTATAATCTTAATACTAGAAGTACCAAGAAATTCAAAATGAATTGTCCCAAAGTTCTCCTAGTTCATAAGAAGTACATTTTATACTTCTTAATATCCCTATTCCCGAACTACTTATTTAATACATTGAAATATAAAATATTTAACATACTAACTATCATGGGACGCTATTGAATTCAATGAAATTTCACGTTACGTTTAAATTGCAATTTTTACAAATTTTCAAATTTACTTAATATTTAAATATCAGGGTTAGAAAGATAAAACTCTGCTGAATATCTATTTATCAGTATCTTTAGAATCTCTGCCTTATAAAAATGTGATTTTAATTGAAAAACTGTCTAAAGACACTAACTAACTACCGGTGGCGTTCAACGTGTTAATGTCAGTCCTCCTAGTATTAATGTCAATTTTAACAGCAGTCACATGACCCCGCTTTAGTGTTAAATTGCAAAATTTAAATTTACATATACATACAAAGAATTACAAAGGAAGTATAACCCCCGATCTTTTCGAGAAACATCTGCAGCGAATTTTCTGTAAACTTTTTACCTTCAACTCCCAAGCACATTATGCAATACGGAGTTAATTTGAGCAGAGTTAACAGACAGCTCGTAATGAGCAACGTGTGCTTGCATTACGCTCTGAACCTGGATTTGTAGCGTATATAGTAATAGCGGAAGTTATTGACGATAACTACCCCAGAGTCCCTGCCTGGGGCTGCTTCCTGACCCAGTGACGTTAGCAAAGCGTTACATGCCTCAAAGATGTCGACGGTATCTACGAAAATTAACGGGAACACGACAAAGTTACCGAAGTCTCTACCGGAACAGTTTTGAATTTAGTCGCGTCAGTAGCTTCAACTACTTTTGCATCAGACGGGCTTTCGACGTGGATAAAGAGCTTTCAAAAAAGTAATTTTACTTTATCTATCGTAAACGATGCGTGAAAGTATACTTGATGTAACGTAGACAGTTTCAAGTATCTCAATTGCGTTCTAACTTGGTTTCCATCTGCATGAATCCTCGGGATGGAAGTTCCAAATGGAATTTTATGCTTGAAAAATCTCGATTAAGGCTACCTGCTTTTTCGAAGCCACCTAAAGTTTCGTTACTGTCTGGCTAAGTGGAAAAAATGCTTGAAGTTTGCGCATGCACTCTTCGTTTGTTAGTGACACGCTAATTTCATTCTGGACTTTCTTTTCAACGTTGGAAAATTATGATAGGAATTTGAAACAATTAGCTTGGATGCGTTTGTTGTTCATGTGGCTTTTAGACTTAGGGGGTTTTGCCACGCTAATTTAATTAATGGAGATTGTAGAATATATTTCTCTTATACTACTGTCGTATAATTGAAATACTATGTATTTGGATTATATAATAGAACTGTCAATATTGATTTACTTTGATCACTTTATTTTGTTCATATTTTCCAATTGTCCAGGTGTGATAACTGTTATACCATTAACTTCCCTTGTCAGCTTCTATTTTAAAGATTATTGGAAATTCTCTTCAGGAGACGGAACAATTATTGGAAAGAATCGATTGCACGCGGACAAGCGAACGTAATTGGGACAGACATATTAATTTATTTGCAGAAGGTGAAGACATATCAAGAATAATTAGTCTGCCAATCCAGATGAAATAATCAAAAAGGACTGTACAGAGGAAGGCGCTATTTAATTCAACCAAACAATAAATTCACACCTACTCTCATAACAAGTATAATAATTATTAAATGATCGTGTACAATTAAAATCTGAAATAATTAATATAAACGTTATTACTATCCACAGACAGTTATTTAAATTTTTCTCTTTTCAACGAAAAATAGTTATGCGGAGACGAGAAATATAATTTTATTTTTCAGAATAATTTATATTACTTATCTCCGGTTAATCGTTTCGAATTCATTTATCAACAATGATTTGTATACTAATATTATTTTCTCTACTCGTTAATTTTATTTCTATTGTTATCACCGTTTACGAAAGCAGTTTATTGTTCGTTTCTCCCCTTCGATAAACGGAACATTGAAAAATCTCGGCTAAGGTCACCGACCTTTCAGATTCTCCTAACTAACTTTCCGACTTCTCCGAGGGAGCCACTTCGAACAACTTTAAACATTAAGCCTCTTTATGGTGACAAGTAAATTAGCACGTGCTTTGAAATCTATGGAGGAGACACTCGAAACTTTTCGATCGCAGGGAAAAGCTTTTGAAGGCAAAGATTTTACGATTACCCTCGTGGATAGGCTTTTTTCCCCCACGAAACTCGAGTATCTCGGCCAAGGTTGTCGAATCTCATGGTTTCCGACAGGGGTGGCACCCTATGGTGAAAGCGAAGAAATATCGCGACGGTACTTTGAGCTCCTTCGTGCGAAACGATGCTCGTGCGAGGCTTTGACACCAAAAAGTCTCGAAGTTATGGTAAGAATAAATTCTTGAATACATCCAGTTCCATTTATTCTAACTGATCTTTCAATTTTCAAAAGTCAATTTGCAACAAACACTTTGTAATTTTGGTTTATAGATTTTTGAAATGATTTTACTAACTCTATTTATTAAAAATATACGTTATTCTTGTGTAGAAAGAAGGAAATAATCAGAAAGTAGTTAAATAATTTGATATTTGTAACGAAAGGTTGCAAAAATGTTTGACCGCAAGGGGGTTAATCATCGGAGTATAACACTGTTTCGTATTTCATATATTTTAAGACTACGCTATCGACGAAGATAAATGCTGAAATTTCCAGAATAGCAGGCTCGAATTTCTATAGCCATTAATTGTTCCCCCCATGATATATGCCTGCACGAACTTCCGCGATTCTATTTTAAATTGCAGCTCATCGCCGAAATAACCAATATTGTTGCAGTATTGTTAATATTACTACAATAGCAGTTAACGAATTTTTGCTAATCTACAACACGTGTCAATTGTTATAAATATTAACACAAGCGATTTTACAGTCCCCAGATATGTATTTTGTAAAATCCTCAGCTTGAAATAAATATTAAATTATCTTATAAATAGTTCTGGTTAAACTGTAATACATAATAGAGCGATACCAACATGGAGAAAACATTACAATATTGCAAAATGATTAATTTAATATATAGTAAGACACTAAATAAATACCTTAACACTCTATGAGCCTCTGTAACTTTGAGATAGTGCAGGACACATCTAAACTTCTATTCTTCAAAGTCAAATTTTCAAGTTTGCCAAATATTATAATTTACCTCGCGAATACTATGAAATTCTTTATAATCCAATATTTAAATTCAGGTTTAATCAATTATTTAAAATACTATTTTCATAATTTTCTAATTATGCTATCGTTAAACTGATCTTCGGATACCAAAAAAAATCCATGCTATAGAGGGTTAAGGAGAAATAACTGAGTAAATTAAGAAAATTAAACGATTCAATTAACGTTTTACAAAACAAACATAGAAAAATAAACAAATTAAATCTCTTTAAATTACTGTAATTTTTCCAAACATTGCAACCGGAGTAATTTTGCCTGCCTTGTCAGATCTAATAATAATAATAATAATAACCTTTATTTCAACGAAATACAGTTGACAGATACAAAGTAGATCAATAGTTTAAACCAATAGGTTTGTCTAACATTCAAACATAACGCACTACTTAAAGACTAATGATTAGGCTGGAAATAATTTTAGAGGAAAAATTTTCGTGAAAAAAAACCTCAGCTGAAGCAGATCTAATGTTACATACATCCAAAAATAAGAAGTTTTAAAATTCAGCCTCATAAATTCAGACTCAAAGAATCAAGGTCGAGAAAGAAGTTACAAAATCGCTCCAAGAATTTCGCCTATCAAGAATCCTTTCCCGCCATAATTTTCACCAGGCAACCAGTTAAATCCCGATATTCGTAGGTTCCTTATCTAGATTTTTCTTAGTCGGATTCACACGGTTCCTTTTATTTTCCTTCCACGGTACTAAATCCCAGCCAGACGATGATAAATCAAATTTCAAGAATGCGCAACCCTCTTTCAACGCCCGCAGGCACTTTCCTGTTCTTTATGGGGGGAGGGGGTGGCGTCGCGATAACGGTCGGAAAACATTCCCCGTGGGCGCAGAGATAATCCGCTAGTGGTCCATTTTGAATGCAAGAGCAGCCGAATTTGCGATAGATATCATCGAAGAATCGTGAAAGACGAGGAAAGAAGGAAATGGTGAAGAGCCATTGAGCTCGTCGTAAGAAAAAGGACGATTCTATTGTCGCCGGTAATCGCATTTCGATTCTTAGACGGGGATTTTTTGTTGCCTACATTTCGTCTGGGACGTTAGAAAATCAAATGATCGGTCTTCGACGAGTAATGAACTTTTTCTTTGCACTTTTTCTCTATGCTTTTTTTTTGCGCGTCTGCTTGAGCTCTGGAGAATGGCAACGCACGTTGATACATTGTCGGGAGAGATTGGATACGGTGGAAAAAAAATCAGTTTTACGGTACCGTGGAATATTACTTTGATATCTTGCTGTTGACTGCGATCATTTGGTTTATTGTGACTCAGTCAAATAAATTGATCATTTTTATTAATGCTGGGGAGATTTACGTCAGACGATTGAGGAGGTATGGACTTTATTGCGAGGAGATTATTAAATTGTTTATTTAGTAAACGTTCAGCTAGGTATCCGTTATGTATTCGACCTTTAAATCTACAAGTTGAGACTTCTGTTTACAAATGTTCTGTTGCTGCTACTGTTAGAAGATAAACACGTAGGAAAAAGATGAATAAAATAATTCTCGTGAGTTACATTTCTTAATATTTCTTCCGTCTTATGTGATCTACTTTTCCGTTAATAATCTAACTGTTCTTAACACTAAATTTACGGCTGCTAAATCGAGTATATTTAAATATATCAAACAGATACGTTGAAAAAAGATGGCTAAAGAG
Source organism: Cerceris rybyensis (assembly GCA_910591515.1). Taxonomy (NCBI): domain Eukaryota; kingdom Metazoa; phylum Arthropoda; class Insecta; order Hymenoptera; family Crabronidae; genus Cerceris; species Cerceris rybyensis. The sequence continues at coordinate 6,295,376 of OU342797.1, forward strand.
GCAATATGTAGGATCACTTAAGTAATTTGTGTATTATTATATACATATGAAATATCTACTGTAATGCTGCTTTATAAATTTCAGAGATACTTCGAAAAAAAGTAGGAACCCGTTAATTTGACTGCTACCGTAGATCTAATGTTAAATATCAAAGTATTATTAAAGTAAATTCCACCCTGCCGTTTTCTATTAAACATTACAACTTTATATTACAAGATAAAGAGAACCAAGTATAATGAATTGAACAAATATAATTAAATGGAAATTCATAGTTTCCACAGTTTACGCAGTCAAGGTAAATTTTCTGGCAAAATTCAGGAGGATCGTGGCAGCGTGAAATTAATTTTCCTGGAAAGGCGTTACCTCAGCTGAAATTCATCCTTTTTGTTAAACCGCATCTTCACCTTCTTGAGAGTAAGGTGTACGTATTTTTAAGTCCATTATTCTTAACACAATGCCTCATTATAATACTTCAGTCACCTCGTTCAACCGACTGCCTCTCCCCAATTAAATATCGCCTCGAGGGAGTCCATAGATAAAAAGTACGAGCTCGGCATCTTCGGCTACGAGAAAAGTCATCCCGGTATGAACATATTAGCGGATGCATAAGAAAGAACGAGATTAGCTTAAATTTACGTTTTCCTACACACTTTTGAATTTCTTATTCAATTAACAGTAAAATTGTATTTTTTGTCATCGTATAATGTACTCCTTTTCTTTCTTGTTTGCTTTTCGGATTATCCGGCTTTAGCTATGGTGACCGCGTAGATTTTATTATTTTATGGGGTTTTCGAACTGTTTAGAATGTGAACTATTAAATGATAATTAAAGATGAATTTTTCTGAGATGTCGAAGGAGGATTTTAACTCGGGTCTACTAATTACGAATCGAAGGTTTTACTTCCTTATATGTCGTATCCTCATTTTTTAACCTTTTGTTTTACAATTAAATATGACAATTAAAAATTTTTTTAAATATTATTAAGTGGATGAATTCTGTACGATGTGGTACAATTGGATCCCTTAATTTGATTTTAACACTACATTATCAACGCCGTGAAAATGACTTCCCATGAATTTTTTGAAAATGTTCCTGGAACATAGTTCCTCTAGGACTATCTCGAAGACTTCGAGTGACTAAATCGATCAAGTTTTCTGTCCTCTAAATTTATTTTACACAGACTGATTTATTTGACTATTTGAAATGTATTGAATCGGTAATCAATATATTTTTGGTAGATCTAGTGTTTATCTACATCCATTTTTATCTAAATCGCAACAGTATATATATAAATGAAACTGCTAAGTACCTTTACAGAAAATCAACGAATATAATCTGAGAATTGAATTATTTAACACTAAAACTACCGGTGTTATGTCTACTCATATTTAGAAACACCGAATAAGTGTTTTGGGAAAAGAGGAATCAAGAGGAGAAGCGATAGTTAATTAACTAATTTACGTTTCATAAGATAGAAATGGAATTTTTTCTTCATAGCTCTCCTATTAATTTAGGCAATTTTTAGAATAAATTGGAAACCGGTCATTTTGACCGGCTTGGTAGGTTTAGTGTTAATAAATCACATTTTGAAGAAAAAAAAATTATATTCTCAAACTATATTAAATAATCTGTATAACAATCTCGAATGAAACCTACCACATTTTCTACAGTACTCTCCCTATTATATATTTCCAGTGACACTTACAAATTATACTTGCTCTTGAAAAATTCAACGTTCCATAAACGTTGAAAAACATTCGACATCACGTGCGTTCGATAGAATGCCACGTGCTATGGTGTGCTTATCGTACACTATAATCTTTCCATGCATTTAACCTTAACGTGCAGGCGATAGAGAGAACGTTTGTTTTGAAGCGTGTTAAACGCGAGCTAACGATCTAACCGAGCATACCGCATACGGTTAATAGTTCGATCGACGTAGCTAATGAACGTATTAATTGAATCTACGAACGCACCGGCTCTCCATCAAATGCAGTGCCCTTATTAGTCTACATATTTTAATTAGTACAGCGCACGTTGCTTGCGACAAAACGCGTAATTCGTTTACTCAAGGAGTGGTGAACGTTCAAGTTTATTTCTAGATTTTCAAAAATGAATATATAGAGCTGGAAATATTGTAAATTAAATACCAAATGATGGTTGGTTAAATTGTACAGAATTTTTCGATTGCAATTTTGTATTCGTATGAGTAATATCAACAATATTATTACGGTGTAAAGATGATGTGTTAAACGTTAGTAGAAGATGAATAACATTAACAGTACGTCTACAGAAGCCGTAAAATTGACGGATAGCTATTTTTTTGAAAATGATTGCAATAAAACTGCATTGGTGTCTAAGAACAAACGTATTAGGTTGTTCGGAAAGTAATTTCGTTTTTTCCCGACGGAGGACATAATTATATTTTTTCACAATTAACTTCACACTTAATTCGCATTGCTATTATATATTTTGACAGTTGATACAGCAACGCTTGTTTGTGAAAAAATTTGTTTGATTCTACACAATAGTTTTTCTTTGGTGCTCTATTAAAGATGGAAAGTCGAAAGCAGCATTTTCGCCATATTTGACTTTTTTACTATCGAAACGGTAAAAATGCTGTTCAAGCACGAAAAAAATTATTCGATTTTTATGGGGAAGACGCATTAACATAACGCCAGTGCCAAAACTGGATTGCAAAATTTTTTGAACGGCAAAACCTTTACTTCGAATGAGGACGTGAAAAAAGGCTTTGATTTTTTTGTCAGCAAAGATCAAAACTTTTATGAACGTCGAATCATACTACTGCCAGAAAGATGACAAAAGGTATTAGAACAAAATGTAGAATATATAATTCAGTGACATATTTATGGACTACAAGAAAATCGTCTTTCATTCTCACCGAAAAAAACGAAATTACTTTCCGAATAACCCAATACAATCACCAAGGACTAAATATCAGTAGCTAAAAATATCAATTCTTCCCCAACCCAAGAAAACTAGACTCTCGTTGCTTCTTTAATTTTTCCTCTACTGATGTTTTTCAATCTACGTGAATTTCAGTAACGTTAAATTCAACACCGTTTCGTCAAACACCATGAGAGGCCAGGTTAGGGATGAATGGTACACCGCTGGTAATACGTCTATTCACGATGGGTCACCGAGGTTTCACAGGTTGGAGGGAGGCATCCTGGGACGAGAAATACGGGTCATGTTATTCGGGTCAATGGGCGGTGTCCTTCCTTCCTTCCTTCCTTCCTCTCACGATTTCCTTGACGTATTCCCATGGTGTCCATAGTTATTTCTGAGGGATGTTGCATTTGCAGACGTGCAGCTATGTGTGTACAGGTAACCCAACCATTTCCATTTCACGGGATAGTCTCGTTGGATGGAAAATATTTCCCCTTTTGCGTAAAGGCATGATATTCTGAATCATATGGGGTTTTATTTCGCCGCTTTGTTCGCCATCGCTATAGCGAAATCTTTATTGAGGGATGTGATTCTTGCTGCACGTTATTGAGAGGTTGTTTACCTCTGAGGTTTCGCCAACGTTGCTTTTTTTTCCATGGTGTATTGGGTTGTATGTGGTGGTTTTGTCATCGGTTGTATTTGTCTGTGTAGAAATTTGTCGGGGGAGGAACAATGGGGATGTTTAATGGAGTTTGGATTGGCGGATATTTGATTCGCAAAGGTGTGGGTTTCAGGGCGTTGAAGAGAGTCGTGATTTTGTATCAAAATTCGGATATTGGCGGAAGTAAATATTTCGTGGGCGGAAACGTTATATTTCTTTTAGCAGTTTTATATGAAAGCCACTTTTTCTACCTATATGTATAGTCCGATAACTAAAAGATGGCCGAGAAGTGAGAGAGAAGCTTCTCGTTTTCAACCGCCGATTCTAGCCATTTCATTTTTGGAATTCTCAAACTCAGTCTCCTAAAGTAAACGCTCCGCATAGTAATTTATTTTGAGCGGCTGATTTTTCATATTTAAATATTTAAATAAATGAATGTGGAAAAGGAGATGCTCCGCCAATCCCGAGCCATCTTTCCGTTTTCGGACAGTATATATATATATATATATATATATATGGGGAGTATGTTTTTCGTTAGAACTGGGAAGCCGACATTTTGTAGGAACTGAAACGTATTTTCGATAATGTTGCTAAATAAAGAATGAAGGTAGAACCACGAAAGGAAAAAGAAAAAAACTCATGGTAGTTCAGAGTGTCCCCAATGGGATAAAAGTTTATATAGATTCTCAAATATGCAGCTGATTTAAACAGCTGCATTAAAATGTCATTACAGGTGAATAAGCAAAGAATAAATGTGCAGGAGAAGACGAAAAATTCTTGCTCCGTTTAACAACATTATCTATCGCCGTGAATAAAGTTGTAACGCAAGATAATCAATTAAAAAGTCAATAATTCGATCCATCTTCAGTGCATTAGTAAAAGAAATTCTAAACATGTCAATTTTAATTCCAAATAAATAAATCTACAACATCAAAGTAACTTCTGTCTCATAACAGACAGGCTCTCGTAGATACCTGTACATTTTCATAAGAGATCTTCCATCGACTTCGAAAAATCGCTACGACTTTCGACAGGGATGAAAAAAACGATACACGAACTTGTCACGGAACTAGAGAATTTCCTCTGTCACTTCAGGAAGAAGTTGAAGTAATGCCAAGAGTGACAGATCGAAATAACACGGTACTACGAATAATGTCGTTAGAATACGACCTACGTGCCGGAAACATCGGACAGCGTTGTTCCAATGAAAATTAAGGACGCGCCGAGACCGGCGTGTGACACAGTAATTACGTGCTTGTTTGATCATCTCTAGCTTTCTGTTTACTCACGAAATGTACTCCTCCAAAACAAGGACCTTTACATTGTCATTACGCAACCTACAATGTATTTGATGCTGGTACATTCTTCGTGCAAATAAATACAGAGTTTCCCACCATCCTTTCATATTTGGTTTCGTAATTAAGTAATTTTTAATGCTCTTGGAGTGTACTGTTTAAAAATGATACACATTTATCAAATGGTCAAGTTTATTTATAATATTTCCATGTTCTGTTTTCTAATTGAGCATTGGTTTATATGTTTTGCAATACTTATATTGTTTTAGTTTCAAATTAGAGCTCAATTGTTTGAACTATCGACGTTCAATTCATTATATTTTAATATATTAAATATGTAAGTTGGAAAAAGAGAAATCGAGAGGTGAAAAAGATGATCGATTCGTATTTAATAAGATCAATGTAGAATATCTGCTCTATGGCTATTCTGTAAACTTGGAGAACTTTTGGAAAAAAATTGAGGACGAGTCATTTTGACTTGTTTGGTCGTTCTAGCGTTAGCATAAATACTTAGTGGGAAAATTTAGTATACAAGGATGTATTTAAGATTTTTGTGTACTTACACCTTTACCCTACGATAAAGAGTGACACTTGTGACAAGGTAAATGGGGTAAGAAATTTTCAAGTTTTCGAAAATCTATTAAATTGAAAATATTAATGAGGCTCGATGCGATAATATTATTTGTATAATGTTAATATTATGCTAATCTATACGGCTTATCAGAAATCATTGATATCAATGAAATTCTGAATTATAGCGGAGACAGTCATGAAAGAAATCGTAGGGCGAGGGGTTAATGAGGAAGTTTTACCTTATCTAATTTAATACATTAACGCCACTGTTATTTTAATTTTTCTGTTCAGCTAATGAAATTAGTTTTGTGCAATTCTCAACAATTGGTGACACATTTGTATAAGTGAACAGTAATAACTGATAGTACTAGAGGAATACTTACAATTAGACACAGAAGCAAAGTCGTTATCTAATTTCAAAGTTGAAATTAAATCGATAGAAAATTAATTACAGTACAACTTCATTGACTACAGCTCGATATAAATCTTTAGAGAACTGAAGGCGAATAAAAACAATTTGAATATAAACACAAACATAACAACGTTCTCCAAACATCAAATAAAAAGCAAAATACCAAACCGATATCCCAAAACCAAATAAAATGAGGTAATCAAGCAAACAATCGAATAAAAACAATGTAAACAATTCTACATATTGTTAAATTAAAACAAATGTTAACTCGTAAATCCAGAAAGAGTATTTTTCGTGCGAGTTAACGTCGATGGATAGACTTACAAAACCGAACGACCGGAACTCGAGTATACCTGTCCGCTGATAAAAAATTGATAAGTCGATACGTCGCAGGGAAGACACGGAAGTAACGGTGAATAAAAATAGCATGTTGCACAAAGTCGAGTGCATCGACGACAAAAATCGTACGAGTTCTCGTTAACTGGGCTTATTCGAGTTCGTTAATGGCTCGTCTCGGATTTCAATTTCATGATTCGACCTATTTCTAAATGGAAGGGCGTGGATAGCCACTGTTACGGGAGACCCATTTACCTTTGGGTTTCCCTGAAACCTACGTGAATGCCCGTGATTGCCTCGAAATTGAAGTATGACATTTCCGGACAATATCTTCCGAAAAATCCGAGCGTTTCGTAAAATTGCATTCCATTGTTGTCCCTCCTGTCAAAGGAGACGGTGAACTTTGTTGTCGGGGTATTGCATTGTTAGTGGGATGTTTTGTAAGTGAAGTAAATTGAAACAATACATTTTCAATAATATTTACCGAAATTGCATGAAATACGAGTAAGAGGTATTATGTCGCTGCACAATGGGATGTTTGCTTGGTTTATGTTTTAATTGTAGGATTATCAATGGTAATGATATTTTCATTAGAATTTCTTAGTTGTAGAATTATGCAATTGTTGGTAACATTAATAATGAGGTACTACGAGTTTTGGTGTTGTTGCTGTCGGTTTATCGGCAATGATTGTTATTATTTTCATAACGAGCGTAACTTTGCTTTAATGAGATAAGAATATAATAATATTATTTACAGTAGAGCTTGAAAATTTCGTTTATTGCAAACCTGGAAGTATCATTTAAAGGCTTCATTGTTTACCAAAGCACAAAGAACATTGAACTTAAAAGGAAATTTGTAATTCGATGCATAAATATAAAGTGAACTAATTATGTATGAAATATACGTAATAATTTAATGAATAAAAGGAACTTAAATAATTGAAACTTTGATATTGACTTTTTGTAGGATCAGATCTTTCAACGTTAGAAGGTGAAAAATAAGATTATGTCTATGACCTCTGATGGTTTCGGGTCCTCGAAACGACTTTCCCAAGTAGTATACATAAACATGTTCGTATCCCTTGCTGGCCGGATGGTTGAGTCATTGTTACCTTACCGTTTCACCGTTTTGTAAATATTAAATGTAATCCTTTGCCTAATACGGATCGCGCGAGTGCTCCCTGCCGCGTGTGTTTATCCGCGAAGGTCGTCTTAACAATCGGAGCACTGGCCAAGATAAATACAGCTTTAACAGTAATTTCTATGAGGGTTACTTATTATTAAAGTATTTCAGACTCTTTGTCTAATTAATAAAATTAATATACTAAATTTCAACGCCCAGGAAGCCAGGTGAACTGTTCTTAAAACATTTTGTACAATCGTCACCCGGAACCATTAAATAAAACAGATTACAACGTATAATTATAGTTATATAATAATTATAGAGTATATAATATAGTTATGTAATAATTATAGAGTACACGCCGTCAAAAAATTTAATTTCAGCACTAACTCATAGATTTCAACGATTCCAGCATCAATTGCAGCTAACCGAGCTATTGTTATAAATTATAGTAAGAACTTTCACTATTACTAAATTATTCGAAACGGACAATAGAGAATACATTATAGTTCTCTGATAATTCGACTCAATAATAATCTCTAACGACAAAACAAGAGCTTTGAAAATACACTGCAACAACTTCCTGTCGTTAGAAGCTCCCAAGCTCCCTATACACCTGCAAAATTATTTATTAAACTTACTTGTCATTGTTTAGGGTTCGATGTTCTATCTCGTCACGTTTGTGTAGATTCATCTCTGCAGTTGAACGTTGTTCTGGTACGGTTTTCATAGTATCGAACGAGTGTAGTCGTTGACTGCAAACGAGTGTTGACGATGGTATCAGGATGATTGACCTTCGCCGTGTCGCACAATGTAAATCACACTACTAGTGCCGCTACTCTGCGCGGAATGAAAGATGGACCGTAGGGGACGAGGCGTGGCTTCCCCCACTACTGGTTGCTCTCGGTCACGTGGTGTACACGTCACTTGGTAGCGAGGCATGGGACCGGTGAGAGTGGGAGAAGCTCAGTTGTGCTCCCGCCTCGGACGGAATCTTTAGTTCTACTGGCTGTACATCGTCACAGGTATTGTACAGTATAAAAAACACGACTAGTGGAGGGTATACGAATGAAATTTGACTCTGTTTCGTACATTTAAATGGGGAAAACAAGTACGCATACTAATTTTAATATTCGATGTGTGCATTGTGATCGTAGAAATTTTTTGTTGAGAAAAAGATTAATAGAAAATATATGGTAGATTTGTGAGTATGTTAGAAAGGGATAATGTGTTTTTTATAATAGAAAATGGTTATGAAAGAGTTTCAATTTTAATATGTTAATAACAACGGGGGTCAATTGTGACCGGTGCTGTTTAATACAGTGAAATTTTAAGTAAGTTTGAAATTGCAATGTTTTGTGAAATTTCTAACGTACTTAATATTTAAATATTGGCGTTAAAATGACAAAGGTCTGCTGAATATTTGTCTGTCATTGTCTTTAAATTACTTCAATAGAAATGATGAAAGTACTTGTTTTAATTACAATTATTGTTAATTTTGGAGTATTGTGAGCTCGATGAAAGAATGAATCACATCGAAAATAAATGAGAGGTCTCTCTTGGTTCTGACTTCTTTTGTTAGACATCTTTTTAGCACTCTCTAATATATCGAACCTTATTTGTATAAAAAAAGCCAAGGCAAAGAAAAATTGTTGTCTTGCATAAACTCGATATTCGTAGATCCTTTTTGCAGGGCATGCAAAAGAGGTAATACACTTTCCTTTTTTCAATGAGCAGCAAAGTGGATGAACGTAATATCGATACACATTATCAGAAGTACTATATCCCTCTCATTTTCTTTAATGCTACATTCAATTGTGTATTCAAGAAACATTCATTAGTTTCATTAATGTGAAGTAGAAATGAAAGTCTCTGTTAGAGTAGTAGTATCCTACGACTGAAACCACTAGCATGTTCAAGTGTAAGAGTGTAGTTTAATAAGCTCGATGCGTCGAGCAACTCGATGTGATGGGAAGAGGGGCTCGGTAATTACATACTTAAGCAGAAGACGTAGCTTATCTAGAATGTTTTACGATGGTGCACACCTATGGACCTTAACTAAGTGGCTTTCATGTTAGTACGCGAAGTGATGGGAACTTTCGCTCTATTTTTTTCCACATAGAATTGGATTAGTACCATCAGACTGTAGAAAAGATAGAATCATATTATTATCATCATTATCATACTTTTCAAGTACATCTTTGCCAAACGACTGTACGATGGCGAAAAATCGTCATTTTCACCAACCTTCAACACCATGAAGGTTGCCGGTAACCGGCGCCACTGAATTCAATAAAGTCTCACATCACTTTTAAATCACAATATGGACAATTTTTGCTATAACATTCGACATTTCAATATTTGCATTAACAAGAAAAAATCCTGCTGTCTATATATCTAATAGTGTCCTTAACACTAGATTTACGACTGCTAAATTTAGTATATTAACATATACTAAATAGCTACTTTGGGGAAAGGTGGATCAAGCGGGAAAAACTACGACCAATTAAGTAATTTGTTAATTACAAAATAGACGTGAAATATCTACTGCATTGCTTCTCTATAAATTTAAAAAATATTTTCATAAAAGTAGAAATCTAGCGTTAAAATTTCTGCTTAAGATGCAATTTTAGGAAAAGTTTCACTTCACCGAAAACGTTGAAATTAGCAAAGTATCGGTGTCATTGCGTGTTAAAATTTAAAATGAAGCGTTTAAAATTATAAAATCGATTTTGTTCGTCGTTCAGAAGTTTGAAAGCTTTTCTGGAAGGTCTGATATTTTATGTGGTTAATCTTCATGAGATATATTCTCAATAATACTTGAGCCGAGGGAAAAGATCAAAGATTGTCGGGTCTCTGCGTAAAAGACACAAGCAGGACTTTGTGGGATTCGTTGGAATGAGCTTGTACACCCGCCTCCACAAACGTTCAACGAAATGACACGGGAATTGTGCTTAAGAAGATTCAGTTGCCGGCGCTTTAACCGGTTTCCGCTGCCGTAACATGTGCCACAGAGAAGTGTCTCTCTGCCAAAAGTTGCGACATCAGCTAAATAAAACTCCTAGAAAGCTCGCGGAAACGGCTTTCATTTCTTTCTTAGTTTCTTTAATGAGTTTTGCTCTTTTTCTTCTTCTTCACTTCTCTCTTTCTTTTCGCGCTTTTTCTCTTTCTTCGTTGAGACAATTAAAGATAACTGATGCAAGTAAAACTTGGAGAAGCAAGACACTTTCATTATCCTTGGGTTGGTATTATCAGTTTCTTCGTCTCCAGGGAATGGAATTTTTTGTAATTAAATATATAATGTAGTTTTTCGCACGGATTGCAAATTCTATTATTAGATTATCTGTTTCGTGTATCTTTGGTGCATCATTCTTTAAATGTGGTATATTATCAACAGATTTGAAAAATTTAACATCTTGGAACTACGATTTGTTTCGTGGGGATCTCCGTTATAATTCAGAATTTAACACGTTGAACACCACCGACATTTTGCCAATTTCATCACTTTTATTGAAGTGAAACTCTTTCTATTAAACTCATGACTTTACAAAACAGAAACTTTAAAGGTACAGATAGATAGATATTCGATAGACCTTTATCTTTTTGAGGCCGATATTTAAATATTCAGTGCGTCCGAGAATTTACAAATATTACTATTTCAAAGTTACATGAAATTTTACTGAATTCAATAGCGTCGGTCACCGGTGATCTCCATGACAGTCAAAGTGTTAATTGCTGAAATACAAATTGATCAGTGATTCTAGATATGTTTTATAATTTAACGTAATAATAATGTTATAGAAATAATATTATCGCGTCGCGTTTCATTAATGTTTTCAATTTAGTAGAATTTGATAAGTTTGAAAATTTCCTATCCCATTTATCACGTTATGAGTGACACTTAGTTATTGTAGGGCAAGGGGTTAATTTCTCTCTCTTTTTTTAGAAGGCTTCGTTTGAAAAATACGATTCTATTGGAATGAATGTTAAGAAATAATGAAACGTTTTAGTATGTTAATATTAATGATAAAATGGAATTTGAAGAATTTAGAAATCTATGGCAAACGAATAAATTTTGTATTACAGTAATTGAAATGAAAAAAGTTTTTGTTCAACCTTCTAACTTAATAATTATATCTCCTTGAGCTCCACTGTTTAAAGTTATTTGTAATTAACCCGTGAGCACATTTTATCGTGAAAAATTACTGATAATTAGAGATAATAAAATAGACAAATAGCTACCAACAAAACACTCGAATTCTTTAACACTAGAACTATCGGCGTTAAATCTACTGTTTCAATATATCAAATAAATAGTTTGGAAAAAGAGGAATCAAGAGGTGGAAAAGATAATTAGTTCGATAATAAGTGTTTTATAAGATCAACTTAGAATGTCTACCCTTCAATAAACTCAGGGAATTTTTAGAAAAAAGGTGTGAACCGTTTTGACTCTCTTGGTAGTTCTCAAAAGAAATTCTAAATTCAAACAAACTTGAATTTATTCCGTACTCGTAATTAACAAAATTTACTTTTCTCACAAACGATCTTTTGTAATACGAATTAATTATAAAATTACATAATTATGTACACCATATACGTTTAGATTCTGCAATTGAAAAAATGTTATATATTCCAGAAGATCAGAAATTCGGGTAGGAGAGATTTCGCGGAATATGTCGCATAGAGTACGTAAATTCTGATAATCTACACATATACGGAATTAGATCGCCCAGATAATTTAAATTCCAGCATCGAGCACGGCAATTTTGGGATAAGACGACTATCGACAGACCGAAATTTCAGGGAATCCTCGATAGTGTCGAGGGTCTAGGTCTCTGAAGTAATTTAAATTCATGATGTCAGGTTGCGACGAAAAAATTTTTTTTTTACACCCTCTTCCCTTCTATCTTTTCAACGTATAGTTCCTCTCTTTTTTAACTAACAAAAATTTACTCTCCCTCGTTGACTTCCCGACATCCCAACAATCCAATAAAATTTCTCCCCGAACTATTTATCTACGTATTCAAATTATTTCAAAATCTTCAAACTTTTTAATCCTACACTTTATAACCGTTCCATAAAAGAGTTACAAGAATTTTTAATAAAACAGTTTGACGAAATTTATCCTTAAAATTTCCACTACCCTTCGTACAAAATTAGTCGTTAAAATTCAAAAGAGAGAAGTAAGTTTTGACGCAAGTACAATATCTATTTTAAGGAATTTCCTAACTTCCAAGACCAACTGCTTCGTCCTCGAGGCTAAGACTTCATTCGATTTTATTTATTTCTTTTACGACTGTTCAGTGCGTAGGTTTGTTTTCCTCCATCGATAGCGATCGAAGTATCCTTGAATTATTAAGCACGTGTAGCCACGTAACGTCTTCTGGCACGAACAATTAATCAATTTCAACAGAACAGTCAGAATCAGGATACTTCTATGCTTCGGGAATACAGAATAGAAGCTTCTAAGACTGTCAACGAAATGTTCAGCCTTTCAGCGACGACTGAGTTTGTCTTGTCTCCTCGTAATTTCCTATTCTACTGTGTGCTCGACTTTACGACGAGCTAATCCCAGGAAGTATTGCCGCTCCCTGGCTCTGCTACTGCAACGTGGTACACCGGTGCAATCAATTTATGACAAATATGAACCGACATCGATGCACAGGTGGCCACTGATCTTAAAAATGGAATAGCGTTTCCTTTTTTACGATCTCGTACTTCGATCTGATTCTGAACTTCTTTTTGGTGAGTTTGAAATGCGACAGTTGTATTGGAAATATTTCATCAATGGTACTTCTGTTTTGTCGTTTGTTTTTCGTTTATTGGATTTGGGTAGTTTGATTTTAGTGTTGTGATTTATTTATTAGTATGTTTATTTATTATTGTACATGGATAGAAGTAGCTGTGGGTCACGGCGTGACGGTAGTCTGGTTAACCCTTTGCGGACGGGGACATTTTTGAATATTAACAGATAATCATTTATTCGGCGTTCCAAAACGACCTTTTTATCAGAAATTTGGTCTGTTAATGTATATGAATTATAAATTACTCCACTTTTAATCATATCTGACCGGTTTTATTTCAATTTGTCAATTTGAATCGTGTATACATGTGGCGATAGACTATAACTACATTTTTTCTCAGACCGCATATATGCGTCGCTAGTCCGCAAAGGGTTAAAGGATGTGTTTATCTGTCACAGATGCCATATATATATATATAGTAGGCCAGGTTATATAATAAGAACATATAATGTAATATATGTAAGAGAGGAAAAACTATTACTTTTATAAATTATTTTAATAAATTAATGACATAAACTAGTAAAACAACACTTAATCACATAAAATAACTCTTCAAACATAAATCATAACTTCTAATATGTAAATTAAATATCTGTCGTAAAACTATTTGTCTGTTCGCTTCTAATCTCTTTAAATAACTAACTGAATGTTTATAAAAAATGCTGCTCGTCGTTCGGACGACAAGCCAACGCGAGTCAGTCGTCGCAGCGGCGACGAACATACTTGGTGTTACATTCATATAAACATTAACACTCTTACATATATATATAATATGTATTATGCCCGTATTCGAATCTAATGTTGTGTTAAAGTTTCAATGTAATCGGAGAGAACTTTCGAAGAACTTTAAGATTTTGAACAAACGAAAATTTAAATCTTTGTTTATGTAAATAATAGGGGGATGGTTTTTATGAGGGATATAGTAATTCTGTGTTTAGTCTGTAATGTAATAGGTTTGATTATTTTATTATTACTTGGTAAATGAAACGTTTTAATAGCAGCGAGAAATTTATCAACTCCATTATACCACAGTCTTCTATAACTTCCGCTCACTATAAGTTAAGATGATTTTTGTTTCTCTCGTTGGCTAAGTTTCTAAACTAGAGGTTTTTTAGTTTAGAAAGTTTCTAAATAAAAGATAGACGAAACGTTTTAACACTAGCGAGAAATTTTTCAGCCCCATGATACCACAGTGTCTCTACAACTTCCTCTCTTGAAAACTTGAGATAATTTGGTACAACGTAATGTCTTTTCAATGACTTTTAACCATCAGCGACTTCTATTTTAAGCTCGAAGAATTTTTGATTCTCTCGTTGGTTCAGTTTCACTAAAAGGAAAGCGAAATGTTTTAACACCACTACCAGAAATTTTTCAGCCCCATGATACCACAGTGTTTTTACAACTTCCCCTCTTGAAAACTTGAGATACTCCGATACAACGTAATGTCTTTCCAATGACTTCTAATCATCAGCGACTTCTATTTCACCCTCGAGCGATTTTTCTGTCGCTCGTTGGATAAGTTTAATAGGAAAAAATCTTTTACGATGGACAAGATTTCCAGGAGTATCGAATTATCAAATCGAAAAGCTGGTTTCCCTGTTGCGTGAAACTAATTCCATTCCTGACGGTACACTTGCGCTCTAAATTAGGGTCGCGGTTAATAGCCACGTATTAATATGGCGTAATATGATTGAGAGCCTTTCGAAACTCGCCGGACTAAACGCATTATTGGTAAATTATGTGTACTACCGCTGAAATCTTTGCTTCAGGAAGTTAACGAAGTTTAATCGAATTCCCGTACTCTTGCGACGGATCAGCATGTTAGAACTAATGGTGTTACCTTGTGAGCCCTTAAACCGACCTCCGTTCTACGATCGACGGTGTCGACGAAGATCGATCGATCCTTCGTGACTTTCGTGGAAATTTCACTTTCTCCTACGCTTTATCGGTTTCATTAAACCGTTATCTTTAACGTGAACGAACGTTATCTCGAGGTTGGAAGGGATTGCTCGTTTAAAACGTCTAGAATATCCTGCTCGCTGTGGATCGTGAGAGTTGTGAGGTTGCTGTGTAATTAAAAGCTTGTTACGTTTAGGTATACATACGAAGATAAAAATAGAATTCAATATTGCTATGCTAAAAATATCTCAGGATGTGGAAACAATGCTTTGAAGTATTTTTAAACGATTTTTTTGCTAATGAAAATAACATATATATGTATACTGTGTTATAGTATAATGTAATTTATATTATAACCTTGAGAATATTCCAAAGAATTATTTGGATTCTTTCAGAAATGAAAATCATATCGTGATGAAAACTGGGCATTAAAATTTCAAGGATTTTCTTGGATTTTTATAGGAGCAGTTCAATTATTTTTCAAGATTAAACCCTTTACCTGTGTAAAATTTAATTTGTCATAGATTTTCATTGTGACTCAGATTCTATCACGTTAATTTCAATTTCCAAATACACTTTCATGTAAATACCCATCATGACTTATAGTTATAACCAATATCCAAAATCAGTGCAGAATCTCCTCTCATTTAAGCAAAGAGAAAATTGGAAAATCGGTATCTCGTTTTAATTTGTTTGTAATTTTCTTTATTATACTGCAGTAGTAATTATCCTTATAGTGTCTAATCACCATCGACAAATATTCTGTTGCGTTCATCGGAATGACCTCTCTGGGAGTATAGAAAGGGGTAATTACCATGGTTTCAGTTATCGTTTCCAGATTTCTGTTTGCTCGGTATACAGTCAAATATGTGTGTTTAGGGGATCATAGATGAATACATAGAATCAAATATTTAACGCTGCTGGATCGTAAAGATGTATATGTGTACGTGTGCATCGTGTTTCTGCAATATTGCAAAGCATATTTGCATTTGCTACGACGTTGATAATGGAAATCCTTACCTCAACCCTCTCATTGTACTTCAATCGAGAATTTTGATCGAATTTAATACAGATAAATATACGTATAGAAAAAAAAATTATATAAATCAATTGCTTCTGGAATGCAAAAAATTATCGTCATTAACATGTTGACTGTCATGGGAGTCACTGATGGCTGGAGCGATTGAATTCGATGAAATTTCATGTACCTTTGAAATTGCAATACTTTCAAATTTTCTAATATATTCAATATTTAAATATTGGCGTTAAAAAGATAAGGGTCAGCCGAATATCTATCTACCTGCATTTTTAATATTTCTACTTTAAAAAGGTGTGAATTTAATAAAAAAATGTTTCACTTCAGTATAAATGATGAAAGCAGCGAAATACCGGTGACATTCAACGTGTTGAAAATGGAAGCTCTAACAGAGTCAAAGAGTCATCCTTAGAGACTCCTCTAAGGATCACTACTTTCAAAAGTGCCAAATTAAAAAAGTATCTCTGCACAATAACGATTTTACTCAGATCATTAAAACTATACTTCCCTCCAAAGTTCGTTCACGAACGAAAGTATCGATGACTCAATGGCATTCTCCGTTAAATTTTTCCCACCCAAAAAATCTCATAAAACCAACAAAACCTCTACACCATAATATACAAGCAATGCAATTATCAATTTCACCGTCACAATTAACAACGTAGAAATTGTATAGAACGACAAAGTAGAATCCCTTGGAATCTTTCCGTTGTAATACCATTAATAGCAATTACCGTTTCATAATGATTTGAAGCTTGATATCGTAACGTTTAATTACGTAATTTGTAATTACACGTTACAAAGCGGTAAGCAGAGCTTCTGTCAAAGTCGAAACGTACATGGGAGAAGCTCGTCAACGACATTACGCCATCGAAGAGAGAAGGAGTATGAGGATGGTTGCCTTTACGCAAACCAATTAAAAGGGGTGGTTTCTGTCCCGCCTTTCTTTATGGTTTCCTTCCCTTCATTTATACCAGAAACGAAGTCCCGCCGGATGAAACAAACGGTTCTTTTCGACGAATATCTGTTATTTGCTCTCGCGAAAAGGAAGAAAGTGAATGGAAAAGGGGGGGAGAAGAAAGGAAAAGAGAAAGCCGAGAATAAAAGCACCTGCACTGCGACTGCTTGCCGTTGCTATTCGGTTACGTAATCGGCATTTCTCTTTCTTCTTTTCTTTTCACGAGCTTCGCTGAAGAAATTCTACGTTTCCTCTATGCAGGCTTCCTCTTATGACTGCGAAGCATAACGAGATTTCCTTCCTTCTTTTTCCACTTCCTTATTTTTTTTCTACCCTCTGAATTAAAAGGGAATATAATTGGAGTGTGTCTGGGGGAATTATGTGAGATTTTTATGGGGAATCATGACGATTCTGGGGATATAAAGGGATGATGAGGTAGATCTTTGGATTATTTTTTGAGAGACTTTAAAATATGTGTTCATTCGCTGCAATAAAATTAACCCTCTGTAGACCTAATATTTTCTTCATCATTTTGAAGAAGAGTTCTATGATAGTATTATTGGAAAATGATAAAAGTAGTATTTTAAATAATGAATTAAACTTGAATCTTAACACTAAAGCTACTTCAGAGGGGTCAACTGACACATTTTCAACGTAAATTTGCCTTTAAGAAAAATTGTCGGTACATTTAGTGTTAAATATTGAATTGTAAAGAATTTCATGATTTCCATCAGCTGACATTTGACAATGTCAAAAATAAAACTTTGAAGAATAGAGATGCAGACGGTTGTAGAGGGTTAAATTTATAGATTTAATTCGACGCAATGTCATTTAAAATTGACGCTTTTAGATTTATATCTTTATCGGTAGGTTGCAAAGTAAATGGTGAAATTATTTAACTGGTTGGGGAAATCAAGGAAAATCCCAAGAGTGTGACGACTGTTACAATGTGTATTTTTGAACTGATTTCAGAACCTACTGAAATATTATTTACATTCGTATATGCGTCGAAAGATTTTTCATCCGTGGTTAAATATGTTTGATATAAGGACTTTCCAGATTTGATAGTCGTGCAGCTCATTTTCATCAGTAAATGATCCTTATTTTATATTTGATGAGAAATTAAAATAGCTTAAAGTGAAGTTCTATACACTTCTGGCACAGCAGCATCGAAGCATTCAATCTGAAATGTCAACTGCACCCTAAGTAACGGCAGTATTCACAATTTTGGTCGATATTTACCCTCTAAACTCCCAACAATCGGACAATATATCTTCTATCAGTGAATTACGCTGTATTCTCCGATATTTTTCTGCAAATCTAATCTTCTCGAGACGCACAATTCGGCGCACTCCAATGTACAGGTTCTTTCAAAAATATTTCTCGTGATTTTCAAGTTCTATTGCTGTCGATCGATAGAGATTTTGTAAAAAAAAAACCGCCACAAAATTAACTTTGACCTTAAAATTTCACCTCGCTTGTCCTTCTGTTGTCCTTGGGCTGTATATAATAAAAAGTACGGTCTAATCTTTTGCAAAGAGGTTTATTTTATAGTATCAAAAGTGTCAACCGTAGGATTGTGGCATTAAAAAGTTTTTGCTTTGTATTCTTCGACGTTTTTTTTTTTAAATCTTCACTGATTCAAAGGTTTAGAATAACGTCTGGAAACCATGAAAAATATTTTTGAAACACCCTGTACAAACACTCGACGATGCGAAACGTGAAACTTGGCCAATAAATACATTTCGTTCGATCGACGAGAAGAACGCAAAACCGATGATAGTAGGGATCTCTTCAAATCAGATTGCAGACTCTCTGAATTTTCTCAATGTATCGAATCGTCGACCTTTCGTTTCTCATCGAAAATATGCAAATATAATATTTGCACGTGACAAAGGAATGCAAGGAATGGGCTGTAATGTGAAACAATCTTTGTCGACGTTCTGCAAAAAGATTGTTAACTTTAATTTGACATTGTTGGCCTTAGTTTAGAATCACATATACATTTTTCCAGAAAGTTAAATTTCATGGAATGTTAACGTGTACTTTCACAATACGTGGATTTATTTTTCTATTTGCAAAAGTTCACAGTCAATTACTTACTCATGTAATTTAATTAATTATAATAACATTTTTTCAAATTAATTACACTGTACTACAACCATTCACAAGATTTATGTAGAACAAGAAAAATTTTCGTCGTAATTCATTTTCCAATCAAATTAAATAATCAAAGCTGAAAAACTTCAACGACACAACTTTCACGCGGCTAATAAAAATTGAAAAAGTAATTCAAACTTTTATCCCCGAACTTACCAAAACTTTACAATTTCTATCAGGTTTTTCTAGATGTAGCTCAATCTAACAATAAGTAATTTTGAATTCTTGAATAATCGCGAAAAATTCGAGATTTTGCCTTTGTTAAAACATTTTGATTTATTTTCAGCATAGAAGGTCAATTCTTTGAATCATTTTGTCACCCGTGCGAAATTTTATAAGCAACCAGGGTACCTTTTTGCTTTTTTTTTTTAGTTTTTTGCTTAGTTTTAAAGGTCCAAGGACACTCGGTTAGTACTGTCCGAAATATAAGAGTTTCCTTTAAGAGTTCTGGAAAAGTACTGTGTTGGCGAGTGTCGTAGATACCTCAGGTGATAAAAGGAAATCGTCCAGCAAGCGAAAGGTCTCGGGTTTAACTTCTATTTCAGCAAACGCAGTCCTTCACGACCCGATTATTTTTCTACATTTATCCTCAAAGGTTGGGATTGAGGCCAGCATTATCCCGATACTTGCAACTGGAAAATTTACGATTTTTAAAGCTCTCTGTAGCGTGATTGTTTTCACGTGCCTCGGAAAACTTGATGTTGAGTTACATTGAAGTACATTGTACGTGTTGGGTTCCGCTAGGTTGATCGATTTGTGTTACGTATTCGAAAATGGTTGTATTATGGAAATCCTGTTTTAGAAGATTGTGTGGGAGTACCATTCAAGTGGCCATTGACAGTACAGTTAATACGAATTTTTGCATATTTCAAATGATAACAGAAGTTGTTTCACTGTTTATGATGAGTGGGTTACTTCTTTTTCATGAACAATAATTATTTTATTGAAATTCATAGTACAGTACTTCCATGAATTTCTCGAATAGAAATAAGTCAGAATGCAAGGCTGTTTGTGACAATATGGACAGTAGTATACTTTTTGTATAATAGTCTAAAATAGTGATACAGAAATTTGTATGAAAATTTTTGAATCACGATTTTGAATCACAATAAGTGATACAAACATTTTTATATAAATCTTGAATCACAATTAGTGATACAAAAACTGTTATGCAAATTTTTGTATCGATATTTTAGATTCGTATACAAAAAGAGTACTACTGTGTATATTGTCACGAATAGCCTTACTTCCTGATTATTTTTTATTACAAAAATTCATAGAAATGCAATAATATGAACTCCAATAGAATATTTATTGTCCATGGAAATGAAAATTTGTATACAAGTTTTTGTATCACCAATTGTGATTCAAGATGTATGTCAACAGGGAGAATTAGCGAATCAAATGACTTTCAACATTGCCTGAGTACTCTTTACAATATAATTATACAACTATATATTGCAGTTTCATTATCTTTATCTCCCCAAGCTTGCAAAATGTCACCGACAACTAGGTCTATCCACGCCTAAGGGCCATAAAACGTCCCGTGGCCTTTGACAATATTGCCACCCCCTGCAATGTTACCATCTGTGTTTTAACGTTTACACAATGGAAAGACAATATTCGGTCCACATTTCCAACTGACATTCTTTACAGCAAATACAGATAACTAATTTTGTCAAATTTAAAACTTGAAGATTCATGGAAACCCTTAATGATAATTAAAGCGATGTCAGTTCTATAATTTAGTAGTTATTAAATAATTATTAACCCCTTACCGTACAATAACGAGTGCTACTCGTGACGCGATAAATGGAATAGTCAATTTTGAAGTGTTTTAAAAATTATTTGGTTGAAAATATCAGTGGGTCCTGATAAAATAAAATTAATTCTACGCTATTTAATATTACGTTAAGTCATTTACTATATCCAAAATTATGGGTTAGATTGTTATTTGAGTAATTAATTCAGAGTCATTGCACATTTAATCACAAAAGAAATGGCACGGCAAGGGGTTAACACTGTGATTACTATCCTTAAATGAAGCAGGGTTTATAATTTATGGTTACGAAATATTAATATGACGTAGCACACATCAGTTTACTTACACTTCAGCGATCTTCTTCATTATCTTCTTCTCTTTCTGCTATAAATACTACCTCAGCGGAAGAAAAGTGTCAGACACGGTCTCTTCGGTTTCTCGTGAGAAATTCAATTTTCTCTTAATTCAACGTTCTCACCTCTCGGAATAATCTTCCATTATGGAATTAGTCTTTGCGATGCGTTTCAGGGTGATTCTCTTACACCATTCTCTGGGATTAACGTTCGTGCTCAAAGACCGGATACCTTTCGACCTGCGGTGAATAAACCGCGACAACGGATCTTTGAAAAGTGACTCAATTTGCAAATAATAAATCCCTTTTTAAGTTTCTTTTAAATTTCTTCAATAGCTGTGAGAATTAAAATGTAAGGTGCCAGCTTCACTCATTCGAGTTTGAACGTTTGTTGTTTGACACTAGATTTACGGGCGTGAAATTTGTTACACCGCAATATATTAAATAAAAAAATTGAAAATACAGGGATCAGGCGACAAAGATAATTAGTTAAGTACTTTGTATATTATAAGTTAGATGTGAAATATCTACTGTGCCACGTCTCTTTAAGACTGGAAGGCGTTTCCAAAAACGTAGGAATTCGTCAATTTGACGTCCTCAGTAAACCTAGCGTTCAATTTAGGAAACGTTAATTAGCTTTTGATTATACACTCAATAATTAGAATCAAATTACTCAGTATTAACTATTTTCATTGACTACGATCTCCTCGACATGGAACCTCAATATTGACTTGTTCTACTTGCTAAATATTTTTAATATTTACTACGTTTCTTTATGTCATCAATTTCGTATATCGTACAGTTTAAAATTTCCCATAACTAAACATAAATGTGTTCTTTTTATATATTTATTTTCGAAGCACTCGAATCTAATGCTGAAATGATTTTCTGTTCTGTTAAAAATGAGTAATGTCTATGAAAAAAATTTCAAAATACTGTGATGAAAATCTTGACAAAAAAAGCCTCTGGAATTGGCAGGTGAAAGAAGTCTCACCCGTGAGAATTAAATTGGAAGAATGCCTTTGTTACCATCGTCTGACGTAAGTTTCAAGCACGCCACTCTGTCAGATTTACACTACAGTAACCACGATTAGACGCAGAACTATTTTTACACCACAGAGTTGCTAGTAAACTTTGACATTTTGAACTTCATTCTATCAAATGAATCAACGTGTGAATCTATCGATGTGTCACTTCGCTAACATCGATCTCTTTATTTAATAAATACACGGAATTAGAAAAAGAAAATTTTAAATGAATACACTTTCCTACGTAGAGTAATTCCTCGTTCTATGAATTTAATTTGCAAAAGTGTACACTATTGAGTCAATTGTAATGAAAAAAATAGTTCAACATTATAACGACAACCTTGAGAAATGGAACGAAAACATTTTCGTTACGAGTAGTCCTTCAATACCAGCGAATTTATCATATCAATTCCAATGGCCGCACTTCTCTCTCGGGGGTTGCCTTTACGGAGATCCATCATCAAATCCCAGAAGCAAACAGTGGAAGTAATTAGTCTGAATTCGCAAATGTCATGTCGGGCTTGCGAACAACAGAATGTATATTGCTTGGAATGTTTTTGACCATTTGCAATATGTTCATATTCATTTTAAATGTCACCTTTGAGGACATATTACATCCAGAGATTATGAAATAAAATTTTATCTTTCAGTAATAGATACAATATTACTGTACCATTATAATTATCTGTCTAAAGGTTTCTCTGGTATAAAATTAATATTTCTACTTCTAATTGCTACATACAGTAATTTCTACAATAATTCTACTTTCTTTCCTTCATAATGGTAGAATTTCTTCCGGGAATATTTTGTAACAGGAGATTCGCGGATTTTAATTCTCTCAAAGAGATCACTCTTTTCTATATAATTGTTTTATAAAACCTAATTTAACACGTTGAACGCCATCGATATTTTGCTAGTTACATCATTTCTACTGAAGTGAAACTTTTTCTATTAAATTCACATCTTTACAAAGCAGAAACAAAGAAGAGATTTTTAAATATTCAGTTTGTCCGAGGATTCACAAACATTGCAATTGCAACGTTACACGAAATTTCACTGAATTTAACAGCGCCGGTCACCGGTGACCCCCATGGCAGTCAAAGTGTTAATATAACATATGAATAATAAATTTACCTTAACAATAGCGGTCGCCTAATGACC
Organism: Cerceris rybyensis; assembly: GCA_910591515.1. Classification (NCBI taxonomy): domain Eukaryota; kingdom Metazoa; phylum Arthropoda; class Insecta; order Hymenoptera; family Crabronidae; genus Cerceris; species Cerceris rybyensis. Next base: position 6,318,846 of record OU342797.1, read on the forward strand.
ATTTCGCGCACTCTATTTTTTAGAACCATGTATTCCGATAGGTCCCTTAAAAAATCTGGATAAACGCGTTTAGAGTGAATTCGTCACTTCCTTAACACATAACAAACAACTGAACCTTTACCACTGTCGTAATAATTCTGTCACAATAATAATTGCTGTTTCCCTGAGACTTTGCGAAACACAAACAACGTCGAGTTTCTTCGCCAATAAATAAGAAATTCCGCCAAAGCGAGGGTGTATTATTTGCCAATAAATTAACCGACAGGCTGGCTTTACGAAGAGGAAAGTTTAAGTTTGCTCAAGGAATAACGTCAAGAGTGAATTAGCGATATCTTCAAAATTACAATAACTTTGGGACGCGAGAGTTATCGAGACGTTAATGATAATGCCCGCAACTGGAAAATCGGAAATGGTTAGAGGAAATAATACCGTAAGCTTGAACTGTAAGTACTGCCTAAGCTTTAGTACGTACCAGAAATAGAATCTGGGTTTACAGTGGAGCAATACCCTCTTTAAGTATCGAACGTAGATTGTCACCCCCGTTGCACCCCTTCTTGAACGCTTGACTTTCCTCTTTACGATCATCGTTACTGCCACTTCAGCCATTTGTCCGATTCGATGTTTAATTCACAGTTACTCATATTTCGAGAAATTGCACCGATAAACTTTCAGTTATGATGTTCATTCATACGTGGGATTTCATCGAGTAATTTCACATGTGGAAGATTACAAGAATTTATTTATTTAACCCATTTCCAATGCTAAATTTGCTTTGGTTTGATTGTTTTTGGAAGAAGTATTGTCGTAGTGTATAAATAAAAATAATTTACGACCACTGTTACATAAACATACAACTAAAACAGATTGTTTTAAATACATTTAGTCTTAGAAGCACGTCAAATATTTAAATTGAATGCTAAAAGACTTAGAAAATGAATAGATTCTTAATACTACATTTACGGATATTGATATACCTATTTTTCTGAAGTGAGCCAATTTGAATGGTACAAGAAAATTGCAAATTTTTGCAAAGAAAATAGTTCCAAATCAATTGTAATGAAAAATTTATTACTAAAAAATTAACCAACCAATATATTAGAAATGTAGTAATCAAATTTTGAATGAGTCAAATTGACTCCGTAAATCTAGTGTTAAATGGGGATCATGGTAGCCAATGGGTTAAAATTAGTTTTCTATCAAAGAATGATGTATTTTAAAATTGTTTACGTTGGAAATGAAGTGTAGTAAAATGAAGTAAAGTAGGTCAAAATGGTTAAGTAGTAGATGAGTATCATCATCAGACAGAGATCGAAAGGTTTTCTTTCGATAAAAATTACAGATTGACTTAAAACACAGTGCAATTATTGTAAAAACGAAGACATTTACTCGGCTCCTGCATGTGTTTTGTATTTATTACAGAATATGTTTACTTCTACACTTGTAATTAACTTTAAAGTTAATTTTGAAAATTAAGTTCCATGTAGAAGTTACAGAGTTGTATTGAGGGTAATGACTTCCTTCTTACAATGGCAGTTTTACACTGCTCATTATTATGAAAATACAAAGTTCACCAAGGTTTTATCAGGAAAATTAGTCTTCAATTTGCTACATGGACTATTATACCGTCATGTAACTTGACCTTTAGAAACGAGGCATTATATGAAAACGATTATTGTATTCCTAGATACCTTTACGCAAATTAATGAAAGGAGCATTATTTAACTCAGTTCCTAAATAAAACATATCGGTAAATGTTATTTAAATGACTGTACTATAGTCTTGTGTTCCAATTTTCACTAATTAATAATTAGTCAATCGATCAAGTAATAATAAATAATTATCAATGATAAGTGGTAATACCACTTCGATTATGTTGCAAATAAATGTCAATTTTTTTATAAGTATTTTCTCCTGTTTTCGTCGGGTCGTAGATGATACGTCGATACAAATTTTTCGAGCATTGTACGACTGTTCAGGGCAACAATTAATTGAGAACAATTTTTAACAATTACAGTTAGAGAAGAGGAGACTAACAAGGGCTGAAATAATCCTGTCAATCCAATACCTTTTAAAAAGAGAAAAAAATGTACCACTTATTACTCCTCTTTGCTGCAATCATTTCCACCTGATAACTTTGTTGCTAACACTACCAAAACTAATACTAATTACGTTAAAATTATTAAACAATGTCAATCAACAGTCGAGTAGATTTAAATCTATTACATAATTACTTTGAAAAATTGTAAATTCACAGGTGAAAAAGACCATCAATTTGTTAATTTACATTTTATGAGAGGGATATAAAATTGGAGAATTTTTAAAAGAATTGTTTACAAATTATTTGGACTGATTTAACGCTCCTAGTGTTAAAAGCACACGTATTGTTCCTTTTTAAGAATCTCCATCATCTACATCCACGTACTTTCTTATATTGGGGTGTTTACTCGCCCGAAGCTTTATAGGAAGGTATCGATTGGTGGTCGACCGCATGTCGTTAAATACTATACACGACGTAGGAGGGTCTGAGTTTGGGTCGGGGTTGATAAGCAGACAACGGTTCGTCAAAGCAGCCCTTATTGTTCCTTCAGTGCTTTGACTCTATGTTCCTCCTTAACTTTGCGGAGCTGCACCGAACAGCTTCTTCCAACTGCATCGACTGAATATTTCAGGGAACACCGCCAAATACGTCGCCTTTGAAGACGACGAATTTTCACCAGCAGGAATGCAAGAGAACAGATACTTTATCGAAAGGAATTCGATTGACTCTGTAGATGTTAATTTGTTGGGCTCCTTTTAAAAATGTCTCTTATTGAACTGGTATTACATTATTTTTTTTTTGCTTTCAGGTAATTATCTGAAGCGAAGGATGTCTTTGAAAATCGAAATATATGTGAAGTTTGATAATGTGGGATTGGGACTCTTTTAAAAAGAACTTAGGAGAAGAGGACCGTGAGAAAGAAGGGTCAGCAGGGAGAGGTTGGTTTCGCAGTGGGTCCACGTTGACCCAAGACATCTCTAAGTTAAGCTACTCAGGCCCCATCACAATTCTTGGATGGGTTACCGCACTTCTCCGTTACGTTTTCTCGATCGTACAAATATTATTGGAAATTGTCAGGAAATTAATAATCAATGATTCACCGCTTGAGTACTCGTTTTTGAAAAATGTAGCTGTGTGTGAAATAAGTAATGGTATAAACTTTGTAATATTTAAATCAATGGTTTAAAACGTTCTAAATAAATTTCAATATTTAGAAAGATTTAACACTAGATTTACGCCTACTGAATTTGGTATATTTAAGTATTCTAAATAAATACTTTGCAAATAGATGGATCAAGCGACAGAAAATACGATCAATTAACACGTCGAACGCCACTGATATTTCGCTCATTTGATCATTTCTACTGAAGTGATACTTTTTCTATTAAAATTCCTCCTTTATATAGTAGAAACTTTAAAGATATAAATAAATATGCATTCAGCGGAATTTTATCTTTTGAATATCAGTATATAAATACTGAAAGTCAAAATTATATGAAATTTCATAGAATTTGGTAGCGTCGGTCACAGGTGACTCTCATGGCAGTCGACGTGTTAAGTAATTTGTGTATTAAAAGATACTCGTGAAATATCTACTGTACTGTCTTTCCATAAGCATGAGAATTATTTTAAAAAAGTAGGAAACCATCAATTTGACGACTCTCGTAGATCTAGTGTTAAAGATTTCAAAAAAGCATAAAGTTCGTCTTTTTCCGAGTGAAGACTTTTCAAACATTCTAAGATCATCGACTTGAAAGTCTGCCATCTGAAAATTCAACAAACTAGCGCAAAGAGGTTCCAACCCCTTGGAGTAACTTATCATAGAAAAAGAGGAACTCAACGAATTCAACAGTCCCGTGAAGTTGCATTGAAATCCGAATTTTCAGGTTGAAAAGCTTCCGTTGTTACTATCGATTTCTCTTTCAGCTTGACACATCGTCAGGGAAAGCTTCACGTTGCTTTTGACAATTTTTTTATTTAATACCAAACCATTTTAATCCCAGAAACGTGTATAGAAGTAACCATGGTTGACCTAAATTCTCGTAAACGAGATTTCACACTCGAGCGGCAAGGAATATTAAGAAATACAAACGAAAAGACTTATGAGTTTTTGTAAAAATAAGGAGTTTACGATTCTGAACGAGCAAGTGGATATTCGAATGTTAGGAGATTCATCACTTGGCGAAGTTTTCGAGCGAAACCACCTTGATGCCGAGTGCAATATGAACCAGGTGTTTAGAAATTGTGGTTCCTGCGAGAGCACCGTGAAACCTTGGCATATGTGTCTCTATGTAACACGTACATTCACAGTTGTGACCTGATTTACAAACTTTTTATGGCACCATTTATTCCATACGGAACATAGCGACCCTTTTTGAGGAATAAAAGAAACGAATGTTAGCGAAAAGTGTCGATATGTTCTCCACGGAACAAAGTTACGTTTTATCGGGCAGGTCCTGATGAAGAATTTTGTCCTAACTGCCGGATTTTTTTATTTTGAGAAGTAAAAGGAATGGTAGAAATTATCTGGATATTTTTATGGCAACATTTATAACTTGCATGGAAAGTGTATTTTTTTAAAAAAAGAAATGAAGGATGTTTGTTCAGGGGAGAAAGTTGGCTTTCTCAGGTTTTTGGTTGAGATGTAAAAGCTAATCTTTAAATTTGTACTTTGACGATGATAATTTTTATATAGGTTTATTTATTCAATGCTAAGAACGTGTGCCTTTTTGGGAATGAGGTAGAAAGATCTTTTGCAAATTATTCTAATGTGATTAGAAACAAGATTGTTGTCTTTGACAGTAGTTAAGAATCGGAATATAATTTCTGAATTTCTACTTCCGCGAAGTTAACAATGAATATCAGGAACTGTCGTGAACTTTGCCTTATTTTGAGGGAGTTTCTAACTCACACACATTTAAGCAACCACCGCAATGTTTCAACTATTTCTACCGACATTTCCCGCATACCATCCTCCAAAAACCTCACAATTATAATAATTTATTATCTACGTTAATGACGAATTTTTAAAACTATAAACTTCCGCCTCCTATATAATTGTATCAATTTGTTTAAATACTAAAATGTAAGTTTTTTCCCCAACTAAATTTCCCCCCATATTATAAATGATGACGAATTTTTAAAATTATAAACGTTTGTTCCTTAAATAATTCTGTTAATTTGTTTAAGTACCAAAATGTAATTTGGTCACCAACATTAATAATTGAAATATTTACAAACAAGAAAAGTTTTCCTATTTAATACATCAAATTTATTTATCGCTGACGATAAAGTTCTCAACTGATCTTCAAAAGTAGCCGTAAATCATTCGAGCTTACATATTTAAAGTGAAAATATTTTTTAAACGGTTGAACGTTTCAGATAAATTTCAGTAATAGCTTCAATAATTCGTTAGTCGTTATCGAAGAGAAGTAAGTTTTTAATATCTTTCAGAAAGAACTTTTAAATGGATATTTCTATAAGAAAAAAATCTTTTAAGTTTCAAACGAGGAATCGGATTTGGTTGAGTCGAAGATTTTTCCGTGATTTGAGATGGGTCAAGCGTTCGTTAAAATTCTTCCATGATTACCGGTTTAATGAAATTTTTAACGAACGTAAGGAGTTTTTAATTTCCATCGGAAAAATTGACGTCAAGGACACAATAACGTTTAATGGCACTTCGCTTCAAAGCTTCGAAAGCTGGATATTAAAGTCGGGTAAAGTAACATAAAGACAGAGTGTCACTTAGCAAAAGTATAGATATATTTTCTTAGACCCGTTCAGCTTTATAACGATGTAGCGAATTTTGATCTTAAGTGATTCATTATATTTAATATACTCTAAAGAGTAGAAATTCAATTTTGAAACTGTGTAGAAATTCAAATAAAATAATTCCATCTGTTTTCTTTAAACGCACTTCTTCGTTTTTTGTTTCTACAATTTCCTCGAAGTATCTGAGAAGTTTTGTTTAGCTAATATTGACCTGTTATAATTAACAATAAACTTTGAGAATTCCAAATTAAGATACAGTTTCGAGTGAATTTATCTCAATATTTTTACAACAACTCAGAAATTTGTAAAATGTTCCCAAGAATTGATCAAACTTTCTCGAAATTATTCTGCAAGTTAAATAATACAATGTGTCGAAATTGGAAAGTGCAAAAGCAATAAAACATAAGTAAGCATTCGTTGAGTTTATTTTTTCAAATGTTCCTCGCGTTTATCGTACTTCGTTTCAGCAAGTTTCACGCCTGCTTTGAGAGTTTTCGTGTAACTTTCATCTATTTCTGAAAAATTCCATAGATTTTATTGTCGGCAATAAATAACGTAATTTTATGAAAGAAAACTTTCGTGCCAGGCTTCTCTAGCTTCTCTCGCTTTCATAACATATTACTGTAATCTATCGGAAAGTGGTACTTTAAATTCACCCCTATTTTCGTGGACTTAAAATCTTTCGTTTTATCCAAGATATATCGAGCCTTTCAACGGATCTATGCCTCTTGTAACTTCCTCGAAACTTCAACGAAATGAGCGTGAATAACAATGTCGATTTTTGCGATAAAATACCGTGGAATAAAATTACATCAATCAAATTAAAAATTTGAAAATTTCAACACCGTAGGAAATGAAATTGTGCCAAAAAGTTCTCAGTTTCATTCATTATATTAATTTCTAGTGTGTGAGTACCTAACTGTTAGACTTTACAACAGTTTACGTTTTTTTTTTTGCGCAAATGCATCCTGCTTACTCTGAACAGGATATATAAATTTATTTTCTCTAATTTTCCAAAAGAACGTAACATCAAGCAGACATGGAACGAAGTGCGGAAAATAAATGTGGGATGAAAATATGCAGCATATTTCTGTGCCTACTTTTACAGTTGTCGCGTAAAAGTAAACTCGATAATAAAATACGAATTATGCTCCAAGGAATGGAGTTGAATACATTAGAGTAAATTACATTTGAAATAAAATGGACCATCTTTAAAAGAAAATAGTTACTATTCACAGTATGAAATTATAAAATGCAAAACATTGTAGAAACTAATTTTAAATGTCGGACAATTTATTCATTATAAACAAAAAAGTATCTTTGAGAAAAAAAATATGCTAAGAGTAATTAAATTTACGGAGCCAAATTTGTATTCCAAAATGCCATACTTTTATGGTCTACAACCCCATAAAGTAATAGATTGTAATAATATAAGCGCGGGAAAAATATCACACAAAAAAAGTAACAAATCTTTTTTAATAAAATAGAAATTTACATTGCATAAATATATATAATCTGTAACTTTAATAACAGTTAAGAGGACGGAATACAAGATAACAACTAATGATAAAGAAAATTCCAACTTTCAACATGCATTCTCATTTACATTTTCTCAAACACCATGCCAAACACATTTCAATGCCCATAAAATTCTTCCCTTGAAACACGTTGGTAACATTCGTAAAGGAACGACATTTTCTCCAGTGTATTACTTTGCCATCTTCTCTCCAGCAACTTTTTGAGGCAATTCTTTCGAACTTTATGCAGCGTTACTCGGTGTTTCGCAATTTTCGCGGTTACCCCGCGGTTTTCTATTCTTCCAAGGTACAGTGGTTTCCGCCAATCTTCCGATTTTACAGAAATTTCTCAATGTCTACGGTGCTAAACGAAAATCCATGTTGAATTTTTCGCAGATTTTATACGGAACATATGTCAAGCATTGCAAAAAAAATATCTACTAACGTCTCGTCCATGACAACCTATTAAACCATTTCTTTTTTTTTAAAGAATTTTTTTTTCGTAATTGAAAATACTATTGTAGAATCTCACTCTCTCTATTTCTATATATTTTCTCCTAAATTCTATACACATTAACCCCTTTCCGTACTACAAGTGACATTCGTGACACTTCTGACACGATAAATGTAGTAGACAATTTTGTAGTACTCCTAACATCATTAAATTGAAAATTTCAGTTTTTCACGATAATATAAAATTAATTCTATACTATTCAATACTGCACCAAGTCATACACTATGTACGAAATTATGGGTAGATTGTTATTTCAGCAATTACTTCAAAGTTATTGCGGATTCAGTTGCAAAAGAAATGGAACAGCAAGGAGTTAAACTAACGCTATCGTAGCCTAAAGATAAAACTATAAAATAAACAATCTCACTAATCATCAAAAACTTCAAATACTTCAACTCGCACTCTTTTAAATTTTCTCTCTTCCCAAGGTTTTATTCTTCACTGCACTCAACTCAACTCTGTGTGTCTGATTCTCCCAAAAATTCACCCTCGCATCCACCCTCGTATCCACCCTCGTATCCACCCTCGCATCCACCCTCGATACTCTTTCTCACAGCATGCATTCTTCGTCTTTCTTCCAGCATGCATTTTCCATTGCACTCACTCGTTTTCTTCTTATCCACAGACTAAATATTCACGCTAGCTCCGGATTCGTCGTCTTCCAAATCACATATCTTAAACATCCACTCTCGTTTATACAAAACTCATCTACACTCACTAATTGTAAATACTACTCATATTTAAATAAATTATGTCTCTAAAAAATTCTACACAAAAAAATTCGACACTACACTATCTGCAAGTGAGACAAATTCATGAGAATTGTCTTTATTTGATTTCTAATAAGATAAACACATGCTTTTCTTTTCTCCGTGATTTTCACCCCTTTCCTTTTGGTGTCTTTCTTTCTGTTTTTCTAAAGACGTCCATCGAATACAGTTTTCCAATTCAGAAGTTTGTCGTAGGAGGCACAATATCGTGGAATATCGTAGGAGTAGGATCGTATAGAAGTTTGTCGTGAGGGAGGAACAGTTTCGTTGCATGTGCAATTTGTGCGGTCTTCACCCTCGTCGCTTTTGCATCGATATTCCGTGATGCACATTCATTTTATGGATGAATAATGTATCGCACGGAAATACAGACTGTTCGGTCAATCTTGAAGTTACGAATTTGTATTCTGAAATTTTACGTTTTAACAAGACGCCTAAGTTTTCTTGGGATCTGGAGAAGTTTCTGTTTTTATAAGTAATTACAGCGTTGGCACGATTGTATTTCAATTTGAAAGTTTTCCACGCCGAATGAGAGAATTCCGGATATTTAAATCGTCGTCTTAGAGGGTGGAAGTTTTTCTTGAATTGCGAAACGTCGTTATGGTGTGGAGAGGACTGAAAGTCTGGGAAGTTTAGGGTGCTGATTTTGATGGAAGTTTAGGAATTCCTAGAGAAAGGGAACATTTTAAGGCTTGGGATTTCCATTTAGTAATAAAGTTTGAAATCTTTGAAATTTCATCTTCTGTTATCACCATTTTGGATGTAATTAAAAATGTAAGGAAAAATTGATAATATCTTAACGCTGAAAAAATTTGTAAAACCGAAGAGAAAAATTTTAATTTATTTCAAGGTCACTTTTATAATTGAAACAATTGAATAGTTATTTTATTGAGAATAGTTGAATTAAATTTTGTCAATTTAATTGCAGCAAAACCTCTGCACTTTGTGAACTCAATTCAAAATATTAATGCAGAAAGATTAATATACTTTCGTTTCTGTCAGCACGTGCACATAAAAAAACATTGAAACGCTCTTTCTATTACACATTTATGAATTATATTTCTATGTCGTTTCTACTATTGATCTTCATAAAAATTTACAAGAGGAAAAACTCATACAATTCGGTAAAACCCAACGTGCGCATGTTGCTATTTATTTATTTCTATTTTACTGTTTATTATTTCATTTTCTCATTTATTTAAAAGCCAACAGCAAGCCTGCAGGCGTATCCTTGACAAAGCGACGTGACAACACTCTGTGCTCTTCACAATAGTCGATACACGGTCGTAATTTGCCAATATCGTACAAATTGCGAAACAACGTAGAGAATATTTCGATCTACACTTTTATCGTTACTCCATTACAGGTAAAGACTGTCAGAGCAATAGCAAATGTAGTTTGCTGACAGAATGAAATTTAGCGGCGAATGAAACGAAAATAAAAATTCAATTGCGGTCTCGTGCTTTACCTTCTGAAGACCTTCGGAATCCGAAAATAAATAAGTTAAAAGGTCTGGTTTTTTATTGCAGGTGGCAAAAAATCTGTTAAAAAATATGCTATGGATTGAAAAATTAATTTCAATCTACTTGTCATTGATATCATCAAAAATTTATGTTAAGTTAAATCTAAGAAGACATTCAGAATCTCTCCCTTTCGCTGTATAAAAATATTCAAGCTGTACCTTCACTTAAATTTCGTCTTCAGAGTCTTATCTTTTTAAATTGATCTCCAAAATCTAAGTGCACATTTGTAATTTCCCTTCTTCTTATCCAGAAATTGTAAAGTTACACCGTCACACGTTAGCTCAGTTTGCCTCGAGAGTATAATTTCGAAAACCTTTTTTAAAATATAAATTCTGCTTACAACTTCAGAATTATATTAGTAAAATTATATTTTAATTGATATTCAAAATCTAAATACACATTTGCAATTTCCCTTCTTCTTATCCAGAAATTGTAAATTTACACCGTCACACGTTAGCTCAGTTTGCCTCGAGAGTATAATTTCGAAAACCTTTTTTAAAATATAAATTCCGCTTACAACTTCAGAATTATATTAATAAAATTATATTTTAATTGATATTCAAAATCTAAATACACATTTGCAATTTCCCTTCTTTTTATTCAGAAGTTGTAAATTTACACCGTCACGCGTTAGTTCAATTTGCCTCGAGAGTATAATTTCGAAAACCTTTTTCAAAATATAAATGCCGCTTACAACTTCAGAATTATATTAGTAAAATTATATTTTAATTGATATTCAAAATCTGAAGACAGATTTGCAATGTCCTTACTTCTTATCCAGAAATTCTAAAGCTACACAGTCACACGTTAGTTTAGCTTGCCTCGAGAGTACAATTTCAAATGCATTTTTTTTTAAAGATAAGTGGCAGGTGGTGCGATATAACCCGCGGCTAAAGGATAAAATTCAATGTTACGGCCAGGAGAAGGAAATAGTAGCATGTACATACATACATACACACGTAATCGCTGGCGCTACCAACCTTCGACCTAGATTAACAATGCATTATGCGCATATCCTCCTTGTTCTAGTATCACCATAATACGTAACTGATTCGACAAATTGATGTACACGAGAAAATGAAAGTGAGCTCGTTTCGATTCCTGTCGTCTAAGCTTTAGACTCACTTTAGCTCTTTGTCCAATAATTCCCCAATCTGAAAATTGCTGCTGACTGTTTTCATAACTGTATGATAAAGTCAATGGATAGAGACATTTTTATGAATTTTGTAGTAAACAGAAGCTTAGTTTTTTTTTAAAGATGCCATTGGGTGGCAGACTTTTATCTCTATTATCAGGAGTCTCCGACGGTTTTATCACGAACATTTTTATTTCAGCTTCGAGTGTTTTGCACTTTTCTTGTTTGTTAAGAAACTTTGCTGTTGTTGCGACTGTCGGCTTTAATCAGTGGTAAATATGGAAATGTAATTATCACGGTGTTTATTGGAAAGTCTTAAATATTTAATTTACTATATTGTGTAGAATGTGGACATGAGTTAAATTTTATCTGTAGTTTCGATCAAATAATTAATATAAATTTTCCATGGAACTCATTGAATTTTTACAATTTTGGAAAGTACTTTTAACCAGTCAATTGTTTTGGTAATAACAATTAGTAAAGTATTAAGTCTATTAAATCTCCACAGTTGTGAGGTTTAGTTAAACGATAATAAATTGACAAATGTTAAGCATACAATTACAGATAATAGATTTAACTTGATTTGTAAATATTCAATTGCAACGAAATTATTGGATTTTCAGTAATTAAATTACAATAGCTCGTTAACTTGATAAACTAATTCTCCAAAATAGAAGTACGTAACGATCTTGAGTTATATGCTATTATTAACAAAACAGAACCAAATTAACAAATTTTAATTGAAACAAAATCATCTCGTTCCACCGATTCTATACTATAAATATTAATCGAATTTTTTCACCAGACTTCAATTAACTCCGGAAATCCTCCTCTCAAGATAAACGCTCTTTCAAACTTGACCATTCGAAACTTTCTAAGATCGTTTCTCTTATTCCTGCTTTATTCGCGAGAGGTTTATCGCATATTCAACAACAGACTCGCATAAATATTAATACGCAAAGGGAGAAAGCGACGAATTGCACGACGGCACGAGTCCAAGAGGGATTCCCGCCCTTGTCGGAAGGGAGGCATTCATTGAATTTTTCATCTGTTGCTCCGTCAGCCTCGTGTAATCAGGTAACCCGAAAATTTCGAAGGAAAAACCCCATAGAACGATCTGCCGATACTGCGAACGATCGAATTATTGAAATCAGCGGAAAAAATCTGCATGTCGAGAGACCGCTGAATAAGTAACGCCATCTTCTCAATATCCTTTAACCGTGGAGGACACTTCATTTCGTGTTTCTTTGACGTATATTTAATGGAAACCCGATTCTACTTGAATAAACTCGACATTACACTGCAAATCCAAGTGTGTTATTTTAAAACACATAAACGTATTATTTCCTTGTAGTCACTTTTTAGACGTTTCCCGGTATGTTATTATTTAACACAGTACATGTGTGTTATATTTATATTTTAAAATAACACACCTACATGTTTCAAAATAACACACATGTACTGTGTTAAATAATAACACACCGTGAAACGTCTAAAAAGTGACTACAAGGAAATAATACGTTTATGTGTTTTAAAATAACACACTTGGTTTTGCAGTGTATCGATGATACGTGAATACTTTATAAAATATAGAAAAACTGTGTAGAGTTTTGTATGCAAATTGCATATCTTTGTTGTGTCATCAAGTATGGTAGAAATACTGAGTTCAATTTAAAGTAGCTTGTATAGATATGCATAAAGTGTATTATAAACTTCATTAAAGTTTCAGACTTTCTAAGATTTAATTAGAAAATTAATAATAAGGTCTTGACTTTAACGAAGTCAGAGTAGATATTTGCATGCTAATTGTCGGGGAAATTCTGACGTATATTTCTTTTCCAATTTGTACATACATCGGGTTGATGCTTTGGAATATTGATATTATAAAAATAATGACTCATAACATATTATCTTTTTTAATATCTTTATCAGATATAAAAAAATTTCATATTCTTCCTTGCCTTTTCCTATTCATACCCTTTCATCAAAGTTTCTATACAGAAATTAACTAGTTTAAACATAATCAAACATCAAAGTACAATATTAGCTGAAAATAAAGTGGTAAAGTTCAATTTTTTTGTTAGAAAATTTTCTTCATTACATTCCAATCACAATTTATCGGGCTGAGGAAAAATCAATCGCTTTGGGATTCGAACGATGGAATTTTCTCGGAAATAAAATTATACATAAGACAATACACTTAAAGAGACAACATCTCATTATAATAATATCAAGTGATACTAAATTTCTTTTATCATAAACCTTAAGACATTTCTCACGGCAATCGAAGTGAAACAATTAATTGGAAAAGAGACAAGGTAACATTTAAAATGAATCCGTTGATACCATTGCGTGTTTACATTTCAGCGAATTTAACACTAGATTTACGGAGCCAATTTGGCTCATTCAAAATTTGATTACTACATATATAATATATTGGTTGATTATTTTTTTAATAATAAATCTTTCATTTCAATTAATTGGGAACTACTTTCTATACAAAAAACTTCAATTTTCTTGTATGATTCAAATTGGCTCACTTCAGAAAAATAGGTATATCAATATCCGTAAATTTAGTGTTAAGAGTATGTGATAAGGTGTCATTCGCGCAAGCTGTGGTCATAACAAGGTATTGATAACGATATTGTGTTTTTTACGTGTCGTGTCCTTTGGTACATGGTTACGTATGCGCTTCTTATTTCATTCATTTGCAAAGTGTTGCGACTTGCCGATTTGCTGTTGATACATTTTTTCTCGGGCAAATTTCGCACTGGAAATGTGCATTGGAGACAATAACGCAAAAGTGTCGCGGGTATTTAAGTTTTGAAGATATCCTAGGTTTTCTGTCACTGTATGTTTTCGTTAGAAATTGTGAAATATTTAATTTGTCTTTTAAGTGTAATTTAAGGGTAAGGGGTTAATTATGATTGATTATAATTTATATAATTAAATAATAGGCAATTTTATAGAAAAAAGCTAAGAAAGTTTTATTCAGAGAACAGGTTTATCAACCAGGAACATCGACCGTAGAATACTCATTTAATTATAAACAATTGCCATAACGTGTTACCCAGTAACATTAACCCTCTATGGGCCCTTGTAACTTTAAAGTAACATAAGGTAAATCTAAGCTTTTATTCGTTAAAATAAATTTTTTAACTTTCTCATATATTACAATTCAATTCTTAAAAATCATGATACACTTTAGAATCCAATGTTTGAAAATTAAGTTAAATCTGTTATTTATAATAGTATGTTTACAATTTCCTAATGTGCTACCATATAACTGATTTTCGAATGCTACACAAAATTTGGACTATAGGGGGTAATTCTACTGGGTGTTTCGTAAAAATATTTTAGAAGTCGCAAAGGCTTCTATTTTTACAAACATGTTAATAAATACTGACATTATAATTAAATCAGCGATCGTAATAATAAGTATAAGTAACTCCGATGTTCTACTCCAAAAGAACAATTCCCCCAACAGCATGGGAGTCCAGAAAACTTTCACGACCCTCAAGAAAGCTACATCAGTATAATAAAAAGTAAAAGACACCAAAGCACCACTCGCCTCCATCCACTCCATCCGGTCGACAACGTAAAAAGAAGACCAAAAACACCATGTAACTTGACTATCTCAGTACAAAAAATTTTTCCAACTAACATATATCCCCAATTCAAAATTCGAACGCAAACATCAAATCCACAAACTCCCTCATTTTCTCAGAAATGACACCGTCATAAAATAAAATAATCATTGATCAATTCGAAACAAATCATTAATTAATTCAAAACAAACAACACGTTAATCTTCAACGTCTCTGAAAATTCAATAAAAGTAATACGAAACTTTGAAACTTACCAAAGAAGGCGTAACACCGATCACCGACTCTCACAATCCAAGTTACACCCGTCGCCGAAGGGGATGCCATCGAAGTAAAAGCATCCCTCGCACTTCACGATACTTTCTTTTCAGCAACACTCCTCGATTTTGTTTCTTTATGTTCTGGACCAAGTGAAGAAATTATAACAACGAGGAAACACCACGAGACAATGTCAATCTGCCGTCATTCGTGACAGCATGCAGGTACGATGCTTTGCGTCGCGATGCCGCGTGCTGACTGAAGCCGTCGTTTTTCGTTCTCAGTCCTCGTAACCGGAGGGGAGGAGAGCTTTCGGGTGCGTCTGCCGACAGTGGACGCCAGTATTCCCCACCGAACATAGTCTACCCCTTCTGAAACACGGTTTGACTCCTACTATCTACCCCTACTGGCGCGAACTCCTGGTGCACGTGGTGCGCAATCGTCAGCCGGTCGTCGCTCGCGACTACTACTGATACGCAGTGATATCCAAGTCATTTCTGATCGGTGAAATTTACGGAATATTTTTAATTGTAACAGGAAAACACTGTTGTCGATGGAAATAATTGGTTTTGGAAAAAGTGAATTGGGTAAAGTGATGGGATAGTGGAGAGAATGGGGTGAATTTTTGGTATTCATATTGGAAGTTCATATTTTGAAGTTTTATAAGAGTTGATGTAGGTTTTTGGAGGAGGTGGATGGATGTTGAGATGATTGAGAGTTTGGTTTCGTTTAATTGGTTAAATTTAATTGATGTGTTCTCCGGCACTTGAGAGTCGAGGGAAATTGGTGGTTTGTTGTTTTTAACTAGATTTCAGGAAGTTTAGTCTTGTATTGGCATTAAGTTATTTTGGGTTGCTTGAGTGGGTACTGGGGTGATTTTAAAGTGACAGAAGGTAATTGAATCAGTATTTTCATATGTAATGATCTTGCTAAAATATTTGGATAAATTAGTCACAAGATTTCGATGATTCTAGTACTCAAAATTTCACCCTCGCTGTTCAACTAATTCTTTTTGCATTCCAATCAAGTATTTATTTCTCATCACCCATCAAACCAAAAACGGCTTATCAACCTTGTACATTTTAGTCACAACCCCTCTTCAACCCCGCTCGAAAATCCTCCCCAATCTTCAAAAAGCCACCCCCAGTTCTTCAAAAACTTTTCAAAATTCATTTCGACACTTCAGTCACAACCTTTCTTCAGCCCCCCTCCAAAATCCTTCCAACTCTTCAAAAAGCCACCCCTACCTTTTCAAGCACCTTTCAAAAATCCGAAAATCATTCTACAAGCAAAAGCTTTCAAAACCTCGAAACCCAAACGAACCCACCAATCAAAAGAATTCCATCCATTCAAAACCTTCGACCGTTTTTGCGCACATCCCCGTAACGTCATTCTTCTTCGTCAAGCTACCCTATTCGTCAGCCATCCAAGCAGTTGCCGATTAATGTCTACGGCCAATGTCGAGTATGGTGTAGCGACCGTTTAAAAGTTACCCTGATGCCGTTGTGTGCGCGGTCGAAGCGGGAAACGTCGTTGCGCCCGTCGACGACGATGCAGTCGACGATCGATCCGTGCACCATGCTCCGCGCGGAACGAGGATAATGCGCGCGGCAGAATACCGAGATAAACGGAGACGAAGCGAGGGTGAGAAAGAGAGAACGTGGAAAGGGGATGGTAGAGTAGAGGGTTGGAGAGAATTCGGTCGTAAATTCTGGAGCTGGGTTCACGGGCTCGGCAAGGTCAAGTGCTCGGCCATGGCTGCAGTCGTCGGATAGTTCAAGGGATGCTGGAACGGGGTGGACAACAGGAAGTGGAATGCTTTTCGTGTAATTTCATAAGTGCCTCGGAACATTCAACTGGATTATTTAGTAAACTGGAGAAATAAGACTTTTTAAGGGAGAATTGGAAGATTCTTTTTCTGCGCTGGATTTGGTATCAGGGTTGCAATTGAGTTTTCTAGTTTGGAGATTAATGGGGTAGTTATTAACCCCTTGCCTTACGATTTCTTTTGTAACCGAACGCGCAAAAACTAAGGCTTAAATGTTGGTATAGTAATTTATCACTGATTTCTGATACCAGTATAAATTGTCGCAATTATATTATAGTGTAATAGTATATAAATAATAATATAATAGTAATATATTATAATATAGGACTAATTTCAATGTCTCCTGACCTACTGATATTTTCCATTTAATAGTTTTTGGAAAACTTGCAAATTTTCTATTCCAATTACCGTGTCACGTGTGCCACACGTCATTGTAAAGCAAGGGGTTAAAAATTGGTAGCTTTTTGGTAGCTTGGTGTTAGAAAGTTTATACTCCTAATAACCTACCCATAACACAATATAATTTGTCTCTAATTGCAAATTAAAAACCTCATCATAGTTTATCGCCAATTCGCAAAATCATTCATCCCAATCAGCCCCAATCACATACATCATATATATCAAATAATGTACAGATCTAAAACAAAGAAATATGTATGAAATATGAAAATAAAGAACACTTTCCCATTCATCCATCCATCCTAGAAGTCACGCGTTTGTATCTCTGTTATCCGCACCGAGAATCCTCGATGTTTCGATCCAATTAAGGGTGACAGGGGCGCGCACCCCGTTCGTCCCCAGAGGCCACGATGTCCGCATACGAATGCCGAACGGGGAACCTTATTTTCTTTCGGTCTATCCTCGCAAAAGGAGCATTGATCTTCGGATGCTTCCGTGACTTTGTCACGCGCGACACGTGCGTGTGGGGGGTTGCGGCCTGCCGTCCGTTGGGGCGCGCCGTCTAGTTCGACTAATGGCCAATTTCGTTCCGAGACTCGCGGTTTATTGTCGTTTGTCAGGATTGTCGATGTATGTACTATTATATAGTAGGGTTAGCGATATATTAGATGACTGGAGGATTTTTTTATCTCTTTTGTTTTTTATCTTTTGCCCAAGACACTACATTTTGGCGTTTTAATCATTTCGTTTGGGGTTGGTTTATTGTGGGGACTTTTATTTCTTTGGGTGATTAGTGTTATTTTTTGGTGTGCTTTTTTTTGTGTTTTTTTTACTGGTTTCCTTTCTGGTATTACGTCTGGGTAGAGTGGCATACTTTTTGGTGTTATTAATACTTTATGTGGTATAAAAGTATTGATATTTTAACTATTGGGTAATATTTAATATTGTTACGGTTTATTTAATATTGTTAAGGTATTAAGATTGTTAATATCAAATTTCCAGCATAATTTTTCAGTAATAATACCTTGTGGTACTTTAACTAAATTAGATTTTTTATTATATTATTAACTATCAATTACATAACAGATAATTTTGAGCTTTACGAAAAAAAGATCTCATTCTTCAGAGTTCAAAATTTGACAAGACGAAGATTATTCCTGTCTGTGAGACAATTCAGAATAGTAGTTACTTCCTTCCTCGACAAAGTGTATTAATGCATACTGGCAAATGCGGATATATAAAGTTTTCTCATAAATCTTGACCCTCTTTGTCGTTTCTCTGCTTCTATAAGATTTCAGAAAAGAAGTCCTTGAAATTTCAAAGATGAAAAAGAGTTAAATGTACCCGTAGAAAAAAGGTTTAATAAAAGTTCGTCCGTCAGTTGCCGATAAAATTTTAGTCAGCTCGTTCGATCGACTCAAATATTAAACGTTTTCCTTGAAGCACTCGGTGATTTTGTCACCGCAAAAATATTCTGTGAGAAGAAAAGGTATCCAAGACGTTGGAAAGGCTTGTATTTATTCACGGGCTTAAGATCTTTTCGCCAAAAGTGATATTATTTTTATTGCCCCTCGCGCATTTATCGCGCACCTTGAACCTCATATTTATAACGCCATTAAAACGTCAGATGTTACGCGAATAAATATAAATTGGTGGCACGTATCCATTACACTTCTAATAATGTCAGAACATTTAATGCTATTCTTGATATTTCTCTGAAATAATACAAA
Source organism: Cerceris rybyensis (assembly GCA_910591515.1). Lineage (NCBI taxonomy): Eukaryota > Metazoa > Arthropoda > Insecta > Hymenoptera > Crabronidae > Cerceris > Cerceris rybyensis. Next base: position 6,337,934 of record OU342797.1, read on the forward strand.
CAAATATAATAACAATAAAATACTCACGTTTTATCAAGTGCTTAAAATACATCGTCTAATATATTGGATATTTTTGAAATGAAAGTTCTTTTATTTTCATATTAAGTTGTAAACATGTATTACCGTTATATTTATTTATTTATATTACACCGTACACCCTTATAAGGGTTTTTACAGCTCTCCTTAATACTACCTAGTGCATTACATAAGACATTTGTAAACATTTATTATTTAATAATAAACTTTGTTGTTCTTAACTCTAACAGATTTCACAGAATATTCTTAGTAATGCGCTTTAGTCGCAGTTTCGTTACAGTATGACACGTGTGATCCAGTTTTAATAACTGTCATGTAAATATCGCACCGTATTTTTCTGTCGGTCTTTCATGGGAATACGCCCGAGTCAAAGGATTAAAGTAGCTTTCATCGTATTAAGTTCATGGAAGTATAAGTATTAAAATAAAAAGTAATTAACTAAATTTATATTAACCACGTAAATCTCCAAAGGTTATTGATTTATGCATCCATTAATATTCACAGAAAGGACGCTCAATATTATTATTATTTCTCACCGATCAATATTCCCTCACGTATCTGGAATCCGGAGTCATAATAAAAACTCTATTATTAAGCACGAACAAAGTGTTGAGTAATAGCTTCAGAAATAAAAGTCAGTATTAGATAAATGTACAACTTGACATCAAGGATCCACCAAAAGTTTTGTACTCTTTCAACAAATTGCTATTAAGTAACAACACATAAGATTTTACCCCACATTTCTCACCCCAACTGTATTTACATCTGCCTCCAACCCAGGCAGGCCGTACGATGCAAATTAGCCAATATTTCCAGCCCTCATTTCCATGACTTTTCGGTGTTATTCCTACATAAATATTCATTAATTTTTTCACCGTTCAAAAATTATGTCAGTCTAGTAGACACGCTCTCCCTTTCACCCTGTGAAACACCGAAGAGGGTTGTAGCAACGGCAGCATGTTTCTCAGGTGATAATACGCTCCAAAATTCGTTATACGTTCTTTACTTTATTAATAAAGTAAAGTTTCCATTTTTATTTAAAGTTAAAGTAAATAATCTTCAAGGAGATCTTCAAAGCATGAAACTACGGAATTGTCTATGAAGTCAAAACTAAAATACGTTTCAACCTGTGATTACCAATTCGGCATTCGGCAAAAGCCCGAAATGAACTTTAGCTTATAATTGTAGTAAATCAGTAATATCTGATACAGGACAGACACAGGACGAGCACAGGACAGTCAAGACAGGTGCAGGGCAGCCAGGACAGGTACAGTACAACCGAGTCAGGCACAGGATAGGCAAAGGAGAACTAGGACAGGCAGTAGAGAACCAGTACAGGCACAGGACAAGCAGAACAAGCACAGGACAGCCCGGACAGGCACAGGATAGGCAAAGGAGAACTAGGACAGGCAGTAGAGAACCCGTACAGGCACAGGACAAGCAGAACAAGCACAGGACAGCCAGGACGGGCACAGGATAGGCAAAGGAGAGCCAGGACAGCCATAAGATAACCAGGGCAGACACAGGGCAGTGAGGACAGCCAGGACACACACAGGCACGCACAGGACAAGCAGAAGGAGCACAAGACAATCAGGTCAACCAGAGAACGACTTATTAAATAAATAACTCGTAGTTTTAGAAATATACAATTTTATTTTATGAAATGCAATACAAATAATGCTGTATAATGTATAAACAAATAATGAATAAAGAGTTTGTTATATCTGAAATATTGTTACAACTTTCTTAACCTTCTTCCATTCACACAATTCCAAATCCTATACCAACCACCAATATCTTAGACAAATTTTTCATCCGCCTGATTTATCGTCGACTCGTACTACTTGCTCATATATGAGTTTTGTCGAACAATTTGCAATCCAGCAAGTAGTATAAACTAGGATATCTCAGCCCTACTTTTGTGTCTGACTTATCGTCGACTTAACTACTTGCTCACTTTGAGATTTTTCCGAAAAATTCGCAAACCCAGCAAGTAGTATAACCCAAAATTTCTCAGACCGACTTTTAGCTCTGTCTGACTTATCGTCGACTTTACTACTTGCTCACTTTGCGATTTTTCCGAAAAATTTGCAATCCCAGCAAGTAGTATAACCTAGGATAAGTCAGCCCTACTTTTGTGTCTGACTTATCGTCGACTTAACTACTTGCTCACTTTGAGATTTTTCCGAAAAATTCGCAAACCCAGCAAGTAGTATAACCCAAAATTTCTCAGACACACTTTTAGCTCTGTCTGACTTATCGTCGACTTTACTACTTGCTCACTTTGAGATTTTTCCGAAAAATTCGCAAACCCAGCAAGTAGTATAACCCAAAATTTCTCAGACCGACTTTTAGCTCTGTCTGACGTATCGTCGACTTTACTACTTGCTCACTTTGAGGTTTTTCCGAAAAATTCGCAAACCCAGCAAGTAGTATAACCCAAAATTTCTCAGACAGACTTTTAGCTCTGTCTGACTTATCGTCGATTTTACTACTTGCTCACTTTGCGATTTTTCCGAAAAATTTGCAATCCCAGCAAGTAGTATAACCTAGGATAAGTCAGCCCTACTTTTGTGTCTGACTTATCGTCGACTTAACTACTTGCTCACTTTGCGATTTTTCCGAAAAATTTGCAAACCCAGCAAGTAGTATAACCCGAAATTTCTCAGACCGACTTTTAGCTCTGTCTGACTTATTGTCGACTTTACTACTTGCTCATTTTGCGGTTTTTCCGAAAAATTTCCCAATCCAGCAAGTAGTATAAACTAGGATATCTCGGACCAACTTTTACGTCTGACTTATCGTCGACTGTACTACTTACCCACTTGCAGAATTCCGCCGAAAAATTTGCTAACTCGCAAGTAGTATAAACCAAAATATCTCAGACGAAATTTCTGCTCTCCTTGTGTTGCCACTCTCTTGCTTGACTTGTTTGACGAGATCGAAGCGGATCAAATCGACTTAACCATATTAACAAACTTAAAACTATCATACGCTCGTTGGGAACTTGGAAGGAATAGGGAATTTTAGGAATAGAACAAGGGTTGCGCTTAATAAAGTTTAAACAGTGTTTTTCATTTAACGAATTGTTTATTCATCATTTCTATTACAAAACAAGAACGTGTATAATACAATATTCATCAAATACAACTGTGTGTTTCTAAGACTACAATTTATTTGTTTAATAAATGCTGCTCTGGCTGTCTTGTGCCTGTTCTGTGCGTGTCCCGACTTTCCTGTGTTTGCCCTAGCAGTTCTGTGTCTGTTGTAGCTGTAGTACATTCTCCTGCGTTTTTCTGCGTTATTCTGGCTTTCCTGCGTATGTCCTGGCTGTCCTGGCTGCCACAGCTGCACTGAGCTGTCTCCTACTCGTTCAGCCTATTTATACAGCCTCTCTCCTGCCTATTTTAACAAAAAATAAATGTTAACATTTTATTTTCTCTGCGGTGCTATGAAACTTACGTATGTATGATTTATCTATCATATATACGTAAAATGCAAATATATGACTACGAATTACTTACTTAATAAATGCTGTTCTGGCTGTCTTGAGGCCGTTCTGGTCGTCCTGCGATTCTCCTGCTCTTCACCTGCCTCTTTCGTGCTTGTCTTCTCTGTTTTCTCTGTCTCTTAGCAATCCTACTTCTCTATTGCCTGTCCTATCAGTCCCCTGCTGCTTTCTCGTCTGTCTCCTCCTTGTTCTTTCTGACAATGTGCTGTCAATCGCAACGAAAAGGACGAGAAAAAGCAGCTCTGTTTTCTAGTAACAGAATATAACAGTTAGTGATGGTTACAGGAGTTCCATTTCTCTGTGTACATACACAACGATGAAAGTGTTATTTTTTTTTGAGATGTGTTCTTTTTTTTTAAATGTGGTGGAGGAAATGTTTGGGATACTAAATAACGTGTATGTTTCCATTGGCAGATATATTGTTGCAAATTGAAGAAGCATTATCACATTGGCAGCTATTATATTATATATCAGAATTTTCATTCGAATATTTTATAATTTGTATTTCATTTACTTTAGATAAAGTTTTACATTATGATAGTACAACGAGAATGGCGAATTTCGCTGAATTTATTCTAGCTACCTTTATCAAATGTATTCCAAGCAGGGTAACGATTTATAACCCGTAGGTGGTAAAAGGGTCGAAAGATAAGCCGTAAGGCACATTTGTACATGTATAGAATTGTAGTACCTATATAATTTTGTTCACGTCACGAGAAAGAAAAACTGTATTTACTGTTACCTTTTCCCGTGAAATCGGAGGATTTTATTTGCTACAACAGCAGAATCATATTTCACCTCGGTTCGATAATTCAACGTTTGCTTCTTCTATGGGTTTATTCCTTCACAATAATAGATTCATAATTTCTCATTATGACACAATTTACTTAGTCACAAATAAAAATAAATAGTCAACAGTAGAATAAATTAAGATCTTGAAAATTTAAAAAGATAATTCGATTCACAAATTATTTAATAATTATATTAGAAGAAAACTCTGCTTACAAGACATATTATAGTGTACTATTGATTTATTCGTCCAGAAATATGTTTCGAAAGGTAATACGCTACAATGAACCACGACCATACGCGAGAAACACTTACATATTTCAACTGAAAACTGAAGATTAATTATCAAAAGTACATAATACTTTACACATTCCATTCATGAATTTTTCTCACTACCGATTAAAGTCTACATTGGATTAAAGATGGACACAATTTTGATTCTCTCGCACCTAGCTATTATACAAAAGAAAATGAAGAGTTTCAGTTCGAATTTGCATTCTACGATTTAGTTCCGTCTTCTACTTTCTTTTCCTCTTCCTCGTCGGTTTCATCCTCGTCGATCGACAAATCCGTGTCATCGTCTTTTCTATTAGCCATGGATTTTTCCCCATTCGATGGTCTCAGTTGCGTATTGTCTGGATTTCTATCGGTATCCAAGGTGTCCGAATTTTTCTTCTCGTTGTTCTCATCCAATTCGTATGTTTCGTTTTCAGCGGCCTCCTCAGGATTCTGCGAACTAATTAACAAATTTTGTGTTGGAAAATATATTTGCATGGTGTTCTCCGACAGCATTTTTGGCTAGTTTATTTACTTTCATTTTTAAATACTTATACTACATGGAAAACCATGGAGTGAGCATTTTGTATACGATGTATTGCATAAATATTTGCGTGTTGTGAAAGAGTCCTGTCTAATTTTACTTCCCCATTTTTTGGAATTCATTACAAGATTATTAACAAAATATTTTATTTTTGAAGATGAACCGGGGGAAACGGGAGAATAAAGTATTTTTCTTTAATTATAGGATTAGTAAGAGGCTTGATTTCATTAATATTTTTTAAATGACTTCATACTAATTAAAAATATTTATAGAATAACCATAATTAACGATACTTCATATTGTAATATAAAGCAGAAGTTATTGATTGTGTGTATGTTACCACACGAATCAATATATTGATTTATCAATAAATACTCTTCAATCAATATCAAATTGTTGTTAACAATAAATATTACATTAACATGAATATGTCAAATGATTCACCTACTATTTTAATATCAAAGGAATGCTTCGAAATGGCGTAACAGAAGAGAAATAATGAGGATAAATTGGTAGTAAACTCTTTACTTGCAAAATACATCCTACCCTTTGAAGAATCTCCAATACTGTATACTATACATCATTCATTCTTTAAGAGTTAAAAGTGCATTTGCTTCCTGCTCTGCAGATAGAGAAAACTTTGCTAAGAATACATTCCCCCTAAAAGTGAAAAGTCTCAACTGGAGAACTCTGATTTTAACGAGGCAATGTAACAAATACAAAGTATGTTACTTTAAATAATACATAATTCTATTTTCTGTAGAATTCTCCCCAGAGTATTAATTCATACTTCTTTCAATTTTCAGTTCATCCAGTATAATTAACTAATTGTACATTTTCTAAATACCATTAGAATTTCTAAATCTTCATTAACACTTTGACTGCCATGGAGGTCACCGGTGACCGGCGCTATTGAATTCATTAAATTTCCGTGTAACTTTGAAATTGTAATATTTATGAATTCTCGGATATATTAAATATTTAAATATCGACATTAAAAAGATAAAGGTCTACCGATTATCTATCTATCTGTATCTTTAAAGTTTCTGCTTTGCAAAAATACGAATTTAATAAAAAAAGTTCCACTTCAGCAAAAATGATGAATCTAACGAAATACCGGTGGCGTTTAAAGTGTTAAATTCTCTATTGCAACCTGCAGACTAGGAGGTGCGAAGGTACAATATAAATATCACGTAGGAAAGTGTCCAATTTTGCAAAACTTACTCTGTTCTCCATGGTAAATTAAATTATATTAAATTTGAATAATTCAGAAATAATTTGACAATTACTCGCTACGCCTCCTTCCACGCCTGCGTGACCTTCGCCTCCTTGAGCGACTTCTGGATCGTCTTCCCCTTCGTCTTCTGGATCTTCGACGTCTCGCCTCTTGTACATCATAATCCTCAAATCTGGTCGGTGTTCGACGAAGACTTTTGTTCTTTTCTTGAGAAGGTGATCTGATTTTCTTGTTAGTGCCAGAGTTTAAGAGGTCAGAGGACACGCGAAGGATTCTGTACGCTGGGTCTCTGGGGATAAGGTATCCGGACTCTACGCCAAACTCGAGGGCGGTTTGGATGTACTTCTTCACTTTTTGTAAACCTGAAAGGATTTTTTTCAATTATTTTCTTCGCTCAAGAAATTATAATACTGTCGCAACTAAATTATGCGTTTTTCTAGATTTATAATTCGTAGTATGCCACGAGTGAATGACGTTTCTGTTCGGGTTCAAATTTTCTTGTTTCATTCAGAGAAATATAAATATCTTATCCACAATTTCTCGATAATTCTAATTTCACTCTCAAGTAGTTACCTATTATAATACAAGTCACTCAATATTCCTTTCCGAATAATAAATCATCATTAAAGGAATGCTACCTATATGAATTCATAATAAAAATCCTCCTACGAGTAAGAAACAATTCTCGATAATGAAACTCCTTAATGAAACGCCCACCATTTTTTTCCTTGTGGTCGAATATCGATACGAATTTTATATATCTTTAATTCGATTAACCTTCTCCGCCTCTGCACTTGTGCACGCAGGACGACAGAGTATGATCCTTGGCGCCCCGGCGTCGTTTCAAGCTGCTGGACTTTGGATTCCTTGTTCCATCCTTTCGATGTTTATTCGCCATATTTCTGTCGTTGGATCGCCGGGAATCTGCAGAATCCAAAACGTCTCTCTGGCGTCTCTGTTGTGTGGAAAACCGATAGTTGGCCTCTGTGCAACTATGTGCAACGTTTTCTCGGTTCTTCTCGTTGGCGGAGAGAAATTTGTACACCAGCTCGGGGATCTTCAGTTTACGTCGACGTGATTCTGACAATTGGAAGATTTCATATTAATTAATCAGACTAAGAGGATCTAATTAATAGGATGGTGTATTATCTTTAGATGAGTTTAGTTGCATTTTCTCAATGGACGATTACTTATATTCTTTGTGAAACAAAAGTAGCGTGAGTGTGTTCTCAGTGAAGTCTTAAAATAGAAATTATGTTTGGACGAAGAGTAAGTAGATAATAGTCCTTATTTATCCTTTGGTTTTGGCGGTTTAATAGCACTTTTAGTGATATACAATTAACATTGTAATTATACGATAATTGGTGTTACTATGGATGTAGTAACTCTGGAGTGATTTGCATTTTAAAAATGATTAGATATATTTCCTGTTGATCATTATGATTAGCAATGTCTTCTGGTAAAATAATGGAATTAGCCTTGTTCCAAATGTTTAAAGAGTAATCAAAGATTTCACTCGAGTTTCTACAAGTTATACAACTTGTAAACTTGTAAGAAACAATAGAAATAATGGTGCGCTAGATCTTTAATGAGATTTCTAATTGACTATTTTTTAATTGAAATTTTATTAACTTTCCGTCAAAGAAATTGAACTGCTTCATGCGAGCTGTCTGTTTCAAAAGCTCAAGTTTGAAATTAGAATGTCGTTACGAACAGGAGAGGTGAATATAGAAGTATTAAACCGTAGGCGTTTGCTAAATATAGGGGGAAAAAAGACAAAGCCGACAGATGGCTGGCTTCGTAGAGTTCGTTGACAACTGAGAAGTCGGTCAATTACGTTCGACCGATTACCATCATCGTCTCTTTAATAGAAGTGTGTACTATTTACATTTTACCCCGTGCAGACAAGTTAAAGATGTCGGATAATTGCCAGCACGATTAAATTTGTCTGCTGCAAACGGAAAAAGTAAATAGAAATTGCGACGGGCTATGAAAGTAAATTGTCTATCTATAAAAAAGTGTATCTCCTTTGAATATAGAATAAAGAAAAGAATAATAAAGAAGAATAAAGATATTTCGCGTATATTAAAAATCACACGAAATTTGAAAAATGGAGGAACAAGACATCGCTTAAAATTTTTCAAAATATGTCGAAAATTCGTTTTTCTTTTTTGGGGACACGAGCAAACTCACTCATCCTTTGTTGGCTTCGCGTATGAGGACGTCTCTTTACAGGTGCCATTTTGTGCTTACTGTAGGGGTCCGAGATTTTTTTTCTTAGATTTCCTCGTGAAACTTCATGAATCCTGTTTGTCGCCGGGTAATTTTTCTACGGTTTCCTGGATATTTCAGAAGATTACTGATCGGCCGTGGCGCCTAATTTTGTCTACGAATTTCTAGAATAACGAAGGAAAGAAGGGAGGCACATCCTGCGATGTGTGGTTCTTCGGCGTATCTGTTGTTTCTAGAAAGGTGTAAATAAATTCTCGTTTCCTTAGGAATCACTTCGCTCTTTTGTTTATTTTCAAACGTCTTACACAGTAGGCAACGAGATGCAATCACTTTTCATCTATTTTAATTCGTCACTTCGAATTTTTATTAAATTCAACTCAACTTTGGAATTTAATAATGATTTCATCACCTAAATACGTTTCAATATATATAATCATTGTCACTTAGAAATAAATAATACAAGATGGAGAATTTTCCAAAAAATGTATTATACTTATAGTCAGTAAAAAAATGAGGAAAACAATTCGTGACTGAAAGTATTAATGTAATGCAATTCAAACATTCTATAAATTACAGAGAGACATTTAAGGATACACTGACGTTGCAGGTTTATACCTTTTCCAAAATTACATATCATAAATATTGATTTTTATCCTATGGAGCATTATTCTCCACGAGAATTTTAGGAATTACATATTACATTATTCCAAAGCCCACGGTAGGGCGTTCCAACAGCATGCTCGACCTATTTTTATGAAAGTACAGAGTACATGGCGTAGAGAACGTATCCTTGAAAAGGGATATCCTGGTAGGGGAGATTAACTAAGGATTCTCCGCGATTAATGCGTCTGGTAGCCTCGCTCTTCTATCGGGAGTTAACGTGCCAAGTATCGGTGCTTTTGTTCGCCGGAGAGCGATTCGAGAATCATCGAATATCGGGTGTGACAGGAGTGATTTGTCCGTTTTGATTAAGTTGGCGAACGATTCGATTCCGCGATTCCGAATTCACTCGAAAAGCTGCCTCTCTTAAATGCCGATACCGAGGACAAAATTGAAGGCGTGACATTCGCGTTGACGGATTCCTAGGATAAGAGAATTTGGAGTGTCCGCTCTTTTCAACTTGATCTGACAATTTCCTTTTGTGCATCCAAAATTTTGTTGAAATCTGATGTATTGCTATTTAACACTGAAACTAACAAATGACTGGTTCCCAATTATTTTCCAAAAAATCTCCAAGTTTAGAGAAAAAACTATTATTTTTTCCACCCCTCGATTTCTCTTTTTTCAAAATATTTAATATATTAATTTAATTATTTAATATATTGCGCTACTATTGATTTAAAGCCGGAAATTCCAGTGTTCCTTTATTATAAGAGATTGAACAGTAGTAAAATCAATGAGTTTATTCCAAATAGAGTAAACGCTACAAAAAGTGTAGAATTTTATAAAACAGGGTAAATAAAAGAATACAAAAATTACACATTATTGTCGCCTATGTTTTCGTGAATTTCATAGTTCGACGATTCCGGTGCGTTTTTCTTTGCGATATCTGTCGAAACCATTTCCTCGCAGCTCCTCGAGCAGTCTTTCAGAAGGGGTGAAGTTTTTTGTTGTTCTGTCACGACACTCTGATTAATTTCATCCAATATTATGCTATCCTGGTCACCATCGTGTTGGCTTCGATGGCCTTTGCTGCAATTATCCTTTTTGCTTTTTCGTGGAGGCGAGGACTTGACAACTCGACGTTTCTGAATTGATTTTCTTTCTAACCCTCCGCTCTTGTATTTATCTTGCAACTTTCCCCCTTTCTTGTTAACCTTCTCGTTACGCCTGGTGAATATTGTATAATTAAAGTAACAGCGCGAAAACGCGCTAAATAAACACAACGGATATAAAAGCGAAATTGTGTGATCTGATTTTGATAATGACAATTTAGATTAGACTCACTTAATTATCGATATTTAATGAAATCTCTAGTATATTATTTCCAGAGACATTTAAATTACTGTAACCTTTTCCGAAAAAGACGTTTCTAATTTCTTTTATCAAAGTACAGAAACAAAAATCGCTAATGCAGCTACTATCGACGTACAGTAATTGCAAAATTTCAAACTCTTCAATACCATAAGACAATTTTGACTCAAAAGAACCTCAATGGAACTAAGCTACTTTATTCAAAGTTATCGATCAAATTAATCCAAGAACTGAGACAAAGAAAACTCCCACCCCAAGTAATTTATCCCTCAATATATCTGAACTCGGGTTACCAAGTTTCTATTATATACCCATCTAAATCTCCCACCCCATAAACATAAAGTAAAGTCTCCAATACGCATATCATTCCCCTAACTTTTTTCTGGGCGTAGTAAGCTTCCTATTTGCTGCCCTTTTACGAGGAGCAAGATTCACAATCGGGTTTCTTGAATTGGCCTTCCCCCTATTCAAAATCCTCCTTGGACTTCTCGATTCTGACGTTTTCCTTCTTTTCTTCGGTACCACCATATCCACGGAACTCTCTCGTCTCGATGGTTCATCCTTTTTTACCCATGCTGACGAATTTCGACGAAGGTACTTTCGATCAAGGACTCGCGGTTCATCTTCTCCTCTACGTGCCCTTCGACGTCTTTTTCGCGCTTCTGAATCGGCTGTGCGAAATTCAAGTAACGTCGGTGACACGTGAATCATTTGACCTTTGCGATCAGCTGGGATCAAATAACCGGATTTCATGCCAAACGAGAGCGCCTTTCGTATGTACTTCTTGGCCCGCCGTTTGCCTGAAACGTAACGTTGATCTGACTTAATTAAACTTTCGGGAAAACCGTCCCGTGGGAATAAGGGATTCCCTTCGCTCTCGATTGGATTAAGAGATACGCCGCGAGGAACAATTGGAGGATTAATTCTTTGGGGGTATTCATAGTGTACGGTGGTTTGAGAAGTTTTCACGGGGATCTATATTTTTCTGTGGGTGATGGCGTGAGGGGTGTTTGGAGGAATTAACTGTTTTTTGTTTAAGGGACTTTTTCTGTTGAGATTAAATTCTCTTTTGTGCAGAAACTTTTGGTTTTGAGAATTTAAAGGGGGGAGTGTTATTGCATTATTGAGCAGTAGATATTAATGAAGTAGATATTAATTATTTTAGTTGATGAATTATGGGACTCAGAAAATATTCGAAATTACACATAATGTTGTTTTTGGGTAGAATGATTAAGTTCTACAATTATCCCTCTTGTAATGGGATTAATTCCTATGGGGTTATATCGAAACCGCCAGAAGTACCACATTATGTAAGGGTCAATTGGACTCCTAAGACTCTTTTGGTCCATAAATATTTATAGATACTAAAATATTTCAACCAAATAACTAGTATAGAATTATCGATAGCAATAGTAATATACGATTTTACTGTGTCTGTGAAAAGAAATGTGTGCTGAATGTGAGACGAACAGAAAGAAAATGATGTATCAGAAAGTATGAATGAAGAAAGGCTGGATGAGCAAGGAATAGTAAACTGTGACGAAGACCAGTCAACAAGAAGGCAAAGTCGAGACGAGCCAAGGTGACGAATAATGACGGATATCTTGTAACTAGTCTACATATTTTGTTACAAGTTTCAATAAGCTCGATTAAAAGTATCGATTCAGCATCAATAGAAAACCTTACAATAATGATCCTAATAATCAAAAAATACTATAATTAAATGGCCTGCGAGGAAAAACTGAAAAGTTGTTATTCTGAAAAAATGTACCTTCGTCGATTCCAGTTGTAATGTAGTTGTTGATAATCTCCAAGAGAGATTTCTTTTTAAGAAGTGCTCTGGCACTATCGATCGAATTCGCCAACGTAATCGGTTCCACGGAGATATTCGATATGCTGCTGTTCTCCGAGCTTGCAGCTTCTAAGCTATTTGTGGCTTCCATCCCCTCCGTCAAGTTCTCCCTCGAAGTGCCACCAGTTTCTGTGTATTCGGAACCCTCGATGGATTCTGTGCTTCCATGAGCATCCGAGACATCGTACGAGGATTCCCCGTTATTTTCATAATTCGACATTTTATCGTAAAATTTGCTTCTTCTTCTTCTGGCAACTTTTTCCTCTTCCGATTCTGAAACACCTGTCGTAGAGGGTCGCAATCGTTTAAGTGTTGTCACGTGCAGACATTTAAATAAGTAAAGATAGAGGAGTTTTTTTGGATATGCACCGGTGTTACATTGTATCTTATATAAAGTGGCAGAAAGTTTTTATTTTGTTAATTTAATGTGGTCACAGTTGCCATTGAGTTAAAAAAACATCAATTTTGGTGTGCAAGAATTTAGAAGTTGTTGTTTCAACAATTACGTGTCATTAAAGATAGTGCAAAATAAAGGACTAAATATTTTAAATATCTTCACTTGTGATGCACTAGTAATTAATTTCCACCCTATGTGGAAGCAATTTTTATCCTGATGTGCTTTTGTTAATTCTCAATAGTCCGAATTTTTTGTGGCATTTGAAGATCAATTGCACGACAGAACATTAGAAAATAAAAATAGTATGATTCGAAATAGTAGACCTAACTTCATTTTTAAACATTGCGCCGCAAAGAATTTTTTGATTTTTGAAAACTAAATTGCCGTATTTGACAAAGTTAAAAAATTGACTTTCACGAATATGTAGAAGTGTAGAGATATTCTTGTGTTACCCCACAAATTGTTAAATTAACAGTGTTTTAAAAATCTACAAGTTTAGAAATTTTATAAATTTTAAATTAAAATTTTCTAAAGACATTCCGATAAAGTTAATCTACACGATTAAGGTAACAAAAATAGTTTGATTTTTTTGGAGATGAAACTGGAGTATTTTCTGATGCCTTATAGTTTTTACCTTATCTTTTCCGCTTTATTTCGAAAGGCTAATTACTTTGGTTATGATTGTCGATGGTCAAGAGTCTGTAGACCAGTTCCGGCACATTGATGGGCTGTCCTCGACGTGGAATATCCTGACGTTTATAGCGTTGTTGATAGGAATAACGCGGGTCTATCACTCGTTTCTTCTGAACCCAGTCTCTCGTCTTCCGCTTTGGTGACGCCATTATCCGGTAATGGCGAGTCTTTTTCTTGTTTGTAAGAAATTTCATGCCGAACCGTTGAAATCGCAGTCGGCGATGATTCAGGGGCAAACTTGACGTTTTTTCTTCGAATTAACGTTGAGAACGTTTTTAATCCGATATATATGAAATCGACAATTTTAATCGGTCGATTGCATTTGAATGCGGGGATGATATTTCGAAATTCTGAGTGAATAGGAGCAGAAGGAATTTTTTTTTTATTCGAAAGATAGAAATTAATCGAGTGAATATTTTGGATAATAAAATTCCTTCGAATATTTTTTGTCTTTTCTGCTCAGTTATTCGGTGTATTCAAAGCAAAGAAGAAATAAAATATTAAAGCAGAAACCTATTCTCATATGACATAAAATAATGTCACTGACATTATTAATACCCTCCAGACTTTCCTAAAATACCTATTACTTCAAAAAAAAAAAAACAATATTCTGTCCCCTTCATCATTCGTCATCAATGTCTTTGACACAAAACAATAATCGCATGTTCTCAAAATATTTCAAAATTCAAAAAAATCAAATAATACACTCATCCATGATTTTACAAATCATAAATTAATCACAAAACTAATTCCGTCCAATTATTCTATCCTAACACTTTAACAAAATGTCTCTGCCTTTCTTTAAATTTCTATTGCTAAAAAAATTAACATCTCAAAAACTTTAACTAAAAACACAAAAATTACAAATTACAATTCAAGAAATAAATAAATAGAAATTACCTAAGTCTATTTACATCTTTCAAAATTCACGCCCTCTTCATTTTCCAATCGGTTAGCAATTTGTCGGAGAAACAGCTTACTTAATGCACACGTTACATTACACCCCTGTTCTCCACCCGATTCTCCCCTATTTTCTCATTCGCAAAACCGGAAGTGCTTTCGTATCCAAAACTTCACCGACCCACTCGATGCTCGTGGGCGTCGTCACTGAGGAACTTCCTTCAACGGCGCCTTTTTGTCGGGCACCGACGTCGATTTATTGTACTTTGATCGTTGTTCAAGAAGTCCAACGAGTTTGGCAGCTGCTTCGCGAACCGATCGGTATTACGCTCGTTTGCTCTCTTTCGTGGAACCCCCATGATATCGATCACCATTTGGAACGATGTCGTTTCACATTCCTCCCGAACTTCTCCATCGACGTCCTTGACTTTGGCGGAAGCTGGCCCGCGTAAATTCGTTCCTCTTTTCACTTCGATGGCCATCCGCGGTGATTCGAATCCCTTTGAATGGCTCGCTTCTGGAATTATCTGGGATTTCGTTTTCAGTCGAATAGTCCAAAACGAATGGTTGGTGGTGAACGGAGTTTCGATTTGTTTTATCTTGAACTGTACATCGCCAAGAGTTGTTTAATTTAGATAATCTGGGGTGGTATCTCGATGGTGGCTCTAACGACGGTTTATGGGAATTCCCGGATAGTATTCGTATTTTAATTGAGATATTTGATGTTTTTTCAAGAACTGTCGGTATGAAGCTCATTGTTGATATGTTATCTACTGTATTATTTTGGGGAAGTTTCTTGTCAGCAAGAAGATATTAATGGGGGTATTGTGGATAGAAGGGTAAAGTTTTAGAGTTGCAATTAATGGACCTGAGCTAAAATCTTCTATGAACCTCTGATAAACTTTTCATATGTGATATATAGTCTGGATGGCTTAGAACCTACCTGAAACTAACGGAAAAAAATTAGAGAGAGATAAATGTAACACTAAGTGAAATTAAAAAAATGTAGTACATGAAATTCGTTGATAATTTGATTTTAAAATGTCGAGTTACCGTGGTGGAGAAATTATTTCATTGCTCGTTTTAAATTGTGCACAAGTTCCATTAGCGTGTTTTACAACATTTTGTAGGATGGAGTCTCTCGTTGAATGTGTTATGCAATTGACGATGCACATTTGTTATTTTCAGAGGCTGTTGTATCAGTTTGAATATCTGCATGAAATGCACGTAACCGAAAGCAAAATTTTACTCCATGAAATTTTGTTGCGTTGATGCTACACGTATTAATTCCTCCATAGTTATTATAAATATCTCTCTGTCATTCCAAACAAATATTCATCGTAATATTAATACATGAATTAAAATAGAAATTGATGGCTTTAATCAAACTTCAATAAATTTAATTTACAGAATTTTCGAAGTTGTACCTTTGGTGTGTATGCGAAGGGGTAGATGTTCTCTAACCTTGAATTTCTTTTTTACATCCCCTATTTCGAACTTGAGCGATTCAACGAGCTCTCATTCGAAACGTAAACGTTCTAAAGGACATAGGTAACCGTGTACGAAATTTTATCGTGATCGCATAAAAGTAACGTCCCATAGAAATGCCCTTGTCTTCTCGGATGAAGTCGTAAACTGGCAAATGCAGGCGAAAAACGACTCACTAAGGTAAAGGCGAAGTAAACCTAAAGCAAACTTGAAAGAAAACGCTACGGAATTTTTCGAGGTCGACAATCGCGCTTGGAAGATTGCAAAATGTAGGTCGAGAATTCGATGGAATTAGAAAAAAAATGATCGATCCATCATCGTTCATCATCAGCGATCAGAAGTCTGTTGAACATTCTGCGATTTCTTGATGGTAACGGTATTTCTGTGTGAGAGAAAGGTACACTGAAATGGCAGTCGACAATCTGAAACCTGAAAGAGTTTTCTGAATTTTTCATATAATTTTGTATATATATTTAGAATTTTTATGATCTGTAAATCAGTGTAAAATGTATGAAATGTGTAAAATCTTTGAATAAAATGTAGTAAATATATATATTCCATGTCGTTTTTTTTTCTTGTAAAATTCCCACATACAATTTATAGCTTATATTCACAACACACTTTGTCAGTTTCTATTTAGTTGCATTATAGTAGTTCTTTCTAATTATTAGGTAGATGATTTATGCAGAAAGTGAATTTCTTTGGCCACTTGATTGCAAAAGTATAAACCATAAATATAAACTACTGTAAATAGTTTATGTATTGGAAACTTTTACATTATTGGGAAGATGATTTATGGAAGTAGTGAATTTCTGTGGCCACATGACTGTAAAAGTATAAACTATTATAAATAGTTATTATTTAATTAAGTTTATATAATCAGTAAACTACTATCAATAGTTTATACTTTTAGAGTTATGTGGCCACAGAAATTCACTTTTCTCCATAAATCGTCTTCCCAATAATTTGAAAGTTTTCTCCTAAGGGAAAAGAAAAATTCCTGAAACAGAGCTTAAAGCAAAGTAAAAAAAAAAAAAAAAAAATACGGAAAACTATCCTTTCCTGTAATTCCGCAACGAAGCCTGATTTCTTCAATATCAATTCTGTCCTATCGTTTCGCTTTTCTCCCTTGCAATTCTGCAATTTCCTCGCTCTCCCACCCTCGACAAACCATCCCTTTACGAGAAGTATCTCGCAGATCGGTGCAATCCCATCGACAGAATCTCCTCGCACGTATAAAACCGGTGCATCCACTGACATCGTGACGTTAATTCACGACCGGTATACTTCATCAAGCCACGGTGATTTATTGCACACCGCAAAGTCACCGACAGTATTCAAGGACAGTGTCAATACGTTCTCGTACTTCTCAAGTTCAATTGCTTTCCGATTTAACTGAATTCTCTTGCAAGGATGGAGCACGGAAACCAACAATTTTATTGGTGCAATAGGAACAAGAGGATCAAGGATACGAGGACTATGTCGGAGAAGTAAAATAATTCAATATCGCCGGAGATTTCTTCCACTTGTTATTCGAGACAGTGGCAGGTGACGCGATTGAAAACGGAGAAACCATCCGGAAATACTACCCTTAGCCTTTAATAAAAGAAGAAAAAGAAACACCGAGATATATTGCTTCTCGTTCGAGGCCCCAATTGAATTTGCAAAGCAGGACAGAGATTCTGAGCTGAATGTTCCAGTTGTAACAACAGTTACATAATTTCAGCTATAATTAATAATATTTGTAATCTTCTTCCACAGTATTTCGCTAGTTTAATCATCTGTACTGAAGTGAAACTTTTTCTACTAAAATCATATCTTTATAAAATAGAAACTTTAAAGACACTGACAGATAGATATTTAACATACCCTTGTCTTCTAAAATGCCAATATTTAAATATTCGATATATTAAAAAATTCATAAATACTGCAATATGAAAGTTAGACGAAATTAAATAGCTGCAGTCATCAGTGACACCCGTGGAAGTCAACATATTAAATTGTAATTTCTCCAAAACTGTCCATCCTTGGCAAAATAAGCACACAAGTTAATTCCAAAAATGCAAAAAATAATTCCTCAGCATGTTTCCTTTAAACTGACTTTACTTCTAATCTTAAATTATCTTCATAAAACAGATTATTAAAGTTTCCCAACAATATGTGTCTGCTTTCCAGACACTTAACTCTGCCTTTTAAAGGCACCAAGCAAAACATCCCTTCAAAGTCGTCAATACAAGGCCGTATTTCAAGGTGGAAGGTTCAAGTTGAACCGTAAGCCACGACGAAAGTGGACATAATGACAGGAGT
Organism: Cerceris rybyensis; assembly: GCA_910591515.1. Lineage (NCBI taxonomy): Eukaryota > Metazoa > Arthropoda > Insecta > Hymenoptera > Crabronidae > Cerceris > Cerceris rybyensis. Next base: position 6,356,170 of record OU342797.1, read on the forward strand.
GCGACGTGGGAAGGGTCGTTAACTAGTAATTGCAAATTACAATCTCCCATTTAATTACGCGGAGGATGGTTACAAGCATCGAACAGGACTACGATGTTTTGCCTTGTTACGTCCTCCCCAAAAGGGACTGCTGACTAAATTATAGCGTGACGACTGTACTACGCTTAATGGAGATTTCTTAATTAACCAGACCTTCGTGTAAACAATCTAACGATCGGTTTTGCCTTGTACAATTCTATTTGCGAGTTTTGAAAATATTCTAACATCACCCACGCAATTCCTCTTGTAAAATCCGGTGTGTTATGCATTACGATATGTAAATACATCGATCGACGAACGGACGATGAGAAAAGACGGCCGCTGAGTTCGCGTTGAAGGTGGAATTAGTTTAATTAAAAGTTTTGTAAGGTACAACAGAGTGGGCGTTGGTTTGCGTTTAAAATTCCACGATGTTGCGCCTCGTGGAGTATTGAAACTAGTTAAATTAGACTTTTCTTTAAGTTTTATAGCAACCTGATATAAAATAATGTAGCTGGTATACTTTTGAATTACGAGATTAATATTCATAGATCTATGGAGATGCAAAACTCTCCGATTTGATGTGCAAGTTCTCAAATCGACGTCTCAACTCTCAATGAACCCTTCTAACTTTGAAGTAACATACGTTGACTCTAAGCTTTCTTTCTTCAAAGTCAATTTTTTAACATTTCCACAGTTTCAAATTTGCCTTTTAAATATCATGAAATTCTTAACAGTTCAATGTTTCAATACTAAGTTAAATTTGTTATTTATAAAACTATTTTTATTATTTTCCAACGTGCTATAATGCAACCGATTTTCAGATTCCATGGAAAATAGAGGGTTCACCATTATGCCGTGGAATTGTCTTCTTCATTAAGACCAAGTTATGAATTTAAGAAATTGGATTTTTTGTACCTCGCAAACAAAATAAATGAAGTTCTTCCTCCACTTATTTCCATTTTTCTAATATATTAAAATAATACTTGCCTTACGTAAAGCTCGGGAACATTTTCTCGGTTCTTTGCCATCCAATTTAAATTCATAAAATATAAGTAAATCTTGTGAATTAAATATAGCTACTGAAACTGCTGAGATCACTTTAAATAACAGATCGTCTGAAATTTCGAAGTTTTCCTTTAAAATTCTCTCCGCGATTATTACACGAATTAAAGAAAGAACCGGAGAGATTTAATCCTGAAGATAACGTTTGAATAGTCGCTAGACTCCAGTGTATTGAATAAGAATGGAGCCAGAAAGATTGTGAAAAGTTTCAAGGCGTCTGCACGGCGGAAAGTCAAGGTCAAAAGTAAAAGCTCCGATATTCTCTCTCAAAGGAACGTCTAGTTCTTTGGCCACCGGAGAATAAGTTCCAAATCGTTTCAAGAAATATTCCCGAAATTTTTCCTCCACTTACATTTCATATTACAAATCTCACATTTATATATTCATATATTCATTACATATTGATATTTAAATAAACATTAAATCGTCCATTCAAATACGATTCTGTTTTTATTCCACAAAATGCATATTCATTGATGCAAAGATAAATTGCTTTCGACGTTACAGTTAAAAAAAAAACAAAAAAAACAGACCACTCTTTCAACAGCGATTATAGAATCGGAAAGATATATAAAGGTTTCGAAGTACTTTATGGTAATCGATAAAAATATCAACGAAACTTCATCCCCATGGTTTCGCCTGGATGAAACACATAAAAGCGAAGCATGCGGGATATTGTAACTGCAAGAGGGCATACTCGGCTGACCCAATTGCACTTAAAATTGGGTTTACGCTTTCAACGATTTGATATCAAATTTTCCGAAGATCCATTATCACGATTTCACGCGTATAACACAGAGAGCGTTATTGCGTTCAAAAATTGGATCACGGCCATGATATTGCACATTCAACGACACCTCTTCTATCTTCGTTGGCTCGTAATCATTTTTTCCCCCATGGAAAGTAAATCTAAAATTAATTACACTTCGTTTAAACTCCATTACAACATTTTCAATTACTCCTTTACTATCGTACAACGTCAGTTTCAATTTTTTTAAACGATTAAATCCATCCCGCCCACTCTTCTATTTCTGACCATATAATACTTTGGGTTGATGCTTTCAGAAGGGAAAAAAGGGAGGATTTATTAACCCCTGGTATTTTTTGCAAACCACAAAACCTAGTCGATGTCTTAATATAGCATCGACTAGCAAGAAAAGAGCAGAAAAAAGTCGGGGATAGTGACCCAGAATCGAAGTACTCGTATCAACGTAAAAGAAATCAGGGAAAAGAAAGAGGCAGGTTATTGATTTCTCGGCGTCTTCCCGAAACGATCTGTGTCGTCATTATCGTCGCAGGCTATCGTGCGACCTTTTTTCTTTATCATTTCCTTCATGACAGTATCGTTTGTCAGGCTACATTGCCGAGAGTTAGATGATGGTGAAAGTAGAATGAGCGTGCTTTGCTGGACGGGCTATTCGTCAGTCACCCTTTCAAGGACTTCCTTCAAAGGACTTCCTTGATGATCGTTCATTCTTTTCCTTAAGACGGTGACCAAATGTGCCTTAATATTAGAACTGGACAAAATGTACGGAATTTGATTCGAGATATAAATAATACTCTATAGAATTTTCTTTCGTATATCATTTAGATAGATGACGATAATTGAGTGTTATATAAAAATGACCTCAAGTCAATACTCTTGCAGGGACTGCTTCTGAAGGACATACTTAATGATTGCGCATTTATTTCCTTTTGACCTACGATTTCACTTTCGTCAAGACGTGCAAAGACTTCAAATTAATTCCTGAAATCAAAAATATGCACTGATTTCTGATATTTCGTGTAACTGAATGTAATATTAATAATATAGAAATAATGAGACCATTTTGTGACCGGCTGATTTTGTCAATTTGATAGTTTTTGAAAGTTTTCAAAATTTCCTATTCCATTTACTTACGAATCCCACACGTAGTTCTGGCTAAGGGCCTAAGTCGACACGGTGAAGTGAATTTTGAAATTACAGCAGGGTGAAATTTTCAGAAGTTTATTTCAGATATGAACAATGGTGCGTGGAACTTTTTTGATATCCGTTTTGGATAAATGGGGATAATTGAATAAATCTGGTTATCGGTTAGTCTTCTTTCGAGAGTATTCTTCAGAGGACATCCTCGAAAATCATTTATGCTTCTTTAGAACCATATTACAGTGGAATTAAGTGGTGTGATATGCTGTTTAGTAATTAATGTACAGATTTTGATAAAAGATATAAATAATGTTATGCAGATTCCCCTTTGACAATTGAGATAGTTGGGTCTCGTTAGACTTGTTTCACAGTCGTTCTTGAGAGAAGTTTTTGAATAATTATTCGCTTCTTCTTCTAGGACCTTCCATTCATTTTAAATTCAACTTACTAAAAATAATATTGTTAATCTCTCCTCCACAACCTCACCACCCCTCCAACCAAATATACTTCGTTCAATTAAACAACACGGTCTATTCCTACCACACATAAAAGTACAAAACCATCTCAGGTTTCCTTTTAAGCATCGATTTATCGAACAGCTGTCTGTTCAACGAATTTCACTGAACGGCTCGTCATCAAACTTTAATCGAAGCTTCAACGATCGTGTCGATTATCAGGACAATTAAAAGTTTCCAAGAAGTCTCGTTCACATTTCTCGGCTTCATCTATTATTCGTTTTCGATTAAAAAAGCGGCATATCGCGACGAATCAGGTGCAACATCTAAAGCGTGTCGTATTCAAGGAAATTTCTGACGTAAAGCTGAAGAATGCAATTTTCCTAGCAAATAAGGTAACACCTTCAACGGTCGCAAAACCGATGGCAATTTCCTTGGCACTTTACCTTGCAGCCACCCCGTGCGGCGTTCGTTATTAGCAATATAGGTCAGTGCTCGTTATCGATACGCTATGCAAACAGGATCATCCTTCTAGGATACTATCTGTATGCAAATAGTTGAATGCTCACGTTTGACACACTGTTCCATCCCGATCTGTTTGACGAGGACGATTTCCCATAGATTAACACTTATCAAATTTCGTTTGTGAAAGTGCAGTCCAATTTATTTTGCCACAAGTCAGTATACAGATTCTTGAAGTTAATTTTAGTGATTTAAAAAAAAAAGATTTACAATTTCAGTGAGTTGTACCAAAACTGAATAAGCGGTGAAACTATTAGGCATTGTAGAAATTTAAGAAATGTTATTCGAATATTTCCTCTATGTCGCAAGTGTATAGTTTCAGTTATGGAAAATTGATTGATGTCAATGGAATCAGTTTTGCTTAAATGAAATGGAAATTGCAAGTTTCTGTAGTCTCAGTGAATTTTAACAACACCGTAGAAGCGATCACACTATGAAGCGTGGATTGCCTTCACGCTTGGCCTATTGGCAATCGAGTTACGTGCCTTTTAAACGTTTCCTCCACTTAACGGGAAAATTAACAGAGTTTTCAGCGGATATTAAGTGTGAAATTGATTAGTTTTTCAAGATTTCTTAATCGTTCACGTCCAGGAAGAATTCTATATCATTGTACTATTTCCAAATTAACTTTGTATTAAAAAGATAAAATATAATAATACATTACACTTTAAAATTGAATTTTCCACGAAATATGATCCACGAAGAAATTTACTCCTTACAATCGTCTTGCTTCAAACCTGAATAACGGCTTCACGTATAGAAAATTCGTAAAGCTTCAGGAATCCTTTCTATTTCGACTGAAAAGCATCGCAAACCGACTTGTTTCAATAGAAGTATCGGAGTGAAATTTTGAAATATTCCAAGGAACCTTCTTGAAATGGCACCACGAGCGTTCAGAGGGGGTTGAAGAACCGTAACTTTTCTTCGTACTATTTGCTATATATAGATTCTTATATATACCCTGTCAGATAAGGGTATATAAAACCTCAGTTATCGTAGGATCACTCGAAACTTTTGCTTCCGCCATTCTCGAACGATAATAATTCTTACTCGTAAACGGTTCTCTTAAAACACTCCTGTGACATATCTATCGTGGTAGTACGAAATCTTTATGGAATTAAAAGATCTCCATACAATTGTTCCAGCAAAATGTTTCTATGTATCTTTTTTAATATCTTATACTCTGAAGCAGTGGTAGACAAACTTTTGTAGAAGTGGACCAGAAAATATACGAAATTTTAACTTAATACATAATATGATTCAATAAATATTTCAATTTCTATGGAAATATACGATCGAAGGAACTCCACTTTATTTATTATTTCAAATTCGGTGGCAGACCGAATTTTACCCGCGTGCTGTAGTTTATCAATCACGGCTCTAAAGACAATAAGTATTTTCCTTTTATGATATTTCTTTAGAGGATACGAAATTATATAATAAATGTAATCCTTTGCGATTTCACGTAGAAGTATAATCAATATAAACTTCTCTTGTACCTAAGTAATTTTCTATTATAGTAAAATGGAACTTGCAATGTTAAAATTATTTGTCACGTTTTCGAGAAACATTAATTCAGAAATACGAAATAAATCCGGACACCATCCTAACGTTTGAGAACTCCATTAGAAGCACCGTAAAATGTATCACAGAAGGCTGACTAGCCGATAAAATATAAATAGACAAACTAGAAGACCACGTCACTAACGTCATAACTTAACGCTAAACAATTACGATTAAATGTCCAGATTCAACGTCGTTAGAAAATTCTACATTACGCAATCAAAAATCAAAGAAATTAACGCGCATAATTAACAAACAGCAGCTAACGCATTAATTAAATACACCTGACAGGACAGAAATTAATTTCATCCCGCAAATACTTAACGCAAAGTCCTTCTGTCTCTAAACTGTTGGTTTACGCGATGTCTGCATTTCATTTTCCCCAGAGCGAAATAATCGAAGGATTGTAATCATTCGTACACTCGATTCGTCACGTCGCAGACAAGCGAAATAACACTCCGTGGGATTCCAGTTGGTAAAACCATGAAAGTCGTTCAGTTACTCCGATCTTAAATAGTAGGTCAAGGTTTGCTCGTAAGGTTATTCGTATATTTCATACATCACTGTCTCCACATTTTTTCCCATTTATACGGTTGCGCCCCCCATGATTCCCCTGGCTGCTCTCAAGGGAGAATCCTGATGTCACCGTCTTCAGTGTCCTGGTAAACAAGCGATCCTTCAGCGAGGATTCACGACAAATTGCGAGTTCAAGGCCAAATGAGAGAAAGGAGTACGATTGAGGACTTTGGCTTGCACGTGGTTCTTTTTTGATGTTTCATTTTGGTTCCCCTTTTTTCATGTTCGATGGATTCTACTTGGTAGCAGTTGCGAGAAGAGATTAGGATAATAAATTATAAATATTTATCTTTGTTGTAGTATATAGAGTCTGAAGGGGTGATAGAGAAAATTTAGGAGGGTAGTATATGTGGTTGGAAAGGCACAGTAAGTTAAAAAATAAGTATTACTATTACTACGGTGGTGGTGGATTTAGGTATCCAGGAAGAAGGGTTGAAACTGAATCCTCTGCCGTCTTTGGGATGATTTTTATTCTCAGTCTTGTAGATGGTGATTGTTATTCTTATCTCGAATCGTTTTGAGATTGTTTCTTAAGGGATGCACCATCTGGAGCTGAAAATGAAAATAAGGGTTAGTTTTATTAGATGGAATAATTAAATTCAAATGGGGTGAAATGGATTCTTTGAGGGTGTAAGTACTTGTGGATAGATAGAACTTTGAAAAGAAGGAGGGAAATTTGTTAGTATTCAATAAAAATTTACAGTTGACAAGTTATCAAAGTCAAGGGTGGATTATGGGAATTCTCCGGCTAAAGATCCACAGTTATAGAAAACACTTTTTTTATATTTCTCGAGATGTAGAATTTATGGAGGATCTTCTGTCGCCGCATTGATAAAATAAGTTAAACAGATATTACAAATATGGGATATTCTAATGATAAACCTGTTTAATTTTTGGCATGTTATTAACATATTGCGTTTTATGGGTCACGATATATTTCGTGTTCTAAAGGTCGAACTTTGAGGGTAACACGTGTCATTTTACGTTTCTTAAGAAGCTATTAATAGAATGATTAATAATAGTCTTGCTAGTACAATCTGTCTGTCTTACAGGACAAAACATTTAAATTGTTATGACTAAACTGCGGATGTTTATGCAAATTTCGAGTTTCACAAATGCAGGTGAGACAGCAAAACCTATCTAGGGATTTATTGCACTCAATAAATATTAGAACAAAAACCATACTTTGGATATTTTAGATATATTTTTATATTATGTCCTTTTTGTATATTTTAGCCGTAATTAATTTGTCATAAATGCATAAAAATCCGCAGTCTGGTTATAACAATATAAAATAATTTTATTAATACTTTGCATTGCTATATTATAATCTTCCTACACTGAGCTGTTGAGAAATTATTTTCCAAGAATGATACTTGCAGGGTTTTATTCTTATTGGAAAATCAATATTAGCTTGCGATTACACAATTTATTGTATATTCGTCAGAAATACATTAGCTGTATGACATTATGCGAAATAAGATGAGGACTATTCCTTCAATTCCTACCCAAGTGGACTTGTTCGATGAATCTGAGGGATGATTTAGTGACGTATTACTGTGTAATTCAATCTCGTATTTTGTCTTACCGTCATAGAAATAGGTTTGTATTAGAGGTAGCAAACGAATTAGCGACTTTTTTGCGGCCTGACCTTTTCTGAAATGTCAGATATATTATTAGCATTTATTATACGCTGGTACATTATCTATTCAAGTGGATGTATCTCGTGTTTTTGATATCCTACTTTGGTTCACGAATAAAAAATGTATTTACTTCCAGTTGGGAATATATTAATTTGAATATTTATAATCGATATAAGATTCTTGCGTTTTAATATTCATCTACTCTTATAATTCCAATATTTTTATATCATTACGGGAATCGTCTGTCGTTTGTCTTTCATTGAGGTCACTGTACTTGACAGAAGATACTTCTTTACCTTTAAAATAGTATCTTAAGACTTTATATTTTTTAAAATAGATACTCCAGCAACAGTTTTTCCCTGTGTAACTAAACATCTAAAATATATTCAAAAATGTTGAGTGTCACGTTTAAAACTAAAAAAATTATTTATTTATTTCATATCAATATTGTATTTTTATCACTGCAGTCTTACAATCGATTCAGTCTTCCTATTATCGTCGAGAGATAACAATGATAATTCCATACAGTGGCAAGTAACCACCGACAAAATTCTCCTTCCTCTTTCTATATTTTCAATTTCACCTATTACAATAATTTCGCCTATCATCTACTGTCTTAAGTATATTCCAAACAACCATCCACCATAAGAAAAAAAACATTTTTTAAAATAACAAGAAATTAGAATTCAGCCCCCACTAGTCCCAACTTCAACCTTTTACCTCCTTACCCACCATAGCCCGGCACAAAACCCTTTCATCCCTTTCTCTTCTCCATCACCCTTACATTTCTCCCCCGGTATAAAATACATTCAGAAATTCTCTAACTTATCAACCGTAGCTACCCTCCACCCTTATCGATTCTCGCTTATCAAGCACTCCTCATAAAATGCTCAGTCTGGCCCATGCCTGGCGTAACTACCGAAGGACACGAAACCACCCTTCTCGCTTTTATCACTGGCTGACCATATCTCCACGAAAGTAACTAGAACCGTTTCCATGGGGTTTATCCCCGCATGCGTGTCTGATCAATAACTCCACCCGGTTTCTCAGCGCGTTAGCCAGACACGAGCCGTGGGTGCTGCCCTTCGAGGATCCTCTGCGATTCTTTCGACACGTTCCTCATAAACCCTTTTTTTCGTGCTATGAATCGATAGTATCGTGCCAAGAAGAAAAATGTTGCGGCTCGTCTGTCTGTGTTTCGCGTATGAGAGAGATAAATGAGGATATTCTGACGACGTTGTATTTTCGGGCAAGTCTGAATCGCAAGTGGTGTTCGCGAAGAGTCCTTGAGGTGTCGAATAGAAGAGAAACGTACGACAAAGTCTATTCGTTGGGTAAACGGGGTGTGAGTTTTGTGGGTGACGGTCTGTGAAGATGAAGAGGCAGAATGTTAGGACACTGTCGTTGGTAGTGTGCACGTTTACGTATCTTTTAATTGGGGCCGCAGTGTTTGACGCTCTGGAGTCCGACACGGAAAGAAAACGTTGGGAATTTCTGTCGGGTGAGTTTAATTGTTTGTAATTTAGCTTTTGTTTCAAATGAGAGATATTATTATATCAAACTCTTATGGAAGTGGTAAATATTTGTAAGTAAATTGTAATTAATTTGTGTTGTTGTACTGAATAAAAAATTGGCTTGTAGTAATTTAGAGACAATTTGTTGAAAGTCAGTCAATGACTGGTTTCAATAAGTTACGGCAATAGGAATTTGTGTTTCAGATAATAGATATTCTTAGTGATGAGTGTAATTAATTAGTTTCATTGAGTGGATAAAAAGAAAGTTGTAAGAGTATAGATACGCGTCCTGTGTCTGACTCTTAATGACTTATTCCACTTAAGGTAGAATAGTAAGAATTTGTACCTTTGAGAATATAAATTTTCAAAAATAATAAGAATTATAATTAGCTTGATTTATTGCAATAAAAATGAGTTGATAGGAGTCTAAATAGAATTCCTCCAAGTCAGACCATCGACGACTAATTCTACTTAAACTACGGTAACCAAAATTCGTGTCTTCATATTTGCAAAATAATTCCATAATGAATGTAAAGTTTATTTTCAATAGTACATGCTATCCAATTATTTCGTTTATTATTTAACGCAATAATTGAGTTTAATATATTTGGTATTTATTTGATGAATTTTGATATGCAATGCGTATTTTATCCGTTGAAATTAATTCGTTTTACGCAGTGCATATTAAAGCATGATTATTTAACGATCGTGTGATATAGTTAAGTGCCAGCATGCGTTAATAACTCGTTCTAACGCAAAAGGATATTTTTAACGAGTGTTTGTGGCTTGTACTTTCCTTTTCTACCCACGATAATCTCTTCTCAGAGATTCGACGAAATATGATGAAGAAGTACAACATCACACAGGAGGATTACAGGATGATCGAGATAGTAATTATTGAAAACAAACCGCACAAAGCAGGCCCACAGTGGAAATTCGCTGGTGCCTTTTATTTCGCGACTCTGGTGTTGGCTATGATCGGTAAGCCTTTTAAGATCATTGAATTGCATTTCAAAAAATTCCTCTAAATCCAAAAAGCGTAAATAACGTCTCTTCGTATTGCAAATATAAATTAAAAATTAACATCGAGTATTTAACAGTACTAGATCAGATATTACTATCGATGATTTAATACAGTAATATGGATATGTTATTTTTTTAAAAATAAAAATTTGTAAGTTTGTCAAGAAATTAAAAAAATAAATAGCGATATCCTTGTATGAGACTTAATTATTACATGCTAATAATATATGCGTTAACAATGACAAGTTATTCAATTCAAATAGTTCTAGGTAGAGATGTTAATATGATCCTAACTTTCAAAAAATATTTAACTTTAACAAAATTATTCTACACGAATAGATTTAAAATTTCCTTATTTTCCCCCATCTGTCTCTAAATCTACTTGCTTAACATTCTGAATATTTTACTACAATTCTTCTATTCAATATGCTTCAGTTAATAATATCCAGCTGTTTACAATTACGTTCGTTTTAATTTATTTCAAGGCTACGGACATTCCACGCCAGTCACCATAGGGGGTAAAGCGTTTTGCATGGCGTACGCGATGGTAGGCATCCCTCTAGGCTTGGTGATGTTCCAGAGCATTGGTGAACGTCTAAATAAATTCGCTTCCGTCGTCATCAGACGAGCCAAAACGTACCTGAGGTGTCAAAAAACGGAAGCAACAGAGATGAACTTAATGTTGGCTGCTGGTCTGCTCTCAAGCATAATCATTACCACCGGTGCCGCAGTGTTTTCGCGTTACGAGGGATGGAGTTATTTCGACAGCTTTTATTACTGCTTCGTGACACTGACAACCATCGGTTTCGGTGATTATGTCGCTCTTCAGGTAATCACTTCCATTCAGAACTTTATTATAAAATGATTAACTTTGACTTCTTTCAATTTTCATGCATCCAAAAAAATGTAGTTTCATAGCTTTCATACTTCATATTTAATCTTGACTTACCAGAATGTATTTCTTCCCTATGATTGTTTTTATTTTCAACTGTAATTTATGTGATATCTGTTGACACTTTTAGTATTTTGTTTATGGTCAATTTATGAGGGTGTTTTGCACGTACAAAAGTATTTTGAAGACACGAAATTTGGCAGTGAGTAATTATTTATACTTGAATCTTACAGAACGATCAAGCTCTTTCAAATAAACCTGGATACGTGGCCTTAAGTTTAGTCTTCATCCTATTCGGCTTAGCCGTCGTTGCCGCCAGCATAAACTTACTCGTACTCCGTTTCATGACTATGTAAGTGTGCACCTTTTATCTAAGACTACCTATTTACTTCCTTCCTACCTAGTATTTTTCATATCCTCAAGTTTAAATATTCTCCAAAACAAACTTTTCATTTTTATACTAACTGTTATCACATTTCAAAACCTCAACTTAGATATTAACACTAGATTTACGGATGTTACATCTGGTATATTTAAATATACTAAAAAAAAATACAATCAGTGGAGTAATTTGTGTATTATAAGTAGACTGCGGATGTTTATGCAAATTTCGAGTTTCACAAATGCTGTTGAGACAGGAAAACCTATCTAGGGATTTATTGCACTCAATAAATATTACAACAAATACCATACTTTGTTGTACGGCTATTTTAGCCGTATTTAATTTGTCATAAATGCATAAAAATCCGCAGTCTGATTATAAGAGACGCGTGTAATATCTACTGTACTGCTTTTCTATAAACGTGAGAATTATTTAAAAAAAAGTAGGAACCCGTCAATTTTGAATGAGTGAATGAGTCCGCGTACCTCTAACTATTCACATAAAAAGAAATATACATTCTCCACAAACTCCCCAGTTCAAATTCAAATCCCAATAAAATCCATCCAATTCCAAACGATCATAATTAATAAAAGTAAAACTTACTACCCTTTTTCCAAACAGGAACACTGGTGATGCACGTCGAGAAGATAACGAGCTGCAACCCGCATCTCACCACGTGTTAACCTTGGACGACGAAGTGGTAGCAGTAAATGGAAAAGTGTTAGCCGGTCATATACCAATAATCCACGATACGGAAGACTGCGTAAGCGTGTGTTCCTGTACGTGCCTTGGCCCTGCAAATTCCGAGCTTCTCGATTCTTCCGGATATCAAGGTTACAGGCCACCTTCGACCTCGGCCAGTTTGCGGGTGAAACGTGCATCAGTCTGATGGAAGGAGTTCCGTCGTCGCAGTTTACGTCGTCGACTCTCCAAGGCCGACAGCAGAGAGCTGCTTGGCATCGACGTCTAGTGGCATAACATCCCGAATGTTTCAAAAAATACTGCGAGATTTCTCGACGTTGGACAAGAATGACTTCATCGATAAATTCGATGGATTCCAATCGTTTCCTTGGATCGAAACCAAAGTTTTTAATATATCCTTCTCCAGGTGTTCACGAGGACGGGTTCTCGATTTTTGGAGATAATATTATATACCTTTAGGCTGGCTGACAGCTTCTGATGTAACACTTGAAGATAACATCCTGTTAAGGGCGAGTTAGACGGTGAATTCCTGATGGTGGATTCATCTTGTTTCTAACAGGTTCGGAGATCTTGTTAAGACTTGGCTTGGAATCAGTGGGCGTAGTACAAGTGTTGAAAGTTTAAACTTAATTGACTATGAAAACTGTAAGGTTTCCATGATCCCTTTTATCGATACGATATCGATAGTGTAATTCAATTGTTGAGATATTTGATGTCCATTGATCCATCGAAGTCTTCTTTAATTCAATTGTCTTTCATCATATACCTAGCAAGTTGTCGAAGAACCATTGCCTTTAACAGTTTGTCGCAAGCATCGTGCACCTAGCCTTAAAAAAGAATATGCAAATGAGCATATTGGAAAAGAAAAGATTCACAATCCTGATCGGAAATTCATGAACGATCGATTTAGCCCGTCAGATAGGCGAGCATAGAAAAGTTAAACGGAGAAAGTGTCGTAATGGCAGAGTTAGCATGTTTTGTAACGATTTAATACACTTGATATTCGTTTAGATACACGATTGTTGGAAGATATGGGAAATCCGTGGTGGTACGGAGTTCAAAAATGAATTTCTGGTATTACCAGAATAAAAGATTTTGAACGTAGACATATTATCGATGATCTAGCATTATTGTTGTATTGGTATCCATTTATGAGAAACGCGGGGACTATGGTCATGCGTTTGATCGACCTCACAAATTATACGTATTAATATAATCACGAATGAACAATACCCTGGCCTCGAATTAGCGTTATTGTTAATAACATACATGTATCTCACTGTTTACACTGGTAGACGTAAGCAGGAAAGTATCACAGCAGATTCCTATAGCTGATGGTTCACACGAAGATCTCACGTTTTTATTAACACGCTAATTGTTAATTCTGTCAAATTTTTAGACACACTTGACGAAAAGTGATATCGTAAAATTAATTGTGAAAATATTACCAATTTACTCGAATATTATTAGAGAATTTTGCGTGATTTGTCAAAAATCTGACGTTTTCTGTTAAAAATAATTTTTGGTGGCGTAATTTAACATCAGAGTAGTGCATCGTTTATCAGCGATTGACGAGAAGTAACGAAGACATTGCGAACATTTGTTTTCGTTCTATATGTCGCATATTTATACAAAAAATTGACAAAATACATCGTGTACTCTGATATTAAGCAACGTATTAATTAAGACGATGAGATCTTTCCATAAATCGTAGTACGGATGCGAGAGAATATAAGAGATTGTCGCGTCGTATTTTTTTAAGCTACTAAAAAATATATTAACGACAAACAGGTATATCCGGGAAGACTGATAGATTGAGGTAAAATTAAGTGACTAGCCGTTATTTTTTTAACGACATTTTCTAGCATGCTCGGAGATACTAACCCTCTAACACAGTGGTGCGCAAACTACGAGCCCTGTATCAGTTCCGGCTCGCCCTAGATTTTAAAATAATAACATGGAAATTTCAAATTTTTAGTCTTTCAAAAAAATATCAGTAGTTGTTACTTCTTTTCTATATACACACATTCGTGTAGAAATTAAAATTTTTAATGATTTCCATTGGCACCCAAAGATTTTCGATTTTATCTCTGGCTCGCTCCTAAAAATGTTTGCCTATCACTGCTATAAAAAATGGCACGCAATGGACTTATGTCTAAACGCATCAACGTTCTCAATGAACATCTTCACAAATCGTTCAATTTTAACCTCATTTAACCCTTTATAGCCCAAATTCTTTGTGATATCTGAAGATCAGTTTCACGATAACACAATGAGAAAATGATAAGAATGATATTTTAAGTAATGGATTAAACCTGAGTTTTTCACATTGAATCGAATGGAATTTCATGATTGTCACGAGTTAAATTATAATATTTAACAAAGTTAAGAATTTGACTTTGAAGAATAGAAGCTTCGACGTGTCTTGCGTTACCTCAAAATCACAGGGGCCCATAGAGGGTTAATTTTATCCCTGTTCTATATTAACCGCAAAGAAAAGAAGAACGTTGATGTTTTCAACATAAATAGAAATTCTTATTTGAAAGGACAAAGATCGATAAACATAGTTGCGATTCTCATGAAAGAATAGATAGAAACGAGAAGATGAAAATGTTGGAGGGTTGAAGCAAAAGTTTTCGTTTAAAAATTCAGCCTCACAATTGGATGCTTCCTTTTTTATCACACTCACGTTTCATTCGGCCAATGACGAGAGGCGAATACACACGATAAGCATAAAAACGCACAAATTTTCACGGAGATTCACTTGTCGTGCTGCAGAATGAAACACCGTTCACCGTATTCATGAAACCGAGATCTTTCGAATGCATCGCGGTATGTACAGATAAATAGCACGCACCCGTTTGTATACATTTACCTTAGTTAACATAGAGAATTATCGTAACGCGATTGGGTATATTTTTTATTGTCAAGAATTTTTTAATAAAGGATAATTAAGTATATCGACGTTATTCCTTGTCTTTCGTCCATTTTCTTACTTTCCTCACCAATATACATTTCTGCTAATATTTAGCTAATGAAATAACAGAAAAAAACAATTTAAAATGAAATAATATAAAATTAATTTAAATATAGAATTATTTGAAGTTTAAATTCAGTACTTTATATACATGTAAGAGTTAGAATATTAATGTAATTTAATTATAAAAAGTAAATATATCTAGAAATATTAATCCACCATTCGATAAAATTCGATTGTAAAAATTTTATTGACATCTGAAATTCAATTTTTGATATTCCTGTCATATTGAATTAAAGGTTAAAGAAAGGTCGAAGATAATTATGAATTACCACGTTTGCGAATTACCTAGCAGGACAGAGCAAGTGATTTTGGAGGGGTCTCCAACGCTGAAGAAATCTAATTTTAGGAAAACTTGGGAAAAATGGTGCGGCATCGATGAAAATACTCCAAGAAGTTCCATATACATGGAGAGTATGGCTGATGTAGCTGCGGAAAGGAGGAGGCATGCTAATTTAAAACACTGGTGGATCATACATCCTTTTAGTTACTTTAGGTACTCCATCCTTTCATTTCTATGGGGTTTTAATTGCTAATACTACTCATTACTAGCAACATCGAGACATGTATTATATTCTTCAACTTACAATTTTTTGTAGTAAATTAAATGTATAGCAAATATTCAGTTTCGTTTGATTAATTGATTAAGTCCTTTGCCTCCTTCATTTCATTCCTTCTAATGAATTCATTTGATTTTTTATAATTTATTATAAAATCTTCGGTAAATGTAATGTTAAAATTCTAATAATTCTCAGTGAATACTTCCATGCTTTGATTAAGAAAATTTCTAGATTCTTTTGGGAATCCGTAATGATATTAGTATACACGATCGGCTTTCTGACGATTCCGTTTATGATTTCTTTCGTCGTAATGGATCACACAAAAATTCGGCTGGATAAAGTAAATATAATAATCTATACATTCTGCTGGATAAGCATATTTCTCGACTGCACCACCGGATATAACGACAAGAAAAATATGCGCGTTGAATTGGAACCTTTAAAAATATTCAAGTATGGATATACGTTAATATAACGATTAAACAACACGAATAAATATCAAACAATTTTTTCGTTTAGAAATTACTCGAAGAACTTTTTCATTTTCGATATTCTGTCATCTTTGCCGTATGATCATTTGACTCTCCCATGGCGAAGACTTCCGGGAAATGATTCTTATCGTTCAGTTGTTTTGATAAACCTTTTACCTCTGCTAAAGTTAGCACGTTATACCGAAATTAATCGAAAGATGTTTCAGCTGTTTACGGTAACGTTACAATTTACATAATTGTAATTTTTCTCAATTTTTCTCAAGTTCTTAACATTCTGTTGCGTGGGAATAATGTGAAGTTAATGGCTTTTCGTGACGTCTAAATGATTTTTTATTTTAGCACTTGGAAATTGAGAATTTTTACTATCAACTGTGTACAACGCTTTTACTAGGCATGTACCTGACTTTTTGGTTTTCTTGTTTGTGTTATCTCTTGGGGGTTCTCGTGAGGCATTTTGTTAATTCTCCATTTTCGGTAAGCAATCAGAAAATTTCATAAATTACTTTAAACCAAAAGAAGTGGGCCAAAAAGTGGCACTCCTTTAACTTAATTAGATCGAGAGAAGTGTCCAATGGAATTATTTTAAGCAAAATAACTTTCAGCTTATTTGTTTAAAACCCCTTGCACATTGATTTAATTAAAAGGAACCATTTTCATAGAATTATTACAATTTATGTAAAAAATACTTTTTCATCTTCTCCAATTTTTTTTTAAATACATACTAAACTAAATGCTTTGATAATATGAGAATAATATTTTTATAATTTATTGTACTTATTTTTAAGGAGTGTAAAGATTGCTGGGTAACTGTATTAGACAGCAACAGCATAGCATTCAGATTTCAACATGCATTTTTCATAGTTTTGGAAAACATTTCGGGGAGTGGTTATGGATTATTTATACCCAGAACAAATGGACACATCTTGTTAAGTAATATTCTTATGCTAATCGGTAGATTAATTGAGTCTTACATTATAGGTAAATTTTTTAATTATTCTATCAGTGGTTTACTATAATTTTGTATAATAGAAAAACGTCACATCGATTTATCATTTAAATCAATTCTAGTAATGTTCCTGCAAGTAAAAGCTGATCGGAAAGCTTCTCAATTAAAGTTCCAGGAAATAATTAATCAATTGTCAGCTTATACATGTCAAAAACAATTGCCAGCTCATATGAAAATACGACTTTTGGCTTATTATCATTATCGTTTCAAAAATAGCTATTTCCGAGAGAAATTTATTTTGTCCACTCTTTCAGGTAATGATAAGTTTAATTTATAATTAACGGAATTATTTAAAATTGGAGAAATATTTGTTTCATTTTAGAACAATTACGTCAGGAAATAGCGCTTCAATCATGCCGTCGTCTAGTCGCAAATGTCGCAATTTTTAAAAGTTTACCAAAAACTGTACTACAGTCGATAGTGAAAAATTTGAAATTCGAGTTGTATCTACCGAACGATGTTATCGTGAAAGCAGGCACTCAAGGTGACTGCATGTTCTTCTTATCAACCGGAAGTGTTGCAGTTTTGACGCCCAATGGGAAAGAAGTATTTCAACATTTAACTCTTACTACATCCTCCAGATAGTAACCATTTTTTATATCTTTTAATTATTATTTTTTATATTTTAAAGCCATGCAACATTTTTCCAATTACCTCTTCTGCAATTTCATCCCATTTTAACTAGAATTAATTAAGTCTCAAAATGAAGAATCTAAACTATACTTAATATGCGTTTGAAAAATTCTTAAATCTATTTAATTTCTGAAAATAAATCATAAATAAAATTATACCAACATATATTATCATGAATTTTGTAAGATCTGCCATTTAGAAGATGGGGCACACTTCGGTGAAGTTGCCCTTTTGGTCCCGGATCAAAGAAGAGTCGCGAGCATCGTTGCAATCGAGGTATGCGAGGTGTAT
Source organism: Cerceris rybyensis (assembly GCA_910591515.1). Classification (NCBI taxonomy): domain Eukaryota; kingdom Metazoa; phylum Arthropoda; class Insecta; order Hymenoptera; family Crabronidae; genus Cerceris; species Cerceris rybyensis. Next base: position 6,374,449 of record OU342797.1, read on the forward strand.
CGTTTGGATCGTAAAGACTTTCGAAAGTGCATCGCCGTGCATACCGAATTGTTTGCAAAAATCGAGCGAACTGCAACGGAGAGGATTGAAAGGGCGGTGATAGTAGAGGAGCAGCATAAACATCGCGTAATGCGGCCAAGTTACGTGCAGCTAGGTTTTCGAAAAAGAAATGAACCTAATAAATGAGAAAAAAAATTGTATCCAAAATACATAGAGATTGTAGAATAAATAATTACCTGTATGATGATATGTCAATTGTTATCGTAGTTTAAACAATTTCTTCTCGTTTACAATTAATTGAAAATCCTCTACCAGCATGATTCAGGGAACTTTCCAAATTATATTTTTTAAGAGAAATTCGAAACAGTGTAAAAGCCTATTTCTGACAAGAGTAACAAATAAATATCGAAGAAAGTTTAATATTTGAAAAGAAAAGTATGAATTTTTAGCCCGTTTAATTTTATAGAATTATTATCCATTTTTTATTTTGACGCTAGTGTGTTTAACTCGTGCTGATAAAAATATAAATTATAAACTCATCAAAGATTAGGGTATTACTGTCGATAATTTAAACGTTAAGAAATAATCATGCGGATCGTTTAACTGTATATTTAAGGATCTTATATATTATTATTGTCCATACAATGCTTGTATAGCGGCATCCGTTTAAGTCTACCTTTATTTTAGAATTATGTATATTTATATTTATATTATATATTAATCGTTATCTAATGATACTTACAATTACAAATACACTCACTAAAATCTTTACTTTAGTACTGCTGCGACCAACTATTCGCGCATAGATAATATACTGAAGATATGGATAAGTGATTAATTCATTTTTAGCAATTCTTTTTTTATCATTCGTAGCATGCATAATCCATCGTCGAGACCTGTAGCGACGATCGTGAAGATAGTATAGTGTTAGAAAATTTATTAAAATATACAAGAATAAAAGAAAACTCTTCGTACAGAGAATTATTAACGCTCACAAAGAGTAGATGTTAATTGTTCGTATTAATTATACGCGAGGTATGTTCCAAATTTATTGAATATTTAGGAAAAAAAAGAAGATATTGAAAGACACGATCGTCTCTACGCATTTTCGAATTCATACAAGAGAAATTTCGAGCCTGATAAGATATGTCGTTATAAGTGTTCCATTGTTGCGAAATTAATGATCCCTTGTTGTAAATTTTTACAATTTATACTGCATTTCTTTTAATAGTTTGTGCGAGAATGTCTCATCGTTTGTACTTTTACGTCTGTCATTTGAGAGAGCGTCATTTTTTCCTTTATATCTATAACACTTAAAAGTATGATTCATAATTTGTTCAAAAGTTTATGTAAAATGATTTCTTTCAGCTTTCGTATTCATCAGGATGTGTTTTTATTAATCGCAATGATTTTCGACGACTGAAAATATTTGTTAAATAATTTACAACTTGTCAAATAGAATTAACTCTTTGTGGTCCAATTCATTTGCTAATAACTTTTTCCCGAATTAATTATCCTCAAATATTAAATAATATTCGGAGCAAAATTCAATAAAAGAACAAATTCAAATTACATTCAAGTTGAGTATTGTCTCAATGTAAAAAAACAGCTTCATCATTTAAAATGAATAAAACTCGATCATTACTTTCGCAACGTCATAGTATCATAGTACGTAATAGTGACAATTTATATACATTCATATCATAATAATAAAAGTAAACGTACGTCATTTTACAAGCTTAAATCACACGTTACATCTATAAATTATTTTACTGTAGAACAAAGAAGAGCTACTGAAAAGTATACATGATGATCGTAATACATTTCAACTCGATTTCATCTTCGCGGTATCGAAATCACTGATTAAAATTTCTTTCTGCGATAAACGATCAATGAGATGTTCAATTCGTAAAACTATTTCCGCTAAATTTGTATACACTTGTTAAGTAATAGTTGTCTCGCTACGTTACACGATATTTATCGCATTCATTTAGGTCTCATTTTTTTTTGTTTGGTCATATCTAAAAGGATCACGGAGGAGAAGAGTACTCAATATATATTTAAATTCGATTCCCTTCGATTCGATACTCAAACGATAAACTCTACCATTCGAATCGTCGAAATAATTCTCATAATTACAATCAGACTATCTCTTTCATTCGAATCGAAGGAATCCATCGATATAATTCTATTACCACGTAGTACAATTAAATTACCACGTCTATGTTAACATCGAGGTGTCTAAAATCTTCACTATCGGACAACGAATAATTTATGAAGGAAAATCCTTCCTCACTTTTCATCATTTCCCTCTGTTCGTATACTACGTTATTTACACTAACAGTATCTGTATGTAAATATGTCATGTGTGTACGTGTGTTCGTATATTTAGCACTCTTTCCCCGACAGTTTCGAAGAGCATCTAATAAGGCACTGTCTTTTCCTTTCTTTTATTCTTACTGTGTTTGAAACGATAAGACTTGAAGAAGAGTCGAGTGTTTTGTCATCTCTATAATCGGGATCGACGCGATAATACCACCCTCCGAATTGAATAACGATTAAAACTTACCCTTAACGTCGTATAAATGCTTTTGGTACCTTCCACTTCGGAATTCCGATTACGCTACTTTCTACTGATATATAACTTCGTTCGACGATATGGTTACGAGTACGTAGTTTAACGTTTATTACGAGTTAAATGTTCAGGAACAAATGTAAATGCAATACGTTATATGCCCATGTGGTGCGTTTACGTAGCAGTACGCGATTTTTCGTGCAGATCCATGTGGGATTGCGCATGAAAATCGTTAATGGCAGATGATGATGTTATTTTCGATTCACTGAGGTGACCTTCTACGTGAAATTTCATGTAGATCAGAATATCATTGTATTAGATCATTTACACATTAATTTATGACTGTTTTTTAATACTTATATTATGATTGAGCAGTAAATTGTTGAAATAAAAATTTGCTATTAATTAGAACAGGGATTTTCACTTCAAATGTAAAAAAAAAGAGTCTGTCGGTCGGGTCAAGCAGACTTCCTTCTGCAATTCTCTAAATAGTGTCATTTTTATATTTTTATAATTAATAACATATATTAAAATTACGTAAATACTGTGTTTATAAAGAATAGTGGATAAGATGTCGTCTCAGAGAACAGAGATATCATTCTCGTCAGATATCATTAACGATTTTCAAAAAAACGTACATACCGTGCAATAACGCAGCTAACAGCAAAGATGCAATACGATAATCCTTTCGATGTTTTCAAAATTTAAGAGCAGTTGAAATTCAACGTCGTTTTAAGGGACGAGTGAAACAAGGCTTGAATTGTTGCCTTTAATCTTCAACTTGTTGCACCTTCGCATCAACCCATTCACACCGGGAAACAATATTTTTATTTCTTAATTTCTTGTTTTATTTGATCTATCCGCAAAAACGAGTTGCATAGAAAATTTTTAATACATTTCCTCACTCAAAATTTGATTTTCTTGATCATTTGATACAAAGTTTACGAAGTTTCCATATGAAGTGGAATATTTTAGTTCTGTTACATTTAATACGATTTGGAGATAATTTATAGAAGCTTCCGGTTGAGAATGGGTTAAAGTTGTTCCTATGATTAGTGATTATTAATTCACGAAGGACTATTTGGCGACGGCAAATGCTATGGCAAATATATTCAAATATTAATGAGGATTAAGTAATAACAATATTATATAGTATATGAATGGCATATTGCGTAATAAACTATTTATATTGTACAACATAACGTGCGTATATGCTTAATACAAGTAGGTACAAGTTCCTTATTCGCTTTTTTTTTATTCCTTTTTAATCACGCAACACAGTGTATCCAATGAAAAAAATGAAAGTTAAAAACTTCCTCGCGTGTCCCTTAACTTAGACCATACTCTACGTAAGAAAACGTAAATCTAACCGATTGATTGTTCCCTAATGTGTCTGTGTCTCTTTCACGAAGCTCGTCATTGACTCCACCATGATGCATGAGAAAAAATGGCCAAACAGTACCATATGAAGGTGACATTCGAGAACTGCAATTGCATTCGAGAAATTTCACATAGAAATGAAATATTTTCTAAAACTTTACGTTTATACTTTGAGATTTTAACACAGATGATAGCTGTGAGATTTTAATGCTTGAAGAATTGGAATTTATAAGAAAAAAAAATTAATGTTAAAATACTACTCGGTTTCTGCTACTGTAACATGCAAGGATTTATTTTTTCTTCGACTTAGCGTTTGTAGCAATTAAAATTAATTGCAATGTTAATGTACCATTGACTTTTATCTTTTTTGATAATATTCGAAGGTACAAATAGTAGCAGAAATTTTGAATGCAATCGCAGAGACAAATAGTTCGGCCACGATTAATTCCAAAGAAGACACTGAGTACCTTCTGAGGTTCATCAGGTTGCTTTCATTCTTTCATCTCCCAAGAACAGTAATTAACCCGCCTAATATGGCTCCGTCCGACTAGGATTCAGCGTCAGATCGTATATACATGGATGGCGAGGTTTCAAATGGACGAAGAAAATCGCTATTCAACGTACATTTCCTTTCTCATTCCCTCTAAAAGTCTCACGACTTATCATTTCTTCCATCTCGTTGTTACTTAATATATTATATCTATGTATAGACGTTCTAAGGCTTTGGCAGTGAATTAACGTCGATTTCTAGTTTTCGGCAAGCCCGAAATTCAGGTGTATTCGATGTTCCTGTTCCTCCATTCCCCTCTTTATTTAACACTTCTAATTAATCGCCTCATTTCTCATCGTGTCTTTGATTTCATTGTGTTTCACCTAATCGTGGAGATTCGTGATTTCTACCCTTAATGACTCCTATTCGAATGGAATTACCGAAACGTCATTTGGGCGTTTTAGACGAGGGTCTTCAGGATGTACCTCCTTTTCCTCCTTGAATCGTTCAAATGTGGACCTTTTGATGGCAGTTGTCCAGCCTCAGTGCACGATCGACAGCAGAATTTGGCATAGTATTTGTGTGTGCAATATTTTGCTGTTACGATCAGGTCGCATTTCGCGAAGAACGAGTTGTCTTGGCAATTTGGATGAATGAAGATACCTTGATAACAAAAAAGCGTTTGTTGGATGTTAGAAGAAGTTTGTGCTGTTTTTTGATACAGGTATTATTCGACAGAAACAAGAAGTCACTTGGTTTGGTTACTGAGTAAGGGGAAAGTGTCGCTCGCACTGCCTATCTTTATGATATCACTCCTGGAATCCTGAGATCGACAAATGACAATTCTTCTGCCATTCTCATGGCAGTGTAATGATTGTGAGACTTTTTCGGCTATTCACGTATTAAAATCAGAGCAAATTACTTAGCAAGTGACATCTTGTTTCTGTTAAATGGTACTTTCGTTGGAGGAGCATTGGAGTTTTGTAAAGGTGACCTTGATTGATAGATGAATCCAGAAAGGTTTGAGTCAAGGGATGATTGAGAGGAGCGATTCTGAATTTTCGAAAACTGAGGATGATTTTGGATTTTCTAACTACGTGGTGTACTTACCAGCGACTTGTATATCAACACTATCAGAAGCAGAGGAATATTCGTTATTCGCTTCACAACGGTACTGTCCCGAGTCCTCTCGATTTGCATCGTTAATAACGAGTCTATTGACCTCTAAACATTCCAAATAAGAAATTCTGTATGTATATTGTAATACACGGAAATGATAAATTAAATAAATAAAGATTTTTTAACTCAAAAATATAATGAAATTATTGCAATTTGGATTATATTCTTTGCAGTAGATATAAAGTTACTTTAAAAAGAGACGAGGCATGGAAAAAAGTTATATATTTTCAACACAAAGTTTTTCACTTACCGGAAATCTTAATTCGATTGTTCGTGCGAATAATGTTATTATCTTTGTACCACAATACACGTGGAATTGGATAGCCGTCGACGTTGCAGCCGATGTTAATATCGCTTCCCTCTGGGAACTGATTTTGGCCGATGGATATGCTCACATTGACCGGCACTGTGTAAAAATTAATTCTTGTCACGAAGGATATTTAAACGTGAGTAGAATAATAAAGAAAAATATCTGAAAAGCGTATTTTGCAATATAAAAGAAATTTTCAATCATACCGACCTGTATTTCTGTTTCTGTAATTCGCCAACTTTTAATTTGATCAAAAATTAGCATGCATGCACATTACGAAAGCAAAACAATGCAAAACAATGCAAAACAATTGCAAAATTATTAATTTTAATCAAGCGAAGCAAACATTCTAAAATTCACTTCTAACTACGCCGAGAGTTGACCAGGAAATCAAACTTTGAAATAAATCACTTAATTTTCCATTTCAATTAATTAATATTCCTTTGACAACAAAAAATCAATTTCTATTGCAACTTTGAATTAAAATGAAAAATTCAATAATCCACAGACAAATCCCAAACTGTCTCTATAAAAAAAAATTAGTCATCTATCGACGTAGCATCAGAAGAAAAAGAAACGACCCAACATACGTTGCATCTCACCTCTAAACCTAACGCTACCAGGGTCCACTGTGGTAGTTTCCCCAAGAGGAATCACCGGAGGAATATGAGTCTGGTTCGAAGGATATACAGGAGCAAATGTCTGATACTCAGGCGATTGAGTTCTCATAGGTCTATAAGGATATTGCGGTTTCTTAGGGGGTAGGACCAAGTATTTAGTATACTGCTCGTGCTCAGGTTTAACATTGTAGACGGGACCAAGTGCCTGCAATGTCACTGACCAGGATGCTGGCCTGCCAATCGCGTTATACGCTTGACAGGTGTAAACACCAAGCGTTGTCAGTGTCACCGATCGGATTAGCAGAGTATAATCCGAGTCCTGTTCGTAAACGTCGGAGATTAAAGGTAACATGCGATCGCCTCGCCACCAGGTGACAAATGGCCTTGGCCAACCCATTGCGTAGCAATGAAGGATTATCGGTGAGTTCATGGTGACTGTTATGTAGGTATTCGGCTCTCCAATGATGGCAGCGGATAGCTCTCGCGGTTCTATGGGGTGCAAGAAAAACGGCATGCATGGTGTTTAAAAACTTTGCCGAAAATGGCATTAATACTTGTTAGATAGTGGAATAGGTATTCCAACTTGTAATTCATGTAGTTACTAATATTACTGATGCACTAATATTACTTTTACTATAATCACATTCCCGGTAGTAATTACCATCACCATAAATAGCTCCCATTCATGATCAACCAACACAAGCCATACGTTATTTTATCATCCAATGTTTTATATCAAAACAATTCTAAATTCTGTTGCTTTTGATCTATTGTTACGAAAGGTACATTCATGGAACAAGCAGTGCTTGTGCAGCTTCGTAATTATTTCGTTATCTCTTGCTGCACTTTATTTTAGTTTTATAATAATTAAAATTTGACATACCTGTGACTTCTAATTGATATTCCGCTCTTACCGGCGGTCCTAAGCCATTGTCTGCTGTGCAAACGTAAGTTCCTCTGTCGTAGCTGTACAAGTTGATGATCTGAAGAGAACCGTCGAGGAGTATGCGACGTCTTTTTTCGGAGGGTCCAATCTACACAAATTAGCAAATTGTTAGTATTAAATAATGACAAGGAATTGCAAGATTATTCCAATTAACAAAATATTTACATAAAATTTAAGGCAGAATTTAAAAATTTAATTTTTTTAGCTTAGTCAAAAGTATAGAAATTTTAAAGTCTTTTGTAAATTAAATGTCTAACTGATAGTTCACACTGCACTGAAGTTTGCGTTGTTAACGAAAAAAGAATATTACAATTAAATTTTGTAGAACACATTGATTTTTCGATATCGAGGATTAAACAAATTTTTTTATCGGTGAAGATTAATAAGCAATGAATCCCGGGACATTTAAAGTATTTTAAAATGTAAGAAACTCACCAGCGTTGTGTCCTTTCTCCACGTAATCATCGGTTTCGGATTTCCAGTCGCTATGCACTTCATGGTGATGAAACCACCCTCTTGTGCATTGAGTCGTGGCTCTTCAGGTTGCTGAATTGCCGCAGGTTCACCACCAGATTGGAATGGGGTTACCGAAGGTCTCGGAGAGGTCGTAATTGGTTCTTCAGTAGCGGGTTCCAGGCAGGAAGTGCCGCAGCCATTGTTACAGCACTTCCGTTCTCCAGCGCAATCCGCATCAGTAATACATTCTTGCTCGCATCTTGTGCTGTTCGACACATTCGGACAACGTCCTGGTTTCGTGGCTAAATAATTTGTTATAAACAATTTTAATCATTGAAGAAATTTTAAAGTCAAACTAAATTTGTCATTTGACTGATATAAATTTACTTCTGATTGAAAATTGATTTGCATATATTTTTGCTAGATGTGCCTAAGTTTAATAAAACTTTGTGCTGATTTTTGGGTGAAGAGATTTTAAATCATAAATAAGATAATTACTTGATCTGCAAACTCCTTTGTACTCGGTGCCATCCTTCGTTGCAATTAATGTAATGGCGCATCTGGTACCATCAGGGCAAATCTGCGCTCTGCAAGGATCAACACATCTACAGCGCTCGCAATCCTGCGTGTCAACGAAAGCCTCCTTGCCGTAAGGACAATGAATGCTGCTGCACTCCTCGCGAGCCTCGATGCAAGGATCTTTCGAGTCTCCTTTCGAATCTACATCGATCTCGTTGGACGCTATAAGAGAAACAATTATTAATTACACTGGCAATATTAATCTATTGTATCCCAAATTACGAAAAATAAAATAATAAAAAAGATAGCCGCCATAGCCACATGTTGCTATATACAGAAACATATTTTCTTTCATTTATTTACAGCGCAATGTGTAAGCGATAAATCGGATATGCAAACAATAAAATTGTAAATATAAAAATAGGTTTGAGTAAAGAGCCAACTTGAAAGAATTCTCAAAGCAGTGGACTAAATAGACAAACTACAATATTCTGGATTTGAAAACTATTTTTCATAAAGTAAATAAAATTAATGAGGATAATGGGCGATGAAAAATGGTTTCTGAAGGGAGCATTATTTTAGAAAGCAAAAATTCAAGAAAATGTTTGAGAACGTAAGGTTGTTCGTTTGGTATCCTTAAGAACATGAGATGATTTATCCTAACATTGAAATAAAGCGTGGAATACATCAATATGTATGAAAAATAATATGCGTAAAAACCTACATATATGCACATCAGGAACGAAGCTGTAAAATTAAATTAAAAAAATGCAAAATATTTCTTGAAAAAAAGAACAATACGAATTTCATGTCCTGGACTTACTCCTAAGGCAAGTGTTAATGCAAGACTCGAAGGTCTTGAATCTGTTGCGATTGCCACCGCATCCGGTGTAAACGAAAGCTCGACAGGTTTGTCGTTCTTCGTCGAAGTAGAAGCGTTTTGTAAAACCGGAAGTACAGGAGCCAATGTCGACCGGTTCTTTACAGATCGCTAAATTGTCAGCGATTACATTGTTAATATAATTGATTAACAATTCAAGAGACTGTCGTTCTTAACATCACTGATCAGTATTTAATTTTTAAATAAGGGTATTAACACGTCAACTGTCGAACTGATCGCTAGAGATTTTTTCTATTTTTCAATTTTAAACTCTGGCTAGTAAGAAGCAACTATTGTAATGTTACAAATTATATAATCAGGAAGAGAAATTTGAGACGTTCTTAAAAAACTAAATATTCATAATTTTATATAATTTAATAAAGTGATTTCTACTAAAATGAATCGAGTGAGCAATTATTAAAAATTGTGTCTTGAAAAATTTACAGATTTATAAAGGTCTGTTTTTGTTTCAATAGAAAGTATAAAATTAAAAGACACTTACACAAGTTTGAAACAGTAGTATCGTTCCCAGCTGGAACAGGTTCCTCGTGATGGATGCAAATCGACTCACACTCCGCCATGGTGCTAAATCTGTTAGCATTTCCTTCGCATCCACCATAAACAAATTCCCGACAGGTGCGACTTACTCTATCGTAGAAGTATTTCTGGAAGGAGCCTCTGCAAACACCAGGATCCACTGGCAGATTGCAAGTATCTGTAACATCAACAAATTTGGTTAGTTCAACTACATCCATAAAATGCCCTTTTAGGTCGACCTTCAGCCATCGTTCACCTCACTTTCTTTTGAACAAAAAATTCGTAGAAATACCCCAAATATCAAATAAAATATATATGTAAAAAAATAATAGAAACGGAAGATCCTTATTAAATTATAGTTTGAATAAAAATTCTACCTTGGCCTTGGAATCTTCCGCAGAGTCGTTCGCACTGTTCCTCCGTCTGGAATCTGTTTGCATTTCCTTCGCAGCCACCATAAATGAATGCCTGGCACATTTGACTGTGTGCATCATAATAATATGCAGTGACATCGCCATTGCAAGGACCAGCATCGACTGGCGAATAACATATGGGACTCTTCGAAACACCCTCGATCGGCGGAGGTGGGGTAGCAGTGGTTCTAGCAGGTGCTTCCGTTGGAACTTCCGGTTCTGTGCCCTTTCTACATTTAGTTTCGCAGGAATCTTTGTCCTCGAAGCGATTTTTGTTACCCTGGCAGCCACTGTAGTCGAATTCGTGGCAGGAATCGGTTCGTCTGTCGTAATAATATTGTTTGACGAAACCACTGCAGGGGCCGATGACTTTTGGCAGGGTGCAGAGATCTAAAAAATAATATTACATTTTTTTTAGTTAATTAAAGAAATAAATATGTTGATTATCACACTAATCATAAGTGTTTGTCATTATATATATATATTTTTTTAGCAACTACTATATGATTTTAAATTCTATAATTATTAAACATTGAAAATGAAAAATTATATTTTCCAGGAGAAGGTTCAATAATTATTTCTGGGATTCATTTAAGGGGTGAATAATTAAAAAATTTAATCGACATTATGTGATCGATATGGTATTAATTAAGAAGACACATTGGAAAGGATTTAAGGAGTTTAAAATTACAAATTTTGCTAACCTTGAACTTCTCCGCAGCGATATTCACATTCATCTCGCGTGTTGAAGTTATTGCCGTTACTTTGACAACCACCATAAGAAAATTGTTTACAAACACCGTCTCTACTGTCATAGAACCATTTAACTTGATCTTCGGAGCAGGGTCCATGATCTCCGGACAGGAAACAATATTCTGAAAAATTTTATTATCTCTCATTTCTCTTAATTCCATTTTCCACTTGTAACAGCTAGCAATCCAAAAATGTCTTATTCTGCCATATATTTGTATAATTTCATCTTTTAACAAAATATCTACAATGGATGCTATCTTTAATCGCAAACTTCAAAAAGCTTCTAACTTTCTGGGAAACAGCTTAATAAAAAATTGTATTTTTTTTCAAATTTAATTTCATATGGCATTTAAGACAATATTATATTTTTGTTAATATCTTTTCCTCGCAAATATTTTTATCGCAGAACTGAGACATTGATGAAGTTACCTGTTTTGAATTCCACTTCCTTCGGTGCAACCGTACTAACTGCCATTTGGCACCTGTTAATACAATCGTTTTCACTTTGGAAGTTATTTCCGTTTCCGCCACAGCCACCATAGTAAAACTGTCTGCATTGTTGCTCGTAAGAATCGTAGTACCATCGTTGAGTATAATTGTGGCACTCTCCCAAAATAGCAGGCAAGAGGCAAACGTCTTGCTCTACATTCGAAGAAATATAATATTAAAAAAACGTTCAAGATATCACAATTGAAACGTCTAAAGCAACAATGAAACTTATCACACAAGTTTTGATTACGAAAAACATCATTGAAATTTTTATCAAAAGGTATGGTCCGTGATACATAGATTCTTGCGGAAGATGAAAATTTAAATAAAACTTCAAATTCACATTGCATACTTGCAAAAATTACGCGCATGGTTGATTAATAATTAAGATTCTACTATAAGAAATGTTAATGTCATATAATAGTAAGCAGGTTTAGTTGGATTCTCGGGTGAATCATTTTTTTTTAGAAAGGGTGCAATTCTAGAGACACGATTAGCGTTCGGTTTGATGAATAGGATAATTTTATGTGAGTGCTTTGAAGATAGAAGAAAAATGGCGGGAAGTCTTACCGATTTTAGCCGGGCAATCAGATTCACATGCTTCTCTAGATTCAAAATTATTTTTATTGCCACCGCAGCCGGTGAAATAGAATGGCATGCATCGATTCTCCGATTGATCAAAGTACCATCGAGACTGTTTCTCCGCGCAGTCACCCTCGGCTCGCGGCAGCAAGCAACTATCTGTTAATCGCATTAATTATTATATCATGCAGAGTTAGATCCTATCAACAATCGTCTACGTGTATCATTTTATATAGATAATATTCATACACTTAAAACAGATACTGTTATCGCTATATTTGATTTGCAAATTTTGCTGTTCTAAATATATAATGTGTTTAATGTGTTTGTACAATAAAGAAATACGAAAATATACCGATAATTGATCATGCTACAAATTTTGAAACGCAGACGATTTTTAGTTACGTCTACTACTGTGTTGTAATAACTGCGTGTACTTTTCAACCCTCGAAAGTACAAGCATCATTTCGTGCCTACCATATCAAATTTGACGATTCTTTTTGTTAGATCTTTTGTTTTTTCGAATTATAATGTTTCGAAATTGCAATTTCAAAAGGAAGCGTAGTATTTATTTTTTCCCTGTAGAATTTTAGTCGGATTAAGTGCGTCGTCCGTGTTATGTGCGATCAGCTATGCAAAGAGTGTCTAAAACGAAGTCCTTATCATATAAACTATAAAGAAGTGACAATTAGAGTTGCCCATACAATTGTGTGCCAGCGAAACTTCTTGTGCAAGACAGACAAGTGCTACTAGATCAATAGTGTGTGAAATATGACGAACTATCAGAACTTCATGGACTTAAACAGCAAATTCAACCCTCGACTATTGGATACCGATTAATTTTTTACTGCATCTTTAGATTGTCTATGCCAATTAATAAGCGCGACATTAATTTGATTCTAACAATAAAACTTGCTAATTAATGATTGAGTATTCAGTAGGAAAATTACTAATTCATAAAAAAGATAATTAAAAATATAGTACATAGCAAAAATCTCCTTTTCAATTTTAAAATAAAATTTGAATTATTAAAGTAAAATTACAATTTTACACAAACCATTGAAGTGAAAAGTAGAATAATCGAAAATAAATCCGATACCCCCGAGTAGCTGTTAAAGTTTGATAATTGAAGTGCAAAATAGTGTCGTCAAAAATTACGTTGCTTCGGCCAGCGTGCTGTTTATGGGAAAAAACAATGAACCAACACCAAGAGAGATCGTGAGAATATCTCTGTCCAACAGCTCAGCAATGATCGTTCCCCAGCACCCACACGAGGAAAAAAAAATGACACTTTTATGACATCTTTCTCTACGAATTTGCAAGGGTCATTGATGTTCGCAAAGCAAAGCGGCTTGTTCTTTTCTCTTTGTTCTGTATTTCTTGTACCTTTTACGGGGCAGCGCTGCTCGCAGGCAGCACGCGAACGGAATTTATTGGCGTTGCCTTTACAACCCCCATAAACAAATTGGTTACAAGTCTGACGCTCGGCGTCGTAATACCATCGCAACGCCGAACCCGGACATGGTCCGGGATCTTTCTCCAGGGTGCACACGTCTGTCAGTTTTACTGGAAAATTTATGCATTACTGGAGGGCTGATTGGATGGATTTAAAATGGCTGCACGAGATTAGAGCGAGAAATGCGGTTGCCGTTGGATTTAAATCAGATTAGTGGAGATTTCGATTAAGATTCTAACATTGACACAACTTGAAAATTAATTCTAAAAGTTAATATTCTATAATTTTTTTTCAGTTATTTTTGGCAACTTGGAAATGTCAAGGGAAATTAAGAATGATAATTGGCATGGTGATTAAAATTATATTAATTAAATGGTACTACTGTGAGAGAAATTCTAATGAAATTCCTCTATTTCTGTTTGGAAAGATAGATTTAAAAAAATGAAATCTTGCTGCGTAGAAGAATTTTAGTCTATTGTTTTGTGTATGTTAAAATATTCTAACATTTCACCCCTATTAATTAGATACCAAATCCCAAGGAGTGGACTGTCAGTATCGCATACCATTACAAGGAATAAATTGTTTCTCCACTGAGAAACATTTCCTCCTCGCTGTATTCATTATTTTTATATAACTTTTGAAATTTTATCGCTACTATAAAATAGAACACAGATCAAAATCTATACTAAATATATGTGTCTTCTTTAATACGAAATAACACAGATCAACACAGATCAGTCCACCCCTGTAAATCCCAACAACCCCAATAAATTATATAATAATTGACCACTCCTGACGAGCTCCAGATTAATTTATATTATCCCCAGCCGTCATTTTATTGCATTCCATATAATAAAACCGATTAGTCTCGTTTCTACTTCGTTTCTCATTGAATACATCGACCAATTGAAACAAACATCGGAATTCCTTCGATGAAATTTTCATTGCAAGTGTAATTCTATCACTTATCACGTTGAAAATTCAGGCATAAAGATCACGATGCGTGTCTACTCGAAAAAGAGAACAAGAATAAAACGTGCTAAAAGAAACATACCTCTCCTTCGACCAGGCTGCAGACACTGCTGATGGCAGGCAACTTCCGTAGGGAAGTTGTTGTCGTTTGCTTTGCAACCACCGTATCTGAACTGTTCGCATGACTGCGCTTCAGAATTGAAGTACCATCTGGTGAAGTTACCCTCACAAGGACCCGGCTCTTTCCCTTGCTCGCAAGGATCTTGAAAAAATCATTAAATCATAATAACTTATATAAAAATTTGCAACGAAACGAAATGTTTTATAGACTTACCAATATCATCTGATACGACACAAAGTTCTTCGCACTCTTCTCTCGTCTTGAATTTATTGGCATTTCCAAGACAGCCACCATAGACGAACTGACCGCACTGCTTCCTACCAGCATCGTAGTACCATGTCGGGAAGTAACCCTCGCAAGGTCCGGTAATTTTAGGTAGATAGCAGGCATCTAAAAATTGATGTATTAATTTTTTCCTCTCTCGTTTTTAATTTGCATTTCTAAAACTGATGAATTATTCGCGAATTATTTCAAGTTTCTTATAATTAAATCAAAATAATGAAACTTAACTTTTGAACTTTTGAATGATAATAGAACATTACTAATTTAACTTACAAGAGTGCTCTGATCTACTTTTAATATTATTTAAATAGTTCTCGAATTAGAAATCTCTTTCATTTTTTTTGTACTTTGTGTATTTTGTTTTGTGCTACATTTCATTGGTCCAAACACTAAGAAGATCTATATTATTCCATCGCAAAATAAAAATAGCAAATTTACCTTTTCCTTTCGGTTGAACGCAGACTTCTTTGCACTCCTCCTGAGTCTTGAATCGATTATCATTACCCTCGCATCCACCATACCAGAATCGCGAGCAGCCACCGTACTCGGTGTCGAAGTACCACTTGACTGTGAAATCACGACAAGAGCCTCTGTCTCTTTCCAAAGCGCATGCAGCACCTGGAGTCGATGGCACAGTAAGACAACCCTCGAAATTCTCTCCCTGAGCTTCTTCAACACCATCAGGACAGCATCCGTATTTCGAAGCATCGCAGGTACATCCGGCAAAGTTTGGTCCTTTGGCCGGTGTTCTACCGTCGGAGCAACACTTGAACTCTGTGTTCTCGCATCCGCATCCTGTGGATTTTCAAAAGTGTTGTAACTGCAAATTTATTGTATCCTCTTGATACTTCAAGAATAAATTGTTACCCGTGACATATTTTACAAATGTGTTTTATTTATTTGATCAAGGAGTTACCTAGTATTCATTCTAAAACAGTAATAATATTGTTTTATAAATTAACAAAATTTAAAGTTTTATTTGTCACCGTACCATAGAGTAACGGAGTAATGTTTGTATAAATATTATTGACGAAGAGTAAACATAAAATAAATTTTCACTTTAAAAATTTCAAGTCTAACACAAAATTCTAAGAAAAGTTTTTTATAAAACTTAAGTATTTTTGTGGGCTTTAAAAGAGCCATAAAAAATCGAATTACCTTGACCATGCGGTCCTTTGGCAACAGCGATTCCATCAGGACAACATCCAAATTGATAAGTGTAACATGGACATCCCTCGAACTTCGGTCCAGTTGCCGGTGTAAAACGATTCGGACAGCAGCCATGTGGCGTGTATTGGCATCCGCACCCCTCGTTGCTTGGTCCACGTGCAGCAGTCGAATTATCCGGGCAACAACCGAATCTCGTGTACTGACAACCACAGCCATAGAAGTTCGGCCCACGTGCTGGTAGGATGTTATCCGGGCAACACTTGTATGGTGTCGACAAGCAACAACCCTCTCTGCTTGGACCGTGGGCGGGGGTGACACCGTCTTCACAGCAGCCGTAGGTGCTATTTTCACATGGCATGTGGCATCCGTAGTTATCCGGACCGAGAGCTGTTTTGGTTGTTCAAATTATGTCGATGTGGTGAAGTAGATAATAAAGTGATGAGAAACATGTTTTTCGAGTAATTTAATTATGTATGGAAATATTTTGTGGGTTGCAATTGATAATAAATGGGGGGGGGGTGTAGTTTGAAGGGGTGTAAAGCTACTTATTTGTATGTTAAAATGTGTAATGAATTGCAAAATGACTTTGGTATAATATTATTTAATCGTTAAATTATTTTTGAGCAGTTTATGAGGATATTTGACAATACTTTAACTATCATGATAATTTTAATATAGGAAAACGTAGAAATTTTAGAAAGCTGATAGGAATTATAAATTGGGAATAAAAAAAGAATGGTTTAAAAAGTGAAGGGTGAATTTTAATATACAGTACCTGGTGAAACTTCGTCGGGACAGCAACCAAAGTAGGATATCGTGCAATTTTCGGTATTGATAACGCCACAGCCATCGAAGTTCGTTCCAGTAGCGATCGAAACACCATCCGGACAGCAACCATACGTTGTGTTAGCACAATCTTCTTCCGGTTTGAGTTCCGTGGTTGGTTCATACTCATCCGTCGCAACTGTGACAGGACTGATGGAAGTAACTTCTTCTTCGCAGCCTATGAATAATAAAATTAGGGTTCATTCATTTTTCGAACTTCCTAGTAACAAGATCGAAATTAATTAAATATTAAGATGTAAAAATTTCTTACAGAAATTATTAAATATCTAATTTCAGCAAATGTTAATATTTCTAAAGTACGAACCTTCTGCGTCAGGTCCAGAAGCAACTTTGATTCCATCAGGACAACAACCAAACTCGGTGACATTGCAGCATCCCAAGTTACCTTCTCCAGTAGCTGGTGTTTCATTATCTGGACAGCATCCAAATCTGCAATATACATGAAATATATATCAGAAAAAAATATTTTTAAATATATTTATGTATCTTCATACACCGAAGTGACACTGACTCTGTCTCGTTGCAGGGTTTCTTGCATCCCTCAAAGTCATTACCCTCTGCGGCAGTGACCCCATCAGGACAACAACCGAAGAGTGTCTCCTCGCAATGAGTTTCAGGGCAATCTTCGTTCTTGGGACCAGCAGCTGGTGATACACCATCCGGGCAACATCCGTATTTCGTCTGATTACATGTTTCAGGAGTTGGACAACCCTGCCCGAAGGGACCTTCAGCTGCGGTAACACCATCGTAGCAGCAACCGAATGTCGAAGTTTTGCAAGTTTTTTTCTTGGGGATTTTACACTGTCTGTGCTTACGCGTTGTACCTTCCTCTGGTCTTAGGGTGGTCAAGAATTCAGTAACTGTGGGTAATGGATACGAGAAATTATAAATATTTATGAATATATATTAAATTGGATATTAATTATACTTTGATGTACTGCATACAATATTTTATAGTGTAACTTACTTCGAATATTCCGAATGGAACATTTATTGTATAAAATTATTATTAAAATATACTTACTGTGCGTCTGTCCAGTCAAATCAGTCTCTAATTCTTCCGAAGACGGTGTCAGTCCAGAAACAGTTGTTTCAGTAACTTCGGTTACAGTTTCTCCCGTTTCCGTTGTGGCTCCAGACTCCGTTGTTTCTCCAGACAAAGTTGTATCTCCTGATTCAGTGGTTTCGCCCGATTCAGTAGTCATACCAGATTCAGTAGTCACACCAGATTCAGTAGTCATACCAGATTCAGTACTCATTCCAGATTCAGTAGTTGCACCAGACTCAGTAGTCAAGCCTGATTCAGTAGTCTCGCCAGACTCGCTGGTCATTTCTGTCTCAGTAGTCATGCCTGACTCGGTAGTTACACCTGATTCAGTAGTCTCGCCAGATTCAGTAGTTTCTCCGCTTTCTGTCGGACCAGATTCGCTTGTTTCACTTGACTCTGTTGTCAGGCCAGATTCTGTTGTCATTCCTGATTCAGTTGTTTCTGTTATGTCAGTCGATCCTGCGGTTGTTTCTTCGGTTACAGTGGACTCTTCGCTGACTGAAACATCAGTCGATTCTGTAAACTCTGTACTTCCAGAAATTTCTGTCGTGGCTGTACTTTCTTCACTGACGGATTCTGTAGTCTCCCCTGAAACTGTCGAAGCTTCGTCCGTTGCTCCCTTTAATTCATATTCGCCCTGAACTTCAGCAAATGTAGATTCTTCTGTCGAGACAGATGTCACTTCTTCTGTGGGGGTTTCTGTAAGATATTGCATCATCTGTGCTTCATTTTGCTTTAAAATTTTAATTTTTAGATAAATCATAAAATAAATATGGTGTGTCCATATTTTGAGGTTTCTTCGTTCCTCCTTTCATGGTGTTTATTTAATATATTGCAATGTCATAGATTTCGTGCCACTTTCAAAAAGATGGGCTCGTACATACAAGAATTAATCATTTGATGTGATTCATGCAGCTTTGTTATACATTAATAATTAATGATGAATATTCAATTTCTACTCACCAGACGATTCAGACGTTTCAGTACTCTCCTCCGTAACAGTGGAATCCGTCGACACGCTTTCTTCCGTCGGTGTACTTTCAGTTTCAGAGGACGAAGTGGTTGGGGTGGATTCCGTAGATTCCGTGGATTCCGTTGTATCAGTTGTTTCCGTTTCGGTGGATTCTGTCGGTTCGGTCGAAGAGGAGACAGTGGTATCTATGGATTCCGTAGTAACATCGCTTTCAGAAGAACCATACGTTTCTGTAACTTCTGACGTTATGTCACTCGATTCTTCCGTTGATGCATCTGTGATGTCACTGAAAGTGCTACCACTGAGGGTAGTTTCTTCGGTTTCGCCCGATTGAGTCGTCACATCTGATTCAGATGTTCCTGTTACGATATAATGAATCACGATAAGTTAATGAGATTATTATTACTCTAAAAGTTCTACTAAATTATTATAAATTATTTTACTCTTCTACATCTTGCCCACGTATTACAAAATTCAAAAATGTATTCAAAACTTTGACGAGTTTGTAAGTTACATAGACAGGAATCTACTTTTAAAAGAAAAGGGTAATCTATTTTCTGATGAGTCGAAATGAAATTTTCCAGTATGATTTTTAAAACGTACATGTATCTGTTCACAGGGTGGATGAAATAAATTCTAGTTGAAGTTAGAATACCTTCTGTTTCCGCAGTCTCTTGCGTCTCCTCGGTCGCAGACTCCTCTGTCGATTTCTCGGATGATTCCACGGTAGATTCTGTACTCGCTTCTTCAGTAGTTTCATCAGTCGACTCTATGCTCGTTCCTTCGGACGTTTCTTCCGAAATGGATTCGCTGGACGCTTCAGTCGTCACGGATTCGGTCGATACTTCAGAAGCCATGGATTCACTGGATCCAGAAACTTCTGTCGCCATAGATTCACTGGATTCTGATACTTCCGTTGTCATTTCCGTAACGCCAGATTCAGTGATTCCAGATCCTGTCGTGAACATTTCACTCTCCTCCGTCGCCTCTTCCGGTGATGTTCCACTACCCTCGAACGTCGACTCTATTTCGGGGGTGTAAGAACCGGTGAAGAAAGTATGGAAATCGCTGAAGCCATCTGCTCCGCTGCCTTCGCCACTTCCAGTTTCACCTGGTGATATGTCACCCCTCGAGTAACCAGAGTCGCTGAACATCATTTCATAAACGTCGCTTCCGGTCGACGCATCGGTAAATGGCGAACTCACGGGAGTCGCTTCGGTTAAGTCAGTCAGTTGGCTCGATTTATCCTCCTGGGAAAATGTCATGGTTTAAGCTATAGTGTGTGGTAATTTAAGTTCTTTCTCTTTTTAAAATTTACGTTAGGACCCTAATGATTTATGGATAATTAATCCGATATGCGATACATGAAGAATCACTGACAAATTTTTATTTTACTAATTTAATTCTGACCTGTTGCGGAGACGTATGGTAATTTAAATTCCTTTTCTTTTTAGAAGTAACATTAGGTGTTCCTATTATTTATGGATGATTAATCCGATATGCGATACATCAAGAATCACTGATCAATTTTTATTTTACTAATTTAATTCTGACCTGTTGCGGAGACGTATGGTAATTTAAATTCTTTTTCTTTTTAGAAGTAACGTTAGGTGCCCCAGTTATTTATGGATGATTAATCCGATATGCGATACATCAAGAATCACTGATCAATTTTTATTTTACTAATTTAATTCTGATCTCTACTTTTAAATCCTTCGACTGACATTGACCAGCCAAGTTTACTTACCCCAGGGGCAAGACTGGAAAGAACGGCAACAAAGTCTTCATCCTCGTAAACCTCGCATTCCTCCTCCTCCTCTTCTTCCGTCAGATCTTTGATCTTTTCCGGTTGTACCGGTATGACTTCGTCTAGTGACAGAGAATTTACATCGAGTTAATATCACGCGGTACTGTAATATCAATTTAATCCTACCTTCTTCGCATGGCTGATCGTTACAACTTCCCGTGGCGAACATAATCGAGTCAACGTCGCAGTTGCTCGTTGGTACCTTCACATCGTCCTTCATGCAAATCACTTTGCGGCTCATATCGCCACCACCGCACGGCTTCGAACACTGGAACACGGTAAGCTAATTAATGGCAGAAATTCCGGGCGGACATTTCTTGTCAGATTAGACGGAATTGCATTGGAGATATTGAATTTCTTGGCCGCGACAAGAAAGCCCGCGAGTTTTCCTCGAGCTCAGTCTTGGCTGATGAAACGTGTTGTACAGATTTACCGAGTAAAATCTACAGTTATAGTGTTAATTTCTTGCTGGATTAAATGAAACTTTATCGAAGATATCAAGTTCCTTGGTAGTGGGAAAGGACTTAAGCTTCTTTTTTTTTGTTAAGGTAAAATGATCTTTGAATGTTTTTAGCGAGGCTGTTATTTTTTTAATATAATTATAAAATTTGTTCGACGATATTGATATTAGTCTGTAGTTTAATTTTTTATAGGAATTTTCTGATCGGTCAGACAATTTTTATTAGACGAGAAATTACTTTGCAATTGCTTCAGATTGCAGAATTTAAATTTTTTCTGTACTACTGTGCAAAGTTTTTAATTGTTCTCCTCATTATATATTTCTCTAAAAAAATCTTGAAAATTCAGATGACAAACCTTGCTCCAAGGACCAGCGAACCATTCACCTTTGCACTCTTCTTTGGCTTCGCAGCTCTTGGTGTCGTTGAATTTCTTACTGGGATCGCATTTCTCGTCAGGTCCTTTTTTCACCGTTTCCCCGTCGAAAGTACCGCAAAACACTTTGCGAGTTTGTACGCCAGATCCGCATTTAGCTGAACACTATGATTTTTTCCAAATGTCATATTTAAATTATGTATATCTTCGAACACACAAAAGTTCAAATTATATTCTTCATTTCTTACATCGCTCCACTGAGAGCTGAACCACTGGAACTCGCATTCTTCCGTTCTCTCACAGTCTCGCGATAATTCGGGCTTCTTTTTAGGATCGCACTTGTCTTCAGGATAAACGGTCCCATCTTGAGTCGCGCAGTGAACTGTTCTTGTTTCTTGCGTTAATCCACATTTATCGTCACACTAACAAAAATAATATACAACATTAAAGATAAACCACTATTTTTCTAAAATCCCTCCGTTCTAATTTCCTTCATTAATTTTTCTATGACAACACATGGCTTTCATACTTCTATTTTTGTATCGAGCTCGAAGTATTACATAATTATTTAAGCTGGAATTTTTTTTTATATGATATTGTGATCTTACGCCGCTCCAATCCGAAGTAACCCAATCAAGACCAGCACAAGGTCGTAATTCGCAAGGTTTCTCGCTCTCCGGAACTTCTCCCTCGCATTCTTCGTCTGCCAGCACTTGAATCTTGCCATCCACTTTCTTATAACATGTCACCTTCCTGGTTTGCTTACCGGGTCCGCACAAATGATCACACTGTCAACGAATAATACGTTATTTTTTATTGATAGATTCTCGTTGAAAAAAAATTCTCTGGTGTCTTCATGCACTTGAGAAATGTATATATTTATATTCATGTATCCGTGTGAAACGTGAGTTCTACAAGGGTTTGCTAAGTGAAATCGGACCCACCGGTTTCCATGGACCCGTGTGAAACTGCGGGCACTCAACATCTTTATTACACTCCTGAGTGGTTGGGCCCTTCGGTCCCAGTTTCTCAAGGCACTGGCTATCGTCCACCACGGAAGGTATCCCGCCAGAGATGACCTGCTCGCATTTGATCTCTCTGCTCTGTTCACCTCCTTCCCCGCAGTGTTTGTTACAAGGACCCCATTCACCCTCCACCCACTCAGGTGGACAGGGCTCGGTGTTACAGGACTGAGTGTCAGCTGGTTCCATCTGAGGATCGCAGAGACTCTCATCTACGGGTTCGCTGTCTCTTCTTCGCACGCAGGCTACTCTTCTCGATTGATAGCCTGCAAGAAGTTTAACGATAGCAATTTTTCATTAGTTGCGCTTTGCATGTGGTTTTAAAAAGAAGAGCTGTGGGATTGGGTGGGTATTCAAAAGGGAAAAAAGAAATTTATAATTAGATGTATTTCAAATTTTGTTAACACTAGAACCACCAAACAAATCAAAAGGACTGGACTCTAATTTTAAAAAAAAAGTTTTTCAAGTATGTAGGAAAGTCTTAGAGCAGATATTCTCTGGATTCCTCTTTTTCCAAAGTGCTTATTTAATATATTAAAATATAATAGCTTTAACGCCGGTAATTCTAGTATTAAAGCAAGTAGAATTGTATCATAAAATATTGGACATTAAAATTTCCGCTACTTTTAAACAATAATATAGAAAAGTACAACTTATAAACGAGTACTTTTGTACTTCTTCATACAATAAAGAGGATTATATTATAAAGTAGAATACAGTTAATCGCAAATTCTTCCGATCGCAATTGTGAAACATTAAGAAATTATATTATTAACAATACCTCCACCACAAGAAGCACTGCAGCTTGAAAATTCATCGGTTATCCATGTATAACTATCCGAATCGGTTTGCTGGGAGAATTTCTTCGGTATACTGTATTCGTAATGTACACCGACATTACGATCCTGATAAAGTAGCTGCGAAAATAGACGTCAAAATTATTTCACCATTTATCCGTACAACAAGCTTTATAATACGTCGGATGAAATTGGTACAGCCACTTACCACCACGTAAATTGGTTCGTTCGTCGGCCCCAAAGCAGTAATGGTGTCAGGTGCCGAGAAACCTTGAGGATCTCTGGAATAATGGAATATGGTTCCTGCGAACTTCAAACTACGTGGGAAATCTATCCTCCAGTTTCCATTTAGATAATAGTGCCCGGACGTGTTTCTAACAGCTAAAGGGTTGAGGTAAGACGTAATGTTAATAGGATGCGTTACACTATTAATAATGGATGAATGAGATTTGTTTTTATTTTAGAGGTATCTACGTTATAGTCACCTAAGTAATTATTCGATGGCTGAATCTCTTTTACGACGATATTCGTTGCTCCTTCTGGTATCAATAAGATATCGATGTAACCTGAGTGGAAAATGATAAAACAGAGAATACAATTGTACAATTATTAAGTCAATTTTCTGAATGTTGATTAGAAGAATTTTATAAAGTGGAATATTGAGGCGAATAATTATTTTTGCCGTTGGACAGAATTTAAGATGGTTTCAATAATCATGCTGAAACTTTCTAACTGGATTATCAAGATTTTCTTTATGTCAATTTTTAATTATATAATTTTATTAGCATCGCACACTGAAATAGAATTATTAAGATTTTATCCATCAGCTATGAGTTATAAATTTAATATCAACATGTATATTATTTATAGGGTTCATATTATTGCCTCCAAGCTATCTTTCATCAATAAAACCATCAACCTACCAACTTGTAGGTCGTCAGTGTCAAATAATCCGTTGACAGTGTTACAATTTTCCCCATCACCGCCGCATTCCCTGCAAGCATCTTCTCTCGCCTCGCTTCCTAACATCATGTCGCATCCAACATGCTAAAGATTCAAATAAATTACAAATTAATCACTAAATTCAATTAAAATCCTTAAAACATCATATTACACTATATCCACCATATCCTCCCAGTATATAATTACTATCGCACCCTGGGTGGTTCTCGATCAAAAGTATGTCACAATTAAAGGATCAAGCTATACCAATAAGTTTTCAGCAGGTCTCCGTAATGAACTCGTAATGAATCGCATATCGTCGACTCACCATACATTTGCCTTCGACGCAAACATCGTTTTTCTCGGCCTCGCATGGTGTGCCATCAGTCACGGTAAGTCTTTGTCTGTAGAAGAAGCGCTCTCCACGCGGCATGCAATTCAATTCGCACTTGTTAGGACCACCGGTATACGGGATCCAACTGCAGAAGAAAGAAACGACTCGATTAGTTCTCTGCTTAATTACTTCCCACACCGATAGCTGCCAATCATCCCTTAACCTTTGATTGCTTGCTATTTCTACCGTACGTACAATATCCACAAGTTTCGCATCATTGTCAAGCTTTTAATTGCGTTTGCATAACAGCTTACTCTGACGATAATAATACAAAATTGACTATATTTTAGAAAAATCAAATTAACACTTACTCATAGTAAACACCTTCGAATGGAACACTGTTGAATTCCGTGCACTGTTCAGCCCGAAAGTCTTTCTGCTCCCCGGGACAATCCTAAACAAAGAAGAAGGAAAAATTCATCCTAAAAGAAATTTAAGCTCGCCAAACTGTCGCCAGTTAATTATCCGCGATCCTCTTCCACAAATGAATCCACGGCCGTGCTGCTAATTTTAATGGCACTGAGAAAAAAATCACCACGTGCCCCCCAGCACCGTCAGAAATCCACGGTCGTTCCCGTCGAAAATAGAATCGAGGAGGGGGGCTGGCCGACAATAATTACTGGGTCGCGAGAGAACCGCGGAAAAAACTCGATGCGAAAGCACTCGAAAAGCTTGCGGTTGCTGCTACAAGTGGCTCGTGCGAAGCTTAGTTCGTTTGCGTGTTCTTTTTTCTCCTCTTCTTCTTCATCCTACCCCGCGCAACCAGCTTATTTCCAGGATTGCATTTCACCCTATGCTCTTCTTCTCCGACCAGAAATAAATGGTGGTCATGGGCGACGATCCCTTCGCTTTTTTTTTTTATTAAGAAATATTTACGCGTTGGGACAGTGGGGATGGGAGAAAGTGTCTTGTCATGGCGTGAAATGGAAACGAGGGTGCTACTTTGGGGACAGACTGTTGGGTTCTTAGACAACGCTTTGGATAACTTTTCATTTGGTCAATTTAACTCACTGGCTCGGGATGATATTGATAGATGATTATGATGTGGTAGATGAGAAGAAAAGTGGGACAGTTTAAAGAATGCTGGAATTATAGAAATAACGGTGTGGGGGCTGTGATTGAGAATTATTTGGGGGCTTTCGTTTGTTGTGGCTTTGTGGGATATAAAGAGAGGAATTGATTTTATATAATTCTCTGTTATTGAGTGGAAATGGAAGAACATGTGATATAGAATTTTATAAAATTTGAATTACGTCGATAGGAAGTTAATTACGAGAGAAAGCTATGCCTTGGTAAAAGTCAATCACGACCGGGAGAATGGAATGTTGATAATTTTTATATGCACTTGAAGGCTTTACATTTTTTGAATTCCAGAAATTTCAGATACTTTCCTACCAATAATATTACCTTATGGCGTTATAGAGATGTTTTACAATTTTTAAATTAACATTGATACCTAGAAATATGCAAATATTTAATTTCAATGTTCCTTTTTGCATAATCTCCCGATGTAAACCAACAGGTTATTTCTAAAAACAATAAACCGTCAAATAAAATTAACATCTCTGACCCTAACCACCATTCTATTACATGACATCAAAAATACAAGTTTACATTGAAATTAACTATTTATTATTAAAACTCAAAT
Source organism: Cerceris rybyensis (assembly GCA_910591515.1). Taxonomy (NCBI): domain Eukaryota; kingdom Metazoa; phylum Arthropoda; class Insecta; order Hymenoptera; family Crabronidae; genus Cerceris; species Cerceris rybyensis. The sequence goes on from OU342797.1 coordinate 6,400,890, forward strand.
AACTTTTAATTCAAAAAATCCACACCACCTAAAATTCTTCAGTAAAATGAATCAGTCTCAAACAGCTCTAAAAGCAAGTTATATCCACGTGTTAATTCAACAATTTCACAAGTGCACTAACATCTCAATCCGAAAAGCCATGGTCCATAGTGCAATTATCGCACATCGTTACGATCTACTCTGATCGATATCCCTGCCCTTAATCGCGATTCTATTGCGTCACGTCGGAAACAACGGCCCAGCGGGAACACAATTTTCCCTTCACCAGGAACAATCCTCCCGCAATAACCAAACATCATCCCTCTAACCCCTCAATATTACATGTCCCACGAATCGACGAGCAGCTAGGACATTTTCCAGGGCAAACACACGCTCTCGTTTACAGTATTATACTACGAACGTACCGTAGAAATTAGATGGTCGACATTCTACCACGAGGTCAATGGTAGAGGGGTGGAAACTAGGCAGGATGGTTGCTGCAAGCAGGGTCGAGGGGCAGGTAATGTCGATAAATCGAGTGGAACCCAAGTAAAAAGGAAGAAAAGATATCCCAGCGGGACCAGGACCACGCACGAGGATACGGTGGTAGGATTTATGGCGGAAGATTTCTTGCGGACGGAACGAGAGACGCCGGTAAACGGGGAGGGGGTGAAAGGGGTAAGAGGTGGATGAAAAAAAGTCGAGCGCGAAAAGTATGATTCTAAAACGATGCCACGGATGAGGAATGTCGCCGTTCTTCTGCCGGGCACAGGACAATTTATAACACGTTGCTATTCTATGGGGGTTGCGATCAAACAATTGACCTTGACGGTTATTTAAATCTATGGGCCTTCGGGGTACGATCTTCGCGGGATCGCGCATCGTTGCTTTCACGAAAGCTTCGACGATGATGTATAACCGTGGAGTTAGGAATTTTCGTCGCGGATGATTTACTTCGGAGGGGTCGATGATGAGAAGTGAACGAAATGTTGGGGTGAAAAATTTTCCTGGGGTCGAACGAATTTATAAAACGCCTCAATGCTGATATTGCGCTTGAAAGTTTGGGAATTGACGTACCTACACGTAAGAAATTGTTCCATGGTGTTTATGGAATTAATTTGTAACGGGGGTGGGGGAAGTTGCACGGTAATTTGTTCGCAATAGGGATGAACATAATCCACTTGAGACACCTTGTACTATTTGAATAGATCAGAGAAAGCACAAAACTTTTCTTCATTTTTTAAGTTTCAATTTCATCGCTGTATGAAGTACAAGGTTACCTCAACTCCACGGCATTTTATTCATAAAAAGAATTTTTTCCGATGAAAGTCTAACTTTAGCACAGACAGAATGAAGTTTCACGCGACTTTCGTCTTTGGCGATTGTAGGTAGGTCGAATGCATTCCGCGGGTAGAAAAGAGAGGGGGGAAAAATTGCTCAAAAGAGGGAATCAACGACCAGTCTCATAAATACGCTCCGAGTTTTCCGCAATTACGGTGACTCGTAATTAAAGGTTGGCCTCGTTAAAGAGATCCGTCTTCTTCTCGGCTTCCCTTGTGTATCTCCATCCCCGGCCTCTGGCTACTCGTCGAGTTTATTCACGGATAAACCGAAGCCCTCGAGAGTTTCTCTCGTTCAATAATTTCTGTTTAGCTCCCGGGCATTGTTATTAATTACGGGGTATTTCGCAGCTCCGAGACAGAGGTCTTTTAAAGTATCATTGACGGTACGCCTCGATGAAATGGGACTTTTAATAAGAATCGGTTTCAGTGAACTCCGAAACGCATGACTGCCCATTCAACGGAATTGTAGAATAAGGATGGAAAGTATTCGCGACAGTTGATCCATTGTAAAACTTAGCTTCTATTTCATGCGATATGAATTCAGTCTGTGAAATGAAGAAAGAATTGAATTTGATTTAATTACTGCTTTCACTTTGGAAAAATATTTTGAATTTGTGGCAATGTGTAACATGGTAAGTTTGCAATTCTTTTGTATCCTGGTTTATGCGGAAGTTTATGCGATACTTAAGTATTTTGATGACTGAGACAGTTCATATTCTGGTTCGTTTCTTAAGCAAATAATAAAATTTCTTGGCACAGATATTGAAAAGCACGAGAGAAATTAAAAACGATAAGAAATAATAGTTCTGTGCAGTATTTCATTTGGATGTAATGTGATATAGAGAATTGCCATCAGATAAGAATAATTTTTCTGTATTAAGTCAACAAATATTTTATTAAATTAGCAAAATCTTGTGCACACGTATACTGGCGAAAGGGATGAATAAAAGCGCAATGAAATAAAATAGCTTCATTATTCAGAAACAGGATCGAAGCATTAATATTCAATCCGGCAAACTTACCCGGTCTACATACTCGTGCATTAAATACCAAATTCAGTCACCATCATCCATGATCTACAATTAGAATTTAACATCTACTGAATCATTAATGAGCTGATTATATGTATCCAGTGTTCATTAAAAGCACAATTTTATGTCTACAAAAAACGCATAAAAGTGTTATACCACAAAAGTAACAAAATATCGAAAAAAGCATTCTACTGCATGAAAATAACAAGAAATTAAAGAGTACGAAGAATTTAGGAAATGTCGTGGGGCTCATTTTTCCGTCTCGGGAGCCTCTCGCAAAAACTCTTCTTTAGGAAACTATTTTATTGACGTCGATCGAAAGTCAAGACTTCGAGGAAGACGTAGAAAAAAGTTTCATCACGATCGGTTTAGAAATGGCTGCGATATTTAACGTCAAAGTCGAAGAAGTCGGATTTTTGGGTGTCGTCCATGTAGGGCCTGAGCGGCCGGGAAGACGCCGTAGGTCAAAGTTTGAAAATTCGTAACTCCGCTTCTGGGCATCGTAGTGGGATGAATTTTTTTTCGTTTTAATCGGTAAAGTGTCTAGTTTTACGTGCTTCCACCGAAAATATCCGATCTCCATTCGTTTACGTATGCGGCTTATTTTTCTGTCTCGGGAGCTTCCTACTAAAACTAATCGTTCTAAAATGAGTTTATCATTCTAAAACAAAAACCTTTTCGTAAGTACATTCCGTAAAATTTTTTTAACGTAACTCTATAAAAATTCAGAAATCCGAACAAAATAAAAATGTCAGGGAAATTCACCGTAGTTCCCAAATTTTTATCGCGAAAGAATGAAGTGAGTTAGAAAATTTTGTGAGATGAATTTCCCCGGTTAAATTACCAAACCGTGCCGTACGATAAGTTCATTACTTAGAAATCGACAGATATGATCCAGCTGCATAGAGGAAACGCATAAGCAACGGCATATCTCGCAGCTCATTTCAGTTAGCACGTCCCTTTAACGAAGTTAATACTTTGCGAACCAGTGGCGTATAATGGCTGGCCATTCCCAACTTTACCATGTCCGTTAGAGAATTACGAGTATACTCTACCTACGAATGTGTTATTGCATTCTAACTTCACTTAATTAAGCCATAGAATAATTGATGCTCTCCCTACTGACACAGTACTATGGATATCTGCAAAGCGTAGACTTTGATAAAATTTTACACAAATATGAAGGATGTAGAATTAATAGATAGATGTTTCTTGCAATTCGGAATATTTGTTACATACTTTTTAATACACAGTCAACACACTTTAGTTTACCAAACAATTCAATCCAAGCAGTAAAACGGAACTACTTGCACAGGAAACTGAAGGAACAGATGCAGACGTCAAGCAGATTCCATTATTTAACTGTAACGACATAGAAAAGTGATTCGATGCGTCGTAACTTTCGGTATATGGCAGAAATAATTTGATGGTGCCTACGTGACTTTCGTAAATAAATTTCCAGTGTGATCCATTTTTATGAAGAAATAGAGCACACGAAGGCACGGGGGTTAAGGAAGTAGTTCTGTTCTCGAAGTAGTTCGTCCGTGGGTTAGGTCGAATGTTCGTGACTCGAGAAAATTAAATTAAAGCCGAAGGGTCGGATGTTCAGAATGGACCGCGGCATTCGTGAAAATTGATGCTGCAACTTCAATTACGGTGAATACGGGGGCTCTTGTGGATAATGTATGACAATGATATTAATCCTCCATTAAATGGCGACCCTCCAAACACTGTGGTGAGAGAATAACACGATTTTCTCGTAAAAGGAAATTGATTTCCGTTACTACGTTTAGTATATCGTGTGTCCTGACATTTTAGATTTTTTTTTTTTTAAGATTCTAAGGTGTCTTTGTTTTCAGCTATACCGGCAAAACTAAAAGTTTGTCAATAATGTACTTATAAAAATGGATAAATTTATTATTATTAAAATTTGTTTTGGAATTCTGTTAATATAATCAATTTAAAATAGAACACATTGAAAATGTGTATATTCAGTGAATAAAGAGTTTTAGAAATTATATGAGGATCTGGAACTGGAACATTACTTTCGGAAAGTTATTTTAATCTCAGGATGTATGATAACAGCTCATACACTAGATTTACATAATATCAGTGGGGAAGCTACTGTTTATGTAGTCTAAAATAATTTTGTAACATAATAATAAAGCATTATGGTTAACATAAATTTAAAGGGACGTTAAATTTCACTGTACTATATTAGTTTATTATGCTAGAGGGTGGTAAAATAATAAGACATAATATTTCATAAAATACTTTGTCTATCTAACAGTTACAAGAAGTTGTATCACCTAACTAAATAATTTTAACAATTTTTTCAGATTATATCATTTAATAAACCTCGCTTTTAAAACAAAGTTCATTCACATTGTCATTCCAATTATTTTTATTCCAATGTATAACACAAAAAAAATTTCACCCGAATTGGACGCTCCCCGATGCAATCTGCAACGACGAAAACTTACTTTACTGACGAATATAGCGGAAACAGGGATAGAACTCCTAAATAGTGGGTCAAAGTTCGAATCCCTATTCTGTCATTTCTGGGTAATTTTTCCCACGTCATATTAAAACTGTGCTTCATCAACGAAGCAGATAGCCATTAAAACTTTCAATTGTAGAAATAAAACAGGAAGGAAAACTCAATATAGTATCTTCTAATTAATTAATAATTCTTTTCGTTCATTATTTACCAGTATTTTTTACAATTTCCGCTCTGTTTTCGTTTTAAAGATTATAGAAAAATTTTTTGAATAAAATTTTTATATTGGAAAAATATACCGTATGTAAAATATAATGATGAAAAATTACACCCTGTTTCCAAAAGTTGTCTACATGAATGGAAGATTAATTATAATAGTTACTAATAATGTATTAGCTATCGCTCGAAATATTTTGAGATTAAAGAGGAATAATGAAAGAAGTAAAACACAAAAGACATTTTTCCTGTTACCAGGTGCCCTCAATCTTGTGTACCTCTCGTGTTTAAGATTAACAGCTTGAGATTTTGCGGTTTTAACTTCGACGACGCACTCCAAAGCACACCCTTGAGTGCCCTCGAGAAGAATTTAGTGGACCTCCGTAGAAGACGATATTTACTGTCGCTGTAAACTTTTAACCTTTCAAGTGACCAAGACGAGTTCACGCGTCATTCGAGAATTTCCCTTCACTGGCAAATAAGAATTAATTTTGTAATTCGGAAATCCACCTTCGTGAAACGTGGTAATTGATTCGTTATTATAATTCATCAACTTTTTTGAACTCGAAAAAAATCCCGTTTGCTTTTCATCCCTATCACAGTTGCTACGAGAACTGAACAACTCAATATAGCAAAGATAATTGTAAATTACATATAAATTTGGTACATTTTGTATTGCGCGATTTTTTAATCAAGATCTTACTTTTCCACAATTTTACCATTGTATATTTGATCATTTATATTCTCCATTATTAATAGTACAAAAGAAAAATTAGTTCGTTTAATATCTTCTAAGAAATCTTTAAATCGATCACACAATGAGATTTTCAATTCAATTCTGAAGTTATATCTGCGTTCGAAAGAGGATAATAAATCTTGGTATGTCTCAGTATTGTTCCTGATGAAAATATAATTTTGACACATATCAACATTCGTTAACAAGTTGATTTGACATTTTTACACATTCAATAACAGTCAACCAAGTATTACATTTGATCGGAACACGTTTCAGTTGACAGATTAATTCCTCAGCATATTTCAAAGCGGGTCAACACCTCGAAGGAACCAACGAGACGATTATGATCGTCGTTCTGAACAGGTACACGTACCTGGACGTGATTTTACGCCGGCTCAATGTCCCGGTGACCTCGTAAACCCGATCTGCCTGGAACAGGGCACTGGATTGCGTTCCAGGAAGACTGGAGAACGAACGCTCCTGTTTCGTCCTTCGCTTCACACATTTCGTTGTGGATAGATATAATGTAGAGATACGGCAATGATTTTTAACATTAGAACTACGAAACGAATCAAAATGACTGATAAAAAATTTTTTCCAAAAATTCTCCAAGTTTATAGGAGAGTTTTACAATTAAATATTCTACGTACACCTTATAAAGATGGAAATAAAAATACTTATTTAATATTTTTATATATGGAAAATTCAACGCCGGTAGTTCTAATGTTAAAAGTTTTTATTTAAAATTAAACATTCGTTTATTAATGTTTAATTAAAATTCATTTGCTTGCAATGTTTTATTTTAAATTTTAGACTCAACTCATAATGGAATTAACTTTCAGATAAATATCTAGAATATTTAAAATGACATAGTTTGACAAGCGAAATTATGAAAATATTAGAAATGATAAATAATCGAACAAGAGCCGGAAAAACAGCGCTAATTAAGTTTCTTTAATAAGGTGATCTTTGCGGGTCAAATATACATCATGCGCTCATTGAAAAAAGCTACTAAAATAATGAAAGAGTTCGCTAAAGTTTGACGTGAGTCCGCAAACAAGAACGTTAATAAAAGCAAAGTTCTTCTACTGCTTCTTCGACTGGCCACACATAGACAATGGTCCCGATCGAAAGTCTCACGGTTCAGAGTTCAACGAGTCTGCGGCTGACATTTAACGATCTGAATTAAATAATGATATAAATCATTTCATTAAAGACCATCGAACCGTTCATCGAGAAATTGACCGACATGTTTAAAGGTTACGGACGACCTCGGGGAGAAACGAAACTATATCAATTCAGCCGAAACTTGGTTCTTTGATGTTTTAAGAAATAAAAAAACTTCCAGATTTCTCGATATAAAGATAGAATTTATATATAAGCAGCATGTCTTTCGTCAAGAGAAGTACAAATTTCTTATATCAAATATAAACCGACGTTAACAATATTTTAACATATTCCACCACGAGAAACTTGAAATATTTTATACGCTGCAAAAAAGAAATATCTTCAAATTAAACTTTGAAAATTGAATATGAATTATCATTACACAAAACCCCATAAAAGCCATTCATCTTAACATAAAACCACGAACAAATTCTTTTTCAGACATTATCGATAAAATGAAAATTAGAAAAAAATTCAATTTCTTGATTTTCCGATTTAAAACATGATTATTTCTCATCAGTAACGACAAATCTATTTCAAATATATCGAGACACAATTTAATTTATTTCTTGTAGTAAAAAGGCTTCGTGTGAGTTGAAATTTCCTGAAAATTGACCATTGAATTGTACGAAAAAGAGTAACTAGATTTCTATCGTCGAAGACGTCGAAAAATCCGAATATCGAGCTGACAATAGGGCTACCGGATTCGATTCATTGATTCGAATTCGCGAGCAGATGGGAATAATTGAAGCTCGCGTCACGCGTCGATACCTCGGCGCCTCTTGATAGACTGTCAAGCTGTTCGATCTATTAAAGCAAATCGCATAAATCACCCCATGCTACACGGCAATTAATCAAGTTCTAGTACGCATTCGACTAGCGAATACTGTACAGTCATTCCCACGACACTGGATTTTTCGAGATTGTCTGATAGTTTTCTCGTGTACGAGGGAAACGAACATGCCGATGGGGACATTTGAAATTCTTCCGTCAGAAAGTTTGTTAGTCTTGCAGACTTTAGGAATACGCTTCTTCTCATTTACTCATTGATTTCTCCTTTTTTGTATTATTTAATGCGCACATTATTAACTGTATGATTGAACTATTTATGGAATTTTATTTCTTTGAAACGACAGGTATTTTGTGGTTTCTTGGAGTATGTTTTTCATTTTTAGAACATGATAGTATTTTGGGATCTGAGCAGTTCTTTGATGTCATATATTTCAGGAAAAAAATATTTTATTTCAGATATTATTAAATTAATTAAAGTTATGATTTTTAATAATGCAAGGAAGAAATCATTAAATATTCAGTTACTACTAATGTATTATTAATGTTTCGTTTGGAGAATCTAGTTCATCTTTACCTTTGTGAAGGGAAGTAAAACAGTATTTCAAGTTATTTGTTTGTTGCACACTGATATTTCGAAAGAATCTTTTTACTTCACCGATCTTTACCGTTTATTTATTACCATTATATCTGCGAGTTTATCATTTCCACTCACCTGGATATTGCACGAAAAGAATCGCCTCGTTGCACCAGTGCACCTGCTATAGCCATTGTCACTGCAACAACAGAACGTCTTTAATAAAATCGCGATCGCAATGAGTTTTCTTAAACTCGTTTAAGATCGAAGAGATACCAATTTATAGCGTCCATTTCGGTAAACACTGAATCCAATTCTTTCGTAAAATAAAATCAAACACAAAAAGTAATTATTTTCAAAATCCAATAAGCTTTTCAAAATATCTCTTACAAATTTCTATCATATCTTTCTAAAAATAATCAAACAATTACTATCAAACTTCGTTGCAATAAAATTACACACGGCCACTTCCATAAAGTTAAAATGATCTACGAATTTAAATTCTTCGAAACCAAAATGACCGCCAGGTAAATAAAAAAAAATCGCTAAAATTTTTTTAACGACATAGTAACCTCAAAACAACGTAACAGAGTAGTAAAAAAAAATTGAAAAAGATATAAACGAGATCCGGACGACTGTCGAGTACAGCGGACGGCTGCACGGAAAAGGTTAATATCACTGTACCACTCTTCGCGCTTTCCTGCCGCCACTGCGACGACATTTCGCCAGCGTGATTCAGCGTCGTTAGTACTTTCTAAATTATTATGAAATACCACGTTTAATTGACTTAATACATTCATTAGAACGGAAAGTGTATCAGGATAATTGCTCCAATTATTTTCCATCTAATACGCTTCTCAATCGTTAATAATTCTGATTACACGAAAAATTATAACCGTGATGCAACATAGTACGCGGAAATAAGATGGATTCGTATCTCTAATCAGGAATTTACACTCCGTTAAATCGTACATCGGCCGTGTTTCCTCGTTAGCGAGCTTTTATCGAGTAATCTCGTAGGAAAAGTGGAGCGAATATCTTTTTTTTGCGAGCTATTTCGCGAGGATTCCCGAGGTAAGGTCGGAAACGATCCGGCAAAATGTGATCCGGTTATCTGATTTCTTGATAACTTGTATCTTTTGACGGTATTATGCTCGTTTAAAGTCCTACCAGTGTGACTTTTTTCTAATCAGCTTAACGAACGAAGTCCTGTTGAATTGGTTACTTACATTTCTTTGAATATTTACATTCACAGAGTAATGAGTACTTACAGTGTGGATTTTTATACAAATTTAAAATATTTATAACACAGTTAATAAAGGAAAATCTGATTAGAGAGCTTTCACCCATTAACTGTTGCAAGTAATGTCACATTTTGAATATTTTAGATTTTCTTCCATATTACACGATTTTTATACATCTTAGCAATAATCGTGAAGCTTTTATATTAATTTATGTTAATATGTAAATGTAAGAGAACAGAATTATCTTCATCGATATTGCTGCAGTTTGAGTGTACAGAACAATTCTGTAGTAATAACGACCAGTATTGCATTTAAAGTAACTGTGTGTTCCCTGTGATTTTTAAATACTTTACGATTAATATACCTTCTCATAAAATTGCAATATGAAAGTCTCACTTTTCCCGTTCCTTTCCGTTTTTGTGATTCATGTACTATCTTTTCCAAGCATGGCGATAACGGACAGTTATAAAATATCCAACATTGTTTCAGTTAATCACAATTTATATAATGAAAAATACGTAGTAATTGTGAATCATAAATATAAAATATTACTCCGTTCCATACAGCAAATTAAATATCAATTCTGCGATTTCTATACCACCCGGAACAAAGAGGTAGTTTCTAATTAAGGAAACATAAAAGAAAAATGTTAAAAATAATTATAAAAATGTATACCTATAAAAATAACGTATTCTCGATATTGATCGTATATGAAAAATAAGGAAATATTAATTGATATTAATTTACCATTCTCCTTAAAATTGAAGTTGTCAAAGATTGCAATTTTAGTCGAGGAAAAAGCAAAGCGTGCATTCTTTGCAAAATCCTTTCTAAAGGAGATTGTAATTTAAAAAAAAAAAGATACTTTCTCGTTCAAAGCGTGTTCATAGTTACTTGACCTATGACACAATGAATTCGATACGAAATCACTTCGCGTATTTAATCGTTTATTACCATTACCCCGCTTTCACAGTTTTCCAAGCCGTATCATTAGTAATAGGTTCGTTCCCTGTTACGTAATGTCGATCATCGATACTCCATCATTTTCCTCCTTTCCCGCGTTATGTAATAGTCTCTCGCGAAAGACGGCATTAATTGCGACCCCGTCTTTTGCATCGTAATAGGAACCCGTGAGAATTTTCAGGGATGAACTCGCCACGAAAAGTGCCTGCGATTAATCTTACCTCCGCCTTGAGATAAGAAAGATTTATCGCGAATCCGTTGTAACGTGTGCTCGTAGAAAACTTTCGTTGCTCCGTCAAAAATTTCATTCGGTGCTTCGTGGACCATGAAGAATTCACCAAGTAGTAATTAAATTTAACAATTTTTCTCTCGCCAAAGGTGAAACATTACTAATTCTTTAACACATTTCAACCATCTTTGCTATAATTATCTAATTCACATTTAATCCATTTACTATTTTAGTCACGGATGGACCGTCAAGTACCAAACGATTTATCTCGTTTAGTTTACCAAAGATATATAAGTCTATGAGTATATTCGTTGCTTCCTTTGTTTTCTAAGATTATTCTAACTGAATTTGACCTTACTATGACAGGGTTAATACCTATTCCACATTCTACTAAAATTAACCCTTTGCACTCCGATGTCCCACCTGAGGGGACATTGTAAGTTTATCATATCACTCTGTTGCACCCTCTAAGGGGACCATGAATTTATTAGTAATTACAGAGGATGAACTTACTGCACCCCAAGATTTTATGAAATATATGTTTACCTGAATTTTCTATTGAAATTGCACAAAATAGACAATAGGAAAGTACTGACAATTTGCTACTAGATAACTTCAGAGATGGCTCGGAGTGCAAAGGGTTAATAATTGTAAATGATAAAAACTTCAACTCGTTTCATGAGAAACATGACTTACTCAATATCAAGACACTGTCTGGTCTGATGAGCAACACCGCCTCCACAGGATCTGCTACAGGAGCTAGGCGACGACCACGGTCCCCAGGTTCCTCTTTCAGGCTCGTCCGTGTCCAGCACGAAGCTACTAGGCAGATAGCTCTCGCCATGCTGTCGACGATGCCTCTGGTGCCTTAATTTTATATGATGCTGCAACGGGACCAAAGAAATAAATTTATAGTAGTGCTCTCTTGGCGCTCCTTTCGCGACGTTACGGCGCCTGGGGTGAGGGAGGAGGTATATCTCGGGGTCGACCAGGGTCGTGAAAAAGATGTTCCTCGTCGTGAGAACGTAAGGGGGGAATGGTTTCACGGTAAGTGCCCTCTTATTCACCTGCGGTCTACCTGCGAGGAGTACCAGCGTGCATCCCGATGCAGTTGGTGCATGGGTGACCTTCGTGGGGAACGGAGTAGGGGTGATCCTCTTATCGGGGGAGGTCGATAAGGTGTAGGCTTTTAGTTGCGATGAATAGCCCACGATGTTAAGGTGAAATGGGAATTGTGCTATCGTTTCAAATATTTTTAGGAGCTTTTTTAAGTTATGTAGGAATTTTGAATAATTATTTTTTTAATTGAATTGCCTGTCGATGCTATTGGGGAGGGTTACTGAATTTTTGCCACTTGAGGATTAGTCAAATTAGGAGAATTTGTTTGTCTTAAAGTAAACCATCAAAAGTGACAAATTGTTGACTTTGATGCACTGCTGTTATTTTAGCATTAAATTTATTATATTTAAATAGATTAAAGAAGCATTTTGAAACAAAGAGAATTAAGAGGTGGAAAAGATGATCGATTTGGTAATTTTTGTTTTACAAGAGAAACGTAGAATATCTGCAATATTATTCTCCTATCAACTCGGGAAATTTTCGGAAAAAGTTGAGAACCAGGAAGTTTGAATTGCTTGGTATTTCTAGTGCTAACAAGTCTGCGCCCAATGAAATTTTGTATAAATTTAAAATTACAACATTTACGGATTGTCGAATAAATTCAATACTTAAATACTGGCATTGAAAAGATAAAGTCCTGCTAACTACACATCTATTTTTATCTTCAAGACTTCTCCTTCTAAAGATGTGATTTTAACAAGAAAAGTTTTACCCGAGAAGAAATAATGAATCCAGTGAAATACCAGCAGCGTTCAACGCCTCAAACTAAAGCATAATATCTAACTATAAAATCATTCAAGAACTCCTAAAGCCAAATGGATAAACCCATAACTACATAATCCGTTTCACCATCACAGACCGAAGTAAAACAAACGGAAAGAAAATCCACGTTAAAGTAAAATCCCGCTCGACTGACCCAGAAAGTGAATGTTAAATCTAATTTCCACCCAAATGGGGCGACAATCAAACGATCTTGGAAAAGGCAGGACTATCACCCATCCTTATTCCACTTCTTTTATTCTTAAAGGAGAGGTCGTATACCACTCGAATGGCCGGATCCTTCTGGCGCGAGTCCAGAGCAGTTTGCATTTGCCGGTTGTAAAGTGCATGCGCGGTTTCCAATAAAATTATCGGCCGTTCTCCTATACTTCTCAGCTTCCACCTTTGCCAGATACGATTTCTCGTTTAAACGACACTATCGTTTGCCCGTGGCTTCCATCCGTGGAGCATCGTTTCTCGATTCGATTTTGACCATCCACGTTAGAATTCGAGGATCGAAAATGTTTTCGGCTAAGGTTTCACCGGGAGAAACCGATGGCAGGACATTGTCATGGAACTTGCTCTTCTCGCATCCACTTGTGCCAGATTATTGGTCTTTGAAGGGAGTTGGAGCCGTTGGTCTCTGGCTGGGTGGTTCGAAACTTGTCCCGCGGGCGAAGTTGACCCGGCAGTACAATTTCGAAAGTTTCTTCATCGAAATACACATAGTGCCGATAAATACTCGTGATAAATGAAGTTGCTAAGTCATACATTTTTCATCTCATTTTAATCTCTCTGTTTGCACTCTTCTCGTATTCGCTGCTCTTTGATGTTCGGCTTCTTTCATCATTCTTGTTCTTTCCTCTCGCTGCTTTTTTCTGGTTTATGTTCTTTTTAGTTTTACGTTCGTCTGTCTTTTTTAACCCTCTATGGGCTCCTGTGACTTTGAGGCGACGCACGACACGTTTGAAATTCTATTTTTTTAAAGTCAAATATTTAATTTTGCCAAATATTGTAATTAAGCTTGCGAAAATCGTGGAATTATTTATAATTCAATATTTAGAATGTAGATTTAATCCATTATTTGAAATAGTATTTTTATCATCTTCTAATTGTGATATTGTGAAACTGGTCTTCTGGTGATATAAAAAATTCGGACTATAGAGGGTTGGGTTCATCAGTTTTCTCTTTCTGTGCTTTTTTATTCTTTGGGAAATTGTTCCGTGTGAGAGAGAAGGGGGAAGATGGTGTATGATGCATGAATTTGAATAAAAATCTGATGAAGATCGAGGGCACAGGTCATGGTTTAGGTGAGCTGAATGAAATTGAATTTGAACGTTGGATAATCGTTATGGAATTGTTTTGTTCGATGTATCGATGGGAAGGATGGTTGGAAACCAGTTTAAGCTTCACCCGGGGGTCAATGAGTACTTTGTATTCGAGTAATGAATAGGAAATGATGAGCGGTTAATGTGACTGCTTCAAGGTGCAATTGCATGGTATTTAGTGAAGGCTAAATTTTATTGCGTTCTTGGCACTTACGACGCATGAAAATTAGCTGATTAGTAACTTCAGCTTTTGATTCTGCGCTGCATTGAATTACAGCACATATTTCTTGACCGTCTTACTCCGGTAATTAATTTTTTGTTACGTGGCAGAAAAATGTTTTGTATTCCACCTTGACCTTGCAAAATGTTTCCTTCAAATTTTATAAAGAAAATCTCACCGTTATGTAGAATTTCTTGCGATTATATATTCCAATTAAGATATTCTTCAGATGTTTCTTTAAATGTAACAATAATTTTTACCGTTACACTCTTCTCGAAAACTCACTTCACTTTTACTCCACAATTTAAAATAGCAACACTCTAAAACAATAAAGTCCCAAGTCCAAAAACGATCAAGAAATCTAGGACAAAAATAGAGCAACCAATTCAAATAAACAGAGAATTCGAAATCATCACATCTAAATCCGATTCTCAGGGAGGAGATTCAAGCAGCCAGATACACGAAAGCCACAAGCCATGGATATAATTACGAACTCCCTACACCGCAGGCTACATCGACCTCATATTCCCTTAACCCTTTTGCCACAATTGGCACACACGTGTATCAACTATGATATAAGCTACCAAAATACCTCCACTCTACAGATCTTAATTTTCCATGACTATTTAGCCACCCACGTATCGCATCTTTCAACAAATACATTTCACTTACTCCATTTTTCTAATGCCACCTCGAAAAGGAATACAGACCTCACAAGTTCTCCCTCTAAATCGCAAAGAAAAACTGTAAAAGAAAAAAATCTAACATTCCAGTACAATAAAACTGCAAGTCTTCAAAGAAAGATGAAGGAAAGCAGAGAAAACTAGAGTAGCCAATTGAAATAAGCAAAAGAATACGAAATGACCTCATCCAAATCGGATTCTCAACGAAGAGATTCGAGCAGGAATATACACGAAAGCCACGAGGCGAAGATATAATTACAGACTCTGCTGGGAGTTACTTCGAGCGTGCTTCAAAGGGAAACTTCTCCGCGCTTTTTCACGTCTCATCCAGCTTCACGTCGGGAGCAAAAAGGAAACGAGCTATCCCCGCAGTAAATAAGTTTCGGCTTGCCGTGCTCCTCGAAACAGCTGTACGTGAATTTTTGTCGAGCGTGGGAGAGCGGCTTCACGCACATGGGGTCTTCGACGCACGCGTTTCCGTGTAATAAAAGTGCATCCTCGCGGAGGGTGTTCTTCCTCCACGAGCATCTGCAACTTGTCGTCCCCGTGCACTCCGTGTCCCGTGGATCGTAATGTGAGAATATATGGGACGATAATAATCCCGAGTCTACGACGTGGGTGACTATAAAACCAGTGGACTCGATTTCCCGCAAAACACCTCACCGAGGGGTCGTTCGTGGAATAAGAATAACGGAAGATTATGAGGACAGAGAGTATGTTTCTTCGATAGGTACACTGTTGGTGCAGACTGAAGATAATTTATGCGTGCACGTGGCATAAAACGGTGATTTTATTTCTATGTTTTCGTTGCTTTTCGACCCTCTGCTGGGACGATTCATTGAGAGAGTCGAGGGATACAGCGATAGTGGTATTTTCTTAGAGAATTCTAGAGGATTGCGCAGAAATGGGGAATTGTAAGTCGATGCTTGTCAAGGGTGTATTTTCCTTTTTAAATTTGAAGACTGCAAGGTAAGGAGGATATTATGTCTGACAAAGGGCAGAGGATGCGAGTAATTTAACCCTTTGCGGACGGAGGTATTTTTGAATATCGAGAAACAATTATTTAGCGATGATGAAACACTTTTTCATCAGAAAGACAGTCTGTTAATGTATACAAGTTGAAATTTACTCTTTATAAAATAATATTTCAACGATTATATTTTAATTTTTCGACTCTAACCGTTTATACATGCACCGACAAACTATAACCAATTTATTTCTCAGGGCGCATATATTCGCCCGTCGTCCTCAAAGGGTTAAAGAGAACGTATTAGAAAAGGGGATGAAGTGATTGGTAAACTCTGTTAAGACGCAAGAAATGTATAATATTAGGAAAAAATGAAATTATAACTTTGATTTTTTATTTTCAGATTTTCGAATTTTGTAGTTGTATTGAGATCTTATAGTTTTAAATGGATTTATGATCATTGTAGAAATAAGACTCCCTGTATTTAATAAACTGTAAATGTTAAATTTCTGTGGCACTTGCTTTCTTGAATAATTTATACAAACATGTTAAGATAATATTGTAATTTTATTCTAATACTTTTAAAAACAGAGTCCTCTATTTTCCTTCGTGCGCAAATTATTTTTTGCCTACATCGGCAGCTGAAAATTCAATAGGAGAACAGAGAGACCATCAATTTTCAATTTTTTTTCGGCTCTGCAAACGAAAGGAGATTATCGTAGCAAATCATGCATTTCTCTCATTCACCCTCTATCGCGATTCTCACAGCAATACAAAAGAGCTCCATCAACGATTATACTGCAATATAAAAGTCCACGATAAATCAACTAATTAAACGGCGTCTTAAGCGGTGACTAACAGTCGTCCATTCCGGGACCAGCCATAAACCAAGGCAGCTGTGCAAAATGGTTTACATCATCCGAGGGCACGCGTGAAACGATCGACTATTTCTGCCAGACTACCAGACGAGGTCTGGCTAATTGTAACGTAACATTTATTTACGCGGCAATGGGAGGTCGAGTGTAATTACAACGAACTACCGGGTTCCTCGGAGTCTTTTTACATTAATTTTACAAGGCAACCGAATGGTTTAACCCAGTTCCCGTAAATCGCACTCATATACACGTCATCTTCCTTTGGGACGATTATTTGCGAGAGTTTATCAAGAATGTATTCACCTCCACCCTGTCAGACCTTGTGATTTTCAGATAAAAGAAGATTCGTCTATTTTTTAAAAGATTTTTTTTTACAGCTATAATAGTTCTATTTTCAAAAGGTTTGTAATTAAACGCTTAGCAGTTAATTATTTAAAATTCAAGCGATAATGAATTAATAAAATACTTTTTACAAATTAACGAGTATTCGGGTTATGGTGGGGTAAATTGGAATACTTATGGGATGAATTATTGTAGATATTATATTGGTTGACAAAACTCGAAGCTTCATCAACAGTGGAGTTGAAATGTTGAAAATTATGGAGAAGTCTCTATGCTTTTGTGATTCAGAAATTGTGTAAGATTACATGGTGAAATTTTAATTGAAAATAAAAACGTATAATTAGTGAAGTAGTTCATTATTTGAATAGTGAGGAGATCAAGAACGCAGATGTCCGATTTAATTATTAGAGGGTCATGGTGGTGGGAATGTAACCTCGTACTTTCAAATAGTGAGTCAGAAATTAAATCTCCGTTTTATCATCTCTCGGGAATTTTTCTGGCTTGATTCGTGGAATATAATCTTGGTGAAATTCGGTGAAAATTGTGGATTCTGGAGAGAATTACTTGCATGAGTTGAAGCACGAAATATAAAAACCCACATAATTGATAAAAGAATATAAAGTATTTTTATATTTTACTATCATTTAGATATTTCATTGTTAAGTGATTATTTATCTATGAAAATTATTATTATTTTATTGATGAATTGAAATCGAATTTTAGTTCCCTGCCATAAATCTATTGGTTAGTTAATATTCCACCTATAATTGTGGGATATTCTCTGTAATTGCACCGTAAAATTCATACGTAAAATTGATGACGGTATAACGTCGTTACGTGTCTCATGAGCTTTATTGTTTATTGGTTGCTTAATGGGAATCTGCTATGGGTGTCTTTCAGTTTTACGAGAACTTTTATAGAAAATAAAATACTGCGCGGATTTAAGTTGAAGATATAATATGTAATTGGAAAGGAACAATATAACAAAAATAGTTTTGAACAGTTGTACTGACGAGAAAACACTTTTTGAACATTTGAAAATGTACATCTTTTGTGTAGGTATTTTTCTAATATTTGTAATCAAGAAAATTTCACGAAACAGTAACAGTTTCTCCGAGTATACCAAAAACAGCGTGCAACAAATTTTTTCAATTTCACAAGCTGTTAACCTTTCACACTCCAGGTAGCAACGGGGTCACTTTAAGCGTTGGAGCTTTCTACTCGAAATACCGACTCACGTCGCTTTTCCCGATCAGACCTTCTACTTCGAGTAACAATCCGATTGATCGTGTCATTGCCTGTCTGCAGGATGCATTTCCTTCTTTTCTTGATTTAACTTATCCTTTTATTAAAAAAAGATATTATTCTTATAATTTACATTATTTTTGATATGCCCGAATAATTAAATAATCGGGGATTAATCGTATAAGGAGATAGTGTAATTGCATCTTCTAAATAATACTAATAATAGTTTATAGGTGGGAAGGATTACAATTGCAATTGGAAAGAAAATATTTTTATTTTCCTCAGTGGTTGCTGAATTTCACATGAAAATTTAAAAGGAAAAAGTAACTCGAGCGATGTGAAATATTCCGAGGGCTGAAATATTTTTCACGATAATTCTGAGGAGTAAAAAGTGAAAATTTTCTAGCAAAATCACAGAAACCGCAACAACGTTCGTACTCCATTTTATTTAGTTTTATGTGCATCTTACTTATATCTGGCATTAATTAAAATCTCCGTTAATTTTCCCCTCGGTGAAACAGAGAGAAATTTTATTTAAGTAAAAAAATTAATTTTACTCACTGCAATGAAAAACATCCGGGAATATTTGCTGTATTATTTACCTCTGAACATAATTTTTTAAGATTTAAGAAGTTTTTAATATCCTACTGACGAATTTTTATATTTACATTAAACAAATGAATTTCCAATAACAACGAATTTCATCAAATTAATTAATACCACATTTAATCTCCGATCAATTGAAAAAATCATTAAGACGTACAAAAAAAGATACGAATAAATAATTTTAATTGTTACTTGCATGCTTTTGGTTAATAGAACAAATATAAGGACATAGTTATTCGCTTAATTTCTACATTTGTGAGACATACTAAGGAATAAACCCACAACGTACGTTTAACTGTACTCACTTTTGCTAATTGACTGAACTATGTGTGTCAAAGAATGTGTTGAAACACGGTGTCATTTAATGATGTATACGTGGTCCATTAGAACCACGTTCATTCAACCGCTTCTGTCATCAATGTCGAAGGGAACTTTGTAACTGTAAAGGTTTACGACGTTCGCTCTATACACACAAGGAAAACGAGCAGTCGGTTAATTTATGCTAATATGAAGCAGTTATGTGTTAAGGAAGTGCAACGTCCGCATCTTTGCGGTTTGACACGTCGTCCTTGCGATACGGACGAAATCTCATATTATGGAACTACAAGTTACGTTTCGTACCTCGTAATCCCCTGAATTCTGATAAAATTCCTGAAGTCCATGACATTTATTAACTTACAGTGTATTAACTTTATTAACATACGAATTTTAATAGTGTAGAAATTCTATAGCACTGATCAGTGAAAGGGACTTGAAAAATTAATATTTTTATTTATTAAGAAATTGTAATTGAATATCATGATGAAAATGCGAAAGTAAACTGAGAAGAATGAGAATGAGAAGTTAATAACAGCGGTCTGTTAACACGGAAGAGGGTATAAGTGGACCGCACTATTAATACGCTCCCTCTTTGAAACGCATTACTATTGCATTCAATTACTTCAATGCCCGCTACTTTCTTGCCTGCCGCAGTTGTTATTTAAAGTAGCCAATTAACCTTTAAATCCCCCTTTTCAGTTTATCATTTGACGTATTATTTCATTACTATTGTTCACCAGCAAATTGTGAATTTCTTAGAAACTTGATACTGATAAATTTGAAATAATTGCTCACAATTGTATTGCAAAAACGTAGAGATACTTTCAGTCGTCTCTAACCCCCTGCCCTATGACTTCTTCCGTAATTTCGTCCGCAATGATATAGAATTAAATTGCTAAGATAAAAATTGGTCACTGATTCGTGATACGTCGTGTAATTTAACGTAATACTAATATTATAAAAATAATTTTATCGTGTCACGTTTCTACAATACCTCCGAAATTTGAAAATTTCCTATGCCATTTATTGCGCCACACATTTTTTAAAATTGATAATCGCTAAAAATTCCGAGTGTCAATGTGAATATCCAAGGTAAATAAATAAATAAAATCCCATCACATTATAATCTATTAAGTAAATAATGTCCCATCCCAGCACAATCTACTAAATAAATAATATCCCATCAATAGAGGACTAAATACCAAAATATCCTTTCTCAGTGGCACGATTAAACGGAAGTGACAAACGATCGTCACGATCAAAACCGCAAGGGTCGTCGATTGCATCGATCGTCAAACTGTATGTGTCACGTTCGTTTCTATTATCGTTCATCCGTAGCATTGGCTTCGTGGCGCGTACCATGACTGCCATAGCGAGATACGGAACGCAACCTGTTAACAGTGAAACATAATCCAATATCCCCGGGGGCAACAATCCGTGTAGAAGCTTTCTGCATGCGATCGAGTGACTCTTTACTTCAGCCTCTACTTCTTCATGCGAGATTAAAATAATCTACTTGACGCTGACATTAACTACTCGATTGATGTCTACTTGTTAGAAGCGTTTATTCGCGCAACTAAACGAAAACAATTTTTAAACCAAAATAAACGAAAACGTAATTTAATTCAATTAATTGGAAGCATTGTAACATATGACTTTTGGACACCGTTGAATTTTTAACTGGAAAATTGTTTTCCAGGCTCAATTGTTTGATCAATTATTTCTAGGTTTTTAATTATAGGCTCTTTAGTCAAAGAGATTATAGTTCTTTCATAACAAAAGCAATGAGAAGTAAGTTAACTTTTGGAGTAAAGTAAGATTCTCGTAAATGTCACTAGTAACTTTTTAATTAAGCAATATAAATGTAGTTTTAATGTTCTTGAGAGTTCATTGCTGTTTGAAATTACCCTCATTGTAATGAGATTGTTGTCATTCTCCTTTATGCTCAATGTTATTTTAAAAAACTAGCAAGTATAATTTTATAACATCTGTTTCTTCATAGGATGCCCTTTTTGTGACGAGATTTTTCTCGAAACATTTTCATTTCGAGCATTCAAGCTCTAGTATCAGCACTAACGATTAGATAACCGCGAATAGTTTTTACCAGCAACATCTCTACGATGCGACGATAACTTGCCGTGGCAAGAAAGCGATCATTAATCACGTACACCATGAATTCGTGTTATATAAGACGGAATAGAAACTGCAACAAAAACGAAGTCTTAAATGCATCGTCTTACCACCTTTCGGTGCTACATTGCTTTGATGCACATCAAAGTGATCAGAATTACTGTTCGATACTCGTATAAATCATCTATACATCAACGAGGAGACTTTACCAAAGCAAAGTTAAATAATCTTGACTTTAAAATCTTCAAAATAATGAAATTACAATTTTCTACTTTTCCTATTTTCTTCGTAAAACAAAAGTACTCCAAAACACACAACTACGTTAGTAAAACATTGCTCTTAAGATAAATAATTATTGTGGAAATTATAAAAGAGGTTTTACAATTACAATAACCTGTACTATAGAGGTATACTTTTGCAAATAACTTCTGTCCTTGGAAATATCACATATCAACACAAATTCTCCACTTGGAATTCCAACACAAAAGTATAAATATCTCGAAACAAAGATTAAATGACTTACACAACCATCAGAATCGTCAGCTCAATTATCTACAGTTCGAAAACTCAAAGATGGCTACAGAGCAGTGGAGTCTCTCGTTTCCAACCGACTATTTCTACTATTTCGTTTTTAAAATTCCCAAACACCGCCTCCTAAAGAAAACGTTTCGGTTGAAGAAAATTAAAATGGTGGGAAAAATCGTTTGAAAACGACAGATTCCGTCGCACGTCAGCCATCTTTCAGTTATCAGACTATACAACTGTTCTTCCTGCAAGATACTCCAAACTTAAAAACCCGAATACAAATTAATGATACCCATTGCAATAAAAACGAACAGTACCTACTTATAACTTTTCCTTTCCCATTATCCAACAATCATTTCTCACCAAATGCATTACATTCTTCCCGCTCCAATCAAGCACCCCATCATCGCAGGTAAAATCGCAAGAACAAAATGGCTCGTCGCAAAGCCCGCACCTCAGAAATCTCGATAATCGTCGTTCATTATCGGTTAGCACGACGACACGTCGAAGTAAAAGGAGAGAACGGAATTTCGACGGTCGTACAGTGTGTTCTCTGAGATTGCGTGGCGAAGAGTTAATTAAATGGTTCGGGGAAGTGGGCCTCGACGCGTCGGGGTCAGTCGATGAACCGTGAATGCAACACCACGCCTTCCTTTTAATAATTGTCGTGTACTCACATTCCATCCGGCTGACTCCTCGCGGGGACAAACGCTCGGTTCGTGCAAATTGCAACGGCGATTTCGTCGACGAGATCGCCGATAACCGTTTTGCCGCGGTACGTGGCTTGTCTCTGACCCGCCGGGGAAATGTTATGGCCATCATCCTTACTCGACGTAGCCTCGAATGAAATTGCCGCGATACTTGCTGAATTTATGGTTCTGTCTCGCTTTCGCTTTTTTCCCCTTGCTTTTTTTTATATATATCTCCCTTTTATTTGTTTATTTGCAGGAAGATAAGAGTTCAAAAGCTGTACAGCCAATTGTGTTGTAACGAAGTTAGATCCGATTGGTCTGTTGAGAGAGACGATTGTTCTGGAGATTGAGAATTCTTGGAAAAATTTTAATGGGTGAAAAGTTTAGTTTCTGGGGTAATTTCAAACGTCGTTGATGTCGAGTGCTAGTGGATTTTTGAAAATGTTTGTTGACTGAAAGAGTTTTGTTGAGAGGGATGATGCGAGGATTTTTAGAACTTTTAAGAAATTAGTAAGTTTGTTCGTATTACTGTCAGATTAAATACAATTTTCTTTATTTTATATTTTTTTTTATATATTATTAAGAACCATTAATTTAAAATCTAATAAAGTCTCCACCTCTCAATTTCGTAATATTTGAATCCACATTTTTTACTTCAATTTGTACGCTAATTTGAATGTTAATTGCAATTATATCAGGCAACGGTTTAAGCGGCACGTTTAAAGGTTTAAGTAGTATTGAGTTTGCCGAAAGTTTCGATGCACGATTTCCTGAGAGCACCACAAATAAATTTCAAGCGTTGAACAATCAGATAAACGTTAAATGAGTAATTAAGATTTTTTTAACCGGTATTTAAATGCATGCCTTTGAAGAGGAATAAAAGCTACGCCTATATACACGTTTGTCGAAACCGGTTCTTTATTCCCGCGATGCTTCGAGGGTGCGCTTCAATAACAGAGAAAAATTTACGATCAGTCTTAATTGCGAAATTATAAATTAATAATACAGATTTAGGAATATATTGGAAAATAAATGTGACATAATTATTGTGAGAAACGTTTCACATTTTTGTGAAATAGAAGATCTTGAAATTATTATTAAAGTCTTTTGTACTAAAACTTTTCACGAAACAGGTAAATCCTTGAAAATTTTATTTCGAGTACATTTTGATGACTTATCAGTCCTCTTTGTATCTACTTTACCACGAATCAAATTCTCGGAAAGAACCTTCGCAAAAAGCGATTCAATTATTTCGTTCCCTAATCCACCGTGCTTAACGGACACGCTTAAGATCCTCGTTAATCACGTTCACAGCACTTTTTTCATCTTAATACTCTGAGAACGGAAGGCAAAAAAGTATAGCTTTACAAGAATTATTTAAAGCGATTTTCGCGAATTTGGTATTATCGAGAATTACAATTTATACTCAATTTCAGGCGAGCTAAAGATTTAAATAGTTAAAGCGTGAGTCTTTTTTGAACGAATTATGAACAACCAATATTTCATTACTCATGAATTAAATTTCTATCACCTTTAACACTATAACACAATCGACTGATAGTCTCAAACCACATTACAAGAATAAAAAACAATGTGCTCTCAAATTTACTAAATTCGACTCCAAAAAAAATAATATTCTTTAGCAGCGCATAAACAAAATTTTTAAACACAATACACAATGATTCTTTTAGAAAAAAAAATTGCATGAGCTTTAACAATTAGCCAGCGAAATGCAATGTACTGTGCAAAGACTAGATGCGAATGTCCGAGGGCAAACAGCCTTGAGAAATGTTCTCTCTTTATCGTCTTCTCGAATCTCCATTCGCGAATCCGTCCCTTTAACGCATCCTCACCGACAAATGCTAGGAATCCTTTGCATTTTCTCGGAATTCTGAAAACGTTGAGACTGCAGGTCTCTCGATCGTCGAAGATTGGATGGAGAACCTCCAAGATTTCTTCGCGTTCATAACAGCCACTTAACTCGGATTAGCCACGTGGTCTGCCATGGGGTGCGCTGATAATGGTAAAAAGCCACTGAGTAATTCAGGATCTCTCTTTGTTTCCCTCTTTCCCTTTGTCTTTCTCTCCAGCTTTCTTCTTCTCGATGAAACTCACTACCTCTATCTTTCTGTCATTGGCTCACCCCTTCTCCCTTTGTCTATCTCTTTAACTTTCTTCTTCTCGATGAAACTCACTGCCTCTATCTTTCTGTCATTGGCTCACCCCTTCTTCCATTGACTATCTCTTTAGCTTTCTTCTTGTGGATGAAACTCACTGCCTCTATCTTTCTGTCATTGGCTCATCCCTCTTCCCTTTGTCTATCTCTTTAGCGTTGTTCTTCTGGATGAAACTTACTGCCTCTATCTTTCTGTCAATAACACACCCTTTTTTCCATTGTCCTTCTCTTGAGCTTTTGTCCTTGTCAATGAAACTCACTGTCTCTATCTTTCAGTCACTGACTCACCCCTTTTTCCATTGTCCTTCTCTTTAGCTTTTGTCCTTCTCAATGAAACTCACTGCCTCTATATTTCTGTTATTGGCTCACCCCATCTCTCTTTGTCTTTCTCTCAGTTTTCTTCTTCTCGGCGAAATTCACTGCCTGTATCTTTTTATCAACGACTCATCCCTTCTTTAACTCATTTCTATCGATCTTTCTCTTTGCCTTTCTTATTGTAACTTACTCATTTTCTCTGTCTTTCCCTGTGTAACTCACACCCTTCCTGTCTGTTTTTCTGTGACTCATTTCTCTTCTCATTGCCTCAGTCTTCCTCTAAATAACTCATTGTCAGTTCATCCCGTCTTATGGGTCCCGTCTTACTTATGGTAACTCATTCCTCTCTGTTTCTTCTGCTGCAACACGTTTCTTCTCTCAGTCCTTTCCTTGCAACGCACTCCTTCATTTTGTATTTCTATCTCTAATACTAATTTTCTACCTTCCTCTCTCTCTCACTCACTAATTCCGCTAATAATCTCATCGACAATGCCAAGATATCTCCGACTGTTCCTATTCGCGTCCGTTTTTCCACGGTGTCCGTAGACCCTCCTGGATTTATCGTATGTAATTTCCCGCGGACGGTTAAAATATCGAGGATCCCGACATCCCTTGTCGTTCTGGGCGCAACCCTTCGCGACAGTCGCGAAACGGATACCTGATTTTGAAATTGAAAATGCGCCGAGCACGGATTTTACGATACTCCAATGTCAGCTCCTCTTGGTGTAATCTTGCACACACCAATATGAGTAACCAGATGATTTTTGAAAAACAACGTAACCTTCAAGGGAACGTAGGAATAAATTGATCTACACAAACAACGGTCTCTATCTACAGACCTCATCCATAGAATAATGTTTCTACATTGATCCTCCAGTCACGAATCTCAAAAGAAGATTCTCCTCGTACATCAGCGAAGTGCTTGAAAGATTTAAAAAAAAAGAGGCAGCACTCCGATTTCAAGCTTTAAAATTTTCATTCGTGCATTTATCAGGATAAAAGTAATCAATTTCGAGCGAGCACGTCGGACCACGTAACGCTGCTTCTTCCTTCGTGTAATCCATCGAAAGCAAATATATCTTTGGCACCCTCCCACGCGCGAGTTGCTCGTTCCAGGAGCAAGGATGACGCGGGTTACCGCATAAGAGCAACCGGGTAACACGATCCTGAGTTATTTCAACCTGTAAGTTATTTCTCGTGTAAGTCGGGTGCAAGGTGTAGGTACACATACAAAACAACAAGAGAAACAGCAACAACAGCCAGCAACGAGATTACGGTGGACCCCTTCCTTTCCTCTTTATCCTCTCCGCAAAGAGGCCTTCTATTTTCTCATTTTCCAAGGACCCTGGGATCGTAACGAAATTCTCCTCTTTGTCCTGAAAACGCGAATGGAACTGGCTGCTGTATTTCTATCTCGTACCTGAGAATCTGTGACACAATGCTGTTGCAACGTTAAATTGTAGGGGTTGGTGCAAAAATTGGAGAGACACGTTTGGTTGAATGTGACAATTAACGGGAAAATTTACATTTGACCTGATAATGGATCCTTTCTGGATCCTTGTTTCATTTTAAAAATAAAAAAAATTGTGTTACTGCAATCTAACCCCTTGCAATAACAATTCTTTTGCGACTGAATGTGCGGGAAGTGAGAATTAATTGTTGAAATAACAATCTTGGAATGGCAGCGTAATAATAATTTGATCTTATCTTGGGCCATTGATATTTTTAATTTAATTGATTTCGGAAAATTTGAAAATTTTCTACTCTATGCACCGCATCACGATTGTCACTCGTTATTCTACGCCAAGGGGTTAATATTTCGAATACGAACAGTGTATTATTTTTTGCTGCAATAATTTTAACACGCTGTTGATCATTTTTTTTGAGTTAAATAAATTAAAGTACCGTTTGAGAATTAAATTTTTACGCTACACGTAAGTGCAAAATTTAAAACAAATATTTAACCAGGAATATTCCATGGCTCAATTCGATTATTTTAATGAAGCTACGATAAAAGGATAATTTTTCCAATTCTTGCCATTAATTTCTTTCGAAAGTCATTTAACAGTTCATGTTCAGCGCCTACATAGTAGAAACAGCTGCGTTTAACAAAGTATGCGCACAGGTTCAAAGGTCAGTCATGATTTTCGATTTGGAATTAACGACAGAGAAACGTTACTTCGAAACCTTTTGCATTCCTTCCATAAATTTGACTTTATATATTCTCGTATTTTGCGAAAACAGCAACCACCGAGATAATTCCAGCGAGACTGCGATCCTTTGAAACTCGAAACACCATCGGAACGATAGAGCAATAAAACCTAACGGAATGCAGCTAAAGGTGTGCTCCACCGAAGCCCTTGCCCTAACTTTATTGTCAGGATCGAAATACCTCCTCCCTTCGACTCTGCACGTAACGTCGGCATCGAACTTGAAAGAATACACTGCCCGTCAAAAGTAATTTATACTCACGTGCTTTGCAAAGGTTTCGCGTAGGCACAGCCCTATAATAAATACGAGGAGCACCGACGACCTGAAACAAAAAGAAAATTGGTTTTAGTTTTCTGCGTGGACCGTCGATATTTGCTTATTAAAAATAAAAGGATGAGCCAAAGATCCGAATTTCAAGGAATTTGCACTGTTAAATGTTACGAAAATTTTATATTGTGTATTGATAAGAATTTTTGAAAATTTTAAAATAAAATTTGAAAAGATAATTCTCTCGTATAATCCCACATATATAAAATTTCCAAACATCTGCAATTCACATACCAAATTCCATTACTGTCCAAAGATTCTCATTAAATCGCAAAAATAGCAAACTCGAAACAAAATGCACCATTGTTATTATCAATATACCTACCATACCGGAAATCGCAAAAATGGCAAACCAAAATAACAGCAACCTTTCTGTAATTCTGCAAATCAAAGTATCCCGAACGTCCAGATATTCGACATTGTAAAAATAGTAAACTCCAAGAACCCTAGTCAAAATAATTTGCATCAACATATCCTCGATACAAAAAATTACAAAAATAGGAAATCCGAAAGAACCTATTCGCAATTATTGCTATCAACATACCCATACTATCAAAAATCAACTAAACAGCGAAGAACTCGAAGAAACCTATTCGCAATTTTTCATACCAACGTCCCCTCGACATAAGAAATTGTGAAAATAGAAAAGTCCTAGAAGTTCAGCCATAATTATTTGTATAGCTATACTAGCGATACAAGGATTCGCAAAAGTTGCAAAGTCGAAGGAAGCTGTTCGCAATTCTTGATACCAATGTACCCGCGTGACAAGAAATCTCGCAGCATTGACCCAGACTTTGATTCTTGCGTCAACGCGACTTGTTACGGTGAGACAAGTTTCACTGCGAAGCTGTTCCACAACTGGTTACGTCAGCAGGGTAGACAGTTACGTCTTACGTGCTGTTACGTGAACCGAACACACGTTATTTCTACCTGACGAAAGTGAGTTCGCAATGTCGCGTGGCAAACATTTCACCGTTAACCCTCCTTCGAATAATACTGGGTCACTTCTGGTTCTTAATTTGTGTCAGGGCAATAAAAATGATTCCTTCGTTTACGACCTATCAATATCGTTCTTTGTTGAAGTATAATTTAGGTAATAGTACATGAGTATCCATTTGCAGAAAGTATGTTTTGTGGGACAGCTTAATTATGGAGATGATGCTTTTGCGGTGGGCGAATTTGCGATGTGAGTGTAGGTGTTGAAGATTTCGTTATGACAGAGGTGAAATATGTTTAATGCTTTAGAAACTATTGGGGTGATATTTATTTTAAATTTTACGAATGAGTAGGTCTGCAATTTATGATCAAAGAGGGTGCAGCTATTTTAACAGTGGATCTACTAAAGGGGTCAAAGTTATTTGTGAATTTTTTGCAAAGGAAATTTCTAATTATCAGACTGCGGATTTTTATGCATTTATGACAAATTAAATACGGCTAAAATATACAAAAGGACATGATATAAAAATATATCTAAAATATCCAAAGTATGGTATTTGTTGTAATATTTATTGAGTGCAATAAATCCCTGGATAGGTTTTTCTGTCTCACCTGCATTTGTGAAACTCAAAATTTGCATAAACATCCGTAGTCTACTAATTATTTTTCTTTTCCAATTTTTACCTCTGTCTTGTTAGACAGCGATTATGTTGAATAAACTTTTTGCCTCCGTCACTTCAGTTTTTTTAAGATTTAAATCAAGTCCATCCGAAAACTCGAAGCGGAATTATTATCATTAACAATGCGCGAAAAGACCATTTGCACTAAAAATTATTTGATATGAGTACGTGATACAGTGACGAGAAAAGTTTGCGAGAAGTTTCCTAATTTTTGCAAACACCAGGTACCTTTAGAAGGTTCCAAAAATTATGCAATTCTACACGATTCATATGCAAATCGTCATTGTTGCTCGGTTTAAGCTAAAACGAGCCACTGAGTAATCGCGAGTCGATGCTCGCGATTTATGGTGACTAGTAAACTTCACGGCTCGTTGTTCTGGGCCCATGCAAGGGCGACAATAAATTATTTACTTCCTCGGCTTTCCCCAGCGGTAATGCCGTTTACGTCGAGTACTGAGACTCGTTGCAGGTAGAAAGTTCCTTCCTCGATTAATCTCAAAAGTGTCTAAAATTATATAAATTGTGGTATTCGTGCAAATACCTTGTTTGCTACTTTCGCGGTTGATATACGATTGCGAATTCTACGGCAATGTTCAACTTTCCGGATTTCCATGTATTGTTGATCGATATGCCTACCAGGATTTATCGTATGATAATCGATACATTAAATAAAGATTGTATATTTCTTTTTTCTTTTTTAATGAATCGTAATTAGCTAAAAATTTCAGATTTGTATTTATTAACGATTTCTTATTCTGTACATTTAGAGAGTGTTGAATAATTAAAGAAGAACCGGTATAAATTATCTCTGTGCAGATTTTACCTGGCCTTTATGGCTATTTTAGCTAATTAGTATAATTTTTATGTGTCATCAGTGGCCTGCTTTTATACGTGTGGACATTATGCACTGATAAATTGTACTTAAGCAGACAAATAATACGGTTGCTGGTCTCGGTGACACTCGAGAAAAGTAAAAGATAAAAAATGACACTTGATTTATGGTATTTTTAATTAATACGGTGATATTTGACTGATAATTCATTTGCAAAATTGTGGCGCCGTGTCACGGAGGAAATTTCATAATCGATTCGTCTTTTGCTGTAACAATATTTTAGTCGTTCGAAGGTTACTAAAAAGTTGAATTCACGTGTAGCGAATTAAAAATAATACGTTAGAGTATATTAAATAATTTACATGTATTATGAAATTAATTATAAACGCGTGAAGAGAAAAACGAAATATTCTTGATTATGCAACGAGTCATTATAAACATACGCAGAATATATTAAAAATAATGAATGATAATATCCTAATGAGTTTCAATTTATATTCAAATCGTAGTATTAATTATAAACGTGTCAGAAATTTAAAAAAAAAAGCTATTTCCAGCCATACCCCAAGTAGATGTAAATAAACGTAGTAAAAGTAGCAGCATCCTGTAAAACTGCCACAAAACAAGTGAAAAAATAATATACTAAAAGCACAGCTGCCTTTATACCTTTATGAAAAAGATGCAAAAATGTAAAAGAAGAAAGTATTTAAAAGCACTCACGGCTGTACAAAAGCGCCGCACAATTTTCTTGCTTTTCAACTTAAATCTAACATAAAGCACCGTTACATTAAAATAATCCTCCTCCCCTCCTTCAACCAGTTTCTTTCTCTTCTACACTATCAATTAACATTCTAACTAAATCAAAACGAAACATTCCAAAACAACTCCTCCATTGAAAAATTCAAAGAAAATCTCAGGTGTCCAATCTTAACCAAAAAAAATTCTACATTTTAATTAAAAACTGTGCAAAAATTCACAGAAAAAAAACAACGAAAGAATTAATTTCACGAGATTAATGTATATTCCCCAACAAAGACGTCAATTAGCACAAGAACGGTGAATGCAACGGATGCATTTAGCACGAAAATAGAAAGGCACCTCGACGTCTCGAAGCAATGGCAATGTCTAGGCCAACAGGCTACTCGTTGAATTCCAAACGAGCGTGTTTTTCCGGTGCATTGCCTCGAGCCGTGTTGCGTAAGTTCTTCGAGTGGGCGTCATTCAGTTTGAATATTTGGATCGTTGCCCGACCGAGTCGATCGTTTCTCCCTGCATTCGGTTGCATTCGGTTGCATTCGAACACGAGCCACCGTTGTTGCCGTAGTAGAGCGCGACGTAGTGGGTGGTTATAATATTTTCATGAAAAATGGCTAGCCGATGCGACTGCTCGTGAACACAATTGTGAGATATCGTCCTACCGATTTAATGCCGACCAAACAACATGGTAGTTTGCCCGATAAATTCCTAAAAAGGTCTCCCACCCTATGAATTACCGCGACGTCATAACTGCGAAAATTATACCTGGGGATGAAAAGCATATAAGCGAGCATGGATTTATAGTTGCGCGAATATATTACACGAGAGATTTCACGTCCCGCAATCTGTGTCTGGTTCTCGGTAGATTCAACCGAAAGTAGAAAACAGCAGGATCTCGTTGTAGGGCGACGATTATTGTAACTGGTAGCAGGTGTGAGAGGGTAGCTCTTAAGCGGAATGGTTGCATAAAACATGAGGGTGTACCGAGCGGTATACGGGGGCGTTAATTGGAACGCAGTTTTCACTGTTCTAATTGCACCTGCGAAATCCTCGTGTTCCTCTTCTTGTACGAAATCTTCGAGCTGTTCCCTTTCTATCGTTAACAGTTAACACTAGAACTACCGGCGGTAAATCTATTATATTTTAATATATTGTTACGATGAAACGAAGCTGGTGATTGAATCGATTAGTGAATGTGTTCTACGAGACATCGAGAGTCGAGCATCGTATCAACAACAGGTTATAACAGAATACAGTCGACCCTTGGTAATCCGACAATCGTTTTGCAAGGCGGTGTCGGATTATCAAATTTGTCGAACTATAGAGTACTGTCACAGCCCCCTGTAGTCCGGAACTTTTTGGAAAAGCGTACCTTGTAATCCGACAAATAAAATATCAAAGTGGTAAGATCCTATATGTACTATACCTAACTCATACGATGTGGAATTTAGTAAATTAAACAACACAATAAACAGCTTAGGGTTTATTCTAAAATTAACATAATTATTGCTCTAGAACTTACAAAAAAATAATCACTAAACATTTATGTTAATGTTTGTCCAGGCATTCGCGAACGATTTAACATATTTTTTCATAACGCAACTCGACTGTACCTACATGTTATAGGCATGTCGAATTACAGGGGGTGACGGATTAGACAGGGGCCGGGGGTCGACTGTAGTTGAATATTCGAGAGTCTGGAAGACACTACGGCGCGGAGAAGAATATCGTTAAAGAATCTTTTGTAAATAAATAATATCGTTTGGCGAAACTTCCCGACGCAACAATATTAATTGGTTCACTCATTTTGAAAGTGCGTACTTATGTGTGCCACGAAAAACGAGCGACGACGACTATACTCGTCAATCACAGCTACTTGGTTAAATAGCAAATGGTAAGTAAATTTCCCACATGACGGATATAATCGTCAAACACAGCTGCCTAGTTTAATGCGTACTTTGGAAAAAAGGAAATCAAGAAATAAAAAAGATGATCGAATTGATACTTCTGTATTTTATAAGATCAGCGTAGAATATTTGCTCTATGAGTATTCTACAAGCTTGGAGAACTTTCGGAAAAAATTGAAAATTAGTCATTTTGACTCGCTTGGTAGTTCTAGTGTTGAATACCGTGAGAATACAGTAAATTATATTGCAAATTACTATGTCATCTTCTATTTTTTGTCGAACAGGGATGAAAGAACTTACAAGGACCACGCGAAACTACTTTCGCATTGATGGTGGAGATTTATTCAGGTAGAGTTTCACGATGCTGTTTGAAAATTCCTTGATTATTCGAGTACTCTCGAACTCGAAACTTTCAAGGTTTAACTACGTTCCCGAAGAATCGAATTTACGGTGACCTTTGACGGTCGTTGGTACTACCAACGCAACTAGGGTTACCTATCCTGTTCCTCTTTCGTCGCTTCATCCATTTTATCTTTCTCTACTGCATGGTTTAAGCTTGTAAACGTTCGGCGGTTGCCAACTGCAAAATTCTCGGTACATCAAACGAGATTCGGAAGGACATGAATATGTAAAGCGGCACGACCGAACGTAGCTGCATGGAGAACGCTTCTAACGAGGGGCACCCCCTGTGGTTGGGTTCGTTACGGGGGACCAGTTCTTCGGTTTGTATTAGTCAACTCCTTCTCCAAGGATCGAGACGATTACAATGATACGAAGCTGGTAGACGTTGTCGATACTTCATCCTGAAAGTTATCGGATATCAAGTCCTTCGAGGAGCAAAACGAGTTAAGTTGTTGAAGGGAAATGATACTTTTCGCTCTGACTATCGGGATTGATTTGTGAGCTCATAATTTTTGGGATTTGCATATATTGTGTACGGAATTCGGAGAGAAGATTAAAGTTAGTTAAAATACCATTTTGTGAAACATGTATTGATTTAAAAGATCTAAGCTAATTTCATAAATTCCTGTTGTATAAATTTATTTTTCTAGGTAAGTTAAATTATCTGAAAGAATATGCTCCGTGAAATTCTTTCACCAAGAAATTCAAAAGTACTATATCTACAGCCCGACAAGTTAAAAATGTTTATGGAGGGGCTGAGCTTCTCGTATTCAACCGCCTATTGCTGCCATTTCATTTTTGGAATCTCCAAACCCAATTGCCTAAAATAAGCAACTATGGCGATTGTATACTTTAGGAGACTGTTTTTGGAAATTTCAAAAACAGAATTACTAGAATAGGCGTGTGAAAATAGAGGTTCTGCCCTTCTCTAGCCATTTTCAGTTGTCGGACTATACATATCATACAAAAAAAAAATTCTACTTTTTATTAGGCACGATACAAAATAAAGTCTTACAAAGAACAAGTTGGAACGAAATATTCCTCATAAATAATTTCAAAATCCGGCAGATCTTGTTCGCCAAGATTTTAATTCGCATTCAGACTCTGAAAATACCGAGCACAAAGATACCATCGACTGTAATAAATTCAACGTATCCGTTGCGCTCACTTTCTCACATCTAAGATAATTTCCACATTATTTATTCTTCTTCCAACTTTGCATTTATCCTTGCAAACTATTCGAGTCGCGAGTGTACCGTTGAATTGTTAAGTATAAATTGCAAGTGTCATTAACTTCAATCTCGCTCACAATTGCCACGGAAGGAAGACAATTAGTTCGACATTTCCGATGGACTTGCCACCATAGGATCTCAAAGTCCAACCGTCCCCCGGTTCGTCAGAATCCATTGATGCACAGGTGAGGGAATGCGTCAGCGGAAATTGCACGAATTGCAGGATATCAAGGAAGGGATACGAGATAGAGACGCAGAACGAAAGAGCACAACGATAGCTGCAATTTACGAAGATCGAGGTATTATAAATGACGTAATGAAGAGAGGCTGTACCGCAATTTCCCGAGTAGATCACAACCCGTGTAGATACCGTTCTTAGTTGAGAAAGAGAGACACTTAATCGTGTCAATTATTTCTGGAAAAATGTCGACGTGTGTGTCTGCTATTCTTCGTTGTTCATTGACTACTGAGAGTAACAGAACACTTACCAATATAAACTTTCATGTTGTTATTATACTTGTCAGATTTTTTTACATTTTTTGTAGGCACAACATACCGTAGGATTAAACCGACAACTTAAGATCCGATAGAAATAAGATAAATCTTGCTTGCTCAATGTCAACAACAGAACTGACGCTGTTATCGATTATACTTGTCGTATTTATTCTACTTTTTTTGTGGACACAATATTATAGGACTAAATTGAAAACTTTATGAACTTAAGATCCGGTAGGAATGAGGTAAACCTTGTTTTTTTAATTTTAAAGTAAGAACTGATACTGTTACCTGCTTTTAGCAATTTTTGGCAATTTTTTGAAGTTGAATTGGAAAAAGAAACTATTTATTGGTGGACACTTCCATCTAGATAGAGGTCAATGAATTGAAAACATGTTTTACATGAAATTGAACATAGGTGCGGAGCAGATGGCTTGACCATGTGGAGGGAGCATCCCCACCATAGGCTATTAATCGAGCTAACAGTATCTTTCAATATCTACTTTAAACCTATTTTCGCAGATACATTGCTTCACAAACCTTTCAATTTTTTCCATGAACAGTGATTTATAATATTAAATCGAATTTCAAAAATTCATTGACTTGATTCTGCCAGAAAATAATGGCCCACAGATTACGTAAAGGCTTCTGGAATAGAAGTTGCTCCAGTGAAATAGCAAATTCCAGGTCGAATAAAATAGAAACTCGATAATGAAAGGCAAACGCGATGCGATCTCGAGTAAGGTGAATCTCCGTGCATGGGACAAGGAGCTCATTAGTAGCGTTCCGCGATATGCAAAATACCGAAAGTACTAAAAACGCGTCGGCATGCCCATGCAAAAGTGCCTGCGGGTTCCTCCTACATATCTGATTATGGCTAGGAAGCTCTATGGGCCTTTATGCGGCCGTACTGTAGATAACGGCAATCCGATAACATTCTAACTGGCTTATCGGTTATTAATAATGGCACAACGGCTCATGGCGTATCGGCTCGCTGCAGGATGTTAGTTAGTGCCCAGCTTGAGGGTGGTCGTATTTAGGAAAATAGATAACCGAAGATCCTTCAACGAGAATTTGGCGTTAAAATCCCTTGTTTTATAATTTTTAATTAAAAAAAATGAGTCTGTTATAAACTTGGAATTTTTATTTCACCTTCCAACGTGTAATTTATGAGATTGGAATAATTAAAGTACCTCATTTTGTAATGACAAGTAAAAATTCATAATTTTTGAATTCTTATTAATATTAATGATACTAATTATTATTAATTATTTTATGGACATGGATGAAATTATGATCTTGTGTCATTAAAATTATCGTCAAAGAGTTTAGTTACAGGTGGATAAGAGTTTTAGGTAAATTCCTTTGTTTATTCGCTGCATTCTAATAATTGAAGTTGTCAGAGTAGAGAGTTAATTAGCGTTAAATTCGAACGAGAGTATCAAGTGTCGTCGATGGAATTCTTTATCAGTCGGATTAAGAAGCAATCGAAGATTCGTTTAATCGATGAAACTTCACGTCTATCCTCGGGCGAATTATGCGATCTGCAACGCTGCTAATTCGTTAATCATAAATATTCAAGAGTCAATTACCATCCGTGCGAAGGGTCGTGCACTCTCCCCGGATCAATTAATTATCGATTTCCATTACGCTTGCGTAATGACCTATTAACAACGCGCGCTCGAGATCGTCCGACGAACTTTGGTTTTAATGTCGCACTTCGTCCATGGACCTCATATATATATGAGCTTTACACTACGATTTTCTCCCGAACTTGCAAAGTGTTTTATCAGCCGAGTTATCATTCGACTCGACGCGTTAAAAGTACTATTTCACTCAACGATAATAAAATCATATTCAAAATTATTGCTCCGCTACTATTATTCCAAGTCAAGATATCAACTCTCCTCAACTATAATAAATTAGCAATTAAAAGAAAATTTTACGAGACCTTTCTTACATTTCGATGAATAACATTTAAAAGTTGTAATTTATTAATCTCTTGCTGTACAATAAACGAGTGACACTCGTGATTCAATAAATAAAATAAGAAAATTTGAAATTTTCCGAAAACTATTAAACTAAAAATTTCAGTGGCCCACGATAGAATCAAGTTAATTTATAAGCTATATCAGAAATCAGGGACAGATTGTTACTTCAGCAATTAATTCTGACTTGCTGCGCATTCAGTCACAAAAGAAATACAGCGAGGGGTTAATTCCAATTGATCTTCAAATTTCTTAAATCGAGTTTAAGTGTTGAAATTCCCTTTCCTAAGATACTACTATTCTTCAATTAGAACCTTTAATGTGTAATCCAACGAAAGATCAAACACAATTAAAACATAACTCCTTGCCTCCCACATCTCTCTCAGCAAACAGTATCGCACTGAATTACTAAATCTTCATTTTCTCATCCCCCAACGGTTTCACCTGACAAATACATTTATTCCGTAAGATTTACACCCACCAAAACACGCCTTTCTCTTCGCCACCATTGAACGATTAACCCCAAGGGTCAACCGGGCAAACGAAACCACATGATCTACCGATTCCACAGTGCGCAAACACCGTTCATCGGCGAGTTAATCGTCCGCATCATAAACTACCCCTAATGACCGACAATTACCGTGTCATTTTTCAAAAAGGTACGAGGGAATTAGGTGCACGAGCGTGGATATAATCGATTCTCGAGATATTCGGATCACGTCGCGATCGAAGAGAATATCCCGCTGCATCTCCCGGCTTTATGCACCCAAGGTGCACCACCTCGTTTGTGTAGCAAAGCTCGCACAATGGATAGGTGCGCCCTGTCGGCGGCTCCGGTCAATTACTATCGTCTGAAAAATAAATGGCCCCGTTTAAATAATTAACGACAACGGCACCGGGTTTGCAGGGTCGTCTCGACCGTTCCAGCGACTCCTGAGCTTCGGAAGGTTCCGTGGTTCATCTTTGTAACGGTACCCCTTGTTCTCTTCGTCCTCCCTTTGACCCTTCTTCTACTTTTATTAATTTCCTCCGACTCTTTCGTGGAATCTTTCGCGAGTATCTATTTTTTAATTATATCGCCGATGCTCGCGGATCTTCGTAATTTTTATTAACACGGGTCAAACGTTTGGTCGTTCAGGGAGGGGGTAGTTTTAAAGTATGCTTCGTGCTTCTTGTGAGATGTTAAAATTATTAAAAACTCGAGAGGGATGCAGAGAATGGAGGGTAAGTTTGTAGATATAAATTATGAATGTTTGAATTCTCGGGCAGGTGCTCTTGGGATTTTAGATATTTCGCTGGTCATGGTTTTATTTGGGGTTGTTACTTTATTAGTTTAGTTGTAAAAATGAATCTCAGCAGCGTTGAATATTTCATTGTGACCTCCTCATTATTGCAGGTATTCTAAGTTGATACTATTTATGCAGAACTTTCAATTATCTCGTAACTATCTTTTTAATTGCTTCACCGCTCATAAATATTTAGAAAAAAATAGAAACAAATCTCTCACTGCGTCCAGCATCAAATCGTACAAAACCGAAATAAAATATTTAAATTGTCCAAGAAACTAACTGCAATTACTACAATTATTACACACTAGTTGTAATAACTCTAAATACACACCCCAACAATAGAGATCAAAGTTGAACATACAAATACAATTCATTTACTGTTGTGTTACA
The DNA here is from genome assembly GCA_910591515.1 of Cerceris rybyensis. Classification (NCBI taxonomy): domain Eukaryota; kingdom Metazoa; phylum Arthropoda; class Insecta; order Hymenoptera; family Crabronidae; genus Cerceris; species Cerceris rybyensis. Next base: position 6,439,409 of record OU342797.1, read on the forward strand.
ATTACAAGTAAACTTTTTCTCCAAAGCAGACCTTTAATTTGACCTAAGAAGAAAAACATGCTCCATCCACCGAGAAGAATGGGAAACGTGTGATTTCCGAACGTGCACCCCCTCGATGCAAGATGCAACGATGATAATTCAAGACGGTCGAGCCGTATAATTTTCGGGAGTGTGCACGCGAGAAATTGATCCCCTTTTTCAGCAGACCCCTTCGTCTTGCTCGAGCGAGTGCAATTATCGTGGACAATGTAGCAGGCGCGAACAGACCACAATATAAATGGCACGTGATGCAGTCGCGTTTCAAGCCGGGGATATCTCGTGATTCGCCTTAATTCCGGTCGCTTGCAGCGTCAGAGTTTGTATCAATTATAGTGGGGACGCAAATAAACGACACGTAATACGTTCCACGCAGATTACTTGCTTTTTTTCAATATAAGATGTAAGCTCAACTTTAATTCCAATCTGCCGTGATGTATTAGCGTTGATAATCCGCTGGAATGACTGGAGCCAATTTTTGTGGATAGACTTGACCTTTATTTAACCCAGGAATCTATGAGTACTTTAATTTCGAAAATAATCCACGGAAGTTTGCATTTTATTATGGTGATAATAAGTTGCATCCCAGTGAATTATTTATATCGTATGACCACTTGCATAATTTTCGAGTGGAATAAAATTTCCTTGTTCAACTTCATTTAAAATCACACTTTTAATACATCCCTCGCGCTTTAACTGCTGAATTACAGATAAGGGATGCTTGCCCGCTAATGAAAAGCAAACGCCACCAACTACAAGTAGTCGTCTCAGGTTTTCCGAAATTATGACCAAGCACTATCATAATGATTGTGTCTAACTAAACTCACTACATTAATGTTACATTTTATAATGAACATTCTCTGTTGATGAGTTGAATTTGGCGCGAAACAATAAAAGAAGCAAGACATTGAAAATATATTGAAAAATGTAGTTGGCCTTGCTTCTGATGTATTTTGTTAAATCAATATTTATTCTGTTCACTGTTTCCTATCTATTAACAAATATATTTGAAATACCTTTTACTAATATAAAAGTATATAAGTTGTTTATCTTCTCACGCGACGATCTATATACGGACTTCTACATTCTCAAATACTGCTAAGTACCTACAATAACCACTATAATCAAATACAAATAAATGACCCATCCCAAAAAGATTTTCAAAACGAATACTACTTTTTCATAATATTATATCGCAGACAAAAAATCCTACAATTTCCATTAAATATTATAATTGAAATACCACTATTAAATAAAGTCTTCATTCAATCTTAGTAAAAAAAAGGGATATTCAGCCTCCCATTGCATCTTCTGCAAGGGATTAAAAAGCAGTCTCTCAAGTGCATCACGAACAGTGTTGCACCATGGGGTTAAGGAAATAATTTATCTCCCTTTAAGATGTAACCACGACTGGAAGAATTCCAATCCGGCGTGATGTATTAGCGTTAATAATTCGCGTCACAGTCTGCGAATGATTTTTATGAATTCAGATTTATATCCTGGGCGGCGTTTAAGCCGTCATAGTTAATTTAGGTAGCCCGCGCACTTCCGCCGCGCGTTATAATGCGAAAGCGCCGACGATTTCGACGACGTCAATATCTTTTAATGCACGCTGCTCCGGGTTCGTTAGAATTTGCCAGGAATATAAACGAGCACGACCATTCACGCCATGGAAAATGGGTCGAGACGTGGCGTTAAGTTCCAACTCTTAAACGGACAGACGGGGCCTAAGGAACCCTGCGTGCTTCGTATTTTACGATATCATTTTTACGCTTTATTAGCTCACTTTCGCGATAGGTCACGAATGTTTACTCGTTTCTTAATGCCGGTTAAGAGAAACAACAAAATGCAAGATAGTCGAGGAACTCTGGATCGTTTTGCTTCCGGAATCTGTTGGTTGAGTTTGTAAAAGTGGAAACTGGTACGTCCTTTTTCTTTCTACTTACAATTAGAGTAAAATGTCCTAAACGATAATTTCTCATGCTGAAATTCTTTAAGGAGCTGTACAATTATAGAAATTTGCACTTAGTCAAATAATTTCCTTGGAAATGAAAAGAGAAATTTTTACGGAATTGCTAAGTCGCTAGAGCCGATACTATTTGAGCCCTTTTTGAAATTAATGGAGAGTTAAACGCACGAAAGTTCTTAACCACTTGTCATTCTATTTCTTTTGTAACTGAATATGCAATAACTCTAAATTAATTACTGAAATTACAATCTATGCTTAATTTTGGATACAGTATATGACTTAACGCAATTTTGAATAGCGGAGAATTGATTTTAATTCAGCATGACCCACTGATATTTTTGATTTAATAATTTCTGGAGAACTTCATAATTGACTATTCTATTTATCGTGTCAAGAGTGACACTCGTTGTTGTACGGCAAGGGGTTAAACCGTTGAAGATAATAGACTATTGCACTGCTATATTTTTATATTCAAAATTCTAAAATGAAATTGTATTATTTGAATTCTCTGCTAGGTAATCATCACTGATTTCTCACCAACTTATATTCACTGCCAGAATGCATCTTCAACCCCTCTAATAATTAGACTTCCATTACAAAAATACTCAACCACTAAAATTTCTCCATAATTAAACTTCTCTCCTCCTACCTCAAATTTGAACCGACATTTGCTCAACTCACCACTGAAGTTAGCTCGTGCCCTCCAAAATTCTCAAACCTCACTTATCATCGCCTATCATCTCAATTTTGCGGTTCAGCCATAGCGCGCATGGATTCTCCCGAAATCATGGGCGCAACATTGGACCGTGAAAATTTGAAAAGAGTCGCGATTTCGCGTATCGTATACCTTTGCATAAAGACCAATAAAGAGGCCTCTTATCTTTTATAAGCGGGCATAATCTCTTCATTATACGGCCAGAGTTTGGTATCCAATTACTCGTTTCGGGGCTGCAACGGCTTCGAGCGATCTGGACACGGAGATTGCTATCCTATTCCTTCGCGAGAAAGAGTGTAAACCTCGGCATTAGCTGGTTATCCGAATGAGCATCTAGCCGTCGGCCGATGATTCTTGGGAACGTGCCAATGCCGATGCTCGGGTTCGTAATACCTCGTAAAATCGCGGTTAGGCCTTGTCTTCCTCGGCTACGGGGACTTGCAAATTTCCAGACCCTCCGGACATTTTGCTTAGGTTTGCTAATATTTGAATTGTCCGGGTATTTTGTGGGTTCTTTTTTATTTTCTAAATTCTATTATATTACATTGTAATTTTATGTGGGATCGATGATTCTGAGATTTAATTTGATTGATTTTGAGATTTAATAAACATTTTGGAATTAATTAACCCCTTGCCTTACGATTTCTTTTGTGGCTGCGCGCACGGATTAATTAATTCCTGAAATCAAGTTTCTCACTGATTTCTGATATTTCGTATGACTGAAATAATTTGACCGCTTCGTAACCGACTGATAGTTTGGGCTTAAGAATTTTTGGAAGACTTGAAAATTTCCTATAAGGAGTGTTGCAGGTTATTGTTCATTAAGGGGTTGATATTTTGGACAGTTTCTGTAATTAATATAATTGGAAAAAGATATTTCTCAGCCAAAAGAAAAATTACAAAATCCCTCGAATCAAGTAATCGCATACACCTAATTAAAAGTGAAATTTTCATTTTAATTAACAAAAGAACCCGATACGTGAATCCATTTCCACCAATTTCATACGAATTGGCCTTTATGAAAGCAATCTCTTCTCCTGTTTTAATTACAGCACCGTCCCTCGTAAAATCTACAAACGACATTCAAAAGATAATGGAAAATCTATACGCCGAATTGCTTTCCACCTGTATCCTGCAATTCGCATCAACCGATCTCGTCTGCCATCGTCGAAAACAACCCTCAAAATCGCTCGTACCATGCGATTTGCATAAACTCTGCCTAACGGCAATTAGAATCGAATTCGGTAATTATTATTAATCTTAATATCGATAACACATGTCGCGGGTAAACATGGACGGTTTTTATCGTTGTGTTAGTCACACACGCGATTTGACGAGAGTCGATCCTTTCGTGATATAATCTCATTAAGCCACCTGCGGCAGCATTCCCATCGCTGCAACGGTGTGTGATTAAATTAGGATAATTCGAGGGCTGCATCGATCTGTGCTACTATATGATACGTTTCGTTCTCATGGTGGAATGGAGTAATCATATACTAACGAATACAATGCAAAACATGTGAATACGTTCAATAGCCACGATTCAGTTTGGATTGTATTATTGTAATTATACTGATTAAACGAGGGAAGTATAGAGTGGCTATAGAGATAAAGCCTCGGGTTTTCAATTAGTAGGAGCTCGAATCATTATCACCTATGGGACGTTTCTCCTTCGTGATATTGATACGAGTGTCCCAAGACTCATTTTTAAACGTTTTGTCGTGTTTTAATTAACTGTTACGTTTAACTTATCGTTTAGATTACATTAAAAGGCTTCCCAACGATATGGGGGTAGGTGGACGATGGTGTGTTACGGTTATTGAGATTTATGGAGCAATTTGTTAATAATCGAGGCAGTTAAAATGTTTGATAACAAATTTGAAGTAGAATTAATTTCCTATTTGGGTTAATCATTGGAGATTTACTTTGCAAAATGTCTATTGCGTGATTAATTTTTAACACTAGATTTACCAAGATGGTTAGAAAGATTTCTCCCTGAATTTTTTGAAGCTGTTCTTTTTTTCCCCCCAATTCTTTTTCAATTTTCTGCGTCTTTATTGTAGACTGTGAGCGATTGAATCGATCCAACTTTTTGTTTCTATTATTTATTTGTTTCGAATAAATTTATTTAATAATTTTAAATAATCATTAATAGATTTAATATTAAATGTGAACAGTGAGGATCGAAAGAGTATTATTCAGGAGATGTATAAAAAAAAACTATGAAATATTCGAATTTAGAGGTAAACTAATGGTGTAGTTTTAACGTCAACTAGTAGAGACTCAATTAATTAATCCGATTATAACATTCAAACTGTTTTCTCTTCGCTGTATCGTGCAGAGTATATAAAAACAACTTCAAACGCAAACTTCGTCTTCTGCCTGTATATGAGCAACTCTAATTATAAACTACACAATTTCAATTCATTTCAGAATAACTATGACCTAATAAAGTTTCCGGTTTCAAACTCTCTCTCATACTAAACGTAAATCATTCGATCCTGACCTTTGTACTTTAATTATCTTCTCTCCTTTTCATAAATCATAGAAAATCAGAAAATTCCCTAACAGTGCATATTCGTAAAATTTTCACTTGACAAATATCTGACAGTAGATTCTCCCGCGAGTATCATTCCACAGGGGTTAATTTAGAGCCCGAGAGCGTGAAACAATTGCAGAACAGTGCAATGAGAGATTGAAACGCTGTGGGTGGCACGAATGTACGCACGCGACCTAGAGAAAATACTGAAGGTTTTCGTTCTTCGGGCTGAGCTCCGTGTACAACTAATCAGCCGCAATAAGGATCGACGTCGGAAGTAATTTTAATGTCTCACTGAAATGCAAAGTGTGCCGGTTATTTTAAACTCCTTAACGTTAACATTGCTAAAGAAGTACGAGCTTGAGGAATTTTGAAGTACTCTTTGATTAATTTCATTTACGGTTAGCAAATTTTCTTCAAATGTTAGCTTTTCAATTAAAAAATGAGAATATTGAAAGATTGTGTATAACAGTTACTTTGAGTGAAGTTTATGTAATGATACTTAAAGAAATTTTAAATTTCTCCTAAGTCGGATCAAAAGAGCGGTACCAGATATTTTTCTAAAAATTATCTAAATTAATAGAATAGCCATGAAGTGAATATTCCACTTCTATCTTATAAAATCAAAATTAGTTAATTAATCGCCTTTTTTACCTTTTCATTTCCCTTTCCCTAAAGTAGTTATTAAGTATGTTTAAATTTTGATACTCTAACGTCAGTAGTTTTAGAATAAATTAAATTCAGTTGTTAACTGAACAATATTTATTAATGTAAAATCAGTTTCATTTTTTCAATTATCTAATGATTTAATTATGATGAAAATGGTATTTCTGAATGAAAAAAGCTAACGTGAAAAATTCTTGCGTTGAAAAGCATTTGTGGGTTGTTTCGTTAACAATGAAAAATAATCGTTATTAGTAACGAGGGATTGTGGAAAAGACATAAAAACGGACGACTGGAATTTAATTAATATTTTTCTATAATATTTACCTCCCTGTCAGTCAGATTAATCACTGCAATTCGAATGGATGAGTAGATCTATCGATCATTTGCAAATCGTGGAAGTAGAACGGAATACCGCTGATTCTAAATACAGCCTGTGATATTTTATAGATCTTATCTTTGAAGATCAGTCGTTCTTAATCCACTAACTGCTTTGATATATTATATTGACGTGTATTACAATAAAAATGTTAATATCATCTCTAATACTCAGTGACGTGAATTAATCGTGAAAATACATAGACAACATAGAAAGCTATACTGAAGAGCAAACTATAATATAATCCAACTTTCATTTTGCAATACCAAAATAGCTTAAAAATTTAAGCACTACCGTTATAAAGTACATTATCATATAGTGATTTACAGCATTACGGAATTAATTACACAATATTACAATATCATAATAATATTCTAATTTAACATATCAGTATTATACATAACATAAATTTAATTTAATTATTCACCGAATATTCTCATCGAATAATTTTATTTTTTCATATTAACCAATTCAGATCAGATGTCACGGAATTATTAAAATAATTAAAAAAGAAGGAAATTCTACCGAGAAATCGATAAGAACAGGATTGAAAATAATACCTTAATTAAGGTAAAATGTGAGAAAATACTATTACGTTAAATCATGACTTCCCAATCAGTTAATCAAATCCCGCTGACTGTAAACCCCGGAGGAAGATGAACTTGCGGCCTCGAAAGTTTCCAACTTTATCGCTACAGAAAAACAGTGGTGACTTACGAGCTGACCGCAAATCCAGTCGTCCGGTGCAATTAATCATCCAGCAAAGAGCGCGTACCTAATTCCCTAATGATAGCAATGACAGACTCAAGAGTGCAGCGAGTATGCTGTGGGTTCTGTCATTAAGTGAAACGAGAGGAATCCTCCTCGTAAAACCTAATCGTAGATTTCTACCGACGATGTTGTGGCACAAGATCATCATAAACCCTTCGTACCGGCGATGGTTAAGAGCAGCAGACATAAAACAAGTGACTTATTGTCAGCTCGATGAAAAAAAGATACGTCGAGTTACCTATGGACACTTGACAATGTACTTGTACTGTTAGTCTTCAGCTTACTGATTCTTCGACCCTTGAGTTTCAGACCTTGAGATGTCCCGAGCTTTTGTTACTTTATGGTGAATTTTATATTTTGAGATATTGCAAAATTTTTATGAAAATTAATTGAATTGGAGCTGAGAATGTTTCAAATACTAATAACTTTTGTTGTTGACGTGATGTTAAATCAACAACGGATTCGATTTTTAAAGCAACAGTGGTTTTGAGAGTTGGGATACCATGAGCTTTGATACCAGAGGAACCATAATTTTCGACTCTGGAGGAACCATGATTTCTTATTTGTGTAGAGTTACAAATTTTGATCTTCATGACCAGTCAACAGACTATAAAATTTGATTTAAAAAACACTGTCGGTTTTAAGTCTAAAATTTTTTATTTTGAAATACAGCTACCGATTTTCAATGGATCATAAGTTTTGATATTCAAGACCCTATGAATTTCGATCCTCAAAGGACCAGCAGATTTCAACGTCATGAGGTTTGATCCTCGACGTTGTATCAGTTTGTCCCAAATCCTTGGTACCAGGACAAAGGATTCGAAGTACCCCTCCAACCGGAAAGTCATCCTGTCCGATGGTTTTCCGTTATTATCGTTTGATAAGTTCCTTTCATTTCTGTGGACTCGCAGTCTCAAAGTTTCGAGATTACAATATTCCATGAAGAGGTGAGATTTCCAACTATCAGGACTTCGACGATCGTTCGAACGAGAGTAAGAGAAATCGGTAGGGAGTTTTAATGAGGAAGAGGAAAATCACTGCCTCGAAGACGCGTTACATTGGAGTGGTCGTAATATTTTCGTGATATTAGGGAAAAAACGGGCAGAATGAGCGGAGAAGGTTTATTGTTGTCTGCAGGACGAGACAAAGAAACCGATTGTAAGGTTTTTTTTTCAGGGGGGAGAGTTGAGCATACAGAGTTTCTCTCTCTTTCTCCTCCTCCATTGCAACGTGTCGTGTCTCCATTTCTTCGTTTCCACTCCTGTCAGTGCCATCCAATCCTACTCTGCCTGATGAAACCTTCCATTTTCATCCATCCATCTTTATTCTCCGTATTCTTTGAAACACCCAGTCCACGCTCGTTTTTCGTTTTGTTTCGCGGATCTTTCGAATCGCGGAGGACCACCAACACTTAACGTTTCGCAGGGACACTGTTTCGTCTTGAGAATAATCAAGAAAAATAGTTGTTGGAGAAACAATCGGTCGCTGTACACGGGACCTCCAGTTTATTAAGACAAGGAAGATATTAAGGCGATGATGAGCCCTCAGTGACTTCATTGCAATAGCTTGTGCACAGAGAAGTGCAGAAATTAATTTGTAGAAACTTTTGGTCGTTGTAACAATGAGCTATTTTATGTAATTTATCTATTTTAGGTAGTTCTGTTTTAGATAGTTCTACTTTAGGTGGTCCTATTTTAGGTAGTCCTTTTTAGGTAGTCCTATTTTAGGTAGTCCTATTTTAGGTAGTCCTATTTTAGGTAGTCCTATTTTAGGTAGTCCTATTTTAGGTAGTCCTATTTTAGGTAGTCCTATTTTAGGTAGTCCTATTTTAGGTAGTCCTATTTTAGGTAGTCCTATTTTAGGTAGTCCTATTTTAGGTAGTTCTATTTTAGGTAGTCCTATTTTAGGCAGTCCTATTTTAGGTAGTCCTATTTTAGGTAATTCTATTTTAGGCAGTTCTATTTTAGGTAGGTCTATTTTAGGTAGTTCTATTTTAGGTAGTTCTATTTTAGGTAGTTCTATTTTAGGTAGTCCTATTTTAGGTAGTCCTATTTTAGGTAGTCTTATTTTAGGTAGTTCTATTGTAGGTAGTTTCATTGTAGGTAGTTCTAGCGTTAAAGTTGATTATATTTAACTATAATTAATGCGAGACTCTTCAGGATTCAGAATTCTCTACGTCTTAACTCCAGAGTTAAGTACAGTTGAAGGAACAAGGTGGAAGCCCTTGAATAGTATCGTTAACAAGAGAAGTTCATTGCTCCTAACTCCTAAGGGACGAGCATATATCGTGGCAGACACTTCCAAGAGCCTCAGCCTCAAATCTTTTTCCTCTTTCGTCTAGCGAGCCTTCGTCTACCAAGACTCTGAACAACCTTTCTGTCTTTACGTCGGCTTCTATCATCTCCTTGACAATTCATTACTCGAAGTCCTGCAACGCCTTTTCTGGGGCCCTAGGGACTTTCAGTCAGCGGCAATCTTACGAATGTCCCACGAATTCACCGACTACTTCTCACGATTCGAAATTAAAATAATAGAATGCCTCTAATCAGGATTATTCCTACCGGTATACTAGATGTATCTGCAATTTTGTTGAAAAAAAAAAAGATATTCAAGGCAAGAAGGAGATCTCTTCCTTTTGTTTAACGATTTTTAGTATCCTAGTCGCAGAATGTTAAGAGACTCGAGTGAGACGGGATCGTGGCTTTCAAGGATTTCTGTAACAAACTTCTAAGGTTTCCTTGTTCCTCGAAGTCCAGTGGCGTCGATTATAATATTCAGGAGGATGTACAGAGATTACAGATTTTGCAAAATACTGATGTTTACTTTGTTTCAGTCACAGAAGGTTTGGACGAGCGGCGAGAGAGGAAAATTTCAATAGAAGTGTACCGTTGTTATGTAAATTCACTCGAGCTCTTTGTAAAAATGAATGAAGTGAAAGAGCTATTACAGAAAACAAATCGTTTCCGTAAAAAAGAAATACATATAGACTGTGTCGTCGCAGATAGCAGAATCAGGATGGCTCGGTTTTTTCCTTGCCAAGAAGTCAAAGGTACAGAATAACAATATTCATTGGAAGCTCATCTTCGACAAAATTAAATGTGATAATTTGATACTCGTGTCCTTAGCATACTATTGATATATAGGAAAAATAATTGAAATTTTATTTCACCTACCGTCTCATAACACTTATTCTAATAACCGTGAAGTATTTCGTTGAGTCTTTCAAAACAAAAAGTTCAAAACTTAGAAGGCTGATCTACAGATTTTTGCATCACGAAAATACTCGTCGAGTTCCTCGATAGAAATTAATTCAATAAAAATTACCTATTCGCGTAGCGGTAGCTCCGAGATAAGGAAATCAATTTCCAGTATTCACCACGAGAATCTCTATTATTCGGTATGATAACGGCATTTTGCACCGGTACGCACGAGACTATGCGGAATTGCAGGAAACATTACTCACTGTCTTTTGAAGAGCGTTCAGTTTCACGCTGGAAAAAGAGAACAGCAAACACTTGGAACGTGAAAAGTTCAGGAAAACAAAGCGTTAACATCGCAAAATTCAACGTTGGCTCTGGTGAATTGATTCACAAGATAACAGCCACGTACGTATTTTACGGTCACGGTAACTGAAATACGTGGGCCATTCGAAAAGCTTTCGTCCGACAAGCAAAATAGGGGACTCGAGAAATTACCATGATTTTTTTACTATTTCTTCCCGTACGTTTCTTCGTTTTATTGCTTCATTTCTTCTATGGACTTCCTTTCAGTTAGGCAAGCTTCTGAGAAGTGGAACACTTATACGACTTCTTATTTATTCTTTCATTTAAAAGTAATTATTTTTAAATTTATAAGTTACTCACTTACGAGCAAGTGATACTTCAAAACCAAGTGGTACTTTAATACCTCTAAGCGCTTAAATAATTTTTTGATTGACTGCTTCCTTTAAAAATAAGTATTTAACGTCTACAAATTACCAGCAGCCAAATAAACTATCGAGGAGTAACTGCTCCAATATTTTTATTTCTCACCCCAATAACTCTTAATTCAATAATCCAATAATTCTAAGTTCTACAAGCAAAGGACTCCTTAATGTGGAATTATTTTTTAAAACAGATCCTCAATATATTATCCTATTATATGGACCGTTTATTTTGAAAGTGGTGTAAGTCCATTTTCTCTTGCTTCGAGATATTTAAAGGTTAGCATATCTGTCAATTTAAAAATATTGGTTAATTATGACGAATCTGACAATGTTTCTATCAATTTATCAATATCTAATTTGATTACACAAATTTCTTTTAGTTATAAATAAGAAGTTTACACTAAATTAAGCATAAATTGCGTGATACTTCATTTTTTTTTAAATGGACTTACACCAGTTTGAAAATAAACGGTCCATATAATTCACCTATAACCAGCCCAAGGTCTACAAATTAACTTCCCAACACATAATCAATACGTACATAGCATTAAATCCAATCCATCCTCATTGTCAGTTCACAATAACATAGACATTCAATAGAACTATAAAAACCTTTGACAAACGACGTTCCAACCACCACAATAACGAGCACATTGCCCTCTCTACACCTTAACGATCAAAAACTCGTCCAGCATAAAGGTCCGGCTGGAAAATAAAAAATTAATGCCAATGTCAGCAGCATCTGCCAAATTATCCTCGCGCAATTTCATCTCCGCCCGACAATTCCAGGCGTGAGAGTAATACACGTGGAATCTCTATCCCGCAGACTAGACTGTATTATACGAAATCCACAAAAACGTACACCCGCCTTGCGTACACAGTGCCCCATCGAATCAGAACGAGAGACCGTTGTCCCTGAGACGATGTAGAATTAAAGCAAAAAAGAATCAGCAGAGTCGACTACCAAAACTGTCGGTAGCCCCTTTGTCTCTACTACAGGCTAATTGAGCGGAACCCGGACTAGTAGTAGGTATAACAGGGTTTCAACTCGGTCCAAGAGGATCCCCCTTCGAAGGATACAGCCAACTACGAGGTCGTCTCCACTGTGGCTGTTTTTTCGCTCGCCCTTTTGGAATTCCTTCGCTCCCGATGAAGGGTTCCTCCTCCGAGGCGATCGCAGACTCCTATCGAGACGAAGGATTTGTTGGTCCTCCGAGTAGGTCAGAAGAGTTCGAAGAAGGATATATAATTTGACGATGGTTTAGCTATGATCGTACCCTGAAGTTCTTGAGACCTTTTGACGTTTAGTTTAGCCCCTTGCGGACGGAAGCAATTTTAACTATTGAGAGATGATCATTTATGTGATCAATTATGTGACAGAAAGTCAGAGGGTTGATTATATTACAATTTTTCAACTCTAATTGTCTATACATACGGCGATAAACTATAATTAACCCCTTGAAATCAAACGTTATCACTGATGTCTGATATTTCGTATAGCTGATCGTAATAATAGTATAGAAATAATGAGACCGTAACCGACTGATATTTTCAATTTAATAATATTTGGAAGACCTCAAAATTTCCTATTGCATTTCTCGCGCCGCGAGTGTCACACGTTGTTTTAGGCTAAGGGATTAAATTTTTCCTCAGACTCATATATACGTTCGTAGTCCTCAAAGGGTTAGTGCCTGCTTTGTGAATGTTCAGTAGGAAATATAGAATTGTTAAAGTTCTTCACTGGAGCGAATTTTTGCTTGTATTGTATTTTCAGAATTGAGTTCATAAAAGTTGGTAATTTGAACTTTTTCGGTGACCTTCATAGGGGTTAAAGTTCTTTATTTTGTAAAGTACATTTACGAAATATTATTTAAGATGGGTCGGGACCCAGTGGTGCAAAAATTTCTTTACAAATCTACCAAATGCAACACCATTTCCTTTCCCCAGTCTCATTACGTAATAAAAGTCTGAGTGACATTTACATTAACACCACTGATAATCATTGCCTGAGACATTCATATCTCTTCTCTTCATCCACTTCACTTCCATCATTGAAAACGTGCATCATTCGTAACCACCATCGCTCATCACCCTTCTCCCCATAATTTCTTCGCTCATCCACAAGCATCGTGTCATCTTTTCGCGACAGCACTCGCATAAACAGTCTCACGTAATCAAACTGACACGATTAAAGCTTTCCTTTCCTTCGCATGGAGTACTGCCGTTAACAGTGCACCGAGAATCCACTGAGACTTGCATCTGCAAGCTGTCAGCAGCAATCCAGCTATCTCAAGTAGCCTCGGCCATTTGAAGTAAGCTTGCAAAGCTCGCTGGCCCGTTCGACTTCCATGCAGCCGTGAAATCTTCCGAGCGTTTACATTACCACGCGTTAAAATCGTATTGAACGATATCGACGACTCCTTTCACACCATAGACTTAGCTCGGGAGATTTTAAAATGATAAAACATTCGTGTGTCGTCGGATTGTCGCGACAGTTGGATCCTTCTCGTCGCCAATGACCTTTGACACAAGTGGTACCATGCTTGGTTGAGCGGTTGATTCAGTGGAATGAAAATATGACATTTTTTGCATTGTTTGTTATATTACTGTAGCAACTTTTGGCGTTTCTAATAGAAGAACTGTGTCGTTACTTCAGAACTGATAAAACGGTTCTGGTGAAATTTGATTGACATAATGGCGACACATTTGGTGTTAACGTGAGCGTCATGGTGTGGTATTTTCTATGTGTCTTTGTTGCGGTTAGTTTTAACTGAACATAGCTTCTTCTCTTTGCACTTTAACCCTTTGCTTTAGAATAACGTGTGACACAAGAGGTGATAAATAGAACATGAAATTTTGAAGATTTCAGAAATCTATTAAATTGAAAGTGTCAGTAGGTCATAAAGCGGTCGAATTATTTCAAACATTACTTATAGATATTTATATCACGAATTAATTCCAAGCTATTACATATTCAGTAACAAAAAATCAGCAGGGCAATAGCTTATATGGCAAGGAAGTAGAATAAAGTATCTTCATCATTTCATCAAGACAAGTTAAACTGTTACACATTATTCTACGGAAGTCTTTCAGCAAACTCTTAACCCTTATAGCGCCAGACGTACGATACATCGTCGTTAGGATTAATCTAGGCAGTGTAGGATTATTATTATTATTTTCCACATACGACAACAATAATTTTATGACAAATAATTGGAAATATACAATTTATACTCTATATTAGTGTTCCGTATGAAACAATTGCCAAATGACAATTATTTTTATTCGCAACTACATTTGTTATTTATTAAAGTTTTTTCGTCGGTACTAAAAAACTAAGAGAGTTAGATATCTTTACATAAAGTCGAATATTGAAAGAAAATTCCTCATTTTGATGCATCTGCTACACTCTCCATCACTGACATTGATGATTTCGTGATCTGACCGAGATTCCACGGTTTCTACATGAATTCATGCTTGGTTGCAGCCCAGTCACACGCGACTATGGTTTTATCGTTGAAAAGTGACTCTAAAGTCGTCCATCTGAGGGTTAATCGACCATGGGGGATGATCGTTGTCGCTTGAAAGAGAGCAGAGCATTTTCAACGCATGCAATGTAGCCGTAAGTCGTTTATTATCGCGAAGAGGAGTGATGCTATGCAGACCGAGGAACGGTAAACGATATCACCCCTCGGGAAAGTAAAGCAGGAGGTGCATCTTCATCGATGGAGTTATCGCAACGAGTGAAGTGGTTTGGATATACCGAGAGTGTCAAAGGGAAATTTCATCGTGGATATCGCCTCTGTTATCTCTACCGATCCTCGTTAACTCCGTTTTTTGTCTGCTCGCAGGTTCGATTGAACGGTTCAATGGCGCGTGATTGTTCTTGCGGATTATTCATCCATGGAGGCGAGCGATACCGAGTCGTTTTTATGGGGTGATTGTATTAGATGATTGGAAATGACCTGTTTTCTTGCTTGCGTGAGCGTTAAAATTGACAGTTGACATCGTGCACTTACAAAAATTCTACCTCTTTAAAGTAGATAGTTTTGCCATATTCACCATGATATTACGAAAAATTGTAATTTATTCTAACGAAAGACTACTTCAGAATGGCTGATTAACGAAGAATGATCAGAATCTGACTAATTAGGAATGTTCACCATGGTAAAACCGTTCAATTTTAATAAAACTGAGGAACGGGGTTGTAATGGGTAAAGAGGAGAAGGTTTGAACCTACAATGATTCAGCCCGAGTTCAAATTATTTATGTTACCTCTAGAAAATGCTCTATGGGTATATTTATTTTAGTCTTGGCGATTTGGATCCTACCTTAAAAAGTAGCCGCCATGAAAAGAAAATTTAAAGAAACGAAGAATTCACCCTTCAAAGTAAAAAAAAAATGTTAAAGTCAACCTATTTTCATTGATTGAAATTCGATTTGAATTTTGATTGAAATCTCATTGATTGATTGACATTTATAAGGTTAATATTTGCAAATTGATTATATGATTTTTAATGGAATTTTAAGGATGTACAAATTTGCTTTCTTTTGACCTTTTTGCAGAAACCTCTTTGGCGTGGAAAATTGCAGTGTGTAAGTCTTAAGCATGTTCTATGGCTGCCGAAATAAATAGATATTGATAGGTACGATAAGCAATGGGGTAATCTCAGTGAAACGTAGAGAACTTTAGGGAGAAGTTTCACTTAACCCAAAACATTGAGATATTCGATCTCAATTTGCAAGTCGTAATACTTTCAGGACTTCGACACAACCTGAGCTTATTTCCACCCACTTCAAATAGACAGTTGTTCAATGTTATGTCCGAATTACGTAATGCAAGAAAATACCATCGAGGATATAGAAATTCATGGACAATATTCCCATTGCTTTATCGTACAAAACCATTTTGCAATGGACAAAGCTATTTGCTTTTCATGAAATCGTTCTCGGTGCAAAAATGAATGTAAAACCGGGAGCAAAATGTAACATCGATGCAAAATTTCCATAATAATAGAACCATGTGAAATGGAAGTACATACTTTTATGTCGCACTATAATCCCAACGATTTTCGACAATCGCTTGAAAAGTGCGCTACTCCAAAAACAAATATTGGAAACTTTTAAATAAATATTAACAAGAGTCACATTTTTATCACTGAAAATCCCATTAAAACATACACTTTTCCTTACAAATACAACAGGAGAAACCACAAACTCAACATCATAGAACCACCAAACTCTTTCATCCCCAAAACAAAACCTTCAGTCCATTTTTCAAATAGTTCCAACCCTAAAATCTTTACTCCACCAATTTATAAATCTTCATTCAATTAATCGCAATAAAGCTAATAAATTTCAGTAATCATTGTATCACAAATGAATTAAATTACCATGAAATAATATTCCTCGAAAGTCCGTAAGCCTCACAGATGCCAAAAAGGTGCGCTAATGACGAAGGACACAAAATTCCGCCGTTTTTGGAGGATGACGCGTATTAAGCACGAGGAAATGCGGGGGAAGAGGTGCTATCATTCACACATCCGGGATGTGGTTCCTATCTAAGCGGACAGAAGCCGGTATCACCACCCACGCATCGCCACGCGAATAACTGCTCAATGGATCTGCGATTTCGTTACGTTATTAAAACGTTGCCTCTCACAGGCGCCATAGTCCGTTCGCAAAAGGGGGATGAAAGCGGCGAAGGGGTCGAAGAATGTGAATGAAATACGTACAGATTGCGCGGAACCAGTCCACTCGTAATTAAATCGTTAATCGATTTGTATTTTACCAGTGTGCGCACGTTTTGCAATTGGAAATATCACAATTGTTCCCCCACTGGAGTAATTAATAGTTTACACGTAACTGCGATAGCAGTATGCCAAGGGGGGGATAGTTAATTCTACTTTGACTCGTACGTTAATCGTGGTTATTAAGTTTAATATGGGTCAGAGGATTTTGATAAAATAACTTTATTGTTTAACGAACGTGTTGGTCATTCGATTTTGAAGTACCTTTTCGCCTTTTTCGCGAAGGAAAACTTCCAATTCGTGATTGGAAAACATGAAAAAAATTATTGTATGAAATTGAATTGCTAGATGAAGTAGTCAGTGAAATAGTAAAAAAGAGTTTTTCAATTTAATTGATAATATTACTGAAATTTAAATTTAGCGGTGAGTTTAATAAGGTAATGGTTAATTGTAAAAAAAATTGGTCGTCCAAGTAACTAATAGAAATTGCTCACAAAGGATTAAAATGTTGTGCCATAAATGTTACGATAATTCAGAAAATTGTGGTGCTTATAAAATGAATTTTTCGTATTTACACATTTCCGTTATAGTTTCAATTTTTAGTGTACCGTTTTGACGGAAAATTATAGCAAACGTCTCAACGATAGTGACTTCCTCTTACGGCTTCATCCTCGGCGAATTTCACGCGACAATTATAGCAATTTACGAGGAACGCCGGTGTTTCAGGGTCACTCAAGACCACCCGCACATGCATGCTGTTTCAGCGGAGTTCCTTCGACACGTGGAGCCTCGAGAATTTTTGACAAACATGTTCAGAGCAACGACAACGAGATCGAATGACGTAATCGGGCAAGACTTTCTTAGTTATTTTTATTTCGCGCCAACACGTGGCGCGTATGGCGAAATTGACCATCAGCTTCGTCTGTTTCTACGATACTTCTTCTTTCGATGTAATTCGCCAGCGCGAAACGGAGGGAAAAGATTTTCGCAATCCTACGCGCGAATTCGCGCGAACCGGAGTTCGTTAATATTTATGGGAATCTGGAGAGATTGCGCAACTTCCTGAAAATATGGAGGGGTGGAGGCGTGTATGACAAGTATCGAAGCATCAATATTGGCTTAACCCTGTAACTGCAGATGATTACTTTTGTAAATTTAAAAATTGTAGATAAATTAATTCAAACTATAAAAATAAGGGATGAAAGTGTACTTCTCGGTTGTATCGTTCATTTTGGGAAATATGGACACAGAAATTTTTAAAGTGGTCCCTTTAGAGACTCTGGTAAATACCACTCGTTTAGACAGCTAAGTCTAATTTAATATGCCGAGCCACTCATTTATTACTAATATATGAAACAACTTGAACGAATATTTTGTAAACACAAACATTATTGCCGCAGCGACATCGTCACTCACCACCATCTTTAGTCATTCTCGAATCATCGTTCCAAATCCAAAAATCCTTCCTTTCTTACATTAAACTTTCAACTCCCTAACACTATCATCCTACTCCTTTTGCAAAAACCTTTAAAAACCCCGGGTTCCTTTACGGAAAAATTCAGTTCAATGTCATTACGTTCACTTCATTCTCAAATCAAGTTCATCAAGTTCTTAAAGTCATTGCTACTTCAATACCTAATTCTAATTCAAACTCTTACAACTTTAATATTCATTTTAACGTCAAGTTCTAATTATTCTCTTATTCTCGCGATATTTAAGTTTAAATAGATCCCACATTCAAAAGCAAAAAGTTCTCTTATTCCGTTTTATCCAAAATAGCAAAATTTATTCTCCAAATCGAGAATAACCTTATTAGCCATTCTACTAACGTTAAAATTATAATTTCTCTTTTGAAAATTTCCATCTGCAATAGTATACCCGTTATACGACTAATTGCTAGACCATGTTGCAAGAATATCCCGCAACTATGAGGCTCGCTTTACAGCAGAAAAACGCAAAACCTGATCCCCTTTCTACTCCTGCGTTTCTCCGTCCATTTGTGTCTCATTTAGGTGCTCATTTCGTCCAGCAAATTGTCGGTGCAATTAAAGCAAGACATACGTGCACACATTCACACAAAATCACGCCAAGAGATTTTCAAAATGCACCGATATAAATTGCCAGCATTTATTTCAACAGCCAATTTCACGATGCATCGTCCAACGAATAAAAAAACCCGCCGGAAGCTGTCGTCCTTTCATCCTTCCGCGAGATTCGCTATTTTTCTGTCTGTTCAAGTAAACTCATTAATGCTTGTGTGTTCAACGACAGCAGTCGAGTACTTGGCCTCTCTTTTATTTGGCGCTTTAACGTGACTCGATCCTGGGTTGAATGAATTATTGATTACGAGTGACCTGCGGCCGATGAGATTGCTATACATTATTGCACACCAGGCGTGCATTATGTCACGGCTTCTAATGTATGCGAATGACTCGTCCGATGTCATCATCGGCCGGTTTAACATAGCTGAGGTTGAATTGTCCGCACGAGGACACGGATGTTGTTCCGTAAGTGAGACACGAACGATACAAATGACCGATAAGACGTTGGATCACCGTGGAAATCGTTGAGAATTTACGGCTTTCAATTTACATATCAAGTTGCAATTCACCAATATTGTATTTCACCGCGAGAAAAGTTTTATGCGACGACTTTCGTGCAGGGTGAATTGCATTTTCGAGTTTGAATCTTTCAGAGGGTCGCTTTTTGGTGAAAGATTAATGGAATGTAGTCGATGGGGATGCAACCGTTGTTCGAAGTGTCGAAGGTTCTTTGAATAATATAGTGAATAATATAGAAGGGATGGTGGCTTAAATTTCGATTAAAATTAAAGGTAGGGGATGAAAGGATCGTAGTATTTTGAGCTGAGAATGTGCAGATATATAAATGACTGTAGATAAAATAGTAATAGTCATTCTAGTACTGTTAACACTAGATTTACCAGCGTGAAATCTATTATATTTAAATATGTTAAATATGTACCTTAGAGAAAGGAAAATTAAGACGTGGAGAAGATGATAGATTCTGTAATTTATGTTTTATACGTTGGACGAAGAATATTTATTCTACGACTCTTTCATAAACCCGTAGAATTTTTGGAAAAAATTGTGTACCAGTCATTTTGACTGGCTTGGTAAATCTAGGGTAAAATCGATAATATTTATAGAAATATAAACAATACTTGTTGCGCACGGGGTTAACTTTTAAATTAATTAAATCCGTTGTTGGTTAATGTTTGGGTTATTAATTCCAAAACAGTTTTTGAAGCTGAGAATGTGAAGGTATACAAATGACTGTAGATAAAATACTAATACTCGATGTAGTTTATTAAATCGATATTATTTAAAGAAATGTAAACCGTACTTGTTGCGTGCGAGGGTAATTTTTAAATTAATTAATTCCGCTATTGGTACATGTTTGGGTAATTAATTCCAAAATAGCAGAGTAGTTTCAGCTCAACTATAGCACAATAATTTTGAATATTAATTGATGTAACGAAAGGAAATTAAATCCAATTGTTTGACGACAGGTTGAAAAGGAATTTGAACCATAAGTAGTTAATAATTCCTCATCGTCAGGATTTGAAAAAAAAAATACCACAAACTGGTGATCACATCCTTGAAGATATTAACGGGATAAAAATGTTTGCAAATGGCATAATCGAAGACGCGCGAAAATTCACGCTCATCCGTGCAAAGAATGTTTCTGGTGTCTTACCTTCGAAGACAAATGTTCATCGTTGCTCGTTTAGAGAGAGTTTAATATTTTTTTAGCGATGCGATAGAGATTTCGGGGAACAATTGAATCTTTTATGGCATTCGCTTCCTTGAGCGCTCATGATTTTTAATTGAATCGTAGATTCGAGGACAAAGCGACACGCACGTACTTTCGGAATCATTTATGCATCGGATTAGACGTAATGGCTCGTTTCAATGAGACCAGAGGCATTTCAATGACGGTATTAGCGAAGTTAAATAGCCGAGACGTAAAGTTTCCGTCATGGATACAATAGACTTTCGTCGTTGAAACAGTATGCCATTGATTAGTATCTTGGTTTTTATTAGAAGTACTCCTCTATTATAAATATTTCATGTGAAAATATCGTTAAAGGGTTACGATTGGAGTCACTGTTGAAAATAAAATGGAACGGTAACAGTTGCATTTAATTTCGGTATTATACGGAAACGGGAAAAATTTTTGCGGCAGTTTATTTTAAATGTAGAACTAAAATTGCAAGATTTTATAAACGGATGGTTTCATTATAGGAATATTAAATAGATGCACCTTCTATAGCTTAAATGTCAAATATCTTGCAAACTAGAATTTCTATATTGCACAAAGTGGAGAGAAATTAAAATTGTATACAAAAAATTTTGAATAAGATTCTCCCCCTTCGAAAAAAAATATTATCAAAGATATACCAAATATAAATTCTCTCTGCAAAAAATTTAATTAAAACAGAGGTAGTTAAGCTCTTTATCAAAACTGATACCAAGCAGACAGCACTAAAATATAGAAAACTACAATAGAAACAACAATCATGTGCTTCATGATCCAAAAGTGCCCAATATTCTGCAAAATTAGAAAGAAATACTCTCCAATTTTAATTTATATCTCCAAAATAACTCAACCATCTCCCACATACTCTGTGTAATGTATTCTCCAAATATTAAATGTAAAAAAATCCAACAATTCCTGGCAAATCTTGTTACATCGATTAGCGAAACAATTCGCAGAAATCCGATAAAAAAAATGATAGGAAAGTAGCAGGGAGAAGTCGATATGTGTAGGAGCATATGCGCGCAATCAACTTCTGCTTTGCTGTACATACGAAGGAAATCATGCGGCTTCCGGTTTCCCGTGTCTCCGGCTGGTACTTTTAGAACACCCGATAAACAAGCACGCGTCTATAATAGAGACGGCGCTCCAGATAGTCGCGATAGACAACGGGCTTTGATCCTCTAATGGTATGCTGATGGAGTGATGCTCTGCTAACTCCACTGTGGAGCAATTGCACGTTCATTTAATTTTTCCCTTCGGGGTGCGTTCAATGGGGGTAATGACACGTGGCGTGCAAACAGAAATTGCATTCACTCCGACGGACGAAGAAGCCATTGAATACAAGAATTATTTTGATCCTTTGCGTGACAAATCTGTTCCATTTCTTTGTTGCTTCAGTATCAGAAATGCAACATTTTGCACTTATAAAATTTACAGAATCGACTGTCAATTTGTTACTAACCCTTTATGTGCCTTTGTAACTTTAACACGTTGAACGCCAATATTTCGCTCGTTTTATCAATTCTACTCAAATGTTACTTCTCGTATTAAAATCTTATCTTTGCAAAGCAGAAATTCTAAAGGCGCAAATAGATATATAAGATTCGTAAATATTACAATTGAAAAGTCACATGAAATTTTATTGAGTTCAATAGCACCGGTCACCGGTGACCCTCATGGCAGTCAACGTGTTAAAGTACCATAAGACAAATCTAAGGTATTAAAATCATGAAATTCCTTACAATCGAATGTTTAAAAATCAAGCTAAATTTGTTATTGATAATAATGTTTATCCCATTTTATAATGTCCTATCGTACAACTGACCTTCAGAAGCAACAGAAAATTCAAACTATAGAGGGTGAAAATTGATGTATCAAGGTTAAATATACACCACAGTGAAACCTTTCGACGAATAAAAATATTTTTTTTCGCCATGAAATGCGAAACTACGTGATGACTGAATTATTACTAGGTAGTTTCAACTTCCAAAAGAAGTCATGCCTACAATGGCAGCTTTATTTCATCCGCCCAAACAGTTTGAAAATTGTACGCAAACCAACTTCTCTTCGACTTAGCAATGACGACACTTTAGACTTGTGTCAGGCGTGTATTTAAACGAGAGATCTGTTATTCCAGCGCGGTAAAATCATTACGGGGACCGGCCAAGGAGAAATTTAAAAACTCGATCGTTAAAACGCTCGGACGGCGTCTTTGCAATGACTTCCTGCCTTTTACCGCAGTATTTTTAGACGAACTAAGCAGATAAAACTTTCTTAAATGCATTATCCCCGACTGCGCCTAAAACGCGCCACTGAAAATGAAAGCCGGCCGTGGTAACGCTAAAAGTTCCCTCAAAGAAAGGGCTGTTGAAAGATGATTTGTAACCCGAAGAAACTTTCGATGATGGTTGTACGAAAAAGAATAGAATTTTTCTTTTAAATTCATAGAGTCATTTTTCTCGATGTCATCTTTTTTCTATTTAAAACTACCGATGTTATATCTCCTAAAATTCACATGCACTCAATAACTACTGTAAAAAAAATAGAAATGTAGAGATGAAATAGATTATTAACGCTAGAACTACCGGCCTCAAATCTATCATATTTTAATAAATGAAATAAGTAGGTACTTTGAAAAAGGGGGAATCGAGTGGCGGAAAATTTGATCGATTGGGTGATTTATGTTTATTGATATAGGCGTAGAATATTTATTCTATGACTTTTATGTAAACTTGGAGAAGTTTTTGAAAAAATTGTGTACCAGTCATTTTGACTGATTTGGTAGTTCTAGTGTTAATTGACTAATTTAGATTTTATAAGAGAGAAGTGGAATATTTACTTCATGGCTACCCTATCAATTTAAGTAGCTTTTAGAAAAAATTTTGAACTCGGTAGGTTTAGTGTTAATACCTCTTTTTAGCAACAAATTCCCTCATTTAATAGATATTTCAAGTTTTACGATACATTCGTTTCAGAATCTATAAAGCAATTTATTTTTTTTTTTTTATAAAAAGTATTAACAACATACGTGAATATATCTGCCTGAATAAAATAAAAATTAAAATCACTATATTTCACTGCACCACTGTTTCTATTGTTCAGATAAATCACATCCAGCTATTTTTTGAGTTTTCAAAAATCCTATTCAATTGTCATACGATCCTATAAAAGAAAAAAAATGGCATATTGTCGATGCAACAATCCCTTGAAAAATACGTCCAGAAATTCCACTAACGAGTGAATCACATGTAATAGTATAAAATGTTATGTCGCTCCAAACGACAAGTTCCAATTTAGTCAAGCTTCATCCAATAACCTTTTGAATCTACTTTTTAAAATCGCGATGCGTTACGACGAAAGGAAAAAAAAATGTTCGTACTGTTGGTGCAGCAACTTCTGCAAAAAAAATACGAGGAAAATTTCTGCTAACGAGCGAGCTTTCGTTTCCCGTTTTACAGCGTCGATAACGAGTTCCTTTGCTTCTTCGAAAAGCGCAGGACGTTCGAATTCAACGAAACAATAAGTGCTTCGCCTGCAACCATCGTACCATGGACGAAATTGACTTCTACGATGCGACGATACATCGTGAAGTAGCTTACAACACTTGGGAATTCTAGGAAAGTTGTGAATTTTCCGTGAGTGAAATTGGCAAGTTTCTTCTTCACATTTGACCATAGACAATGGCGAATTTCTTCACTTCTGAAAAGTGTGGCTGTTTTTTTAGATTTCTCTAGTTATTGCTATACTCAAAGAGAAATACTAAGATGTTTCTGTTTAAACTTATATTAAATTAATTAAAAAAAAAATATGCTTAATCCTGCTGTACTGCTCGGACTCAAAATGGAGATTATATTTTAACAGGTACTATGCTTCTGTTTGTACGTTTTGTTTCTTAAAATATGAAACTTTGGATTGGGTCTTACGGTTTAGGTCACTATGATTGGAAAGTCTGCTTCTCATATTTTAATCAAGTAAATAAATAGAAAAACTCATCATCAGAAATTCCTCCACAGAAATTTTTACTACAAAAACTTCCTTACAAGCTCTGGAGAATCTCAGCATAAGAATAGTTCTATTTATACTTCCAAATAACGCCATGATTATCCAAAGCTGAAGAGCATGCACAAATCAAATTCCCTCAAGTCACAAGAAATTAATACATACATAATCTCGATAATTCAGAACCCACCTAAAGTTGTACATCCTCCCAAAATTGATCACAGCTCTAACTAAAAAGTAAGAGAACAAATCCGATCACCTCGTGTCACACTGCACTCTAAAATTTCACGAAAATCCCATGCACCCTGTGCCGAAGGAAATTCCTGCGATAAAAAGAAACTCAAAATACACGATCCGTTAATCGAACAACACTTTTTCCCACATCTTTCAGCGCCCACAAAAAAGTCCACTATCTCGATGTAACTTACACGTGTTATTTCCAAGAAAGCATTCGTAGCCAGGAACCGCGAAAGTAGGACCTGAAGGATCCAGTAGCAAGAGCATCACTCGGTGGGATCATGGGGAACGTTACTATACGCGAGTGCACGTAAAGTGCGCTCTTTAGGAACAGCACTCGAAGCCGTAGAGATCCTCGGTGGCCATAACTGTAATAGGGACAAATGTATGCTCTGCTCTCGAGCCACCCACGCAGACCGTAGCCTCAGACAGAATTTCAAAACTAGGCTTCTCCCTTCTCTGCATTTCGAGGAAGAATTTGCGGGTAGTTTTCTTCGTATCATTTTAATTGTATAACTTTAGAAATGATACGAGAGGATGTAAAATGTGGGGTGCTTCAATAATGAAAAATTCTATGTTGAGGTTCTTTCTTTCTTTTGGTATTTTTTTGCGTTAATTGTTATGGTGTTGATTAGATACGATGGATTGGGTTTTACGTGTGAGTTTTGCTGTTTTAGAAGGGTTTGTCATCGCCGAGGGTGTGAAAAAATAGAAGAAATTTTCTTGAGGGATTTTAATTGGAATAAATTGGTATTGTGTAAAAATTGTATGCTGAGAATGGTTTGTTGAAGGTTTTTAATTTTATGGGGAGTTTCTACATATTTTCTTTTTTATGTTGTGCTTGTGAATGTCGTTAGGTTTGGACCATCAACTGCATCACAAGTGATTCGACGTTATGAAGTAAGGGGTGAACCGTTTGCACGTAGAGCAGCGATTGAAGTGACTTCGAGTGGAGTTATTCGCACTTGTGGAATCGGAGAAGAATAAGTCTGAGATTTAGAGATCGAGGGGAAAGCATTTCGGAGGACTCTCCTTTCAGTCGTGCGCTGGATTATTTCTCTCGAGGTCGAAATATATGCAGAAGTTTTCTAATACTCTCATTTTTTATATTATTTTATCATTGGATTTATTAAAGTTAACTGGCTCTTCATTTTTGTTAAAGACATTTTGAAAAAATTACTGCCATTTCTTCTATAACTAGGTACCTATGTATATCCTTAAGATATAATATAAACGACTACATCAATCAGTGCACTTCCTCCTCTCAATGATTTTATTTTATGCAACATTTGAAAGTATATTCAATCCATTAATTGCAATTTAAAATTTTAAAAAATGTACTGTCCGCATTGAAATATGTTTCAATTCAAATTTGAATTTTTATATTTCAACGATAATACAAAATGTAATGGAATAAAGACACTATTTTTCGGCGTTGCTGTTTCGTAGGTTGAAATTCGATAAAAAAAAGTAACGCTCCAAATTTTCTCTTTATCAAAATGGCGAAAACCGAAGAAGAGTACAACGTACGAGTAGTAGTCTTCTTGAGTAATGTCAACAGCACTTTAGTTGCCGTCTCTTTTCCCTCTTACGCAATCTACGCGAGCCTTCTTTTTTCTTACATAGTACAAGTAACTCCCCGTTGGAGTCGAGTGCTCTCAGGGTTATCTTTCGCCCCGTATAAGGATTTACACGTGCTCACTGTGTTTTAGAAGATACACCTGTGTTTGAAGCGTGTAATGCAAATATTTGTATACTTTTCTACGCTCGTAGCACAGAGGGACGCATTATCCGAGTGGCGTGTACAAAAATTGACAAGAAAACACTGAGTGCGTACCGGCACAAAATGGAGAACGCAGGAATTTTCAACTTTCTTCCATTCGTATCTGGATTTTTAATTTCAACTTTCACGAATCAATGAATGTCATTTTCAAAGGATACAATATTCTTGAAATTACGTTCACTATTTTCGAACGAAGAAACGCGCAGTCTTTATTTTATAATTAAATGAAATTTGGAGATTAATTAACGGTTTTAGCCTATCTAACAGAAATTTTTAAATTGCTTTCTTCACAACACAAAGTCAACAAAATTTCGCACTATCAATCAGTCTTTTTTTTATGAAATTTCTTCTTTTTTTATTGTACCGTCTTTTTTGGTCTTTCAGATTAATCCACTTTAGAGCATGCGGCATTTCGAAATCAAAATCGAAACCAAATCGAAATCCAAATCTAAACTTTACGTCTCACTACAAATAGCTTTAAACCCTCGCCAATAACGTGTGACCCTCATGACGCGGTAAATGGAACAGAAAATTTTTAAGTTTTTCAAAAACTGTTAAATTCTAGGTATCAGTTATCTAGATCGCGTGACGTTGAAATCAACAATTAATTCTGAGTTATCACGCGTTCAGTAACAAAAGAAATTATAAGAGGTTCAAGGAAGTACCAAACGTTGCCGCAACAATCATAAAAAATTGCAAAAGCAGCGGCAGAAAAAAGGGCAGATCTCAAAAAGCATTATTCGTTCGAATAATAAGCCAAGACATTAAGCATGCGAAACTGTACGAGAGTCGAACACGAGAACAACTGTAGAAATTCAAATCCCACTGTAAGGGGCTCACGCGATACAATTTTATCCAGTCCTTTCAGGATAAAGAGCCGCGGGGACGCTTCGAGGAGAGCATCGCAAAAGGACGTTCCCGGAAGGGAAGAGTTTCGTGAGAAAGAGCGAAGAGGAAGCTACCTCGGAAGCTTTTTAAGCTCCGAAAAAGTATGCGATGGCCGACTATTCGTGACACGAGATACGAGAGGCGGCATGGTATTAACATACACCGGAGTGGATTTACACGTGAAAGAAAAATAGTGTTGCGGCAGGATTGAAATATCGCGGGAGTATTTCACTTGGTGCGTTTTATACCATTTTTAGACGTATCTTAAATGCGAACCAAAAGAAACGAACGGAACGGAGTCTTCTGTTGTTTTTCCTTCTCTTCGCTCTTTTCTCTTTTTCTTCTCCCCTTTCCTTCTTTGCTTCGTTTAATATTTGAGATGAAAGGTGCGAGCGAAAGTTAAAGTAATGCGGCTGAAAAATCGGGGTGGGATTTTTGAATTCCTCGCGCTCTTTGATGATGTAATTTTTCAGATTGCTCGCCGATTTTAGAGACACGGTATGCGGTTCTTATGCGGACGGACATCTTTTTGATTTTTCTCATCATATGGTTAGTTTGTGGGTTTTTTCATCTTTAATGGCACTCTTTTTTATAAATTTAGAAAATTCTTTTTTTCATAGCCTTACACCCTTTTATTGAATTTAAAAAATATTACTGCCAACAAATTTTTAATTTGGAAAGGTTCCATTTAGTGTTCGCAACTTTTAGATATTTCTAAACTTATTGCAAAAGACCACGACGCGAATGGAAAATCCCGTAAAAGGTAACAAGATGTTAAAAATAGACGTTACATCACATCTTGAATTTGGTGCACACGAAATCGAAGAGTACACGATTTCTGCATCGTAATGTTCGCAAAAAAAAAAA
The DNA here is from genome assembly GCA_910591515.1 of Cerceris rybyensis. Lineage (NCBI taxonomy): Eukaryota > Metazoa > Arthropoda > Insecta > Hymenoptera > Crabronidae > Cerceris > Cerceris rybyensis. The sequence goes on from OU342797.1 coordinate 6,467,710, forward strand.
ACGGTGCAACCTCGTGTCTCTTCTGTAAGATTCTCACGTCGAACCACTCCAAGAATAATACTGCAGTCATTGAGCATCGTCATTGCAACGATTTGCGTATAATTTTCATTTTCATCGGGTGTACTTCCACCGTTTCTATTATTTTTTTTTCTGTTCTATTCCCGCTCGAAGCATTCCGCAAAACGGACGCAACTCGTTTACGGGCGTCATACGAGTCGCTAGTTCCCATTGCAATTGAAGGGCGGTCAAAGCCACTGCAGCTATTCCATTGCAGCGGAAATTCAATTCGAGATCGTTCTTGACCACCGCTCGAGGAATTACGTAAAACTCAATGAATGCAATTTCGCAAACGCGCCCGTAATATCATGCGAATTTATGCAAGAATCGACGGGGAGGACTGACCTCGCCTGAAGCGAATTAATATCGTTTCGTTCGAGTGGCCCGGAATGAAATCAAAAAAACTTCAAAATCTACGTACCATTCGACAAAAACGATTTTCCGTGAATTTTCATATTTACCTGGGTGTTTCCGTTGCGGGAAATTGTTGGTCTTTTTTTTGAGGTGGGTAATGGCTGAAGGGTAGTACTCCAGATATATTCACCATACGTAAATTACTCATCGGTTATGGTTTTATAAGATTTGAACATGTGAAATTGCTGATTGGTTAAATTATATTTAATCTCAAAGTCGAAGGAGTCTAATTTCCGGAAGGCCATGGTGCGGGGCCAGGGCGGCCAGAGGACCGCTACAGGTCAAAGTTCGAAAAATCGTTTCTCAGCTTCTGGGCATCGTAGAGGGATGAATTTTAGGTCGTTTTATTCGTGAAAGTGTCTACTTTGACGTGATTGTAGCCAAATTAACATATCTTCATTCGTTTAAAAATGCAGCTCATTTTTCCGTCTCGGGACCCTTACGCTAAAACTCTTCTTCAGAAATCGATTTTATAGGCGTCGTTCGAAAGCCAAGACTTCAAGGAAGACGTAGAAAAAAGTTTCATTAAGATCGGTTCAGAAATGACTGAGATATTTCAGCTCTAAGTGGAAGAAGTCGATTTTCAGGGGTGCCAGAATGCGGCGGTCAAGGCGGCCAGGGGAGCGGGATGGCCCAAGTTTGAAATTTCGTAATTTAGCTTCTGGTAGTCGTAGAGCGATAATTTTTTGGTCATTTTAATCGTGAAAGTGTCTACTTTGTGGTGCTTCCAGCGAAAATATCTGATCTTTAGTCGTTTAAGTGTGAGGCTCATTTTTCCGTTTCGAGAGCCTCACGCAAAATCTCATCTTTAGAAAACTATTTTATTGATATCGTTCGAAAGCCAAGACTTCAAGACAGACGTAGAAAAAAGTTTCATTAAGATCGGTTCAGAAATGGCTGAGATATTTAACGTCAAAGTCGAGGAAGTCGGATTTTGGCTGTCTCCGGTGTGGGGTCAATGCGGCCGGGGGGACGCTGTAGGTCAAAGGTTGAAAATTTGTAATTTCGTTTCTAGAGGCCGTAGAAGGTCATAAGGGTCATAGAAATACTGATTTTAATTAGTTGCGAAAAATAAAAGATATTGATAATATACAAAAATTCCTTATACAATTAGAGATCAGTTACTTGAACAGATATATACACCCTCTTTTACGTACTGGGTCGGTAGCGGAATTTTTAAACCAATATTAAAAGTTCAGGACGGATTTAGTGAATCCTTTGAATGGAGGACTTAAAGAACACTACCTGAAGCGTCTGAGTCGATGAAATGTTTGACAATAATCGTCGCGCGGCATCTTCCTGTGATAATATCTACCGCCTTTCTTCATTCTTACCTGTCCGACGTTCTTCGAGATCTACCGGGACGATATTCTGGATTGAAATCGGCGATAAGTATTCTAACTGTTCATTCTTTAAAAGAATCTTCGTACGAAAGAAACCGTGATAGTTGTACAAATTTATATAAAATTATCTCCATAATATCAGAACATATTAAAGTTTAGATCGTCAAAATATTAATTTATCAATTTTAGTAAAAATTCCACTTCAGTATAAAGTAATAAAACTCTTTCAACTTTAATTCTATAACAAATTTTACTAGGCAAACTCGATCTTACTTGAATAGATACTCAATTGTCCAAAAGAATTAGAAATCGCTAACTATATTTCCCTAACAGTAACTAATCCTCTATCTTAAAAATTCTGCATAAAAACATGCAATTTTCTCTACTTTCCAAAGTTAAAAAAAAAATCACAATACCTTCCGCTAATTATGAAAATTTCTATAATTCCTAGCATCGAATTATTTAAACAATTAACGCCAATGACGATCTCAGATTTTCAAACCTGACGAAGAAGTAGAAATCAACGTTAATTATATCTACGTGTCAACTAATTACCCAGTGTCTTCCTAGGATCGTATATTTCGGGATTGCGGCAACATTGTAACTTACAGGATACGCTTCTGTGGCGACAACTAGTCGTTCCGTCCTGCTACGAATGCTTTCTTGAGACGCGAAGGGAGGAAGGAGAAGAAGGACGATGGCATCTCGAGTGGTCCCAAGGATTATCTCTCGAATACTCTCGCGTCTTTCTTCCACCTCTTGATCTCCGGCTGATTGCGGAGGCTCGGAAAAATTAGTCGGATTGTTTCAAACGGTGGCTCTCATCCTCTTAGAGGATTTATCCTACCTTTTGTCCCATAAACTGCCGGTTGCTTCGGTGCACGGTTTTATAGCTTTCTCTTGAACGTATTGGCATTTTTTTCTATATCCTTTTTCTAATCTTTTGTAATAATTCTAATATTTTCTTTAACCGCTTATTTAATCGTAGTGGATGTTGGAATTTTTGAATTATTTTCTTTAATATTCTTACTTTTCTTCCTATTGTAAATTTTTGGACACCGTAGAAAATGAACTGGTGGTAATTTTGTTGGGAAATTTTAAATGTACCACAAATAAAAATTTTCTTTCATTGTATAGATATTTCTCTAGGAACAAAAACGTCGGCAGTCTTTATAATAAGTGAAAAATAAATCTAATTGTTCGTTTGAATGGAAATAATAAATTTCTATGGAAATAGTGCAATATTATTTCTTTGAAAAATGTCAAACGTGTTTTGGAGTTCAATGTTTAACACTAGAACTACCAAACCAGTCAAAATGACTGGTACACAATTTTTTCAAAAAATTCTCCATGTTTATGTAAGAGTCATAGACTAAATATTCTACTTTTATATCAATAAGCATAAATCACCCATTCGATCAAATTTTCCGCCGCTTGATTCCCCCTTTTTCAAAGTACTTATTTAATTTATTAAAATATGTTGAATTTGACGCCGGTAGTTCTAGTGTTAAAATGTCCTAATAACAGTAAAGTAATAAGAATGCATCAAGAGAAATAATAAAAAGCCTTGCATTTTAGCAACACTAATGGGACATTAGGTTATATTCTTAGTGGTAATGTGATCAAGAATTTTATTACTTTATCATATTTATGCTGGAATTAATATCCGCCATTATGATTCATTATCTTCTTGACCCTCGAGCAGTAAGCCGCAGGAAATTAGCCGGATTGTTTCGAACGGTAAGCGCACATCCTCTTAAAGGATTTGTGCTCCCTTCTTTTCCTTCTCGATTGCCGGTGGCTTACATGAAAATGTATGCACACGTATATACAGATTACACTACCATCATATGAGCCTCATTAACTATTTTTTGAATATTTGCTCTATTACAGTTATGGGAATTTTATGTTGCAAAGTGGCACAAATTCCCTTTATTGTTTTAAAAAATAGTTTAATAATCCTATTAATTTAAAAAAGGGATTTTATGGTAAATTAATTTCATTTGTCAATTTTTGTTGTAGAGCAAAGTGCAGACAATTTATTGTTTCTATTTCAAACCGAGTTAAACTTTGAGCAGTATATTGTCTACTGTATACAGTTACATTGTAATTTCAGGAAACATTTTATACGTTATCTATCGTCGAAAGATACAATTGTTTCTGTTAATTTTTTATGTTATCTAACATCCTGGATACGCGTTTCAAGTTGCGTAATGCTTCTGTGCCGGATTTAATTTCAAACATACAATTTTATGAATGTTTTACTGATTGCAATCGTACGATACCTCGAATTACAAAAAACATTTTGCTTTGTTTTCGCATGTGGCAAATTGTTATACGTTTGGATACGTTTACTTCTCTGATATTACTGTTAGAAAGTTAAAATCGCTGAGATATTTTACAAATTACTAATCAATAAAATTATTACACTCAATATTAAATTTACTTATAAATTTATATATAAAATATTTCTATCGAAATGAGCCTTAGAATTTTTTACAAATTAACAAACTATCAAAGAATTAGGAAGCACCATCAATCAAATAATACTTTTACAAAACATTGCAATTTTTCTAATCGTTATCTCATCGACTCTACAAAAACTACTTTGAAACCGTAAAAAATCATCTAAAATTTATAAAAAATATCCCGATTCCATTGAATATTCTCGGTTTAAAATTAAATAAAATCCGCCATTTAATAGCTTCAATACTATAACTCAAGGCATACGTTATACGTCACCTCTGCACCCCCTAAAGACCCATAAAACAATTCCGTTCTCCCCGGAACATTTCTCGGAGGTAGTTAAATCATTTCATTACTTTCATAACGCAAGAAAAATTCCATCGAGAAAATCTCAGTTTCACTCTCACAAAATCGCCTCTTATTGACGATGGAAGGCTGTTCTCGAGAATCCTTTGTCGCGAACGAGAACTCAATGGAATTCCCTCTCACACCAAATCTCTTTCTCCTATCCTCTCTGTCCCTCTCCAACCTAACGAAAATTACGAGGAACACTCTTTCACGCTGGCACAGCAATTTGTTGTAATTGCAATACTGTACGCACTCGTGGGAGCCTTATACCGGACAGCAAACAGTAAACAGTTCTCTCCACCCTCGCGTACTTTGCCACGTCTATTGAAGAGGGGGAGAGAATATGTACCCCGATGGGAAGCAGAAAACGAGCAGAGAGTGCAAGAAAGAAGAAGAACGAAGATCGAGACAGCGATGGCAAAGACAATAAAGACAGAAAGTTGTAAAGACAATGATACCGGCCCTGAAACAAGGGCGGCGGTAAGAAGAAGGGAGAGGAGAAAAAAAAATAATAAAAAAAATGGAATGGAATAAAAAAGAATAAAAATAGGGTAGAAAAGAGCAACGCAGACGTTGTTCGATAAAAGAAGAAAGAAAGACCGGTCCATGGGAAAGGAAGGAGAAAAGAAGGAAGGTAGAGGGTGGCCACGGCGGTGAAGGAGACAGAAAAATCGAGCAGCAAAGAGTAACACACAGCCGGTGCTGAATATTGCATTCGCATTCGCCGACGTCGTTTTCGTCCTCGCTACTCTCACAGGCCCCCGCATGAAAGCCCAACTCTGCAGTAAAGTCGGGCTTGCAGTCTTATTTGTGCAGATACAATATGCAACCTGGATACATGTATGGGCGTACGTGCGTGTGCAATTTTATGGAGAATGTAACGATCGGACTTGGCGGAGTTACACGCGTGGAATTACGATCAAAATGAGGGGATTGCGCGTGCAAAAGATTCCTGGGAAATGAGAGATTCGGAGGGTATTACCGATGATATTGGATCTTTGGTAGATTGTTTTCGAGACTTTTGTGTTTCGATGAAACTAGCGTTGAAAGGTATGATGGAATGCGTGTTTTAGATGCGATGGGTTGGAAGATAAAATGGTAGTTTAGCAACAAATTGAACTTTGGATTGTTTTTTAATTTTTTTGACAAATGTAAATTTGTAAATTCCATTAGTTTAATGTAAATGTACAGACGTTTGAAGGAACTACCGATATTTTTGGATCTTTGGTCGATTGTTTTCGAAACTTTTGTGCTTTGGAGAAAATGGTGGTGTTGAGGGGTAGGATGGAGTGCGTGTTTTAGATGCGATGGGTTATAAGATAAAATGGTAGTTTGGTAGCAAATTGAACTTTGGATTCTTTTTAATTTTTTGGGAAATGTAAATTTGTAAATACCATTAGTTTAATGTAAAGGTACAGACGTTTAAAGGAACTACCGATATTTTTGGATCTTTGGTCGATTGTTTTCGAGACTTTTGCGTTTCGGAGAAAGTAGCGGTGCTGAGGGGTAATAAGGATTGCGTGTTTTTAGAGGAGATGGGTTATAGGGTTCAGTGATAAGCTATCAAAGTGAAATTGGATTTTTTTAACTTTTGAGGAATGTAAATTTGTATGTTCCATTAGTTTAATGTAATTGGACAGGTGTTTAAAGGTATTATATTAATATTGAAATTAAAATTAAAAAGATTTTAATGTGAAAGCTGATGCAGAATTCGAAATGGAAAACTTGAGAGTGTCTGTTGGAGATAATGGCTGCATAGAGTAAATTTAATTCAGAAGGATTATTCTATGAAATACAGTGTTCCCGCAATGTGTTTTACGTCGTAGTTTGCTTTTCACCTTTCGCTTTTAATTAAAGCAGCTCGTGGAATGAATTGAAGTAAATTAATCCTCGAGACTCGTTTAAGTAAAAATGTAGGTACACATATTTATACGATAATAAGCCGGTAGAAGTGTTGGTTTTAACATTAAAATAGATATTTTTGTAATACTAAATCTCTCATTATGTTATAACGACTCTGATAATTGCTACAGTTATTACTTTCCCTTTTTGTATCCACATCCACAGACACTTGTTCAAGCTTTGTAACAATTATATTAACCGAAAATCTATAACAATAATTTTAATATCCCGTTAAAAATAAACCGTAATAAAACATTTTCCGTTTTCCTCGAATTCAATTTCTTCATTTATTAATACAAAAAATCGCAATAATTAGAAGGCGTTAAAAAATGTCTTCAGTCAAATCCTGCCAAATGTAATAACAATACAAAACAAATATCTGACTGCAATAAATAGAAAAAAAACCTTCGTCCCCAGTTCACAAAGAAAAAACCAAGATTGCTTCAATCGCACAGCAACCCCTTCGCAGCCCCTCCGTCTTTCTTTCATCTACGAGAAAAACAAAAGCGCAGAGCGTGCGAAAGGACAATCGTTATCCCAAAACTGTAATCGCTCCATCGCCCCTGAAAGAAGAAAAAGAAAAGAATCTATCTTCCAACAGAAATCTCACGTGTTCTCGCAACAAGTCGACCAGCAAGACGAGACCAAGACACGAAAAGAGAGGGTAAAACATCGGCCAGTGAAGGGAAGGAAAAAGGGGGAAAAGTTGAGGAAGATTTAAGGGGAAACTGGAAGATCTCTCGAGCGGTAATTAATTGCGCGGCTGGTATCGAGATAATGGTTACTAATTAACCCGACCGAAGACGCCGTGGGCGATCGCGGAAGTCTATAGTTCAAATCGTAAGCCAAGAGGGGTGCAAGAGGATTTGGGGGGTGCAGGAGATAGAAAAGATGGCTTTGAAAGCTCGCTGACTTTACAACTGCAACTGTGCGGGCAATAGCAATTTTCTTCGAGGCTTTACGGGATATCGACGATGATTAAAGTAAGGGATGAAGTGGTTAACGAGCTGAAACTGAACGTCCAGGGTGATCGAAATAAATAATTCCCCTTTCTTCTTTGCAATAACGATATCTACGATGATACTAACTATCCTGTCGATTGAAACAGTTTCAAATTATGTGCTCTCTACTTAATAAATTAAAAAAAAAAAATGTAACGCAATGAGAAATTAATTCAGCAACACTGCAATAAAAAATTTCTAAAAAAAATGTGACTGTTGCAGTAATTGCAAATTTATGAGAGAGACCCTTCAAAAAATACATCATAAAAGAGTATGTTCTCCAGACTCTTAACACTAGAACTACCAGCTTTAAATCTATTATATTTCAATATATTAAATAGATACTTTGGAAATAGAAAAATCAAGGGGTGGAACAGATGATTGATTGGGTAATTTGTATTTTATAAGACCAACGTAGAATATTTACGATTGTTCTATAAGCTTGGAGAACTTTTGGAAAAAATCGAGAACTAGTCATTTCGACTTGCTTGGTAGTTCTAATGTTAAAATGTTTTCTCCGGGTACTTATAAGTGAAAATGTTATTGAGTATTTTAGTGGGAATGGTAGAAGACAGAGTTCCACCCACAACATTAGTCCTGTCCATTAAATGATAAGGAAGCTCTTAAGGCCCATAAATCGTGACTGAAAAAACCACATCGAATGAACTCTCACACGAAATAATCAAAATTGCAAACTCGATCAACCCGTAAAAACTATAATTCCGCCATTATAAGGTCAATGCATCTGAAAGGTTCATTCTCGTCGTTGTAATTAAATGAATCCTTTTCCAGCATTAATTTCCGGGAAATTCCGTCAGAGTAAAGGATACTTTGTAGAATGCACGCGCGCAACTTAACTGAGCCACTTTGTACGACGTTGGATTTTCGAGAAGTGCATTGAAATCCCCCTCGAGACTCTTCGCCCTTTAAAATCAGTGATAACGTCCACGCCACCCGGAGACGTGTTTGTTCCTGGAGGCCCTTTTAGTGGAGCGCCTTTTAAACATCGAATCGCAGTAGAAGGACGAACTTACCTGAAACAGATAAAAAGGTATACGTTAGAAAGCCGTGGTTTTTAATTGGGGCGACGTCATTTATTGCGAGGGTAGCCGAGACGGCTGCCGAGAAATTCCATGGGCTTTTGTGGCCCTCTAAAAGGACTAAACCTTTTCAGACCTCGCCACGATAAATGACGGATGTCCTGATCGCACAATATGGAACTCCCTTCGAATTCAAACGACGCCGCATCGAAAGCGGATTCCGGCTCATTTAATCGAAATGAGATACGATATTTGATTGCCGGTTGAAAAGTACTTACGGTATAATGATTTTTGGAAAACAATAAGGAAGAATGGAGAAAGATTCGGGAATTAATAGAGAAGGATGTAATTAAATTGATGAGGGAAAATTATTTGTTTTGGTGCATTGTCTTTCTGTTGTAAATGTGACGGTGTATGGGGTGAAGAGCAGGTGTGTTATTTTGGAATTATTGGCGATAGAATATGAAAAAATATGTGCTCTTATTTCTTACGCATTTAGAGCAATATTTTTTAGTGTTATGTGCCCTTTTAATACCACTGTTAATGGAGGTTTTATCGGTATGCACTAGTCTCGGTTATGGCTTGGGTTAAAAGCTATGGGGGTTTTCATACGGTGATGGCATCCCATATGTTACGATATCGTATCTAGGGTTTTTGCTTGTGGCATTAAAGGACTTGTTTACGATACTTTCAACTTATTGTGTCCATTCTGTCGATGGACGAATCATTAAATACAATTTTTTCATCGATTTTTAGTAAAAAAGTATTAATATTAAGTATAAAAAAAAGTTTGTCAAATCACTTATCAATAAGGAAACGCTAATTAACAGAAATATAAAAAATAATAGTAAATTTCAATATCACGAATTTGATCTGTGATAAAGAACTGAATCCAACATGAAAAAAAATAAATAAAAAAACATGGAAAGCAATCGAGCAGAGATGTAACTTTGCACACCCAATGACAGATCGGGCAGCGAAACAAAATGAATGGTAATTCAAAGGTTCGTTAAATCGCGACATATTTATTCATCCAATTCCACAGCGCCGCAGTATTTCTTCAATCAACGTTTAGTCGGCACTAAAAACATCGCATTTCCAAAGACAATCAAGAAAGAAAACATGGTTCCCGGGAGCGTAAAAACATCGAGATCGATGGAACAATTTCTAAAGGGACAAAAAAAATTCACCTGGCGAAACGTACCACGAAGAAGTGCGATTGAGCAACTTTCAGATGGATTTTAATCGATCAATGAAAACGAAAAAGAAAACATCATCCCTCTCCGATATGTTACTTCTCGAGTATACAGTTTTATGCAGATGAGAGACGAGGATAAATATTTTATCGATTACGTGGATCCACGCAAAAAAATCGTGCACTCTCATCGGCGATCTGGAGAACGTCGTTGCACGTGTCTCACGTTTTCGTGTACGTTGCGAATACGATCAAAGCGTGACAGTTTTTATCGAGTCTGTTGATCTACGGTGTTCTCCATCTCTGCTCTTTCGAAATCGCATTTCTATACATTCAGTCGGATTTAATGAGATCCGAGAGCAGTTATTGGAATACCGCGGTCGAAGGAGAGATATATAGGAGAACAATGGAGAATTTTTCTATTTGTTAGACCAAAGAAATTCTACGATGTGTGAGAACCTTACGATAATAGCGTTTGACTTCTATTGCTCATAGTTTTTGTTTGGTGTCGAAATAATCTGTGGAATTAGATGATGTTGGAACGGAAAAAATTTGTAAATTGTGTGATACTTTTTTCAGATAATCCAGAACTGCTTTTTTTTGGTCGGTGTTTTTATGGCTTCAACTGTTATGGTCACATTCCACTTAGGATCCTACCGATTTAGGTGTGATCTGAACCACAGAGGCTATCATATACAAGTTTCACACAAAAAATTCTCAAAGGTGTTGGAGGGATTTGAACTCAGGCCTACCGATTTACCACCCCGACTCGTTATTTATTTATAGACCAGCTATGTCCAACTGAAAATAGTTAACGGGTCAATAAAATTAAATAAATGTAAAACGAGCCACGACTATTGTTCAAATTAATCGCTCAATGAATTAACTATTGTGAATAATATAATATAAAAAAATAACCACAAAAAAATATACAAGCTCGAATTACTTACTTAAAATATATTTTAATTTTTCTGATATTTCTTAATATATAGAAATAAATATCTATGTAAAATTTATAAAGGGAAATTTTTCTATTCTTAGAAAAAATCTAATTGGCCCGCTAATTGAACATGGCAGCTGTAGATTCATCGCAACCCCTTCAAATCCACCCATTTTAAGATCAAAATTATTTCAAAATTCTTTCACATTTCTCTTTCTGTCTTTTCTTTCTTACTTCTTCTCTCTGACATCGCTCCGACCAATTTTAAAGGAATACAGCTTATGGAAAAGAGTCACGCGATTCCGGAGTCAGCATTCGTCGCATAAAGGACGATAGCGCGGCCGGCATTGCAAAAAGAACGAACCGGGCCAAATGGTCAGGAACGTGTCCCTATGCCAAGGTAAAACGTACGATAAAGTTCTACGTGTAGGTGAGTAAACGTCGATGTCGGTGTGCTAAAAGCGACTGTAAGTGCAGCAGAGAAATTCATCGGCTCACCATAAGGGACCTGTAGCCCTACGGTCGTATGCCCATAAGTGATGTAATACCGATGAGAAAATGTATTTTCTCCCGGTGCGATGTACCGAATTGAAAATAAAATTGAATTGTTTTTTTTTTATTTTCATTTTACGTATATTGAATTGAATTATATCGCCACGCAGTACTGTGTATTCTGGGAAATCTTAATTTAAAAATAAAGATTTATAAACATTTAGATTGATGTTACATTTGATGCAATGAATTCATGTTCCTTTGCAATTCTCACTTTTAAGTATTTGAAAGTATCTGGATATTGGACATTTTTTTTTTAATAAGACAAAGTTTGTTTGAAACATTGCATTGTACGATAAACAAATTAAATTTCATTATGGAAATGCCGCTACTTTAAACTACTTATTAACCCTTTGCACTCCGAATAATTTTTATTACGAGCTACCAACTACTCCCGGACTATTTACACAGTGCAAGTGCAAATCTGTGTAAAACTAAAAATCTTGCTTTGTTATTAAGAAAGAAGAGTATACATTTTAAAGTTATGTTTTTCGATATTTAAAAAATATAAAAATGTGCCAAATTCATATAACAATGGAATGGTCAGATTTTATTACAATACCGCCACTGTGACGACAACAAAGTGCAAACGGTAAAAAGATTCATGACATCTTCCTCTTCTATAACCACCCTGATTCTTTCAATGATTAAATTACAAATGACAAATTTTTACAGATAAATAACCAGCCGAATACATCTTTTAAAACAACTTCCCTCCATTACTTTCCAACTCTCATCCAACCTTCGAAATACCAACGCCAATCACAAAGTCAGAGGGTAGTTTTCGCATTCCTCCATCAAATTAAAGTATCAGCACCCCATTTATGATCAACTTAAAAAATCCTAGAGCAATCAATATGCATTCCATCGCAAAAAAGTGTGAACAATTTCATAAAAATTAAATAAGACAAAATAAATTTCAAAATCTCCCCTCCGCAGTGCGGTCAACTAATTAATTTGAATACGAAACTATTGAGCGTAATACCGTGGATAATCCGCCATTAGTAAATCGCGTAAATTCGTAGCCTACATGCAACGCCAAGTTGCATCGACACGAAGGATGTTAATCCTCGGCTGAGGGAAGCGACACTGTAATTCCGCGTTACATAATGCTCGCATCGGGGGCACGTAGCGCCGGGAGTCGTGTAAGAGCGCCGCGCTGTCTGCACCGCCGAGACTGCAAGGCGGCACCGCGATGCACTTGTTGCAACAATGTGCCTCGGCTTATCCGTACGATGTGCCGTCGGCTAAGTGCGCGAGTGATTCATACACCGGCCTCTGCGAAACCAGCCAAGATGCGAAAGCAGGAGTACGACGTTCCTTCTATCCTTTTCTCTCTCCTTTCGTCTCTCAGTCGCTTTGTGTCTCTGCGTTTTTGCATCCTTTCCTTTTTATTTTTTGATTTCTACGTGCACGGTTCTGCTTCTTTGTCAACCCTTTCGTTGTGTCTTTTCCTTCCTTTTTGTCTCTTTTTTTTTAGTGTCCCCATTTTTTTTTGATGTTCCTGTATCTTGTTTTCGGTGTTTGAATTTTTTTCGTGGTTCTGCCTACTCTTTTTTGTTTAACACTAAATCTACCAAGGTGGTCAAAATGACTTGTCCTGAATTTTTTGAAACTGTCCTTGAAATTTCTAATACTGTTCCTGTTTTAATAATCTACGTCTATCTGGAAGACTGTAAGCGATTGCATCGATTAAGTTTTCTGCCCCCTTCATTTATTTGATTCGAACAGATCTATTTGAGAATTTTAAGTATAGTAATTTGATCCTCAGTAAATCTAGTGTTAAGTTATGTATGTCTTTCAGTTGTTTAAATTTCTGTTCTACCGTTGTATTTCTTTTTTTTACCATGATCGTGATAAATACCTGTTTCTGCTTTCGTCTGTCTATTAGTTTCTCTCATTTTCTACCACTATATTTGTTATGGAATTTTCTTATATTTTCTGTATTATCTTTGCCACCCTATCTCTTTCTGTTGGTTTACAATTCTGTCCCCCTACTATATTCACTTTTCCCTATTCCTCTTACGTTTTTTTATCTTAATGCATCTTTTACCGTCTTTGGATCTAGATGCACGTGCGCGGCAGATAATATATGCTCTCAAAGTTGTATGGGCTTACGCATCTGGTGCATCGGTGGATAAACACCGTGCGTTTAAATGTACATACGTGTGCATGCGTGCACAAAAGATCGTGAGAATGCCTCCCGCACGAGGAAAACGAATATTAAGTTACGTTCTGCAAGATTAAGGTGACTTCTTGAGCAACGGCTACTTATACTTCTACGATGACACACATTGAGACTCTACCAGTAACCATAGTTACTTTCACTGAGAATTTTTACAACTCTAAACGCAAATGTGAAAAAATTCTTTATATATAAAATATATTCTACTACAAAGTAACAATCACTATCTGCAAATTAAAAGTCCACGCTAAAATAAATATTATATCGCCCCTTAAAGCGACACTTAACAATTTGAAACCCTCAAATAATTCAAAATTTTAGTATCCACTAAGTAATAATTATCTACAAACTAAAAGTCTACTATATAGCACAATTTTAGTATCAACCTATACCACAACCATCCCGCAAAATCATTTCTCCCCTGCATCCCCATTAACCCCACATCTCAAACTCCACGGTACAACTAGAATTTTCCTTCTCAAAAAATATCTAAACCACTCTAAAACCGCCCTTCCGAAACAAACAACTCTTTTACGATTAATTAAAATTCATCTCAAGTACGTGCAAATTCACAATTCCCAGATTCGTGCTAGCAAGTTATTGCGACACGAAGACACGCCTGGTTTACGTCGAAACGTACAATCCTTCTGTCTTGCTCGCACCTACACATAAAATACCTTGTTTACGCGTACCTCTAAATGCACGTAAACAAATGCGACAATGTATGCGCTGCTGGCTGCACGAACAGAATCCACGATCTACTTTCAGGGAGGATCGTTTCAGCACCGAGTGCCGCGATTATGTGCAGCGAGGTGTTTATAGGAGCAGTGAACTTTCTCGTCGTCCTCCCTTCACCGCCTGCCTTACTTACGTCGCCCTTCTTGCACCCTGTCAGAGACACGTGCATCTAGATGCACCTACCGATCTACCTCGGCATTGTGATCTCAGAGCCTTCGACGATAGTGCTGTTCCCTGTTCCGTGCAATTTTCTTAGCCCTCGTGCACCGTTAGCTTTTCCTGATTTCTCTCTTGACACCTCCTTCTGTGCTCCTTTTTGTAGAACCTCTTTGAACTTGCGCCAGGAATTGTTCCAATCATTAGATGATTGTTGTTCTATCGATGGTTTGGCTAATATATGATTTATTCGGAATATGTATAATACTTTTTGTAGGTGAATTTTTAAGATATTTTTAAAGAATTTTGGGGACGGTGTTTTTGGCGGATTTGGCTGGTGAGAAATTGCAGGTGGTTATAAAATGGATCTTGGAATATCGTAAAATATGATGGGTTGCTGGAAGAAAATGGATTTTAGATGGAACTGGAAAATTTGGAATTATTCGGTGATAGGAAATTGCAAGGGGTTGATTTACGTGGTGGTAATGTTATTTGATTGATGAATTTTAATTTGTAGATAATTTTTACTTGGCGGTTAATGAAATTTGGAATTATTCGGTGATAGAAAATTGCAAGGGGTTGATTTAGATGGTGGTAATGTTATTGGAACGATGAATTTTAATTTGTAGATCATTTTTACTTGGTGGTTAATGAAATTTTGAATTATTTGAGGGTTCCAAATTGTTAAGTATTGATTTAGATTGTGTGTCAAATCTTCGCCGATACTTCACCATCTTGTTCAATAATTTAATTTAAATTAACTTTAGAAATCTCAATAATTGATTCCCTACATCTCCAGATTACGCATGCATTTTCTAAAAGGGGGTTGAAATACTAAATTCAGCTATTTAATTAATTTACTTAAACATCTCAGCACAATGATGCAATATTTCTCAAAACACACGATTATACACTTCAAAAATTGTATAATATGTATTATATTATAACAATTAATATATTATAAATATACCGATAGTTTCATTTATACCTGCTCTCTGTCATTTTCTCTCAACTCCCTAATACACTAAAAGTATATATTTTATTAACATTTCAAACGCTTCACATTTAACTTCTATCTACGTCTGCAATTTTAATTACAACAGCCTCCCCTGTACTTCATAGTCTCTCATTACTTTCTTCAAACATCACGTCTTTTGTACACGTCCATATACTACTTTACTATCCTGCAAACAACCTCTTCTCATCCCTTGCACTTTGCCACTATTTTTTCCTCTCCCTTTTCGTGTTAGCTACGTTCTCCTCGTTGTTTCCTATGCATTTTCACCATCCTGCCGAGCAACTTCTTGCTCCTTTTGCAAGGACGAGCTATAGACGTTCTATTCAGGAAACTCCTGCTACAGCAAAACCTCTGTATGGATGTAGGTTTATGGGTTCGCTACTGTCGCTAGAAATTCCCGGGGGAGAATACGTCGATCGATCACAAAGTGAATCCACATTTTCTACTTTTATCTTTGAGAAGCTTTACAAGTTCCTTCGATTTTCTTCAACGTAGGTAATTTCATGCTGACAGTGTCTGAATTTTTTGTGGATTCGTAAGGGTTATCTTTTAACACTAGATTTACGGATATTGATATACCTATTTTTCTGAAGTAAGCCACTTTGAATCATACAAGAAAATTGAAATCTTTTGCAAACAAAATAGTTCCAAATCAATTGAAATGAAAGATTTATTACTAAAAAATTAACCAACCAATATATTATAAATGTAGTAATCAAATTTTGAATGAGTCCAATTGACTCCGTAAATCTAGTGTTAAAGGTGTAAGTGAATATTTGAATGATATACATTTTTAATGAAAATTGTTGGTTTTTAAACACACATTTTATTAAATGAATATGGTATGGGGAGTACTATCTTAATTAAGCATCATCACTGAAAGCCTGTGGTCGTCGGGGGATCGAAGCATCCGTAGTTAGTTAATATCGTGGTTAACACTATAATTACTTCGTATATTATGTACAGTTACTATATAAGTATACATGTACAATTTTATCCAGCGGTTCTCATACTTTCGGGATTACTTTGCTCTCGTTGCAATTATCGACAAACTCGAAGATATTTTGCTTTCATACTTTGTAGCCTGTAGATGAAAATTAAAACTCTCTCGTAAGTTCCATAAAAATAATAAATTATCGTGTATTCTAAGTAACTTTCTATTACGTGTATTTTAATTATAGATGAGTGTAATGTAAGAAACTCTACAGAATCGATCTCTTGCAAAATTGAGAATCAAAGAGGTAAATAAAATAAAATCTATTTTCTGATAACACTATTAAATTTATGAGCTTCATTAAATAATATAAAAATTCTCAAAGTCACCCAAATTTTAAAATCTAGTCTAAGATTATCACTTTAGAAATTCTCGCAAAATAAAATTCCTCTCTGCTTTCAACAACAATCAAAATAATTATTTATTATCAACACTTATTATCACCGCAGTTCAAAGTAAAAAAAAAAAGCTGACAAAATAGAATTTACCCCCATCGTTCTGGAATAATCCAACATTGTATCTTGGAAAACAAGTGTACAAATATTTAATTTCGCCGTGTGATTGCAAAGTGTCCAAGACGTTTACCTCTTTTCCGTATTAAACAAAGTGTCGTCGGCTTTCTGCCTTGCATTGCCGTCCGCTGTTTCGCGGACAGCCTTCTTCCATGTCCCCCAGGCAATTTCTTACTCCTCCACAGAGGAAAGAAATACACGTACGCCTAGGAATTCTATTCAACGGTATTCTCGACGATGCGAGATCTGCATACACCGAGATCTACGTGCAACACGACAAAATGCCGCCTCGTGGGCAAATCCGGCGTGGAGAAATTTCGTGAGGGAAAGAGGATAAGTCGTCACGATCTACCGTTCCTTTTTCTCACGTTTCTCCTTTTTACGTAGATCTCGGAATTAGATCCACCGTGAGTAACGTGTCATGTAATTCAAAAGCAGATTTATCACGGCTTTTAAACGTACCATTTCTCTATGATAAATGTGACAGTAAGTGTTTGATAAAAACAATCTCAACGCTGATATTTCTATTAACATTTTAAACATCATCCGTATTTCATGAATTTCCCCATTTTTGGTGATGTGAAATTTTTTTTATTTAGGGTACATCTTTAAAGTGAAAAATGTTAATATTTACATGTTGAATATATATTTATAAATTACTAAGTATTATACATTAAAAACCATAAGAAATTTCATTCCTTTCATGCGGACTCGGGTGGCCCCGGGTGCGTCAGACCCGAACCTGTTCGCCCTGGGCGAACAGGCCCCTGAGGGTGGTTAAGGATGAAAGGGATATTGTTTTATTTTTACAGAATGTTTTTGATCGTTTGGAAAATTCGTGATGGGAAGTAAAATTTTTATTGAAAATATATTACTATCATTTACAAATGTGAACAGTAAAAGTGATTGTATTTTCAGCAGTAATAGCTTACTTTATATCGCGAGATTTTTCAACGTTATTGTATAATATTTATGACAAACATCCATTGAATTTCGTACCGATCGTCGCTAAATTCCATAATAATCCACGTTTTAGTACTTTGTCTAATTGTGAGTATAACATTAGTATTTTATATGATTCTGTATGAAGGATGGTTACTGAAAATTAGTCTCATAATTTCCTACATCGAATAAATAAATTTTCCTCTTATCGTGAATTAATTCTCCCCCAGAGGACATTACCCTCCGGCAGTGTCACATTACAATTTTCGCGCTTAACATCCGCAAAAAAATTATTAAATCCAACATCACTCAGATAGCAGCCCAGGGTGGCTAACTTTCTCCACTATTTAAACTGCTAACATCAAAAACACCCATTGTCAGTAAGAATTAACACCTTAACAACATAATGAAAAATAGTTCTGCTTCGTTCAAAACCTGCTTGCACAATTTACAAATATTAACTGACCCTCGGTAGAAGTTAATCTATTGAAAAAAACTTCTCTCAGGAAAAGATTAATTCAAAATCAATTCATACCGATCGTCACGATGCCCATGCTCGCGTTTTCTGTCGAATGTTCAGCGTGTCAAACGCAGACCAGTCGAGAAAGTTTCATTAATCGACGATATGCCAGTGACTCGGCATTTAATTGATCGTAATTACTGCATACCGAGATAAATAGTTAGTGTTCACCTCGTATGTAGCCAGCACGAAGAACTTGGCTGGAGGTCGCTGATATCGATTCGTGGCAATCGGAAAACATAATTCGCCGACTAATGAGCCGGCTAGCTCGTGTTCTCTTGGACGATCAGTCGATCGTAAGGACGTCGTTGCGGTGGTCTTCGCGGTGTGCAATATAGTTCTAATGATACTTTGAAAAATATACAACGAGAAAATATTTTCATTTCATCTCCTGTAGAACGTGGGATCATTTTGGCGTTTAATGTACCGTAGAGTTGCTATTGTTTAACCGCACTGTTGGTGCAATTTTCCGGTAGTTCACACGAAAAGTATTGTTTTTCATGGAATATGGATTTTTGCGGAACTCGTTTGATACTCGGTTCATGCGGTGGATTGATTGTATGGGGGTTTAGACAGGTATTTGTGTAGGGAGTAAAAAGTGTGACAAAGGGTGAGCATTTTGTTTATTAAATAAATGTAGTTGAATATATTAAATTCTATAGAGGGAATTTAACGATTGGTTTGGTTTGAAAACGAGTTTAATTGTTTTTGTAACGTGTGATATTTTTTTTGAACCTGATAAAAATATTTGTATGAGCAGAAACAAACTACTTGTGTTTTTTTTTCTTTTAACACTAGAACTACCGGCGTCAAATCTAACATATTTTAACAAGTTAAATAAATACTTTGAAAAGGGGGGAATCAAGCGGCGGAAAATTTAATCGATTGGGTGATTTATGTTTATTTATATATACGTAGAATATTTATTCTATGACTCTTATATAAACTTGGAGAATTTTTTGAAAAAATTGTGTACCAGTCATTTTGACTAGTTTGGTAGTTCTAGTGTTAATGGGAAATTTGAAAGTTTAGATGGGAGCGTAAGAACTGTTTGCTAATTTGTATGGTTATTTAATTCAGAATCCAGGGTTTTATGGAAATTCCATGCATGTAATAAGTACTAAGTGGTTGAAATTGAATTATTTGCTATTGCAGATCGATAAATAATTTTGGAATATTATTCTCAATAGAAATTGTTGTCTGATGGATAAAATATTCTGTTTTGTGTGGCTGTTAAATGACAAACGAAAAATTGTAAAGAGATTTCTTCTTTTTCTACATCGATGAATCATTCGGTATTCTTATTTGAATTTAAATCACACAGTACAATTCGGAATCACACAGTCAAACGATTTAATCTGATTCGGTGGACAGCGCGATTTATATTTTAATCAGTGAACTTCTGCCACGCCTGTGTCGACCACCGGATGATTAAATCGCTTGTGCAAATTATTGCTCGACGTATTTATCTCTCGTTACGTCAACGAAACTCGCCAGTGTCTCCGAATTCTTGCATGTTGGAACACAGAAAAATTACGTCCGTAATAAAATCGTGTCAGTGACACCATTTATCTCTAAATAATCAGCTCGACAATTCTGCCAGGCAAGAGACACCATTTGTCTCTAAATGCTACAAGAAATTCTCAGCAACTGATATTTCAAATATGCAGAACTATGAAAAATTCCAGGCTGATTTTATTTCATTACTTTCAAACTATTCTTTTCTAGAAGGCACTTTGAGAGCAGATTTTTGATGATGTTGATTATATACCTACTTTTCTCAAGTGAGCCAACTTGACTCATACAAGGAAATTGAAGTTTTTTATAAAGAAAACATTTTCAAATCAATTTAAATGAAAGATCTATTATTAAAAAATTAACCAATCAATATATTATATATAGTAATCAAATTGTAAATGAGTCAAATTAGCTCTGTACTTCTAGTGTTAAAAAATCTTGCCTTAGAAAGTCAAATTATTTATTTTTCTGCTTCCTCTCCCCTCTTATATTTAAATTACTAACATAAAGACTTGTAAGAATATTATTTCTCATAGCGATATTATTTTAATTCAGCCTAGCAGAGCAATGAGTGCTACTAAAATTAAATCACCTTTCAATTTAGCTGTACATACAGTAATTAATATTCAGAGTTCTCTATGTCAAATGCCACGATATAAATACCTTCACGGATAAATATAGAATTCCGCATGACTTCGACGATCATGACGAGATGTGACATCCGTGAAGGCAAACGTGAACAGCATTAAAACTGCTCCTCGCTTCCGATCGGCTCACGTAATAAGTATACGGTTTATCTGTTGCTTCGTTACTCGCCTCGACGTGCTCACTTTCATTCAGTCTCTGCAGAAGCTTATTACATTCCTTCGATTATCTCATTCCCCTGATCGAGAGATACTATCGGTTTAATTAAAGGTAAATAAGAAAACTGGCGCAGGGAATATAATGTAAACGTTTGTGCCTTTAGCCCTTTGAGATCCTATGTTGAAGTGCTCGATACAGTTTCAACTCATTAACACTAAAACTACCGACGTTATATCTACTAAAATTTGGATTTATTCAACAAATACTTTGGAAAAAGATAAATCAAGGAGTGAAGGGATTAGTAAATTAATTAATTTCGGCTTTATGTGGTAGAAGTAGAATTTTTACTTCACCGCTCGCCTATCAATTTAGGTAGTTTTTTGAAAGAATTGAGAACCGGTCATTTTGACCGGCTTGGTAGGTTTAGTGTTAAGGCCCAGTGTCTTACTTTGAGGAGACTCAATTACGATCGTCTTGGGCCTAAATGTGCGGGATTGTCTGCTAATTGAAAGGTGTAATTATGTGATTATAAGTGATGTACAAATTTCTACTCTATATTTTAATCTTTTTCAACGGATTTCTTAAAAAAACAATATTTCTTAAAAAATATTGATTTTTAATATTAATGAGTTTGTAATCACTTTCACAGCAATGGTTTTCTATCTTTGGCTAAACAACCATCAGTGTTTATAGTTATTGCTTTCACTAGGTAAAATTTAATAAGCTAGTAAATAATTTTACGAAATTGTTATAATTTTAGATAGCACAATATATGCATAGAAATCGTAGTAATTCAAATAAGAGCCAAAAGTGTTTCGCGATCAGTCGTGACATTTTGCGAAAAATGTAACGTTACAACAAATTAGTCTTTTGCAGAGAGTTTCACGGATTGATAAAAAAAAATTTGTAATCACCCGATTCCCAGTGGACTTTTTTTTAACAAACCGACAGAGATCACTTTTCTACCTCTTGAAAATGCAGTAACTTGCCTCTCTCAATGAGAGCAACTGGGTCGAATCACTCAAAATGATCGAGCGGAATTTCGTCAAATAAAAATCATATATCACTTAAAATATCCCATAAAATCTTTCCGCCATTTCAAAAATCTGCTTCAATCTACCGTCCAAATTATTTTTATACTTTTAATGAAACACAAATCATTTGAATGAATACAAATCAGACATACACATACGCACAAATTCAAAGCCTACAGTCACATAACAAATTTCTTTTTCCAATTATAACATTAAACACCAATAAAAAAAAAAATAATTACCACTTTTAAATAATTCTACGTAAATTCAAAAGAGGCAATCTCCATCAAAGCACTAACAATAAGTAAAGTGTTCCCATTGCGTACGAAATAATTGTCTTACTCTCAATGAAAGGACCTAATTAGTACAACGAAATTATCCTCCATACCTTTCATTATTTCACACCTTTTCCTCGCGCTTTTTCTCCTCCAACGGTGCACAATTTTCCTCCAGAATTGAGACTTCGTTTGACTCACCGTCTCTCAAAGTCTCGGTAATGGACACAATTATGAATACACGAGAACCGAGCGGATCGTATTGTTCAAGAAGAAAATGAACAACTTCTTTGGTGACCCACTTAAAGGTATATCTAAGGGCAAAGGGTGTTATGAACGTGATAACGAGCCATAACTACCAGTCGCAATTGAGCGTGAAGTCGTGCACCCGACGTCCCCCTTATCTTTCGTCCCGAAGGAACGGGAAGAAAATGAGAAAGGAGGAAAAATAATAAGAGGAAGTTTCGTAATAAATCGAGCCAGCAAGGCTGCCATTTCCGCTTCATTCGGAAGCCATCCACCCTGCAAGAACTCGGTAAAATAAATTCCTGGTCCGCCGATAACTCACCATCTATCCGAATGTCCCGTTTTTCTTCGAGGCTTTCATCTATTCACGTAAAAGGGGGAATACGTGGAAATTTCACGGAGTATACGAATTTTACAACGTTTATCTATTCTTGGACCATGTATTACAGTTATTGCCGGTGGAAGAAATCATCCTGGTTTTGATCGAAAAATAGTTAAATAGTTACGTGTGTATATGGATGAAATTTTAAATAGGTACATTGATGAACTGTCTATTGTCGACCTAAAATGTCGAAAGTGTGCAAAACTCAATGTGTTATTTTGTAACCCTTAGAATAATTCATGTAGGTAATTCACTTTTAGAATGTAGGTATAGGTAGCTCTAGGTATATCCGGTACATTAATACGTAGCGAATACTTTTGACGTGTAAAGTCACTACTTGCCAGGGTAATATGTTGATTGTCATGTAAATATACGTTTGCATTTGGCAGTGCTTTATATACGGGGATCAACAGCTGGGGTTTTTCTTTTAAATAGAGGGATCAGACGACAAAGAAGACGATCAGGTAAGTAATTTGTACATTATAAAATACATGTGAAATATCTACTGTACCACGTACCTATAAGTTTGGAAGGCCTTTCTAAAAAGGTAGGAATCCGTCAATTTGCTAAACCTTCACTAAACTTCGTGTTAAAGAACGGTAGAACACTTCTATTTAAGAGGCAATTCTACAATTGCCCAAATTGATAAAATATTATTACATCCATAATAATAAAAATCCTGCACAAAAAAAAACGAGCTCTTTAAATACATTAAGTCACTATTTTTAAATTAATTATACATCGAGGAATCCGAAAACAATGAAATCAAACGTTACCACCCCAAGTTTCAATAAAAGCCAATTAAAATTCTACATTAGCTCGGTTGTTCGATTAACCGAGAGAAAATCAGCCCTGCGTGCCAATTAAATCCAATCACTGAAGATCCTACCATAATTAGAAGTCAATGTATCCCTCAAGTATCGTCAGAGTGGCGAATATTATGAAATCCCAGTGGTAATTAAGTCATTTGAGTGTCACATGCTACCAAGAACACCAAGAGCACCCGTATTCGCGGCTTTGTACTTCCAGGTCGTTCCTGGGTTGGTCAGTGATAAATGGATCACGAGTACATCCTCTTCCTTATGGCGTTCATTGAACAAGGTCCGTCAAGAGCAGTGCTTGCACCGAGATATAAGGTCTAACCGACTGGATATGCCCGATTGGCTTTTGCAAATGGCGATTCGCATTTTCATTTCTGCTGTATGCTCGATATGAGGGTTTCTCTCGGAGCTAACTTTTATTAAGCGATTCTGGAAGGTTTAAGGTATTAGGTGTACAAATTAATTCTCGGCCCTTTTTGACTAACTTTGACATTTATTTATAACAATGTTGATATAAATTCAATATTAAACATAATCTTCTTCATTTTCTGTACGTTTTTGCCATCTCTCAGGTAATCGTCGGATTCCAGATCGGAAAAATGATAGTTGTTCATATCAATGAAATCATTGAGGCATTTATAGACCTGTTCAACTTACTTGAATTGAGAATCAGTTAGGTGGTATTGTAGGGATCGAAATAGGTGGTTATTTGAAGGGGCTAAGTCTGGAGAATATTCGAAACTGTTGAAATCATTTCTTTCGCCACTGTAGCGTTTCTTTTTTTTTAGTTGAAACGCGAAAAGAAGACAGTGCCTTAAATGTTGCTTATCGAACGACATCGCTTCTACACATGATGTTGCACGTTATGTCTGGAGTAGAGTCATGCGATATATCTTATTTCAAAGCTAACAAATGGCGCTTTAGAATGACTATTCAAATTTGGAAAAATTCTAATCTGAATAGGTTTTGTGGTCGATGAAATCTGAGAGCCGAGAATTAATTTGTACACCTAATATTTATAAGTCATGAATTGAAATGCATAGATTATAAATGAGTTTTACTGTTATTGGAATATTCAAGTTATTGAATAAAATTATTTTGGTAAGAATATTTTAAAAATATTCATTATATTTTTGTAAATTAAACTTGTTAGGATTTTATGAAGTTTAAATTTTGAATGGGAGCTGATAGTGGGTTGCATGCTGAATGGAATGGAGTGACTGAAGAATCGATAGTGTAAAATTCTAGTCACTACAAAAAAAAAGAAGAGAAAATTGAATACAAGTGTCTTAAATAATAATATACTGCTGCTTACGGTGCAAAAGTATAATA
This sequence comes from Cerceris rybyensis, assembly GCA_910591515.1. NCBI lineage: Eukaryota > Metazoa > Arthropoda > Insecta > Hymenoptera > Crabronidae > Cerceris > Cerceris rybyensis. The sequence goes on from OU342797.1 coordinate 6,492,445, forward strand.
TAAAAACCTTAGTAGTATTTTTTTAAATGGAGTTTAGATCATTTTAAATTTAATATTGAAATAATGACAAATGTATTGTCTGGTTAATATGGTGGATTCGTTGACGCTTGACTTAATTTTCATCACAATATCGAAGCTCGGATGTACAATCGATTTTAATTTATTTACTAAACATTCCATCGGACGTTTCGCATTTTGTTTGCACATAGAATGCATTCGGTTGTTATCGGAAAATCACGAATTCCATTCACATTCTTTAAAATCTAGTTCTCGGTGCAATATTTCTCATTCCGTTTCTTGTAACTTTTAACAAATTCCACCAATTTATAAAATAATCCCTCCTCCATACACGAAAAATAATTTTTTAATGACCAATAATTTACAAAGTACTTACTTAATACTTCTTTCGTAGACGAAAAATAAGTTTTTTATTTAAAAAGAAGTTAAAATAAATTCAACAACTAATTTGTCAAATTTTCAGAAAAAATAAGGAATCGGGCATTTTCCAACCTGCAACTGCAATGATCACGGCTTAGCAAATTTACTAAACATTACAAATAAAATTATATATTTTCATCCTCACGTTATCAACCCTCGTATCATGGAATTTGCACACGACGCGAATCTCGATCGACTTCTTGTCCCACTGTGAATTCTTCCGGTTGCTTTCACTGCTTCTTCGTGACTTTAGCGAAGATCTCACCGGCAGATACTTTTCTGGAAGACTTTAATCCTGCTTTCTCGTGGTAGTCGAAGGTGTCACTTATATGTTCGCGAATGTTTGACGTTTCCATTAGCGTGATCTCGCACACCAGAGAATGGCGAACGGCGACTTTGACGCGTGTTACGCCGCCACATTAATTAGCGAAACTGGCAGTGACGCTACTTATGTGTTGCGATGTGCGGCTCATGTATTTCTGCGAAACACTTTCGATCACGGGTATTGCTAATTAATTGAGCGACATTTGACTGCGTGAGATTTATTAAATTAAATTTCACGATGAGTGTGCGTGGCTGGTATTGCTTTATTGAGCGATTACTCAATGGCTGAAATGAGATGTTCGTTAAGCGATTTGCTGATACAGGGTAAAATAATTTTTACAAATTTTGTATGGTGTTTGCTTGGAATGTGGCTGAGGATAAATTCTATGGCAAATATCAAGTAAATGAAAATTGTATGAGTAACAAAAATTTTTCATTATCAGTAAATTCTTAAAAATTGTTTCTCTTGAACGCGCACTATATTTTGATTAATTCAAGCTTTGATTATTATTTGATAAATATATTAAAAGCTCTTCGACATTAATTTAAGAAATAAATCATGACAAATACTAAATGATCGAAGAGTGTGAATGTTTTATATTATAAAATTCGATACATGATATATATAAACGGAGAGGAATCAATTTTTTTAATATATCGCGAGTTAAAAGCAAATTTGAGACGTAACTGGTTAAAACAACAAATCTCCAGAAAAATGAGAGTCCATAGTTTTGCACTATAAAACAAAGGACTTCATTTCACGAATAATACGAAACCCTTGTAACAAGGATTGAAGCAGAATCTAATTTCTATCTGAAACTGTGGTTGCTGTGCGATGGCTTTTCCAACATCGTTGAAAAGCCAGTCACAAAAATTGAACACGTTCGTCGAAGCTGAAAAGCCATTCTATAAATTTCGAATGAAAAAAAAAACTCCTACTCCTTTTATTTAAAATGAAAGTGTGTAACTCATGTATCCTCTACTACTCTCAAATTATCGTGAAAATGAAAAATGTACACAAACTCCTAATTCATTCAACTCAATACAATAATAATATAATAGTATAATTTTAAACATTAATGTACCCCCCAAAAAAATGGGAAAAACTGAAATCAATCTATTCTGTTTAACGTACCAACAGAATACTCAAGAATTATAGTCAACCTTCTGAAAAATATCAACCTCAAAATTTCAAAGTCACTATAAATTAAATTTTCATCAATTTAATTCAAAACAAAATATATCACTGTACAATGTACGTTCTCACAAAAAAAAATCTCACAGCAAATACTATCGATCATTGCATTCTCCATAAATCAGTTAAAAACAAATACCAACAGATCAAATATACCATCAAACAGAAAAGTACAATGAAGCTATAAAAATCCTTCAACAAAAGGAGGACATTGCTGTAAAAATTGAAGAACAAGAGTCTAGAGCGTGTATCGGTACTTTCAGTGAATTAAGGTGGGATTCGAAATTCCCTGGCGAATATCACGTCGTCGGGTCAGGCTGGAAATTATGGCCTCCCTAATCTTCGAGATTTTCGTAATGGGTAGACCACCCTCTCCATGGCCGTATAACCCGCCGGAGGCAGTAAACCGTGCTCGAGGTGCCGACTTGTTATTAACGTTAGTCATAATCGCACGATCGTACAGCGCGAAATCATCCCGGAATGGTAGTCGGACAACCCCATAAGTCATATGCTCGTCTTAGTTGCGTGAATGTTGTGATTATCGGCTTTACAGGCGTTAGAATACCATCCTTTCATAATGAATTCAATCCGATTTTAATGGGATATCGCGAGTAACGTTGTTATAAACGGAACACTCCACTGTTCTTCGGGTTGAAGCCGGTTTTCGCAGAAAACGATCAAATCGAGGACAGTGTTGACAGTTCTGCGAAGATTCATGTGTTGTGTGGAATACTGAAATGAACTATTTATTGTTTTAAGTAGTAGAGAGATTTTTGACCAAAGATTTTTTTTTATTTGACCTCAAGTAAGGTAGGGAAAATGAATTTTAGAAAAAGAAATTTTGATAACTGGATACTCTTGTATATTTGCACTATATTTATCGGCAAAAGTTCGATCGAAATTGGCAATTCGGCTGTTAAAAGATTAAATAGGAAATATTTATGGAAAACTAATAAGTATTGATGAAAGGGGTAGAATATGGAACGATTTATTTTTGCACCAGATTCATCGGTAAAAGTGACAATCGCACAACCAAGTTCTTGACGTGGAAAAAATTGTGTATAATAGCGAAATTTTAAGTACGAAATTGCTTAAAAGGTTTTTAAAATCTGACTGTGTGAAAGGGATAACGCAATTTGGGAATCTTGAATTCTTGGATAAAATTTAATCAAGCCCATCTAGCATATAAAAAGACCAATTAAATTCACCCAAAATACCATAAATCTAATAAAATTCCAAGCTGTATAAAATTGTAACCCAACATTTTTACCACTTCTCTAAAGCAATGAAGATAAACTAAGTTTTATCACTTAAAAATGTAAAATCGTACTTTCTCAACCGACAAGAAATGTCGCAATGCAAAAATTACCGAGTACTAAGGAATTTTGAAAAAATCCTTTAAAAACTTGCAATTTGAACGTCCCAGTATTCTCGTAAGTACATTTAAACCAACTAATCCTGATCATCGGAACGTGACACGAAAGTCTGCCATTTAAAACATCGCATTCATCAATGTCTTTTCACGGACCTCTCAATTACGGTTGGAATAACGTTCAATAAAAACGAACCGAGGCCTGGCGATCAAATCCCGTAAATTAGACGCATTTAACGTAAAATGACCGTAATTCTTTCAATAACGAAATTTCACAGGTAGCGACACCACATCTCTGATTTTACCGGGTTAATTATGATTAATCTCCCGAGTGTCGCGCGTACTTTGGTATTTCAATTACAGCATGTCGTTAATCCCTGCGACCTTTGAAACGATTGAAAAGGCTTTCGCGCGACTCCTTTCACCGTGTCGGTTTAATAAACGTGTTGAAAGTGCCACGGAATCTTTTCATGCACCATCGACGTGCAAAACGTGTGTCGGCCACGAAAAACGATTCGAGCTTTTATGCATGTAGATGGGAACTGGCAATGCCTCGCAGCACCTTTCTTCGGCGTGCAACGTGCACACGGAATAAGTCGCGAATGGAGTAATCACAAAAGTCATCGCAGAGAGGTATTTCTCACGTGAAAATAAACCTGCACGCCTGCAACTCTGATCGTGATAAAAGACAATTGTAGGAAACGTGTCGTCACGTACGTGTCTAAGCGAAATAGCCCGCTCTTTTCGAGCGAGCACTTACTTTGTAGAGTTTAAGAGGTGTGCTAATCGGAAATGCTTTTGAAGCTCAAATCTACTTGGATTCTATCTCAAAGTGTTTGTAAATAATTACAAACTATTTTTTCTTGTACCCTGGACATCCAAGTTCAAGTTACTAATTGTCTATGAAACAAAACAAAAGATTTCATAAAAATTATATATTATGAATATAAGAAGCTTTAAAATGATATCACTTAGAAATTATACTATTAGATGTACAAATTAATTCTCGGCCCCCAGATTTCATCGACCACAAAACCTATTCAGATTAGAATTTTTCCAAATTTGAATAGTCATTCTAAAGCGCCATTTGTTAGATCTAAAATAAGATATATCGCATGACTCTACTCCAGACATAACGTGAAAATTCATGTGTAGAAGCGATGTCGTTCGATAAGCAACATTTAAGGCACTGTCTTCTTTTCGCGTTTCAAATAAAAAAAAGAAACGCTACAGAGGCGAAAGAAGTGATTTCAACAGTTTCGAATATTCTCTAGACTTAGCCCCTTCAAATAACCACCTATTTCGATCCATACAACACCACCTAACTGATTCTCAATTCAAGTAAATTGAACACGTCTATAAATGCCTCAATGATTTCATTGATATGAACCACTATCATTTTTCCGATCTGGAATCCGACAATTACCTGAGAGATGGCAAAAACGTAGGTATAGAAAATGAAGATTATGTTTAATATTGAATTTATATCAACATTGTTGTAAATAAATGTCAAAGTTAGTCAAAAAAGGCCGAGAATTAACTGTACATCTAATATTATAAAATTATGCCACTTGGCAGAAACAAAAAGTCACTTGGTTCGGTTACGGGGTAAAGGAAGACTTGTCGCTCTTACCGTTTACCTCCACGATATCACTCTTGGAAACCTGAGATTATACGAATAATAATCGAAAAGAAAACATTTCTTTTGTAGTTCCCATGACGATGTAACGAGTATGAGACTTTTTCGGTCAGTCAAGCATTAAAATCGAAAATGACGTTAGGTCGAGGGATGTCTCTATCCATCGGACTAATCGGAGCAAACTACTTGCCAACTGACTTCTTGTTTCTGTTAAATGGTTCACATTCCTTCACATTGTAATATATTAATATATAATACAATATACATTTATGTAACAATGTCACAATTAAAGCTAATAATATTAACTCCATACAAAAGTACAAATTTTTTTATCTGCTTCGTAAAAATGAGCTATTTAATTTGCAATCTTCTACGCTACAAGAATATTTTAGAACATTTAATAAAATTCGTTCTTCTCGCACTAACTATTTCGATACAATTTTCTCAAACAATGAGTTGCTGCCGACGTTATTTAATTAGGGCATCTCATGAAATCAAACACCGCGTATGTAATTATTCCCGTGTCGTGGTATGCACAGTCCTATTCTATTGGCCTACTCCACCATCAAAATACCTTTAGTTCTCGGAATGCTCGGAATACCCTTGATTCGTCGATGATTATCCCTGCTCTATGCATCAACGTCATCACGGATCCATTGTCTTAGAGGGTTGGAATTACATCTCTGTAGATATTCGTCTTGCCCGAGCACGATTCAAGCGCGATTGGGACATTATAAGCTAATGTTGAATACCCTCCAATGTCACGAATCCTGACGGTTGCAGAGAGAATACTAGATGAAGTCAAACAGATTTGTATATTTTGTGAAAAACATCCTCTGTTCACCTCGTCGTCAAATATTAACCAGATTATTAATATTTAAAATAAACAGAGGGGTAGTAACATGGAGGAAAACTGATTTAATAGCGTGAAAGTTTTAATTACATCAACCCTTTGTTCGAGGTGTCAAAAGTGTAATTATACTAACGTAAAAATAATATGAGGGAAAAATATGCCAATTTACTAATTGTGATAAATGTTCGTTTGATGTATTCAAATTAAATAAATCCTTTCATCTCTATTCTACGCTCTCGTTAAATGAAGATTCATGATTTCATCCCCTGTCGAGTGAATTATTCCTGGTATCCTCCGATGATGATAATAATTTGTAAAATTGAGCAAATTTATTGATGTTTATTGATAGATCAATTTAGAGATTATATTATTATAATTTCATCTAAGGTATATTCGATTTTAATGAGTAGTCTTTCTCGTTTGTGGAGACGGTTTGAAAAATTCATTAAGTTTTGGAAAGATTAATGCAAGCTCTTGACAGAAACGTGATAAAAGAAATTAATATGGAACACCATCCACGTTGTCTCTCCGACAACAGACACTTTCTTTCCGTAGGATTTGGTTAAACGTGGGAGCAGGTTACACGATAGCGTAACCCGCAAACTACCGCCTATGATAACGGCAGAGAGAGATAAGGGACGTCGGGTTTTCATGAAACGGTTCATTGAGAAGACAAAAATGTTATTCACGCTGCTTTATCTTTTATGGAGTGGAAGAATGTCTTGGTAGAACCGGACGACATCTTTGAGAAATTTATAAAAAACGTCATCTCGTTTTCCAAAGTAAAAAACACCGTAAATAGTATGGCGCAAAGTCTCGTGATAATTTTTAATTCTTCATATTTTTATGAGAAAGCAATAAATGGTAAGAATTATTTTCAGCTTCAGGAGCACGAAGTTATGGGAGAAATTGTGTTATAGTTGCGGATCACCTTCATGATGTCACCATGACCTCTATGTGGTCTTAATGCAAATGGCGAGGCACGTGCGCTCGTGTTATGTGGGAATTAACGTTTCCATGCGATGCACGTGAATTCTCACCCACTCGAATAATTACAGATGCAGTAATTAAGGCTACGCGGAGATAATGAGACGTTACGGGAGAAACTTTGGAAATGAATTCAACCCCATAAAAGATGCTCGCCTTATGATTGAAGATTTCTTGCTCGCAATCATCGTCGTAAATTCTTTACGGCATCGTACTGCATAAAGAATTAGTCATTAATAATTACATGAAGAACGATCGTATAACTTATTAACGACTTCCTTGGATCTCTGGTATTAAAAACTTTATAAGACTTATTATCTTTTATTCAAAGTTGAAAATAATTCCTTATCCTAATTTCAATAAATCAGTGATTAAGTGTATGCATAAATAACAAATCAATACTAACTACAATTAATTTTGACTTTCCACTTATTTATAAAATTCCAACCACCAGGTATTTCAGCTACGTAAGAGTCAACAAGGTCCTTCTACTTTCCATAAACCAATACTTCGAAACTCCTCTCAGAACATTCATTCAACCCCTCCAATTTACCCTCAATTTTTCAACATCGCATCGTCCAATTAAAGTATCAAAATTATTTCTCCTCAATAAAGCCCTCATTCCATTTCACAAGAAAATTCCAATAGCTAAAAATCTGCACAATTTCGCCATAAAAAAAATGATTACCAGTACATCTACAAAGATAAAATCATAAGTCAACATCGTCTTCAAACAAAACATCCCCAAACAATTTCAATCCCCTCATCCTCGTGCCACGGTGGTATCATCGTTTAGGAAGAAGACGATTTTCTTCCTGAATTAAGGAAAAAGCAGAATGGGGTTAATAAAGAATATAATAGGCAGGAGAGCGAGGAGAGAAAGGCCGCAGTTCGTCGCGCGACGAAGCATCGCAAAAAAGCGCACCCCGGCACGTCGAAATCCGCGCTCGCACGGTGGTTCCCCGAAAGCCGCTGATGCACGAGGACAAAAACGGCGCGGGTAATTTAAAGTTCGCCCGCTAACGAGCGATTTTTGCGAGTGCCACGGCCACCCCGCTGTGCCGCCGACGAGCCTTTTTCCGTCGCACCCTTCTTCCTCGCCCGGAATGTATTTCCGAGTGGCGCGTTTCGTAATTAAGAGGCAAAACCATCCGCTGAAACGACGAGCAGACACCGGAATTTTCGACGGGAGTAAGTCAATTATAAGCCGGCTCGTTTTAAGATGAGAATTCAATTCGTCAAGTGTTCTGACGCTACTTGCACGAACTTTCGGCAACGGTGAAATAATTATTTCGCTCAGCTTCATAATTATAGGAGAACTGATAGTACGTGCCATTCAATTGTTATGAACTTTGAGATTTCTGCTTTTCGATTGTACTATTATTGTTTGAGATCCTCCCTTGTGTTAATTCTATTTTTAATATATTTTTTAGAGATGAAGGAAAGAAGAACATAACTGTTGGAACATGGTAAATAATTATTTTTCCTGATTATTTGGCGGTCGGATTTCCTTAACGTTTTGTGCATTTTAAATAATAATTGATTAATTTTAAGAACCCGAAAGAGTCCTCCATTAAATCTTTTGAAATTCTTTGGAATTTCTTACACATAGATTCTCAGCAAATAAAAATACGACCTTTTTCCGCCTAAGATCTGGGTATTTTTCTGCGCGGACTCACCATAAGAACTCTCTCATCCATAACGTCATTAGCACATTCATGTTGGAACCATCAGATGGTCTGCCGCCGACTGAATATAGATTACCAATCAATTACTATTAATAATTATTCATTATTACCATTCCATTAACTCCCTAAAGGCTAATCATAGCTCACATTTCTCAGAACACTACTCACAATCAGAATCTTTTTGCTGCACTCTCCTCACCTTATTCACCGTTCTCCATTTTTCATCTAATCAGATCCAAATGATACCCCTCCCTCCAATTATTCCATCCATCAACCGAATATCATTTGTCCATCAATGGCAACCAATAATTATCCATTATCATTAATTTATCAACTTTCTAAAGGTCAATCACACTACGAATTTCTCACAAATCTCCCTTTTTACTGCAGCCCTCCTCACTCAACTCATTGTTCTCCATTTTTCATCGAAACATAGCCAACGGATTTCTTTCCCCCGAAGCTAATATTTCTCATTGGCGATCAACCATGAAAATGCTATCGTCCAAAGCGTTATTAATGCCCTTCTGTTCGGAACATTAGATCATGGCAAAACACTAATTAATGAAGACAGTGCCGCGAGACACAATTCATGCGCGAATGTCGAGCACACCTGCGCACGTGTGTTTCACGTCTCATGCCGCATGGGACACGAGATGTCACATCAATTAGATTAATCACGTGTGCCATTGCCATTTGGATTCTCCGACGGTCGAAATTCGGGACGACGACGTTGTACGCGCTCGAACGAACGATTAATCATTCGCGTGCTTCGTTTACTCGTGCTTCTTTAAATCCGTTTGCCTATACTCACAGCCCTCAAACGTTGTTTGAACCACTGATTCATTCACCAGCAAACTTTATGATAATAGACATTATGTCATTCGTGGTTCTGCATGCTCATTGTCAAGTGAAACGTAATAATTCTAGGAAACCATAGAAATAAAAATTAGAGAAAAACATTATTATAATAGAGATTTTTTATGGACTATTATTTGTAATTAAATCTGTTCAGTTGTCCTCGTTATTGTCAAATTCAATATAATTTTTTAGCTTCTTGTTTAAATTTTCGTGGATTCTATCACTTTTGGCGTAAAAATAAAAAAATTACAGACTGCTGACAGATATAACTCCTAAGCAGGTTACTTAAATTCTTGTTTAAATTTTCATTGATCCTATCACCTTGAAATAAAAAAAATTATAGACTACTGACAGATATAATAATATGGTATTTCCACATTAATTTACATTTCATCTTATATCTTATAAATTTAAAATGGAATGTAAAATTAAATGTAAAATTCTAGAAATATCAGAAGATCTGAATACACGCAATACCATTAAGAAATTATAATAATCAGTGGCTAATCCAGAGAGAAAGGTGTTTGATGCAAAAAAGAGCAATCGAATCGTTTATTCTATAATGTCTACATTGTTCGTAGGTTTATCGGTAAGGAATGCCTGTAAAAACGATAAGAGCAACCGACGAAGGTATTATCTTAATCGTTGGCTTGCCTTCGGAACGACTGAAACGATGGTGAGAATGTATGTCGCAAAATGCAAAATACTGAATACACAGCCGCTCATCCTAAATCAATAGTCATCAGCGGAAGATTTGTTTGCTCACTACTCACCGGTAGAACTCTTTTCTCTGGCTGTACTCGGAACTTAAATCGAATAGTCATTAAAGTGGTACTTGTTAATCTGTTGTTGATTCAAACGACGATGCAAGTATTGTATATCGAATCGCACTTTACTCAAGCAACTGTAGTGGTTAATTTTTTTAATCTGATTTTACTACTTTAATATTTGATTTTTGTTGAAATTTTACATTAACTTTCTGCATTTAATTGATTACTGTCATTCGATTTCTTTGCTTTTTCCAAGTTTTTATAGATGAAAATGTAGTTTAGTTATGAAGGTCATTACTGGAGGAAATTGCACGATTTTGCATATCACTTTCTTCTCTTGCTCCCTTTGCTCTCGTTTGTAAAGAAATGGGATTTGAAATTTCACGTAGTAACTTTCCGTGAGAAAATGAATACTTTAATGGAAATCTAGCATACCTTTGAAACAGGTACAAAATAGAATTGCTACGCTTAAATACTTTTAAATGATTTTCAATTTTCACCTACAAAGTATCTAACATTCCCCAAAAAATTCAATTCTACTTTCATAGCATCTAAACAATACATAAGCATTTTCCCCTCGTCTTCAGTCTCAAAAATGACCATTTTAGATATTCTGTACCATTATTCACCAAAGGTAATTTCCCAAACTAATTTTCTCCAATTTTACCAATTTTGAGCATTCAAAAATTTCCCATTTCATACCGCAAACTATTTCATAAAAATAAAGTTTCCAGAAGCAAAAAATAACTGTTCCCATCGTTTCATCTCACAAACATTACAAGAATGCCGCTCTCAAAACTCATGTAACACCATTCACCACAGCAAACAAATTTTCCCAAAATAATTTGCCACGATATTTCCAGCCATTGTGCGACTCATTGCTGAAAGAGCCGACGACAAAACTAATTTGTAGGCAGGACCTTTTCGGCAGGTCGTCGGAGCACCGAAAGGGAAAGGGCACCGAAAGGTTCTCATACCTGAAACGACCGTTTGCAAGTGAGAGGAGAGGCTGAAACGAAGAACATAGCCTTACCGAAGGCAGCGTGACAAAATAATTGTGGAACGTGTCCGAGAGAATGGACCTCCAAAGAATGCACCTGCCGCAAAAGGCGGGTCGAAGAACTACGGAAAACTCGGTCGCCATTGTTCTTGGTCCTACTGAATCGTCGAGGAACAAAGTTCCGGCCATAAATCCCATCCTTTCGTTTTATTTTAGCATAATTAACGTACTTGGAAGTCACAGGGGAATTAATTAATAATAAGTTTCATTAATCACAAAGCAAGCAAGTGAACTTCCATCGATTTTCTATAATCCATGGCTCACGTACGATTAGAATTTCAGATAATATATAAAGAACGAGGTTATTTGGCAATATTAAATAAAAAATAGTAAATTAACCGGAAAAGAAACTAATAATGGATTTCTCGATTGCGACGACATTTAATGAAACGAAATTTTAACAACACTTTAGATAAAATGGAAGTTTTAGAATTTAAGAAAATCCTAGTCGTCTCGTCGACGATGAAATATTTCAGATTTTGAAATGGAGTCGAGAACACGTAGTTTTGCTTTACTTTGTAAATGCATTTTGTGTTAAAGCGGATAGAGTATGCGAAGGATATAATGATCTTTCTACGAGAACTGGAGATGGAGGAGATTGAAACTTTGTCGACATCGGAAGCATATCCTATTTTCAAGGTTTACCATTATCTCTCAATCTTTGTTTATAAATAATAGGTTCGTTACTGTCATTGTAAACTGCACCAAGAGAAAATTTATTGAACTATCAGCAATAAATTTTCAAAAAAATCTAAAATTATACAATGGACGAAATGTACACAGAATAATTGTATTTTCACAATGCCTACCATTATTTCTATCAGATGAAAAATTGAGAAGGTGATTATCGATTTGTTTTGCAGAATTCTATCGTTGAATTTAGTACGAAAAATCCAGACAAATATTGCTGAAACCATTGGGTTGACTTTTACGTTGTTGAAAACCCAATAACGCCATCGAGGCTGACGAATTGCGCCACTTATAAAGAAACCATCCATTGTCTCGATTCATCTTTCGAGGGCAACGACCCCTCGGAACCTTTCACATTTACGATACACTGGAAAGATTTTCATTCACGTGGATGCTGCTTTGTTTGCCTTTTGACTACAGACGAAACTGGCGAAATATTTTCTGCCAGTGAAAAAGCTCCTCTCTGCAGAGGGTGGTTTGTCTGCGCCAAAGTTAAGAGCACCGCCAATATACGCCGTTTGCAACTGAAGGCCTAACTTTGCATTTTTATAAATATAAACCGATTAACTAACTCTGAAATTAAAATTCCTCGTAATCAGCTGAAGCAAAAAAATATATAATACGACTCGATGACAAAATACTAAAAATTACTGAAACCATTTCAAATAAGTTAATACTAAGTTAAACATAAAAAACGTACTGGTGTATGCAATAATGAACTCACAATTTGAAGATAAAAATTAGTTCTGTCAATCTTCAATTTAGCATTAGAACTACAAAGGTAGTCAAAATGACTTGTTCCTCAGTTTTTCTAAAAACTTTTTCAATTTATAGAAGAGCCATAGAGTAGATACTATGCATCCATCTTATAAAATATAAATTACTGAGTTAACACTAGATTTACGGAGCCAATTTGGCTCATTCAAAATTTGATTACTATATCAATAATATATTGGATGGTTAATTTTTTAATAATAAATCTTCCATTTCAATTGATTTGAAACTATTTTCCTTGGAAAAAATTTCAATTTTCTTGTATGATTCAAATTGGCTCACTTCAAAAAAATAGGTATATCAACATCCGTAAATCTAGTGTTAATCATTCTTTCCATCGTTTGATATCTCGTTATCTAAAGTATATATTTAATGTATTGAAATATGATTAATTTAACGCCGGCAGTTCTAGTGTTAAAATAAAGAATGATATTAGAGAATTATATAATATTAAAATAGTATTGCAATTAAATAAATTAATAGGTGCATTGTACCGACACCACTTTCACGTCTCTTAAAGTTAAATGACGCAACTAGGAACTGCAATTGGTGTCAACAAGTGGCATCTTTTTCAAGAAAAAATGTCATTTACAGGATGCGATGAGAAGGACTGCATTCACGATCTCTCGAAAGGCGCGAATGAGAATGCAAGAAGTTTGGGATTGAAGGAGAAACGAAGGCGCAGGATCCTCACAGTAAACTCACTGTACCTAAGGAGGATATAGCGGAAGTATTCCAGCGTGTCTTTGCTAATGCACTGTGTACATAAGAACTCGCCTTCAGGTACAGTAGTTAGTTAAAAATAAAGATCTCTTCGACCTTTGACGAAGCGCTCGTTAATGCGATCCGTAGCTTTTTCTTTGGAAGCTGCGAAAAAAATATGGGTCAACATTTTAATTTCACAACGAGGAAGTCAAATGTAATAGACTTCTTTCAAGTTTCTTCAGTATTTTAATTATACTTTATTTGCGCCTCTTTATTATTTTATGGCATTTTGTGTAGCTTATTATTATCAAATTTTGCCTAGCATTTGGACCTCATCTGTTGATTAAGCTTTGTGTGCAGTGTGGATGATGTTTATTTTAAAAAAATCATTCGCTATTAATTGGCTATAGAGTGTTATGTAAATATCTATTATTCGTTCATTCCTTTCTCTTCTAGTTGGAATAGTTTAGCTATTTGAAACTATGATTAATGGCAACTTTATTGAACATGGAATGAGTCGTCGGTCCATGAGCAAATTGATCGCGTTATTTGGTCGAGGATAGTCGCCTAAGGCGTCTGGTTATCTGTTTAAATTACTTTTTTTTTCATCGACGAATCTATTATATATGTATCGTGCGATTACAACGGGCTGCTCCGAAAGGCTACTGTTAAGTCGAATGGTCGATTATGTAATGAAAAATGATTAGACGCAACTATTTGGTGAAAGCGAATCAAAAGTGTAAATTATACGAGAGTTACTAATTTATTCTCCATTTCTAATTTTATTCTCATTTAGAATAAATTCTACTCATTCATTTTCTACTAAAAAAATTCGTTTTCTTTGTGGAAAGGTGATTATTAAAAATTACTACAAATTTTCAATACAATAAAATAGATAGAACCTTTTAACAGGTACATTTACAACTTTCAGGTTGAAAGATCAGTTAACCCTTTGTACCCGAGTAATTTTTACTATGAACTATCAGCTACTCCAGAACTATTTACACGTTATGAGTATACATCCATGGAAAATGGAAAATCTTATCTTGTCATTAAAAAAGAAACGTACATATTTGAAATAATGTTATGATATAAAAAAATACAAAAACAATGGAGTTATCATCTTCTATTACAATTTTGCTACTATAGCGACAATGGTGTGCAAAGGGTTAACTTTAATTTTCTAACTTCTTTACATTATTTACGATTTCATTTAAAATTTACACTTTTTTTTACCGGCCTCCTAAAAAAATCTAATCACTTGTCCCACGAAAACACAAAAAATCCAAACCACCCGAAAAAAATTCCAAAATACAGGACAAATTCGCTAAACGTTTCCACAGTCTCTCCATCACCGCCGAACTTTCATCGCTATTCATCGAGCGGAACAACGTTCACTTAAAAAAAAGGACCTTCCGGCCTGTAAACGCATTCCTATCGGATATCGAATCGATTAGCGTGACCAATAACGTGAAGCTCAGGTTTTTCCGAAAATTCGGAACGTTCCCGAGCATGTCAACGGGTCCCCATAAAATTCGGGAATTTAAATCGACGCCGGCCTGAAAACCACAGCCGTCCGATCGGTTTTGGATATGCCGCCAATAAACGAATCGGTTCGGCGACATTCTCTCGCTCGTCCATCCGACTAGATTTCATCCGGCATGCGAGCTGGCAGATTCTATTACAGATTAGAGCGCAATCGAGCCAGGAATCTACGTGCAATCAATGGGATTTGACGATCGTTTCGAATCGCTCGACCGTCCGATATTTCTACCGGTGCGTGTACTTTCATCGTCATAAAACCGTACAACTTAGAACCAACTACAGTTTGTACATAACTACAACTTAGAAAAACTGTTTAGTTTTATTTCACGAAAGTCTTTGGACTTACTGATATTTCAAGGATGTTCGACAATACGTGATAACCGAGCTAAATGTAATTTTCCTTCGTCTTGCTACTTTTTAAGGATGGGCAGTTTCAAGCATCGAAGAAGATGTCGAAGGTTTTTGCACCTTTCAGACAGGGTTTTTAGACACTGATGGATCGAGGATGGAAGGAATTTCTTCGACGGTAGAGGATTTTGATAGTTTATACATTTATCGATATTTTACTCTCGTGTAAGAGGTTTGAGATTTTCTTCCTTTTTTCCTTCGGGTAAACTACTCGTGAGGTTCGCATGTGAGACTTCACTTTAGTCTCTTTTAAGACATCGGTGAACCGATATGCGAAGATTGCGGTGGTAGTTTTTCAGCGATGGAAGAAAATTGAATGTCGGGTACGAGACTATTATTTTGAAATTATCGATAGAAGTAAAATATAAATGAATGTTAAAAAATTTCATTTATCTATTTACTATCGCATTTACATTTGTTGTATCTATATTTATGCATTATATAATATAACTGATTTATGTTCATTCATTCTGTGTAACAATAAATATAGAATTTGTAATGTTAATGATATTTTTATCCATTGTTAATATCACGATCGAATCTTTGATCGTTATAGAAGATTGACTTGTATTATTTTGAGTAAATTCAACCCTTGAAGACCTTCCGCGGGAGGTCGTAATCCTCGAAAATATCTCAGGTACATCAATGCGGTTGTAAATACGTCCAGATGGGGCAAGAGTGTAATGCTTAGTCATGATGAGAAATTATGCGGGTTCTCAACTCGAAATTGTAACAAAGGTCGAGGGGAAAAATATATAAACTTGCAAAATGTACAGGTGCAGAAAAATTCGAAGCAATTTTAATACGCTAATATTATTACATTATTCTAATAATTGTATATTTGTCCTCTTTTTTTCCCTAATATAATATTCCAAGGTGGAGATAACAGTCAGTTAACGAGTTCTATATAGATAATATTCAACACGCCATACGTCCTCCAAGTTCCAATACCATAAGTCACAAAGTGTAGTAAAAGATTTGACATGTTTTAGCAATTTAAATAAACAGCACAATAAAATTGAATAAACAATTAATCCTTTGGAGTCCTGCTAACCTTCGACCTTAGAATTTAACATTGATCCTGTGCCCTCTCATAATTATTCCTCAGCACCCATAATTATATCTATTCCTCGATGTATAAACACTAGACTGCGGATGTTTATGCAAATTTCGAGCTTCAAAAATGCAGGTGAGACAAGAAAACCTATCTAGGGATTTATCGCACTTAATAAATGTAACAACAAGTACCATACTTTGGATATTTTAGATATATTTTTATATTACGTTCTTTTTGTATATTTTAGCCGTATTTAATTTGTCATAAATGCATAAAAATCCGCAGTCTAATAATCACCATTAGAAAATGCTCTGAAATTCTCTCTCCAATATGACCAAAATTAGAAAAATAATTGAAGCCACAAAAAATGAAAACACTTCGAATACTTTGTTTAATTCATTGAAAAATTAGAGTGTTAATAAATCGATCGAAATTTCCCTTTTCCTTAGCACACCATGCAAGTACACAGGACAGACATGTATCGGGTGTCCATGGCTCGAAAAAGGGGTCTACTGGCGAGTTATTCGAGGAATTCCGTGAGGATCTTCGGCTTTGTTCGAAAGGATATAGCCGTGCGAGTGCGTCCTGTACGTACAATGCGAGCGAGGGTGGTTTAAAGAAGTCGTTCGTCGAGTGTTCGGTGGCACGTTCGAGTGCCGACACTCGGATTGCGGGCATGGTGATCACAATGAGAAAGGTTTCGCACAGAATGGACTCGCCTTAAGAGTGCGAGGGATTATTGTGATGTCATTCTTCGAGTACAGCAAAAGAACTAGTTCCTTCGCGGGTGATTTCGCGGCTGGGAAGATCGGAACACTTTAAAACTCTCATTGAATTTGAAAAATTCTATTTAGATTATCCGATAGCTTCTAGATATTTAAAAAGGAATTTTACATTTTTATTTAGTAAATTTTGTATAGATATTTAGAAAATTCTTGGTATTTAACACATTTACTGCCAAGAGAATTTTAACCTTCAATTATTAAATTTACTGATACAAAATTGGCAACTTCTAATTAATTAGAAAATTGTCACGTATTCAATAAATATATTTATCAATATGTTCATTAATAACAAAGTAGAAGAAATGTAGCGAAAAGAGGAACACAGCTAATTAACTAATCCGTCTGATTGTATGTGCTGTAAATTCAACGTAAAAAAAAAACAGTAATATTGCACTTTTATAAATTTCAGCAATTTTTACAAAATTTCAACATCACGTTATTTTTCTTGGTAGTTTCAATATCAGTAGAGCAACTTCAAATGACGAATTTAAAAGTCTTTGAATATAAATCACTGTTATACACAGGATTATTTCTCACTCCTTACAATTCTCCATGCTAAGGGGTTAAACCCGTACTAAAATCAAATTCAAATACAGTCAGAAACAGGTGTGCTAAGCTGTAAATCTGTGTCAGCCGAAAAACCGTCGATTCGGTGCTTAGGAATTCATTCGAGGGCGATCACCCGCTATAATGTTAAGCCAGAGAGAACCACAATGGGGGAGGTTTCGAGGGGATGTACCAGAGGCACGTGAGAGGGATCATTATAATGGGATCTTTAGAATTCTTTCGTCGAGCAGGTCCTACTGTATACCTCACGCTTCTGAGGTACAAATTTCAGGAACCTGGTCTGCATCCTTTAACGGCACACATTTTCGATTATGATTTCAGGAATTTATCTATTTACAGGGAATTATTGTAAATATGTGAGAATTAAAATTTCAAGAATTTATCTCGTCCTATGTTCGCACCTAGGCTGAATTTTTCAAAAGGAAAAATTTTAATTAATTAAATTTCTTGAACTTTAATTGAAATTCTATCAATTCATGCCCTACATTTTTTCAATATTATGAAATTTATTTGTAGAGCTTTACGTTCTGCGTTATCGGAAAACGTGGAAGGAAAATTGCACCTTCGAATATCTTTCTAAGAACATTTGCCGTTGAGAGTCTCTGAAAACTCTTCGTATCATCGGATTACAGATCATCGCCCGCAAACTTTCAAAGATGAGCGATCTAAATGCGAGAAAGGAAAACCATTCCTCAGAAAAGGATATTTTTCAGTCTCACGAATACCCATCGTCGTTTATCACTCGTCATTGTTCAGTTCTTGCATACAATTGATTCTGATGACTTGATAAATAAAAGCTGATTTTTCTCGATTTAAAATCCTTTTTTTGTTCCATCGAGAAATAATGATTTAACCATTCGATAGAAAGTCTTCCCGCCCTTTTTGCTTTACGGAGGAACTTCAAGTTTAAAAGGTCGATTATAAAATGCTATAAATCGTCGATAGTTGGCTCAAAAGAAATATGGCAGAAGGTAGGCTCGTACAATTTTCTGACATCTAACGAGATCACTCGGCGGTTGAAAAAATTCGAACAATGCCCGGTTAAATCGCCACATTACACGGACCCTTCGAGCGAAGACAATTCGATCCGACTTCTAAGAGAGTCCAATGTGGATGAAAGTTCCAGGCTGTTGCGTTCTCATCGTACGATACGTTAAAGCTCGTGTCGTGGTTGCAATCGCGACAGAAGGTGCCACGTAATGAGTCGACGATTGTAAAAGACGACGCACCACCAATGGCAACAACAGAACGTTGTCAAAGAGGCTGTTAGCGGGATATTGTGTGAATGGATTCAAAAGCATGAACTCAAAATTGGTGAATAGGAGTAAAAAATTCCTGTCATCTCTTAGAGATTATTTTTATATTATTATTTAACACGTTCATGGATAGGAAAAATTTCAGTGAGCTGCGAAAATAGACAGTCAATTGTTACACTTCTAATTTGCTTAAAATATTGGCTTGAGTAGATTTTTAAATGCACAGGGAAAAGATAAAAATGATATGAAAATACATAAAAAATCAGTTCACCATTACTTTGAAATGTATGATAATTGCAAAAAATTACGGGCATAAAATATTAAATAAATAATAATTGACAAAGCTATCGGCAAAGTTTTCTATTTTTTAAGCAAAGTGGTGGCATGAAAATTATACAATTCTGATAAGCAAGATGTGAATGGTTTGCTAAATATTGGTTTGAATGGATAAATAAAGAAGTGGGTTAGAGGTATCGACAGGAATTTCTTTGGTTCAGAGAGGATTCGAGTATTTTATTATTTGCTTTTTACGTTCTGCATAATGCAAACGTTTTGTTCACTTTGAGGTGACGTTTTCACTACTCGTAGATAATGTGAGTGAAAGTTTGATAGAGAATGCTAATTATTTGACCTCTAATGCATTTTTTTCAGTTTCAATATGAAGTTGGCGTAACAATATTTTTAGATGAATTTTAGATACTCGAAATTGAGAATAATTTCTAAATAAATCTATGACAAAGAGGATTAAATATTTGCAGACAATTTTCAGGCACACGATGTACCTGATTGCAAAAGGTAGTACTTCAAAATTGAAATTGCAACACTTAAGGTCATTCGACGTTTCGCAGAAACTCCTGTCGATATCCGCAAGGCTCGTTACGGCTTCGAAAAGTAATTATGGGAGGCGATCGAGCGGACAAAGGGGGAATTTCCAGAGGACGATCGGCAAATCACCATTCGTCCAATGGAGATTTCGGGATTATGTCGGCATTCGGTGTCCTGCGGTTTTCTAACCGCAAAACGAGAGAACCATCGCGCTGCAAATCGTTCGAGACCTTTTACTCCGTTATTAGTAGCTTTTTCTCCTCTTTCTCGTGTCAAACGAGAGAACTTTGCTTTTTTTCAGTGCCCTATCGTTACACGTCCTGCTGGTGTTTGAATGTTCAAACATATTTCTGTGGAGGTGACTTTAATTATATCACAACATTATTCACATTACAGTTTCGTACGTTTAAGGTAACTTCAATGTTTTATGGGAATACTATGAATTTTAAATTATATCCCACGATTTTTCCCCGTGAATAACTCTTCACTTTTGAAGTTTCAATCATCATGTTACATGAAAATCTCAGTAATAACACTTTCAACGCCAAGAATCTTAAAGTCTACAAGTTAAGCACTCCTTCTCCACGAATCTAAAATGGCGGATCTCAAACCAGTCAATCTAACAGTACAAACATTAAACTATTAAACAACCTAAGCAAACCACATCTACTCCAATGCCGAAAGAAGAACAAAATCCCAATACTAAAAGACTCGACGATTCAGAGATACAAACCACTACCCTGTTCTTCATACCCAAGTGCCCTACAGATCCTCGTCCAACCTCAGCGCTCTCAGCTCTCCTAAGTATCCTATCGTCCACATCCAAAACATCCTGCTCCCCCAGCATTCATTCTCACCAAACATTCATTTTATATACCAAGTCTCCAAAAGCGAGCTAAGTACATCAGCAGAAAAAGAATATTTCAACGACCGCGCTCTTCTAAAGCGCGGGATCGCGGATCAAGGCATCAGTAGACGGTAGAGGAGGCAACCGCGCGAGAGTTTCAGCCGAGAAAGTGTTATACCGTGCTCAGCTCAATGCAGTACGCGTTCTAAGGAGAGAAAAGAGACCTGTAGGGTAGGCCGAGAGAAGAAAGAAGAAAGAGGGCACAAGCCAGAGGAGAAGAGAAAAGCCGCCGTGAGACACGAAGAGTTTAGTTCGAGACAGGAAAAGGAGTTGCTGCGAGAAAGCGTCATAGGCATGAACGACGGTGGAACGAGGACGAAACGACAGAACGGAGGAACAGAGTGCGACGTTTCAGGCCTTCGTGCTACCAGGAGAACATGCCTGTAGACGCGTCGCAGACGAAGGGCGTTCTATCGTTCCTGGAAAGAGGGAAAAAGACGAGGAACGAACGCCGAGGAAGAAAGAACCTCTCTCTTTGTTGAAGCGTGGAAAAGAGACGGGGGAAGAAAGAGATGGAGAACGACAGTCGGAAAGGATGAGACGAAGCCGACGGTTGGAGTGAGCGAGGGAGACAACGAGTCGTTTTAAAGAGAAACCGAGAAGAACTACTGAGCGCAACAGGTTGCTGGGAATCGAAGCCGCCCTGCCTGGGGATGCGACCCCGAGAAATTCCAGGGTGATTGCGCGATACACGCGTCACGACACCGTACAACGAAATTAGCTGGTGGAGAAGGACGACGGACGGAGAGCCCGCTCGAAATGTGTGGGAAATCACTTAACTCTGTTTATGCCTGCACGCGTTTCGGGATTAATTTGAAACGGAGGGTGATGTGGGAAATGTATGGGGCAATTGGAGATGTTTGCTGGCTGTGTTTGCAGATTATTTGTATGTTTAGCTTTCGGGGTTGTTAAGGTGTTCGATATTAGTAGGGTAGGGAATATGTGACGGTTCAATATATAGTTTCTTAAAGAGACATGAAACAATTGAATTTTTGTTGATTATTAGACATTGAAGCGAAGTAAAATAATTCTCCAACAGAGCCTACTTGTCAGCTATTTTTTTAAAATTTTATATCACTTATTAAAAAATTGTGCGGTGTCGTTTATGTTTAAATAATGTCAAGTCTCACTAGAAACTTGGATAAATAAATAATAAAAATAAAAAAAACGCTAAAGAAAAATGTATCCTTCTTAACTTCATCTCCCTCCAGCCACACGTCGCTGACATGTCGCAAAGGAAATTGAAATTGGCAAAAAAAGAATAAAACCTATTGTCACTACAAAAAAAAGTGCAATTATTCTCTGGACCTTATTCGACAAAAAATACTACGCTTCAGCGCCGATAAAAATATCAACATCACGAAAGCAGTCAATTTCACCAAGGTCCCCGATGCCACCATAATGCGAATCCTTGTGGCCCGCTGTCACGTGAATCATATTTAATGCAACAACGGCGGCGAGCATCAGAAGCGATCGTAAACCGCCCTGCACGTCGGTGGTCAGCAACGCACCATGAATTTTTTGCTCCCTGCCATCATGAACGCGTAGAACGTAATTCTTCATGGTCATCTGGCTTGTTCGATCGGCAAAGCCTCGGTTTCTCTATAAACGAACGGGGTGGTAAGAATCTCTGTTTCTCTTGCTGGATCTTTCTTCTATTATTTGGCTCTATCAGATCTTTGCTTTCTTTCCTTTTCAATGGTGGGAACTCTTTTAAAGATGGCTCAGGATATTGCGAAAGGGGAGACTCTTTGAATTGCTACTCGGTCGTTAAAGGTTTCTTGATGGAAGGAGTAATGTTGAAGGGAATTTTCAACTATTACCAGGTTGAATGGCTTAACTGCATTGCAAAGGTTTAAAGGATTTTTCTACAGTACTTAAGTGTTTTCTTGATATCAGTTTTTTTATCTACACATAGAATAAAAATAATATAATTTAATTACTATTGGTACCAGTTCAATTGACGAAGTAGATATATCTGGTTTAAAAAAAGAGAATCAAATGAGCTGATAAATAAATATCTCACTAGTTCTTAAAGATCGCAATAAGAAAATTTTAATCTGATCCCCGCGAAATACTTCGGCTAAACAAGTTACAAAACCTCAAGTCCAGTTCTCAATTGGCTTGTATCACCAATATATCATTCATCGCCGGCCCAGCAATTCATGCTGGCATGTCCTGGCGAGAGTTACATTTATCCCTCTCGTGATATTTTATCAAAGTCCCAACACGTTGAGACGAATAACCCTGTGCACGGGTTCAGAGCTGTTTTTTTCTCTTAAGCCAGCATCCTTTGCGAGAGGAGCAGAATGAAGCCCAGCAAGCGCACCAAGAGAAACGAAGAACCCGTGTTATGTACTTTCCCTCCTTCATTTTCTCCCACCGACCTGTCGGTCCCTTCCGTTTTGCTCACTTTGCCGGGCACTTGCCTCCACGGGCCTCGTAATTACCATGATCAAACAATGCTACAGAGAATCGTACCTTCGTACTCTTTCTCTCTTCTCTACCTTCTTCTCCTCCCTCACTCACATTTCACCCCCTTTCTTTCTTTTCTTTTCCCCTCTCACTATCATCTGTCTCTCTTTTCAATCCGTTAAACTTTTCTATTCTCTTTCTTTTTTAAGTCTCTCTCAGCTATCGTTCTTGTTTTTCTTACTTCTTTATCACCCTTCTCTCTTCCAACACTTTAACGACCGGTATTTTTTTAACATCCTACACCCTTCTGACGGGTCACTTGGCCGCAGATACTTTCCTGATACCGACACCTCTTCGAAAATTACAAATTCTCGAGACTGAGTCCTTGACGCAGATAAATAGACAAGAGACAATTAAGCAACGATATATAACAATTTATTAATTGCTGTGGCAACCGATTAATTAGTTAAAAGTTCAAAAGTGTTAGGCCTAAAAAGTCTATTAACCCTTTGACTTACCATTTCTTTTCTAACAGGGCGTGCAATGATTCAAAATTAATTCCTGAAATCAAAAGATCTCACTGATTTCTGTTATTTCGTATAAGTGAAAGTAATATAACTGAAAATAGTATAGAAATAATAGACCGTTTCGCAACCGGCTGGTATTTTCAATTAATATCTAATTCAATTTTTTGTAAGACTTCAAATTTTTCTATTCCATTTCCCGAGTGTCACACGTCATTGTAGGCTAAGGGGTTAATGAGCTACCGGTTGCTAAAGTGTTAATTTGCTATTTGTTAATTCCCTATCTCTTTCTCCTCTGCCCTTTCTTTGTCATTTCTTGATTCTATCTGTATCTGTCTCATCTCTTCTCTTGTTCGATGATGATGGTCGTTCGTTGTTCCTGTCGTAGTGGAGCTGCTGACATCGAGGGTGGTGTTACCACTGTAAGAGCTAACCGAGCCATTCCAACGTAGACCACCGTAGAGGCTTCAGATTGATTGTGGTTGCCCACTGCTCTTTGAACATCAGATTATAATTCTCAAACGAACAGATATGCCATGCAAATGCGCCGAGATAAAGGAGATTGCCTCGTTGTTGGTCTACATACGAATGGAAATCGTTGCAAGTCTGAATTATGAATTATAGCAATCGAGAGTACGTTTGGCGATTAATCCCTATCCGGACTGGTACTATCAGTCAATGTAATTTGAGTGTTTAAATTGCTGTATCTGTGGTGTTCCTTTTTTTAAAGGAAACTTTCATTGACTCAAGAATTGACTAACCTGTCCTGTTAGTGCAAAGTTGATAATATGTCAAAGTTTCTTGCAATTTAAATTGCAATATTTGATAATTTAATAGAGTAACTAAAAAATATGAGATTGCATTAAAATGTTTGGAAATCAACTTCCACGATTTCTTTTGTACCAGAAACCCAACAGTATTGTTCAGTATTCGATAAGTTTTAAACATATTCCTTTGGAAAATTTTATTTGAAACTCTAAAAAAGTTTTTCATTTAATTGCTAAAACATTAATCCCCTATCGAGAAAAAAAAGAGACATTCAGTTATCCAAAAACGGTACACCACCAAAAATACAACAAAGCCCTGCAATACAAAACAAGAACTTTTTTTTCGATTAGAATAGAAACCACTTTCATCTAGTCGTATTTCATTCGACATATAATAACGGTAGTTACTTGTATTAAAAAAGGCAAGAACGTCCAAAGAGAAAAAGAGTTCGCCCCATAAAAATTATATAGTGAAAAACGTTAAAAATAACTTTCCCCTTTAAAATTATATATACCATTAAACGATCGTTCTTTTTTGCTTGAAAAATTACAAAGTTTAAAAATAAGGTAGAATCTCACAACCAGTGGAAACCAGCCGACCATAAATCTTTTTGAGTGCCATGTTATAATAATTCAGGAAAGAGAACGGATTAGCACGAAAGCTTTGAGTCGTTTCTCCCGCTTTGTTGTCGAATATACGTAAATGAGAGAAAACGGGTGAAGTGGAAGTGGAAGAACAGGGATGTACAGATTGACCAAAGTAAGTTGACATCTGGGAGGATGGCCTGTTTCGGCAGGCATCAAGGGTCATGAGACCTTTGTTTCAAGATATCGATAATCGAAGTTCAATATATCGATAATCGAATTTCGAGATCTCGATAAAATTATTTCTATTATATTAATACTGTATTAAGTTAGACAATATATCAGAAATCAATGAAAAATGTTGGTCTCAGAAATTAATTCTGAGTAATGGGGCTAAAAGTCACAAAAGAAATGATAGGGCAAGGGGTTAAACGCTCTAATAGTCTTCAAAAATCAAAATTCTTTTGTAAGATATAAATAATAAATAACACAGCAAAAATTCAATTTTATTCTGTGCCTGAAAATCAAACTTTTTCATTGCTTATCACGAGTTCTATGAATTTAAAAAATGTGTACTTGCAATTTACAAACACTCTGTATTTTCGTTGGAAATAAAGGATGGAGAACGATTACGAGTTACGCAGAGGGTTGCACTTGTATCACCGCAACTACGGAAATAATTCTCGGTGCAGTTAATACAGTTGCAAAATATTGGCGGCGGGAAAAGTTGGCGCATCCCTTTAGAAATATGAAAACGAGCGGCCAGGAGCCTCGGACGTTGTTGGAAATTCAAAAAGTTCTTGTAATCTCGCTGTGAAAACTTTGGCTTGCACGAGAGCTTTGAAAACGCTGCGGCGTCTAACGTTTCGCGGAAACGGGCTTGCGAAAGTGTGGATGTATGCGTGATGGAATTAATTGTGCTTTGTTGTTCACCCTTTCGTGTCGAACGTATTTCACTGTTGAAACTGTGAAAGTGCTTTGTGAAATATTTTAATGCCTCTCAAGGTAGAATTTTTCTTTTTAAGTTTACGGAAGTACTTCGTTGCTTGTTTACGATTTAAAATAAGGGTGGAATTAGAAAGAAGATGCAAATTTTCTTTTCTGTTAAAATATAAAGAAAATTTCTAATTTCTTTAGTTGGATTGATTAATTTCCTGCTTGCTTCGTTGTGCTTTTAGTTTGAATTACGTAAAAATATAGTAATTCGCGAAGGGTTAAAGAAAAGTGTATAAGTTTTGATATTACGAATCAAATGGTATTGTTTCGTGACGGGATCGAGTTCGTTACTCGCAGAGAATCATCCGATTATATTGAGTTATCATCCGATTAAAACTTCCAAGAATTAATTAGTCGTCTTCCCATGTTTGACATTGAAGGGGATGAAAAGGCGCCAACAAAGCACGCAAGATAATTCATTGCCTTTTATATGTTAAATTAATTGTAAACATCTACTGTCTGATCTACTTAATATCTAAAATTTTCATTCAAAATATAACTATATGTCTTACGAAACCAAATTACTCCTAAATACAAAAAAACAACATGTCACTCTAATATAAAAGTACACTCCTATTTCCATTAATGACCTAAACCAAACTTTTAATTACAAAAATTCAAAATTTCTAAATCCTAACGTACAAAATCGCAGGAATTAAGCTGTGATTATTTGCTTTGAATCAGTATCCAAAAGTGGAAGCTCGACATGGGTCAAAAATAATCTCGTGCGTCTCATTCCCCATAACTTCGTCGGTTTTACGTCACTGTATACAAAGTAGCCATAATATTTAGGCGTAAAGTCAGCCACGAACCCTTCCAGACGACATCGTCCGAAAGACGCAAACCAGGATTATGACCTCGTCGTGCTCCAACACGGAGGGCATGAAATCAAACGGAAGAATGCTCCCGTCGTGTTCGAAGGAAGAAAAGTTCCTCCAACCCTCGACGAAAGGGCAGGAACTCATCGAAGCATCCAGACCAATCGAAAGACCCATTGTGATTTCATTGAGTAGCATTGACGACAGGATATTGCTCATTAGTTTTTACTTCAAACATTTTATTACAACCTTTTCCAGTGCCGTTCACTCTGTTACTTCTACACCAACCTTATATCCCAAAATGTTACATGTAATTTTTATAACTAAAATTTCTTATATAAAGGACAAAACTAACTCCTCAGAAGTTAACTAAAATTTTGCAAAAATTTATCAAATGTTATTAAAAATTTTCCACCGAATGTAATTTCTATAACTACAATTTTGTATACAACTTCCGACAAAACTAAGTCCCTAGAAGTTAACTAAAATTGTGCAAAAAATCTAGTAAGTCTTATTAAAAATATTCCACCAAATGTAATTTTCATAATTACAATTTCATATATAATATAGGAGGAAACTAAGTCCCGAGGAGTTTTGCAAAAAATAGTGTAGAGTAAAATTTTGCAAAAAATCTGTCAAGTGTTATTAAAAATATTCCACCCTATAAAAAGACAGATTCCACTTCCTCTCCTCATATTTTTTACATTTTATTTGAGATTGACGTCGAAAAAATTCCGAAACGATATATGTACTATCAAAGTCTAATTTTCCTACATGTGTAAACGGAACAACATAGCAGTCCTTCGATGTTCGACCATCAACTACAAGAGAATCCTAGGATCCCCCCTGCTTTCCCCATACTCTATATCAATCCTCTTCCATAAATAATGTAGCTCCATCCACGAAGTTCATAAATAATGGAATCCCCGTAAGATATTGCCACCGAGAATTGACTGCGCATTCTGAAAATTCATAGGTGCACCATCACTACTGCCATTCGCGATTGTTTCTCTCTTAAATTCATGAAAATAACTCTCACGACTATATTAATTCCAATAAGAACCTTCGAGTACTAACTGAAGGTCACGAAATAAACGCGTGTCTCGACGACAAATCCAATCGGTTCGCCGGATGTTTTATTGATGTCATGAAATGATCCTCGTGAAGTTACGCAGGATGAAGCAGTTATTCCTGGAACATCGTAAATTCGATGTCACACGACGGCCCTTCATGGTGACGCCTCAAAAGGTCACTCCTTGGAAAGTCCAGAAACTTAACGTGTCCTTTTCAGCTGACCTTTCTTCTTCGGCGAAAAAGCTTTGCCGGTCTGAGCACATGTGTTCTCGTTGGAAAGTTTAACGTCGACCGTTGACCTGACTTCCCGAATTATTCAGGAAGATCCTATGGGTACGGTTGTAACCCTGGCTCCGAGAGATTCCGGACATATTGGTCTTGTTTCGTGAAGGACTGAAGTTAGTCGTCCACTCGGTGACGCGTGATACTTAATTCATGAAATTGCACTTTGTCAGTTCGTGCTTTGAGCTGACGTTCTTGTCATTTCGGAGAAACGGACCGGCAACCGAAGGATCTCACTTTGAGTCTGTTTGCTCCAACTTTTTAATAGCTGTACGCTATCGAACTGACCGTAATTAGGGTAGACACTTTTTAAGGAGGAGAATAATATTGGTGGTGGATAATTATGTGTATTACTTTTGCGCTTGTAAATTATGTATTTATATTTTCAATTGCGAACAAGGATACTTGAAAAATCCTGTGACGCAACACTAGATCTACCGAGGTGGTCAAAATGACTTGTCCTAAGTTTTCTGTAAATGTTTTTGAAATTTCTAACGCAGTTTTTTTCAATGTTTTGCAGCAATATATAAAATAATATATAAAAATGATATGCTCTGAGGTGAAGTAAAATAGGAAAACCATAATGTAACAATGCGCTAAAATCGTAGAAATGAAGCTTACACCGCGAAAGCAACACAACATTTATTGCAACAACTCACAATTACAACCCTTGAAAAGCACACACCTTTTTAATTAAATGCAACTTTCAAACCACAAAAAGGCATAATCTCAAAAAAAAATGTATTTCAAAATCCTGCCAAAATTAACAAGTTTTTAATTTCTCCGAATAAAAAAAGCTCCAACCATCTATACCATAGAGATACAGTTAAAATGTAATCAGAGAGATACATAAAAACTGATCAAAGCTCCAATCATTCCAATCCTCCAATCGTATCTGGCCCTCTCTAAATCACAGGAAAACTACGAGAAATATATCACCGGGTTCAATGCACGAGGAACAGTAATTTCGTTTGCAGAAACACATCGCTGCAGTGGGCAACGATAAATAAACGGTAATACTTTTCGAGTGTTTGGGGGCAGTGCGACGTGGCACGAGCGGTGGCTGTTGTGCAGAACGATGCTCACAGGGGCTGCCCTGGTGTATTAACTTATGGAACAGAAATAACAGCTTTCCTCCCCCCTGAGGAGCCGAAATAACCCACGAAATACGAGATTGTCCATGGCGTACGTGCCCCCGTACCTGAGAGACTGGCCTTTTCCAACTTGGGAATTCCAACTGCTGACTATCTGTTGCCGACCGACCGTCTATTTATTTTCCCTGGCGAAATTATTATTTATTCGTGAAATATACACACGAAACTCTTTCTCGAATGGCATATCGTATGAGGAGATAGAAATTGCTAAAAAATTCGTAAAGATAGGAGGACAGCTTTTAGTGGTTCAAACGAACATTTAATTCTAACTCATGTGCCCTATTTGATAGAGAGTGGGGTTGAAAAATAAAAAAATCCTGAAACGTGTTTTTTGACGATTGAATTAAATATGAGACAATAAAACATGGTGGAGAAGTGAAAGAATAAAATAAAATAAAATTTGAAATTTTTATAGTAAAGATATTTTGTGTTTGAAATTAGTCGTGAAGGGTTTAAATAATTATATCTAAGTAAATGGATAGAATTTGTATTGAAAAAGATGTCGCACTAATTTTGCTGGTTATATTGTCAACTATAAATATTAGTGCTCCATGGCAGAACTGCATGTATTTTTATTTATTAACATAGAGCTAGGAATAATTTAGTAGTTGGGCCATGAATATTTAGACAATCGAGAAGACAATTATTATGACATTTTGTCGAAAATGTCAGAAATATGTGGTGCCATTCCAGCTGGCATTTGAAGCGAAAAGGGCAATTCTACGCGTCAAATTGGAACGTTTTCAAGCCTAGAAATTGAAATTAAAACATGTATTTCCCTTGGGAACGTTTTACCTACATTTTTGAACTTTTTAAATATCACTAAATATTTATAAGAATTATTACCAAAGCTTAAATTGCTCTCAGCCGCAATTAATTCTCTTCTTAATTCTCTCTCATTAGAAAATCGAAGTTTCAGTACAAAAGCTATGAGAATTTCACAACTTTAAAGTTACAGTAACTTAAAGTCCATAATGTACACAATATTAATTTCATTACTCCCTGCTTGTTAATCCGTAATTTACGACATCAAGTTTATCACTTTTAAGCTTCATTAATCCATCCGCATTAAATAAATTTCCTAAAGCCCTTATTCAACTTTTCGTTCTTTCATATTTCAATTTTGACTTATGTTAATTTCTTAAATATGTTCTATGACTCTGATAAATTTCTTCTACAAAATTGAAACAGAATTGTACTGAAATTTCCAGAGATAAATAAATCATAAAGTGAGTAATTGTCACAGGTCCTGTTTTAATGATTGTTCGCATATGGTGAGATTTTCTCTGGAAGGTTTCGCTTGTAATGTAAGATGCCCAGAGACTTTGATTTTATTTTGTTATAACGACCTCGTACAGTTAAGACACAGATGGAACGGAGCTCACCGCAATATTACGGAACAAAACGATTCCTTGGCCTTGTCGGCGATATATTCGTGTCATAAAGGGTACAAATGGAACTCGAGAAGGGAGTCGGGACGATCATCAAACTCTGAGTCGAAGTAAAAATTTCTTTTTCAAATTCCCCAGACGGTAATGATTAATGAAACTGGTAAAATGTATTAATGGGACGTCTCATTTAACAGGAAAATACGCTACATTTTAATAAATATACCTAAGTACTAAAATATTACATTAAATCATTTATCCATTCTACGTTCTACTACAGGAAAAATAATCAGGAAGAATCTATCGTGTATCAGAAGGTTTAAACTGTCAAAAATAAAGTACATTTGAAATTCACAGTGATTTAGGTGAGAAAAATATGTCATTTTAGAAGAAATCTATAAATTTTGAAAATATTAGGGGTACCGAGAAGTAATCAAAAATTTATTTATTAAAGAAATCTTAAATTCTATTCAAAAAAATGATGTCCATAATTTTGTAACACTTTTCGCCAGCGTAAAAGTAGTTGTTCGACTCCTTTAAAAAAGTCCTTTGAGTTTTTGTTCAAAAATATTTCCAATTACGTTTTCACTTCTGCAATTTTGTTTACTTTTCGGTACCCCTAATAGATGAATTCTCGCACAATTTCCTCCTTTAAGTCAATTTAAAATCCCAAGATCTAATATACCTCTTTGGAATCACTTAGATTCCCTTTTAAGTAGAGATTTAGAAATTCTAAATTAAAGGTATTACAGTAGAATATTTTTACAGAGATTAAACGTCTGAATTTGTCCTGACAAGAAGGAGTGATTCTAGTCTGACCTATTCTCTGAAAGTTATACGTCCTTTTTATACAACTCCTCATTGAACAATTCTAATCAACCGTTCACTTCTGGATGGTTTCTTTCTCGCTGTTCGCAAGCTCAATGTTGAATCTTATGTTCACCACAAGCGTGACCCGGTTTGAATTTTAAATCTGACGTATTACACGCATAGCCGATGTAGAGAGTCGGAAGGACGATATCTACATAGAGGCAGGAATTAGCATAAGCCATTGTCCTGCCAGCCGACCAACCAACAGGAATGGTATCTGAAAGCTCGCTACAATAACCCTTTATACATACATCGCAGGTGGAGTACTGTTATAACCGTAAATCGAACGAAAAGGTATCGTTGTTTAGTTGTCTCCTACTTCGATTCTCCTATCTACGTCCTTTCGATTAAATATTCAGAATTTGCGGTAACAAATGTAAATGTAAATATTCCTTATTGAATAGTAGATAATGTAAAATGGTCTTAGCCAAATTGGAATTTAAATAGTTACGATTAGTAATCAAATTTCTCAAGCTCGCGGGAAATTTTATTTTTTAATAAATCGATAAATATTCAGATTTTTAGAAATTCAATGAGAAATATATTCAGTGAGATGTAACGATTCAACCAGCTTATCCATTGTTTACAATTAAGTTTTAAATGAGTTAAGAGGTAAAGTTTCTTCGATCGAAAGATATTTGTATACAGTGCAATTAATTTTTTATAATAAATTCCACTTTATACATGGGTTTTTGAATTTACGAATTGGATTTCATGAACTTTAATGAATAATAAAGTGTTTGTTTGTGGTGTTAATGTAGAACGATTTACAGAGTGTGTGACTCTGATGTTTCGGTAAATTACAACGTAGGACAACATTTACCGATGTAATTGTTTAACGCGTACGTATTCCACGTTTCGAATGGGCGGGAACGCGTAAAGGTCAGTGCACAATTAGCAATCAAATTTATTTTCCACCTTTTAGGCTAAATATTATAGAATCATGATCAGAGCTAATATTTATAGATTCCTGAATATTTTACACCGTTCATATCCTCCTGCTATTATTCTATTTAACTTGTCACATTCTTTGCAATAAGAATGATAAGCATGCATTCGTAAAATTCCTATTTTAATACAGTAGTACTATTATATAATATATTCTATTATTACACTACAGCAATTATTTTAATTGTCAACTATTTTCTCATAGTCAACCGAAGAAAAATACTATTAACAAAAAAACGTAATACGATCAAAAAACAACAATTCTATCTTGATTTCAAACTGTCAAATGTTTGTATTACCAAAAAAAAGTAAATTTAGATATTTCCAACCATTTACATTGTGCAGTACGAGAAAAATAATTCAAAATATTCTGTCTATGCTCGAACGACCTATTAAACCAAGTTTTAATAATTACTCCAAAACTGAGGAACATAGTTAATATAGAAATATCGGAATTTCTAATCAGCAAAAAACACGACGATTCATGGTGAAAGGAGCAAACTCGTTTGCGATGCGGGGATAATTAAAAGTAAGACTTTTTGCCCGAAAAATCCTCCGGCATATGACGCAACGTGGACGGTGTTGGAATGTTTTGACAAATGACAAGCAGCCTGGGGAGAGTAACACATGCTCTCCGACATTTGCATCTCGAGGAACTCGTTAGAGGGTCCACTGTCCCAGGCATATGCGAATTGTGTGTCAGTGAAATCGTAAAAGTCCGAGAATCGCGGGAACCGAAGGCTTTTCCTTGAATTTTCACACGAAATGTTCCCATATGTAGAGCACGCTTCTATCAAAATTTAACGGTTCTGTCTTTCGTAGAAAATGGTTGAAGTTCTTTCCTTTACTCATTCTGGGCTTTTTTCTTTCGTTTAGAACGTTTCGCATTTTACGTCGAAGAAGTTCAAATTCGAACAAAAATATTTATTTACATTTTGAAGTATACTTGTGATTCTTTCTAATAATATTTAATATGTGGCATTGTTAAAATATTAACTTCCCCTACAGCAAGTCAGGTAGAAATTTTACAAGTTTTGCAAAACCTATCAAATTGAAAATATAAATGTGTTGAGACACGATAAAATTACTTCTAAAATATTGATGCTACGTTAAATTATAGGATGTATCTACGATCACCGATCAATTTTTATTTTGGAAATCTAATTCTGAATTATTGTGGGATCAGTCATAAAAGAAATTCTAGGGCAAAGGATTAACTGTGGTATGTGCAATTACAAAAGAAATCGTGAGACAAGTGGTTAATAGTAAGAACGAAATGTTGTATTTGTTTGAGATTAGTATCACCGCTCATTTAATTAGTCGCCATTAAATTATAATCGTGGAAATCAAGGTTCTTCGAAGCATAATCGCATTTTCTGCCTCTATGGCAAGTACACTAGGTATTATCTACTATTGTAATACTATTATATCGGATCCTGGTTTCCCATAAACAGATTATCAATTACATCGAGATCGATGTTCGTCTATCAGCAAAAGCTGGATAATATAGAGGAGATAAAGCGAAACACGTAATTCTGATCTACTTTTCAAATTCTAAACTGAGTTGAAACGAATAAGGAAAATGCTTTGTCCTCTGTACATTGTTAAAACAGTCCTCGACCTGTTATCACGCATTACAATCATTCTAACGATTAGTAACGCTAATACTGCTGCACGTGTTTCTTTTTTCAAATTTCACATAGAATTAAAATATCCTTTAATCTCAGAATTTATTAAATAGTAATATTTCTATTTTCAATTCCTTTCAAATTATATAGAATCACTCTATAGGAATTCATGATAGTAAGTAGCAATAAAAGTATTGTCTCTCATGCCGCACCAAGTATTTGCACTTCGAATTATTATTCAGATTTTTCATTATGAAAGAGAACTTAGTTTTGTAAAATTTTCCACCGTTGGGTACTCGTTTCTATCCGAGTGATGATTGAATCAAAACTGACAACGATAGAAGGCTATGTCGAGTACAGCTCGACATCGAGTATAAAGGTCAAAGTAGAGTTAAAGAAATATTATCACCTCTAGTTCAAACTTTCATCGAATTAATGTAATCTGCAGTTGACAATCTTTTGAAATTCCATACGAGACAAAATCACCTACCAATTTCTTAATTATCAGGAATAACTTCATAACTTGTAACGTCTCCAAAATTATCTTATTCGAATTTATTGCAATTTATATGGGCTATAATTCTATTGTCCCATATTCCATAATAGATATATATAGTAAGTATATAATAATATAGAACTTCGTATTATCATTAAACAAAGAGCTACTTGCTATCGTCGGTTAAAAGCCCCTCGGCGATAGACGTTCCTATAAAACAAGTGATAATTACATCGAAATACCTCAACAACAAATTCCTTCAAGACCCGATGCTCAAACGAGCAACCTCATCTCGAGAGACTCCAGGTTCCCACGCGATCTTCCCGATCGAACCGTGAAATCGTCTAAGAAAACAACGAACTTAACGGAGTACCCTCGGAAACGCAAGAAATGCCGAAAGAAGACTCCAAAGTAAACCGGCTAAAGGACGGCTCAAGAATTATGTCACAATTGTATGCCGCGTACGTGTCGTAACAGTTGGATAAGCGGGAGCAATGAAAGCGATAAAAATGCGCGGACTATCTATTTTTAGACGACATTTTTTTTTCTTTTTACTACAACTTTCGTAATTAACAGTCCGCCTAAATGATCCAACCAAGAGTCACTCGATTCTTCCAAATAATCCCTGAATTTTCATAACCCAATCAAACCTTCAACAATGGAAACATTTTCAATATTCAATAAATTCAACCACCTAAACGATGCAACATCCTAACGTTCAAAGATCCCTAACATTTGTAAATTTTCTACCATAAAATTTATACCATGCAATGGTACTTCAAAACTCATCTAAAATTCTATGTCCTCAACGAAATAATCATAGCTGGCGAAATCAATATATAAAACAATAACAATGTCGAAAATGCAACGAAAAACAATGCAACATCCTAAAGTCTAGAAATTCCTAAAATTTCTAATTTTCCTCCATAATATTTATACCATGACTATGGTGCCCCAGAACCCACAAAAAATTGTAAATCCTAAGCAAAATAACCATAACTATCGAAGTTAATATAAAACAATAACAATGTCGAAAATCCAATAAAAAAACGATGCAACATCCTAAAGTCTAAAAATTCCCAAAATTTCTAAATTTTCCTAATATTCATACCTTGACTATGGTGTTTTAAAACCCACCTAAAATTGTAAGTCCTAAACGGAATGACTGTAGCTATCGAAGTCAAAATATAAAACAATAACAGTGTCGAAAATGCAACAAATTTGAGATAACTCTACCGATGGGGTAAAAGTGCAATATATTTCCACTAACCACGTGCTCCTGCTGGTCGTCATTCCCGTTGATGATGGTACCGGATGATGCAGAAACCGGAAACCCCTGAGGACACTGGTACGAAGAGACGGAGAGGGACAACGCGCACCACCTCCACGGACGGGAGTCGGCCACTGACTGAACGTGACTCCGATTCTCTGGAACCGGGAGGAGGCTGCGTCGACCGGTCAGGGACCACGAGCCTGCGGCCTTCCGACACTCAAGTCTCCGTCAATTTCTCCCTCTCCCTCTCTTTTCTCTTTCTCTGCCTCTTTCTATTTTTCTTTGTCTTTCGACACCCATTTCATTTACATTTTTCCTCCCCACTCGCATTCAATCAAATTATTTCTCACTTTTGCCGAAATTGAAATTCGTTATTTGTTAGCTCCTTCTTCGGATGGTTTTGCGCGATAACTTTGAGACGTTTCGAAGTCAAATAGAGCACGATGTTTACAGACGTAAGAACAGCTGATGATTGTGTTGTCAAATACTATTGATAATGTATTGCAAATTGTTCTGTCGGCTTTGAGGATTTGCACGGTTTTTTTTTGTTGGGAGTGTTGAAATTTAGGTAAATGAAAAATAGTGTTATGTGGTGGAGAACTTTTGGGGGAGAAGTGGGGTGTTGGTTTCATTAATGATGTTCTGTTGACATTTTTACTTTGATGTTTGGTAAATATGTAAATTGTTGTGAAAGGGTGATAATGGATGGGTTTTATGAATGTAAAGAATATTTTTGACGGTTTGCAAATCGTGAAATTTGTAACTTTTGTTGCAGTGCTGGACATTGTAGACGAATGAGGTATTTTTACTGAATGTTATGTTTTGTTTAATTGTGGAAATATTTGCTAGGTTTTTGTCTTTCCACACAAAGTACAGATTGTAAATGGAGATGCTTTTTTTTATTTTAAAGGTCACTTTCGAAATTATCACCTTGCAATGAGTGACGTGAATTTTTACGAGATTAAACCAACGCATTTTAAATCTACCTTTTTGTGTGAATAGGCTTTTTTTAGATACGTATTATCAACGAATATAGTCGTAGTTTACACGCCATGTTTGCACTTTTTGAGACACCTGTTTACTCTCCTGAATGAAAACACGGGAACCGTGAAGAAGGAAGATGCTAAAAAGTATTGGATGATATAATAGTAGAACAACCAGAAGTTATTACGTTTCCCAAAATTGTAAAATAATATTTAGAATAATATAATAATGAACCGCCATAGTTTTTGGTAATTAAAATATCCATCGATAGTATGCCCAAATATTGCATATGAGTTTCTCAAAAGTAAAAAGAAATGTATAAATATTTTTTCAAAGGGAAGAATAAACAATAAACTACGCCATTGTTAGGAATGATTAGCAAAAATATTAATTGAATAATTTAATTATACATAAACGATGCTTGAAATATTTGCTAATAATTTCTAACGGACAAGATAATACCTATATTATATTTACAAGGCGTAGAATAATAATTGAAATAGCACATTCAAAGGATACAACAATTAATAAAATAATTTCAGCTACTCCTCATTTAAAAATTCAATAAAAAATCAATCGAAACCCCATCTATTCTTCCACATGGAAAATTCCAATAATCATATTCAAACAGTCAAAATGA
Source organism: Cerceris rybyensis (assembly GCA_910591515.1). Taxonomy (NCBI): domain Eukaryota; kingdom Metazoa; phylum Arthropoda; class Insecta; order Hymenoptera; family Crabronidae; genus Cerceris; species Cerceris rybyensis. The sequence goes on from OU342797.1 coordinate 6,529,990, forward strand.
ATCGCACTTCTGAAATTCGTCAAATATTGAAACGTAAATTTCAACATTCAAGCCTCGACTAGAAACAACGTCGGAATTCGTTTCATTCGCGCTCTTTCAAATATCTAAAAATTCTGCCGCAAGCTCATTGAAACTTTGTCAAACAAACATCCGTTCGTTTCTGTACCACTCACAAAACTTCATACTCTGCAGCACCACGAATTCCACCCTGCTTATAAAACTCTACGCTAAACATCGAATACTTCGTACGAACTGCTGCATTGCTTATGAAATTCCCCATAGCGTAACGTTACGAAAGCTGCCAAAGCTATGAAAAAGCTTGAACTCTGTAGTCATGGTAGTACAAAGAACGGAGTGTACACTTATAGAGTTTATGAAGGGTACGGAGACAATTTTTTCAACTTCCAATCAGTGGTCCCAAGTTCAAATTTCTCTTTACCTCTGCCAAATTTTTCCTATGGCACTTTTGTCATAGTCTCACTGGGTCTGATGTCAATTTGACCTTAAATTGAAAGAGAGACGAACTGCCACTGCAGTAATATGGAGTGCTAACGAGAAATTTCAAAGAGAACTATGGTAGCTGTAGAGCTACCAAACTCGGTCACTTAAGTATTAACACGTTGACTGCCATGGGGGTCACCGGTGACCGGCGCTATTAAATTCAATGAAATTTGATGTCACTTTGAAATTGCAATATTTATAAATTCTCAGACACTGTGTATATTTAAATTTTGGTGTTTAAAAGATAGTGGTCTTCCGAATACCTGTCGATCTGTATCTTTAAAGTTTCTGTTTTACAAAGATGTGAATTTAATAGAAAAATTTCGCTACAATAGAAACAGTGAAACTAGCGAAATACGGTTGGCGTTCAACGTGTTAAGTGTTACGAACGTGATAAGTTCAAATTTCTATTACCTCTTACAAATTTTTCCTGTAACATTTTTGTTATACTGTCACTAGATAGAACGTCAATTTGATTTTAAATTGTAAGAGAGAGAGAGATGAACATAGCTGCCACTGCAGTAATATGGAGTGCTAACGAGAAATTTCAAAGAGAACTATGGTAGCTGTAGAGCTAACACACTCGGACACTTAATTATTGAGCTAAAGTTCAAATGTCTATTACCTCAACCAAATTTTTTCCCATGAAATATCTACATTACCTCGATAATTTTTACCTCGAATACTAAAACTATAAATTACAAGAGAAATAACCAAGGGAGTTAAAATTGAAACACGTAAAACTAAATTTACAAAGGTAGTCTAAATGACTTGCACTGAATTTTTTACAACTACTCCTAAAATTTTTAACGCCATTCCTTTTATAATTTCCTACTACTATTTTATATATTCTAAGCAATTAAATCAATCAAGTTCTTCGCCATCTTCATTTCTCTTCTTCTACCGTACTTAGTTCACATTTTGAAATAAACTGGATTAAAAAGCGGTACATCTACTATTAATAATTATACAGCCTCGATAGGTCTGAAACCATCCAGAACAGTAGCTGCTACCAAAACTGGCGACAGCACTTAAAACCAAGATAAGAAAAAAAGAATGTAAGTATAGGTGTCCATCAAAAAATGAGGAGATCGAGCCACACCAATGGGTACTGAAAATTCATTCATCGGTTCATTCACTCGTTGGTGGACATCTTAATGAAAAGCGTGACGGAGGTAGCGAGGAGCGAGCGAGCTGACGATTTACGAGCGATCGGTTGATGCTCGCCAGCAGCGCGTGGAAACGACCGATGAATAATGTAAGGCGTGCTCCAGGATGGCACCTTAATAGTAACGAGCGACATTATTCTTGACAGCGGAATACACCGGTATAAGAGAAAGATAGAGCGAGAAGGAAAATGCAGAAAGAGACAAAGAAATAGGTATCAAAGAACAAAGCGAGAGAAGTAAGTAAATGAGAGAGAGACGCACCGTCGACCGGTGTGAAATAATTATTCAAGACTAATCAAGGCTCGATAGTTTAGTCACCAGGTTTCTGATACTTTACATATTTTTGTAGAAAATGCAATTAGTTCTATGTTCTTTCTAAGATCGTCTTCTTCCTCGCAGGATCCTCTTAATCATGGGGAAGAAAGTTGGGTTGCACTTTCAGGCGCGTCTAGACGATTTTGAAGAAACGAGAAGTTTTAACGATAAGATTTAATAGCGGGACACAAACTCTCGCGACTGCAGCTAAATCGTTTCAACAACTACGAGAGAATCTGCCGCTTCGGTGAATTCTTTCTTTCGTTTCTTAGACGCTGCACGGAGAACGGAAGTTTGGAGCTGCCGGCACTCGATTTTGCCGTAAGTGTCTCGGAACTTTTTTGAATTATTTTTTTAAAGTTTCTTTTTTTGTAATTGGGAAGAGATTCGTTTATAGGTAGAGACAAGTCGGAGAGACGGCAGAGATTCATAAGATGAATCTCATAGAATTGTTTGGATTTATCGACATGTTGGTTTCATTATTTGTAGCTTTGATTAAATTGATTAAATAATATTAAGTTTTTGAACATAAAGCTCATGGCATTGTTTAACGAAGTTACTTAAATATTTCAGGTCTACAATTTCCAAGCTGCCGAGACCTTTCGCGCTTTTTTTCACTATGCAAGTACGACTCTATATTACAATGCAGTTACTTGTTTGCGTGCTGCATTATTATTTCACTACCGTCCCTGATAATAAAATAGAAACTCTAAATTATAAGTAAAATATTTCGTATTTCACATTACTGCCAATCACACTTCAAAAGCAAAATTTCTCAATTGTTTTCCAAGACTATTCCCAAAATTGCTAAATTATAATCACTAAAAACCCTACCTTACTCCACACAAATACTAATTCTGGAAATTGCCTATCTCCTCACCAATATCAAAGAACAATAGACGCATCCATTCCCAATAAATTCCGTTGCCACGAAATCTACTAAAGAGAAAATTTAAAAAAAAATCACTGACCATGAGAATCGATGGTGCATGGTGCCGGACGAAATTCACCGTCCAGCGGGAATCGAAATTCTTGATAAACGTCCTTCTTATCCTGGCACAGTGATTCGCGGAGAGTCCTTTGGGAGAAGACCGGCACTGAGTCCTCGCGAAAGGACGACCGCGTACAACTCACGAGAGAAAACTGACCGAAAGAACCGCGGAACGCGGAGAGAGAACCGATCCTCGATACGAGTTGCTTTCGTGAGGGAAAGAGGGAGAGGGAGGAAACAAGAGGGAGAAGATCGGAAAGACCAATGGATAAAGAGAGAATGATATAACGAGCAAAAGAGAGAGAGAGTAAGAGAGGCGGCTGCTTGAAAGAAGAAGAGAAGAGGGTAGAGAAGAGAGAAGAAAGAGAAAGAGAATAGGGAGAGGGTGTAGAAGCGAAGAAAAGAAGAGAAACACATCGAGGGTGGGAGAGAAAGAATGGTGGGGATTTCTTACTCATTCATACTCCAACGCCTCCGCAAATTGCAGACATCGGCTCCACTGCTTCTCTGTTCCAACTGCGTCCAATGCTGCTTGATTAACGAATTTCTTCTACTCGATTTACTTACGATCTTCTTTTTTTAACGCATAAAATGGATTTCGATTGTATGCCGTTCTGAGAAACTTTCGGCAGGATTGTAGGGTTGTTGCGATTTAGATTTTTAAATACCACTTTTTGTGAGTATTGATGAGGGGATGGCGATAATTATTATTTGTGTGGTTTAATGGGGTTGTGGTAGGGAAAGTACTTTGACTCATATTAACACTAGATTTACCGAGCCAGTCAAAATGACTGGTACACAATTTGTTTCATAAATTCTACGGGTCTATGAGAGAGCCGTAGAATAAATATTCTTCGTCCAGCCTATAAAACATAAGTTACCGAATCTATTATCTTTTCCACGTCTTAAATTTCATCGCTTTAAGGTACATATTTAAAAAATTGAAATATAATAGATTTCACGCTGGTAAATCTAGTGTTAAAGAATTGATTATTCATATTCTGCGTTTTTGTTCCGATGGGGGTGAGTTTTCGAAGAATTCTATAAAGAATATAGAGTGACGTTGAAAAACGAAATACTTGAATTCCTGAATGGACGTAATGACTAAAGAATTAATTAATCAGTGGCGAAATGACCTTCAAACTTACGTAATGTCATTAAAGTATAATCATTGTACTGTTTGTACTACTTGCACTAACTCAATTACCATAATCTAACGTTCAGTAAAAATAATTGAAACCGACGTCAACGAAAAGATCCATTTCTCAAAGAACCTAAAAATCTAAAAATAAATAAGAAAAAACATATGAATAAATATTCTCATTAAAAGCAAAATCCCAATAAAATAGTCTCGGTTTGATGAAGTCTCCCGAGATGAAAATTTCAAGTGGACGCGAGATCATCCCTCATCGGTGTCCAAAAAATGCTCCTAATTAGCGGGCAAACATTAACGTCCGTTTGTTAATTAATGAGGAGAAGAGAGGGGCGGTTGTCGCGCAGCACGCGTCAAACGAACAATTCAATATCACCGAAGCGTGTAACACGTTCCACCAAAGCGACACGCGGCGCAGGGCGCGCCTTTTATTTATCGGCATTTCGTTTTGTTAATTACGCGTCATTACTGCATCGCACGGCGATCGAAATAAATCGAAACATCGTCGGTCGCAGCTGTGAGCGCAGACGATTCTGTTTGTAAAGGGTTAACCACACGAACTTTCTCACTCGCACAATCTCCATCTGTTTCTCTTCATCTATTTATCTCCCTCAATCCATTGCTCTCTCCATCTATTTATCTCTCTCTATATATATATTTTTTCTCTCTATGTACCTCTCTCTACATCTATCTATCTCTCTCTATATATATTTTTCTCTCTATCTACCTATTTCTTGCTCTATCTACTTCTCTCTCCATCTATTTATCTCTCTCTATATATTTATTTCTCTGTCTACCTATGTCTATCTCTATCTGTCTATTTCTCTCTCCTTCGATGTATTTCTCTCCGTTTCTCGTTTTGCTCTCTCTCTCAGCCACCTGTTATACCCAACGAAGTTACGAAATCACGAATTATTAGCGATTCAACGTCGAAAATCCCCCACGTGACGGTCTGTCCCAGCAGGCAGTGAGAGCATTTTCCATTCTATCGCTTCGATCTTACCGTCGAATTTGCACGATATGACGAATTACAGTCGCACGTGCGACTAACTGATAGCAATGCGGTTTTGTGTAATCCCTGCGTGATCCCGCTACTGCATTTGTGATTAGGATTAACAATACCCAACACCGGGGAGAATATTCGGATTTGCGAATGCAACCGTACATTCTCCTCTGTATACAATGACTAATTCCTGTCTGCTAATTAATAATCGCGTTTGATGAGTATGTCTTCGTGCGATCAATGTATAAAACCGTCCGATGACCCTTTTCGAATTCGAGCGTTGGAAGAGTAATTGTTACATGGCATGTTGGAATTCAAACTGCTAGGAAATTCGGTTACGTAAATTGGTGGAAGAGAATGGAAACACGTGTGCATGGTGAATTGTCAAAATTAATTGGTGATCGATGAAAGTAGGTTGGTGAGGGGAAGTATAATTTTCGGTGTGCGACTTAGGTCGATGGTACGTACCGATCTTCGGGGTCATCGAACGTATAAATACGCGGAAGATGTGTGTTACATAAAACTGTAAACATGCAGACACTTGCATGGAAGTTGAACGGTGAGATCAAATATTACTGGATTTTTATAGGCTGGCAGAGAACGAGGTGTAAAGTGGTTTAAGAATTTAGATATTTCTCTTGCAAGTTTACACTTTCAATTTCTGAAGTCATGCAATTGTGTATGAAAATTGATTAAGTGTTTGCATGTTTTAACAACTAAAACAATATTCTTTGACGTTAAATTAAAATTCAAAATTTCTACGTACATTTCTCTGCTCAATCTTTCACTTCTGTCTGTCCGGTCCTCACTGATGATACCATCTATCTCAAAACTATCCTCGCTTATCATCCAATATTAATTACAATACTAATTACACTGCAGTGACTCTGCAAATAATAAAAAATATATTCCGGTAATTTTAAATCTTACATCAAGAATATATTTCAATATCCAAAGTCAGTAAAAATGCTTTCAGATGAACGTTTATCGCACCGGAAAGGCGAAGACCTCCATCTTGTTATAAGTTCCTCGGTGCTCCGCGATTCCTCGTATCGAACATTTTCCAGGGAAAATGGACACGAGGAAAATGGATTGTATTACCCTACTTTATTCATCCTACGGTGAAAAGACCGTAAACACACAGGTCTGCGTAACAAAATTGCAGGCTACTAGGAGCACAGGGTTTGAAGGGAGTTCTTTCTTGTACCTTCGACCTCATACACCGAAACAATGTTACGTGTGTTTGCAATCACCGAATGATGTGGATCGGTTGCATGCATGAGCAGAGAGAAATTAGCAGTTTCTAAATAAGCAAACGTCTTTAAATAAATAATGTTATTTCAAATGAAAGTCTCTGTGTAAACGACGCGTCATTCCTAAGCCCCATGAGAACATAAACTGAAGCTTTGTATTTATTTTCAAACGATTACATGCCACCGTGGGAGAGTTGGCTTGGAATTGGTAATAAACTCATTCAATTTCACTTTTGCAAAAATAAATTATTTTTCTAGCCATTCCCATCAATGAGTGTGTAATTGGGTGAAGCAAAGTAACCCCTTCTTGTTATAAATTTAAATAAATAAGTCTTTATCGATCGAGTGTAATTATATATTATAACTACAAAAAAAATGATATACGAAAAATTCACGAACTATTTTATAAAAAACACAAAATCTATGGTCTTTAAAACCGAGATCTCTTTCGCCATAATCCTACAACCCCTTGAAGTCAGCTACATTATTAATATTAATATTTAAAAACACCTCGATATTAAAAAAAAAAAAGTGAACCTATTAGCAGAATAATATGTATAAGATTGACAAGGTTAAATTAAGGTATTCATAACGTTTAGTAATTAACAGTAAAGATTGCCAGTAGTATCTTGACAAATTACTATTTTCAGAAGCTTTTATCAAGCCGTAACGTTCATCGGACATTAGGCCACGTTTTTTTTCCAAAGGAAGGACACGTGTCTTGTTCCAGAGCAAAATGGTGGGCGTCAAAGGAAGCAGCTAGTGACCTCGAGAATCATCGTTTCTATTTGGGACACCCGATAGACGATAACCATGCTCCAGGATGCAGGCTGATAGAGAAAGCAGCGCGTGCGATTTAATTTCATTGAGATAGTTAACCATTCATGTTTACAACACTATTCATTCTTACGTCTTCTAGCAAGTAGATATGTCTGGTGCAATGACTCTTTCATTTCCGTTATTTTTGGATCCTATCATTCCTATAGATAGCTCGTGTTTAAAAAAGATAGAAATTACAATTACAAGAAGAAAAAAAATAGAAAATACAATAAAATTAACAATGTCCTTTGATAGGAAAATAATCTTTACTCACTTAATACGTAGAATTTCCTTTAGATTAAAAAAAATTAAAAACAACAAATTGTACGATACACTTGAGAAAAATGTATTATTGAAAAAAATGAAACAGGTGAAAGTGCATTATCGATTAAGAGATAACTAAGTATTCTCAACAAAATACTGTACTTGATATACGTTTTGGTATTTATTACTTTAATTATCTACTGAGATAGAGTAACATTCCACAGAAGTTTTGCACATTTCCTGGAATACCTTTATCGCAATTGCGATAATTTTTAGCACACGAACGATTGATACAGTGGTTTCATAATGAAATAAAAACCCCTCTGCACGTGAAATGTATTAAATAAATATCACCACACCGCCAGGAAACAGGAATTGAAGAAGGAGCAGAAGAGAGGAGCCTTATCTCCATGCGTTTTAATTAATTTTCAAGCTCGCTGATTAAAGCCATTTTTGGCTCGTTATTCTTATTAGGTCAACTGATAAAACGTCGCATTTTTTTGAAACGATAGCGCAAACGAGTTTACATTTTAGGGTGGCGTTGAAACGGATGAGAAACGATTAAAAAATCAGCATTCCTGCCTGACGTGTCCTACGATATGAATTACAAAATGACGGCGGTCCACGAATGGATTACGTTGGCGAGATAGCGAATTTGAAGAGCAGACTGACGGTAACCGTAAAATTCAACTGGCAAGCGGGAAGATTTGCGATGTCTCGCTGCTAAAAATAGAGTGACGATAAAATGGCGTATAGCTATAATATTGAAGAAATACCACCCGATGATGTGCCTTGCGTCGAACACGATATACGACGTGCTAAAAAGTTTCTGCAAAAATATAGCCCCGAGTCAGGAGACTCCCTGTGAGTTTATAGAAAATTATTTGTTCTTTTATTTTATTACTTAATGTAGCGTCCACTATGAATTGTAAGAGATTTTTTAATACTTTAATTCGCATCTGTGTCACGCACCTTTGTCATATATTTGTGTCAATTTTTTGTCATGGACTACAAGTGAATTTTATGGAAAAAATTAACTGAGCTTTAAGCTATTCAAAGTCTCAAGGTGACCAGTAAATAAACTTAAATATAACTACCACATTCTCAATCGTAAAATAATTTCAGCATTAATATGAATTTGAAGGAATTTTTTTCAATTTTTTCCACAAACTCAAAACTCTATATACTCCTTTCTCTTTTATGCGTTCCAAGTAGGATTAAAATTAATTTCACTCCAATCGAGCATTTTGTTAATAATTTTAATAAATTCTTGTTAGCTTTAACCTTTTTATTCCAATTTATCAGCTACGATCACTTGACCGAAGTGATAGCAAAGATTCTAGCAGAGAGGCCAAGAAATGCAGTAGATATCTTCGAGGAATATAGTAAAAAAGTGAAGGAAGAAAGATTTAAAACGCAAACGGACCACCTTCGAGATCTCTATGTTCCTCCAGCTCAGTACGAGGAGGCGAAGAAACTTATTAAGCTCTTCACGGTTTGAATAAATGACAATACAAACTCTACAACATAGTCCTTTTGTGATAAACAATTCAAAATGAATTATCTCAATTTCATAATTATTATAGAATGCTAAACAAGCCGAGCAAGTAGAAGAAGGAAGATTGGAGGATGAAGAAGAAAATGAGTCTCTAAAGAAGAAACCTAATATGATGGATCTTTTATTTTACTTCGAACAAACTAATGTTGGATTACCACGTAGAGAAATGGTACTGCTTAATTTGACCATTCGTCAACTCATGTCCGATGCCCCCATAGAAAACGTCAGGTAAATTGTTCCTTCAAGGTGACCCATTAAAGGAAATCATGAAATTTATGGTCTTGTAGATTTTGGGGAAAAATTCTTGGCAATCCAAAGAACTATTATGTGGTGGAAGCTGAATTACTGGAAGACGAGCTTAATCGTAGACTTGAGGTGAATTAATTTACTATTAAATAGGAACTTCTAAATGTTTGAAGTATCTGTTTTATTTTAAAGAATTTTCGCTCAATCTTTTCTATAATTATTAAAATTTCCTTACTAAAACATATTACTAGTTTTTTCAACTGCCTTAGCAAATCGCAGCAGAAGAAGAAATGAAACGGAAAGAAGAAGAAGAAAAGCAACGGAGAGAGGAGGAAGAAATACAACGGAATGAAGAAAAGACCAAAGCTGAAGAAACAGAGAAAACAGCGGGAGAAGTTTTGGAAACAGCCGAAAAGGAAGATGCCCCAGAAACTGCTACTAAACTTCCTGACGCAGAAAAAGAAGAACCTTTGAACCTTGTTTTTCCACCCATGCCCGTTAATTTATGGAAACCAACCCCCGAAGCACCACCGGAAAGAATCGGGACTGGCGTAAATACGAAGGTAATTCTGTATCAACTTAAATTAAACTTAAACTAAGTGTCTCCACTGCTGTCTTCATATTTCTTCCCCTCTGTGAACTACCTTGTTATAAATGCTATCGTTGATAGATTACACTGTTCCCCTGCTAAAACAGTGAAACTTCTATTTCAACATCATTTTCATTTACAACAAAAACTATTGATATCTCAGTAAAACTCATATTCTTTTTCCATTGAACAATACATTTAACACTAGAACTACCGGCCTCAAATCTATCATATTTTAATTAATGAAATAAGTACTTTGAAAAAGGGGGAGTAAAGCGGCGGAAAATTTGATCGATTGAGTGATTTATGTTTATTGATATAGACGTAGAATATTTATTCTATGACTCTTATGTAAACTTGAAGAATTTTCTGAAAAAGTTGTGTACCAGTCATTTTGACTGGTTTGGTAGTTCTAGTGTTAAATAAAAACTATCCTAACTCCTCGTAATTAGATTGAAAAAATTTTAAATAACAAAATGTCAAGTCAGATCTAAGGCTGGTTTCATTTTTATAATCCAATTTTTTCTACATACATCTTTCTTGAAGCATTAATGAACTTTTAATCATCAGAATAGTACAAAGAATGAAAATATCTGCAGTGTTTTATAAGCCTCGAGCGAATTGGCACAATGTACATTAATATGCAATACCATGCTGTACGTTTTTCGTGATTCCCGAGGTCGACTTTGTTTCCAGGTGTATTTTGTATGCAACGAGCCGGGTTTGGATGAGTGGATCGAACTTCCACCGGTTACACCGCAGCAGATCGTAAATGCACGACAGATTGTTCGCTATTGCACGGGAAATTTGGATGCGCCGGTGCGTGTTGGTTTACAACGAACTACCTCAACGATACCGTTCGATTAATTGCACGAAAATATTTGTACATAAGGGAATAACGTTTACCATAGATTTACACGTTTCCGCCGTTTCCGGGGACGGAGAAGAATTATCTTCGAGCACAAATAGCTAGAATTAGCGCGGCAACGCAAGTGTCTCCGATTGGCTTCTTTAGTTTTGGTGGCGAAGACGAAGAGGAAGAAATTGGAGAGGAAATAGGGGATGGTAACAATTTTTTTTGCTCATGTTTTAGCGAAAGAATTACTGACAAATTTCCACTTGTTACGTTGACCTACATTCAAAAAAGTTGCAAAATTTACGTGAATTGTAAAAGAAGACGAAAGTTGTTAAAAATGCGTAATCTATCTATTATATAAAGCTCAAATACCACTGACTGACTGACTCACTCACTCATCATGAAATCTCAGAAACCACAGAACGGATTGCAATGAAATTTGGAACATACCTTCCCCTTGGGTCTTAGGTGCTCACTAAGAAAGGGTTTTGAAAAATTCGAAATTTAAGGGGGGTTTTGGGGGGTTAATGTATGGGCCAAACTCATCAACGCAGAGCCGAAACAACTTGACCTAGAAACTTGAAATTTTGCATGAGCGTTCCTTCTAGGCTATAAGCATCCACTAAGAAAGGATTTTTCAAAATTCGAAATTTTAAGGTTTTTTTTTAGTTTCGATTAAACCGTAGCGAAGAACGGGAACTTTCAGCTAGTATGGTAGGGGAGGGTGGGGCAAAGTGGACCCCTTCAGCAAAAAATAGTCATATCTTTATTTTTTTTTATTCGTTATAAGGGAGGGGAGGGTGGGGCAAAGTGGGCCCCTTCAGCAAAAAATAGTCATATCTTTATTCTTTTGGGTTCCAAAATTTTAAGGGGCCCACTTTGCCCCCAAATTTTTTTGGGCTCCAAAATTTTAAGGGGCCCACTTTGCCCCCAGGGGCCCACTTTGCCCCACCCTCCCCTATATATCAGATAGACAAATACAGTCCGACAACTGAAAGATGGCTAGGAAGCGGCGCAATCTCTCGTTTTTCGCATAATCATGTACGATAAGAGTTTGAATTTGGAGATTCTAGAAACGAAATGGCGAGAATAGACGGTTCAAAACTAAAGGCTCCGTCGCTCCCTAGCCATCTTTCAATTGTCGGACTGTACATAGCAGATAATGAAATAGCTAGTAGAATCTATTTCGTCCCATGAATTCAAAATAGAGGTGAATTATCTATATAATATCCACTATATCATAATATTTGTTTTTGTATATTTGACTTTTATTCTTTAATTAGAAGGACAACTGATGGAAAATGTACACTACGATCCTTTACCGATCAAGGATCTCGTAGATCCTTCCATGGCGAATTGGTGTCATCATGTACCCTACATCCTCAAACAAGGACGTATAGTATGGTGGAATCCAAAAAAAGAAGATAGAGACGTACGTTGAAGAAACATGCAAACAACTTGCACGTTAGCATTATCTACTTAAAATGAAAATCTTCGAATATTTAGGAGGAAATCGAAGAAGAAGAAGAACTGGGAGAAGAAGAGGAGGAAATGGAAGTAACAGACATTGAAAAGGAAATCGGGCCACCCATTTTAACTCCAATATCCGAGGATGCTATTTTCGACTCGATAATTCCATGGACGGCGATACAATCCTCTCATGTACAACTCGATCTTGCGGTTGCACTCGTCAGATCAAATATTTGGCCTGGCGCTTTTGCATTTGCTTGCGGAAAGTGAGTACCATTTGTTACTGTTGTTTTGTATTTCAGATTCAATATAACAGTTATTTTTCCTAAGAGTTAAAATTCAAGTGTATAAATACCAAGTCTAAATGGCGATCTAAATCATCGAGGCAATAATATGTTAAATATAATTTAGAAAAAGTCTCCAAAATGTGACAGCAATTTAAACTCGGACCGACTGATTGCGAGTTCGAATTTATTTCCGAATTTAAAATTAAGGAAAATTCTCCCGTAGCATGGTGTTTGGTTCACATGAATATATCTTTCCATTAAGTAAATACATATCAGAGATATTTCGAACCGCGTCGCAGAAAACTTCTTGGCAAATATCGGAAACAAGACGGGACAAAAAAACGATCAATCGAGAAAGAGGAAATGGTGGCGCGTTGGAAGAAAATTAATGCTCAGGAAATCATGCTAATGTTATTTTAATGGTGTCGTTTCGTAGGCGTTTCGCTAATGTGTACATTGGATGGGGACATAAGTACACGGTATATAACTATAGTCCAACATCTATGCCACCTGTACAAGCCCAGTATAAAATTGGACCGGAAATCATGGAAATACAGGATCCTACTTTCGAGCAGGAAGAAGCATATCGCATCTCACGTTTACCACCTGAACCTGTTTTACCGATGGGTAAGAATATTGTTGATAAGCTTCTGATATGGTAATTATAATGCTATCAGATGAATTTTATTATTTTTTTACTTTGTTGTTAATACGATTAAAGGCTGTTTCATTTTCTATGATAACAGAGATACAAAATTTATGAACTATCAAGAAACGAGTAATAAAATTTTCTATTTAATAAAATATTTCGTTTCTCGTTTGACAGGAGAAGAAGAAGAAGTAGTAGAAGAGGAAGAGGAAGAAGAAGATGATGAAGAAGACGACTAAATAAAGGAAATTAAATTGATAGAGGAGTTAAATGTTATCCTAAGAGCGAAAGTAACCCGTATCTTCCTGTCGGTATAACAGCATATAGATCTAAGATTCTAATTCATTAAGTTATTATTTTTAATACATAAATTCTTGAAAAATAACAGAAGACACGGAACATAGCTGTCCAGTATTCATCGACCAGAAGTTTAAACCACAATACATACTTTTTCCAGTGATCATAGGATCATAAAAACTATAGTTATAACTTATTTAATACTAAATATATAGTATATAATGAATCTGTAAACTTTTCAGCATATTTGCAAAATGTTTCTATAATGAAAGGGACAAAATATAATTTATTGCAGAAAATCTTTAGATATCTCATATTGTTCACTTTCCTCATAAGATTTTCTAATAGTTAACATATTGTTGACACATTAAGCTGAATTTATTGTATTGAATCACTTAAATTCTTCTCACGGCCAACAAATTCTAATATACTATACACGTATGGACATCTATGCCCCTACAGCATATACTGTGGTTTGTTTCGAAAAAAGAGTTACATTAGAACAATTATTATAAGAATACAAATTATAAATGCACTAAACTGTCCACGATTCCATCAAAGTATTAAAAAAGTTGGAAATTGAGAGAATGAACAGAATATCATTCGTACTTCGAGAAATTTCAAAGTTACGCTGAGTACGGTACACGAGCGCGATTTATTTCCAGCGTAGGATCGTAGCAGTCGAAATTGAAGATCACGGTTGGTAAACACTGCCAGAGAAGCAGATTTCTTAGAAGTCGACTATCGTATAACACTACGTAGTGGATAAACGAGAGAACTGCATTTTAGTGATCGGTAAACGAGAAAAATATTAAAAAAACAGTGCTTACAGCAGATAGTCAGGTGATACACCGCCTGTGCCTTGGCGCGCAATAAACAGGGATTTAAAAAATTTATGTAGGTAATTGTAAAAAGATCTTGAAATAAAGTGCAAAAATACGAATTTAATAGAAAAAGTTGCACTTCAGTAGAAATGATGAATCTAACGAAATACCGGTGGCGTTCAAAGAGTTAACGGGCTGTGAAGAACAATTTTCCATCTTTACTCGTTTAAACGTGGGAGACTATTGTTCCTTCTCGACAACTTCATACAAAAACTAACCATTGTTGGACGATTTTACATACGTAGTTTACAAGCCTGAAGCCTAAGGACGAGGTTGATTTTAGTCTCATCACGACCGGTCAACAAACAATCGAGATATATGTATAAATATATTGATCGAATAATAATCTCACACTATCAGAGCACACATCTTCATGACCCACCACTAAAAGTATTTTCTAATGGGTGATGCCTTAATTCAACTTGCCGGATATTATATCCAGATCAAAAGATTGTGACATTAACAATATGTTTAAGATGGAGAACGGAGGAAAATCTTATGGTTACTTCCAGATTTGTATGGATTTGCAGCCAATTAGCCCGTGATTGCTTGCAATGAGAGAGAAATAAAATAAAATAAAAGTTTTCAACTCATTGCGAGCAATAACGACCCAGGTCCCACCACGTGGAGGATGCTGCAACTGGGACCCAAAAAAAAATGGCCATCCATCCTCCATCATATTTTATTTTGCCTTTCGCGTGAAACATTTTCCCGTCATTTATGTTAAGTTCAAAAGGAGAAGTTCAAAAGGCAGAACAGGAAAATAAACGAGAGAATGTGTCAGGCGAAGTTTCTTGTTCTACTTTACTTTTATTACCCACCTCGGGCTTGGAGAAATAGATTTCTGGCCGGGATGCAATGAACATCCGAGCTTAAATACTAACGCAACATTTGTTCCTTATATTTTAAAACTTAATTGTAACGAACGATCTTAAATTAATCTTACGAACTAAAATAAATCTTACGCACTTAAATTAATCTTACGAATAAGCTTAATCTAAAAGCATACGACGAGTAACTTAACGTCTAATCCGTTATCTGACCTTCGATATGGAAAAAGTGTTTTACACAATGCAAATTATTGTGTATATGTAAATTATTGTGTATATACCAATCATTGTGCATGTGGAAATACTATTCCCATAATTTTATCGGTCAAATTAAATTAAATACTATTTACGCACGCAAGTACTTAAAGTTATCCTCGTTCTTCTTTCTTCAAGTAATCTTCAAAAATCTAAATCTTGAAATTCTTGAAAGTCTTCAATATTTACCCAAATGAAAATAATAACAAATATAATTTCCCACCTAAGGGAAACTATGGAAATAACAAGAGGTCTCTCTTGGTCAGAAAATAAGAAATACATTCTGCTTGAAGCAGAATAAAGGGAAACATCCTACAACTTCCAGAAGAAGGGAAGTCAAACGACAATTGCCTCATTAATCAAACCTCAAAGACAATACAGACGATACTTTGATTCAGAAATCAAACGTATCGAAACCATTAACGATGAAACCATCAACAACGAAACCATTAAGAAATGGTAGCAAGACAATCGTAACAAAATCTTTGAACAAACATCTGGAAACCTAACACACAATTTGCAACACAAGATGTCGATGAGAAAAATCCATCTGTTGGCCATCGATGTGGTTTGACCCATGGAGTTCCTGCAACAAACAAAACCTCATTTGTTAGTACAATTTAATTACACTTTGGAAACCTTTGGCATGTCGAGGTGGTTGCTTCTCTCAATTTCCATGGGCATGGTCCACTTCATTTCCGGTAAAAGTCAATGATCCTATTTTCTATTCTGCAACAGAACCTCATTAATTTTGCCCTAAACGCGGATGATAAAAAGGAATATCACCGACCGATGAATATTTTAATAGACGGGTATCGAATTTTACGAAAATGAATAAAAGAATGATTTATTAAAAATTGTAGGAAATGCAAAAATCTTATGAACTTCACGCATAAGAAAACGTTAAGGAATTGATCAAAGCAAAGATAAAGTTTGAAATTACATATCGAGTCGACAAACACGAGTTGGATAATGTGGATAATTTAGCAAGTTGTGCAATGTCACAATCACTTGCTATATGATAAATTATTTAAATGAGAAAAGCTAATTTCGACGCAATTACATTCGAAATTATATGAAACCTTTTCATTATTCGAGCATAAAAAAATGAATATATAAAACGCTTAATTCGCGACGCGAGAAGCGTTAAATAAAGTCGGACTCCATTTCTGTGCTACAAATGTAACTCTACTTTTTATTTAAATAAATAAATGAATGAATATATAAAAGCGACACGTTTAATCTCTAATTATATTTCCCGTCCGTCTATCGAACTGTAATTGCTTTACATATTTTTCGAACGCAAGTTTCATATTTTCATCCAATTAAAAAAACTATAGCAAATCCGTGGTCCGTAATTTCTATAAGGAATTTTCGAGAATTTATCGAAATCTCTACGTCGACGCGGTTTTCTCTGAAAAATATCGTCGCGATCAAAGTACAAACCCAAATGATATCAAATTAAAAACTTTAACAGTGACAACCAGCAGCATGTTTCCTATTTCGCGAATTTTATTAAATTAACAGGCACTGTTTTTTTATCTGTGCCATCCAATGTGCATATCATTTATAGCACTCTTCTTTGCGAAGTGGTTTCAGTGACCACGTTTCAATGATCAAAATTCATTCTCTGATTGATATCAATAACATAAATATCAGATAATATAATTTGCGATGAATTATGTAAAAATCCTCAAAACTTCTTATATAAAAGAAACATTTTCAACAGTATTTCCATTTGCAAGCACTTGATTTACGACATGAAAATCCCGAAATGGTCGAGCAGCCAAAAGGCGCTTAAAATCCTGAAATCATGGAGCAGCCAAAAAGGCGCTTTCAATCAAAATCGCGCGAAACCCGTGCCATTTTTGGCCCTTATTTTTCGCTACGCTACATCAAAACCGGCCTACTGCCGTTACATGGCTCTCATTGTTCGCAACGCTACATTAAAACCCGCCTATTGCCATTTCTTGGCTATCATTCGGAATATTATTTAATGAGCAATCGCGTCCTGCCATTTCGAGGCTTTCATAATTCGCAACTCTACTTCAAAACACGCCTACTGCCATTCCGGGGGCTCTGATAATTCGCAACTCTACCTATCCGGAAAAAAAAAGCTGTCGTTGGGAGCAGGCCTCCTGAGGCGCTCCATGAGGAGTTGCAATTTTGCAACTCCAATGGCTGAGTCTCAACTCAGCAAGTGCGCATCTGTTTCAGCTGCTTTTCTATTTCGCAACTCTAATTTCGCGAACAGTCAAAGAAAAACGCGTCTCATTGATATTTCGCAACGCTAATTTATTATTTATTAAGAGCAAGCTCCCGAACACCTATTTCAGGTGCTAAGTCGTGATGCTATACTCTACAAATTGATAAGAAAATGCTAATTTGAAACAATATTCTATAAAATAGAAAACAAACTCCCGTGCTCCCTGTTCAAGAGCAATGACGCAACGCTACGTTAACAGTTTACTATTCAAAGTCAAACCGGGCACTCTTTGTGCTTCATTTCGCAACGCTACTTCTACAAACTTAATTTTAGCAATCTCCCGTTCGCCATCTCGGGCGATCTCTCTCGCAACTCTATCTCTAATTTAATATAATACTGTAATAAAGAAAAAACCGTGTATATTCATGTCGCAACGCTAAAAGTTACCAATTAATTCGAACAAATCCGTGGGTGCCATTCGGGGCTACCTTAATTTCGCAACACTAACGGCCAAAGAAGACGCAACTCTAACTTCGCGATTAAAAACCGTGTGCAGCCAAGATGCGCTCGTTGGGCGGGAATGTTACATCCGCCAGAGGACAAACACAAAAAGCGAGCATAGTGAATAAACAAATACTAACAATGACTTTCCATGCTAGAATCGAAAAAAGATTCGAACATGAAAAGCCATTCGATGTAGCCCTCTTCGTGACAGTTTGTCGGGCCTCTTCGGCACTTGTTAGCTTCTTCTTCTGCCCCTAGAGAATGCTCAAATACTTTGCACCAATAAATTCTTAATATTATTCAAATTCAACAGTGAAAACCACACCACGAGCGTGCACAGCGTACCTATTCGCTGCTCGTGTAGCACAGTTTTCAAAAAACGGCAAAGTATTTGAGCCTCGCGCCGGGAGTTTCACCACGTGCGCAGAAATTTACATACTAAGAAACTACGGTTAAAGAGAGGGGGACACTCAGTTTGACCGTAGTTTAAACCCAAGTCCAGGCATATCACGTGCAAACCTACACGCTAAATGTGATATCCTGAAATCCTGGTCCTACCTGCTTAAATTTAGCTCACATTCAAGAACGAGTATGCTACCTACCTACCTAAGGCCTATATTTAAAATGCAATTCGCGACACAAATTCACAAACACACATCGCTCCACGATTCTCAAACAGGAACCCGGGTGCAAAAACCTAAACTAGGGAGGAATCCCCGGGGACCCTCCGACACCCGAGTTCACAAGCAACTTTCACACTCTAAAATTGTACGTACCAATTTCCTGAAATCGACTGACAAGGGTGGTGATCATTGCGTTTTGCATTATATTACTATCGCGATTTTGAAACAATTAGAGAATTCTCGATGTTTGTCATTGTACCGTTTGACATTGAAGACGATGTATATGGTACATGTTGCAAAGAGAAAGAGAATTTCATCATTGTAATACCATATACATCGATGAGTTGTAGTAAAAGTAGAAACGAAAATTAGGTAAAGGATTCAAGTATGTATGAGTTACTTTATGTGAGGAGAAAGTTTTAAGCGACGCAAGATCCACAGCCTAACACACAACACATACACATGTGGAAATTACGTCGTGCACGATACGCCACCGCAGTGTCAGTCGCTGATTTTTAAAAAAAAAGGCCGGGCCCACCGCCCTTATCCATTCGAGTAGCCCCTTGGCACTCGAATGGATTCGGGCTTAAAGTGAACACGGCAGGAATTTGTACTCACTGTGACTTTTGCTGAAAATCCTAACTAATAAAATGATTAGTAGAATTCTAACGGTTTGACTTATTGAAAACTGAAGCAAATGACTCGAATTTTCTATGTAACCAAACAAATGACTCGACTTTTATATTTATTCAAGCAAATGACTCTACTTTTATATCTGTTCAAGCAAGGAGAATTTAAATTGAAAAATTGAACTTTATAGAAGCAAAAAACTCTACTTTATATATTTGAAAATAAGCATAATTTACTTTGAATTGAAATTGAATATTGAAAACCGGGAGATCTCGTCATCAGAGGAAGAATTTGAACAGGTAAACGTATCAATTGTCACTCTGACTTCAAGATCTACCGTCGCGAAATGCCTCCTTGTAGATAATATTATGATTGTTAATAAAACGACGCGAAACAAATTTGCAAAATTCCGAAACTACGTGCACCGCCAGCAAAAACCAACCGATTTATGTATATAACATATAATATGTATATAAAACATAAATCGTCTCGAAGAAATATATTAACCGCGATCTTATAACGAATTGCGTTATAAGAATATTTTTTAAATAAATACAGAGAACGCACAATATTCGTGAATTGCTCATTTGAATTGATAAAGTCGCAACGCTAATTGTAAATTTCAGAAATCCATTTTTAGGAATAATACAAAAATCGCGTTACAAGGAGGCCCTGTCCTAAGTTAAAATAAATATGACAGTGTACATGAAAAATAAATGACAGTTTCTACTCACGAGTAATTTTTCAATTACTCGTATTCACTATGCTCGCTTTATAGAACAATACAACCAGTCTCCAGTGCCGCTTCGGACCTTTCGTCCTACGGCATGGTTTGGAGACCGGAGGGACAATTGAAATGTGTGACTTACCTGTGTACACACAGTGTACACAAAGTGTACACACTCATTATGATACCTTAATTTCTGCCTTGTTTTTGCTGTTACTGCCGCAGTCCTTACTGCCATCTTTGTCTCTGCCGCAGATCTCTCTGCCATAGTTATCTCTGCCATAGTATCTTAGTTGTCCTCCAGTGACCTCGAGGAATGTCCAACGTCTAAACAGAACAAAGCATATCGCATTGCAAACGGCGAACTTCGTAGAACGTTAAAGTGCCTGCTTTTCGATTTTGCAAAGAGGTCGAATTTAATTTTGCAAAAATGATGATTAAAAGAAAGTCGCAATTGTATATCAAGAGACGTTAAGAATAGTTCGTGAAAAACGACTAGTTCGTCTATGCTTTTGAGAATTGAGAATGCAAGGAAAAGTTATATATCGAACTATATATGGAAACTTAATGAAAATTTCTCAGAGATGAAATTGACCTTGTCTCCGCGTGAAAATATCTCAATGTTTACATTACACTCACCATCAAAGCGCCAGGTCCGTTGTAGTTTTGCAGGATCCAGGGATTCAGCGATGCCTCACGAATTCGAGCAAAGTCTGTAACAAAAATTAGACGCACATCTATAATATTTATTCTCTGAAAATTTCATACGTTGGGGAATTCTTTAGTTTTAATTATTTTATTGGTAAAATGTGCAGAGCAAGAGGAAGAAAATTGGAAAAAAAACTACTAAGGACATTTCTGAGAAAATTTTTAAATATCAACTGAAACTTGGGAAAAGATTGTGGATTATATGTGAATTCGAATTTCAGCTCACCTATAAAAACTTTGCCCTTCGCCGGGGAGTGATTGTCGCCATTCAACCATCCCGTCATTTGACTGTTCTGTAACAAATAATTAAACATTTTGATTAGTATATGTATATCTTTTTATTTTTTGTACTTTTCAATTGAAAGATTTTATTTCTGGATTATGTGATGCTTACTTTTGAAATTCGTGAAGCCTTGCCCGATGGAAGTCCTTTCCACAGCTGCTGCTCGATGCACTGACTCTACTTCCGTTTCGATCAATTAAAAAAAATAATTGAGCTACCGCGACCGAGAATTATTTCCGACGAACAAGTGTGACTCTACTTTCGCGGAGAAAAGAATTAATAATTTTAAGAATAATTAAAAAATTATTAGTAATTGAAGTAGCGGGTTGCAAACACTGACTCTACTTTCGCGTGAATTTATTACAAGTTGAAAAAATAATATTTAGATATAAATATAAATATAATTCGAAACAAACACTGACTCTAGACCGCATTGCGCGCGGCCACAAATTTTCCTGAAAATAAAAGGGTGGGGTGGGGAGACACAAAGAAATCAAAAAACCATATTTTCTTTTTCTTATTCGATCAAGTGCTTGCGTTAAGAAATACTGCCTTTCAATTACGTCTTTAAACATTCATTCGTAATATTCTTTGTGTAATATAATATATTATTAATTAAATGTACAAACAAGAAATATAAATACTATCGGCTGCCGCTGTTCAAGTTATATGATTAGACATGCTTATTCTCTGTTAGATATCAACACTCTAACCCCCTTCGATAAATTGATAAAATCTTTATACAAATTACGGACGAATCTAATGGAGGATCTCAATCTCCTACATCGACAAATACGACTTTTAATTACTCTACACTTGCGCCCCGAAACCTATGCAAAACCATTACAGCGTCTCAAAACGGAAGGATAAATCGTAACATCGTAATATTAAGGACAAACGATTCGCGATGTATTTGTAGCAAAGAGTTGTAGCCGTCGAAATGTAACGCCAAGGTTAGTAAACATTGCCAGAATAGGTGGCAGATTTCTCAGAAGTCGACTGCCGTATTGTAAACAATCACGAAATGCTCGTATATTGTAAAAGGTTTCAAATAATACCGAAGGATTTCAACCGTTGCATGCTTCTGTAGAACCGTACTAACGCGTAGAAATATAAATTCAACTCGTCAGATGTTCGACTCGATATTAATTAATATGAAAACTGTGTAAATTGAAGCAAAATATCGCAAAGACCCGAAGTAGATAAAAGGATTACTTGCGTATGGCGTCGTAATATCTTATTCTGTGTTGTTATACCGTGTACTTGTTCGTTCTTCCCGCAAGGTCGTCCGAGCCAAGGATACAAGTCCTGCAATCACACCAGTAAACTATTAAGTAACTGCGTAAAAGTACAAAAATTTCGTATAACCAACTTTTAGAGCAATAATAATCGCGTTACTCGTCAATGAAATGGAAATATGAAGCAATAGAACAAGTATTAATACCGTAGACGAGAAAAGTAATGCGTAAAAGTCGCGAGAGGAAAGGGATGCTATCAATTGCGTCGTAGTTATTTCGCGATTTTTACTAAATTCGTTAGTTATTGTGTTATAAAAGTTGATAGATATGGAACAATAGAAAGAATACTGCGTATCGATAGACGAGAGCACTATGTTTTAGCGATCGGTAAACGAGGAAAATGTAAAAGAAATTCCACTCACGGCAGAACGCGTCTTGACCGGTCGACGTCCAGAGAGAGAAAGAGGTAGACGGCCCGTCTGGTAGGAGTGGGGATAGCGCCCGTGGCTTGACTACCGTTTGATTGGAGGAAAGGCGGACCAATCGGAGAGCGGCTTCTTGTCACGAGGTACACGTCCTATCGCTTACGATTCGCCTTTTCCATCAGATGTTACAGTATGATTGGTATATGATCTTTAAATATATATTAACACAAGTAACATTTTTGCAATAATAAATAGCAATAATAACAATTGTAAATGCCAAGGACAGTAATTATGGTAAGCTTTAAGTATTAGACTTGGATGACACTAGTAAACTTATTGTCTCAAAAACCTTGTAAAGCTAATATGAACCTGACATTTTTACATCAATTTTATTAATTTTACACTTATTTTCGTTTCGTATCTGCCTTTAAACGTTAATGAACAATTTTTTAAAGATATAGTTTTCGGAATATTCTGAAAAGCGTGTGAGGTTCTCATGAAGTTTTCTGTTTTAAGGCAGATTTTCAAATATTCTTATCATCAAACTTTGCTTCTGCAAAAGTTTAGATACTTACTATCACTTACTATACAACTCTAAAAAATATGGCGAAATTGAGACGCGCGATTTGGGGCCTGTCTTCCAACTTCGTAGCAAACCGGTATTTTTCGCGTCTATTAGCGTAAGTGAAGTACTTCTTAATCAATTCAGCTCTGTCAATTTCTATTATATTTGAAATTTTTTTAATGATATATACAATCGTTATATTTGTTTCGCAATGACAGTAATAGAATGTTTGACAGTACAATGAAGTATATAGTTTAAAGTTATCTCATTGTTATTTCCGAACCTGTATGTTAATTATTTACCATATCATTAATATATACGAATGTAAAAAGCTTTCCATTCATAGTTCACCATGGTACAATGTATCAATGGTGTCATCGACAAATGGAGTTGCAACAGAGGCTGCGGTTAAGCCAGAAGACGGTCTTATCATAACTGACAGTTGTGTTAAACGTTTAAAGGAGATTGTAAATGATGATGGCTATTTAAGAGTTACAGTGGAGGGTGGAGGTTGTTCTGGTTTTCAATATAAATTTGACCTGGATACAAGTATAAATGAAGATGACAAGTAAGACTTTATAGGAGGAAAATAATCATGAAATACTGCACAAGCATGTTTTCATTGTAGACAGTACTTTAATATAATCATTTTCTGTTGCAGAGTATTCCAAAAAGATGGTGCCAAAGTGGTGATAGATTCAACATCTTTAGAATATGTTAAAGGGGCAGCGATAGAGTATCATACAGAATTAATTCGTTCTGCATTTAGAATAATTAATAACCCTTTAGCTGAACAGGGTTGTAGCTGCGGTGCCAGTTTTGCCATTAAGATGGACTAGTCAACTTATTAATGTTTATATAGTTATTTCTATAGTAAAAAGATTATTGTTATGGTTATGAGATGCACGAAAGAAAGTCACATAGATGTGTATCGTAATAGCGATTACAAATATTTTGCTAATATTCGTGTTGGGAAAATAGACTTCTTGTTTCTCAATAATTTTAAAATATATCTTGTTGAAATATTTGTATAGATGACCACATACACATATGCACTGGCATGCATATAAATACATACATATTCATTTTATTTATTTAGCGAAGTATACAAAAAACAACGATTTTACGTATGACAAAAATTATCGAGGAACAAGATGTTTGATATGGAAATGATTGTAATGAGCCAATTACAAATATGTGTATATGATGATGCTTTATAATTGTACATAATATATATATATATATTTAATTCTTTATATTATAATTCGTTCGGAAAATGAACGTTAGTAACCAATTTTATTTTGATTCCATAAATAATATAACATTAAAGTAGAGAATTCTTCAGCTTCTTAGCTAAAGACAAGAATATAATGAGAAGTTGTAAATTACTCTATCAAGTATGAGTTTCATATATACATGAAATTAAATTACCAACGATCATGATCGATACATGTCACTGATGGAATGTCAACAACGAGTAATTTTAAATCTGGCATTGATCACTTTTGTTTTCCCTTTTTACTATTCTGAAAATCATTGAATTGCATGTTAAGTGTTTAGAAAGATACAAATTGTTTATATAAAAATCATAAAGTATTACCTTATTTGCTAATTCAAATTTTAATTGTTGTATCTCTTCTGTTTGGGAAATGAGTTTTTCGTTCATATTGGCAAGATGTTCGCTCATAGTACTAAGTTGAGCTTTATAATTTCCTTCTTGTATTTCTTTGTCTTTTTGTAAAGTATTGCAATTTGAAAGTGCTTCATTAAGTGCAACTTCACATTTATGTCTTTTCGATTCACTCGTATCTAAATGAATCTGCATGACTTCGCTCTGAAACAAATTTTTCTCATACAAAATCCAATAAAAAAATGATGATCTTTCAATAAAAGATTGAATTAAAAAGATATAATTACATTGGCAGCCATAGCTAAATTTTTAACGTGACAAATATGCTTTTCTGTGATTAGCTTATCAAGCTCTTGCAAAAAATAATCTTTGATTTTTGCTTCTCTAGCTTCAACCTCTTCTGGTACTATAAATGGTGCTACTAATTTTCCGACCTATTATCAATATTCATGTATTTATTAAAAATGTGAATAAAATGCAATTTCAAATCAACCTGTTGAAAATATATATTACCATGTTATTTACTTTCACAGGTTCCATAGGATCATTTTCTATTTGTTTACTATCTAACTGTTCTTTTTGCTCTATTTCATCATATTTAATTTTAAGTATGTGATACTGCGTCTTCCACTGATTTATTTCTTTCTCTAATTCACACAACTTTGAAATATCAAAATCAGTGTTTTCCTCTTGAGGTTTGTGTGGTCGACCTTCGCCAATGGATTTTGATGATCTACGTGAAGCAGAAGGTGATGATAATGGGGATGGTTCTATTTGACGATGACTTGGTATTGTAATTTTAGTATCAAAATCGTATCCATCACGCTTTCCTTCATTACTAGACCATGATACAGTCTCTTCCTGTTTTTGCCTGTCATTCAATTTTCTCTGCAAATCATTCCGCTCTCTGTCCAGTTTGTCCATTGAATTCTGATATTGACATTCCAACTCTACTTTAGATTTTTCAGAATGATCCAATTTATATTCTAATTGCTGTATCCTATCGTTTAAACTTTCAATCTCACTATCTTTGTCATGTATCTGTGACAGTAATTGAGCATTTTCAACAATTTTCTTTTGAAATTCTTCATCTAAAATATGATTCGGCGGTGCTGGTAATTGGCTATTATTCTCAGACGATTTATGTCTTCCTTTCTTTGATTTATTCTGTGCTTTATCGAGTTCTTCTTGCAACACAGTTATACGCTTAGTTAATTGTTGATTTCTAAAAGATAAACTATCTAATTCCTGTTCGGCTCTACGTAGCTCAACTTCTTTTTCTTTTAATTGTTCTCGGATATCTGCATTACGTGTTTGTTCATCAATCACAGCCTTCTTTAGAACATTTGCTTGAGCCCGAATCTATACCAATATTTTTTGTGTCAAGACATATTATAAATAATTACACTCAACATATTATTGACTACAAAAATATTGTAATTAACGCTTGCAAAATTATTAGAATAGAAAGAAATAGAAGGAAACATTGTTAAAACAAAAGAAGGTAATAATGTTGAATTTCACTTGACACTTGAAAATATTGAAAGTGTACAAACAGTGCATTAAAAATTTCTTACTTTCGAATATTCCGTGGCAATCTTTTGGTATTTAGTCTGTAATTGTCCGTTGACACCCTCCATAATGATAACCGATTTTGCGTATTTTCGATATGCTACTCCAGTTTCACAAAATAATTATTAAAAATTTCTCATTGTTGCAATATTTAATGCACGATACCTCCTGACAGGAAATGTATGCATACTAGTATATTGGACTCAAACGTCAGTTTCAACGAAAAAGTTCCAACAGAATGGAGTAAATCACATTTGTGATCGAAGAAGCCGTATTTCTGTTCGGTTAATTTGCGAAAGAATTCCAAAGGAGGAAACATGCATCAACAAAACGCCCCCAACACGATATAACTTTGTTAGAAATTCTATATCCGATTCCAAGTTGACCGTCAATTGTCAAGATATCCTACTGAAGAGAAGTTGGCTGTTAGTCGACTTTCAATCCACTTTTTAAATCGAACAATTCGACGATACTATATCAATTGATGATAAAGATTAGGACTAGGTTTGTCGATAACATCGCTTTGAACAACCGACGGTAGATATCGTAGATATTTGCTTTTAAATCAATTGTTTCAGTTTGATAATTGTTAAATATGATAATACGATGTAAACTTATAGTTAAACTTGAAAATAAGAAAGGATCGAGGTAACAATAAGAATTTTTTATTTTTCAAATTGATATGCTTTTTCCTTTACATTTAAAATTCAAGTTATTTTATTATATATTAATGTCATTGTCATATTAATGTCCATATGGGTAATTATATATTTCCTGGGATCTAAATTTTCCGTAATGCATTTCAGATGCATTGAATTCGCTTTAAATTAATAATATTTATATTACATTTGTAGAAAATGAAATGTTAAATTACGGAATACGCCAGAAATGTTTTATTATTACATATAATGTAAATTAAGTTTCATCACTCAATACGTAATTAATTGCATCAATGACGATAATTATACCGAAATTTATAAAATAATTTAATCCTATAAAGACATATTCATTTCATTATATATTTTTAAAATTACTTTACCTGCATGTATTTGAAATTTTCATAAATTGAAAAGTTCTCTTCGATATTTTATAGATTATTTGACTTTTTACTGCACACCATTCGACAAATTACGAATTAAGTACAATAAGCATAGTACGTTCTTCTGAACCGAGCGAATACATTTTTTTGATTTAAAATATTGATTTTTAAAGAGGTGTACTTCATTTAAAAGCAATTAAAGACTTCGTGAAGTTTTCTATTGCACATCGTAAAAAATTGTTGGTCTCGTTATGTAAGGTTTGCAAATCAGCAATTTCTATACGAACTTTGTACGAAACGGTGTACTTATTTTTCACGGCTATATTTGTCGTAATTACTTTCTAACATAATCTGACATCTTAAATAACGAGGTTAATTATTACCGAGAAAGTTTCACGATATGTTAACAAACATATTATTACACACCAACATGTAATGGATTATTCCCTTTATTATCTGTTACTGAGATGTATTACTGACATATCTTGAAAGAAAAGGATAGTAGAGAGGAAAGAAATGGACCGATTGAATTATTTACACCTACAAGGTGTCTCAGTCGATTTTGGCATCTTGATTTTTTTCCTGTTGTTTGTCGTAGAGAAAAATATTTTGTAGAAATTCTTAATGGTATCCAGTGGAGGTTACTCTAATGCAATACATTTTTTCAAAATTAGACACATGAAGGATATAGGAAGGTCTACCTTATTTTTCGTTTTCTAACGGAATGAATATTCTTTAAACATCAATTTGTGCAGCTAGACTCTCTGTACAAAAAAGTGCTGCCCAAAATCAGCTGAGGCACTCTATATACTACTACATAAACGAAGAAAACCAATGTGTAAGAAGAACTTCTCTCCAGATAGCTATCAATAAATTAATAACAAAGCTCTACAGGAACACGTCTAAAAAAATGTGTCTAAAAAACCGCGCAATTTCACACTCAAATTCCTATTCTGCAAAATTAAAAAAACAGTTTTTGACACTCAAATTTATCTAACAATCCTTTCTAATCTCGTTCATTATAGTCTCTCTTATATAAACCTCTCCAATGACCTCTGACTAGAAAATTTCATCAAACATCTTCCACAACGCACAATAATTTGGTCTTCTTATTACGGTCGACGTGTCTCCCTATCATTAAATATCCGGCCACGGTCAGACGCACCCAGAATACATGGTAAGGTGGCATCGTTGTAAGGGTTAGTTTGTTAAACTGAGCTATTTGTTGGGAACGAGTCGACCGACTTCATTCCTCTCGTCTACTTTTCTCTTTCCCCCTATCTCTTTCCATCCCTTAAGTTCTGAACTCGCAACGTCTCTCTTCTTTCTCCAGGGACAGGGAAGAGGGATGCGCCGTATTTGTCGGCGGATACAGCGGCTTCCCTGTCGCATTCGTGTTTGTCTTCTGAATACGCTCCCCGTCTGCAAACCCGCCGAGGTAAGGCCAGTACCTCGTCAAGCGAGCCGCTGTCTAGGGGTGCCTCCTTCCCTTACCCGTTTCCCTGTATCTACCCGTAGAAACGTATACGTATATCCTCGCATTAGTCACGCTCGTTGGAGCTTCTTTCTTAGCGAATCTCCATTGTAGACGCGCCCGGCATTAAGTGGGTCGGCTAAGGCTTCGGGTACGAGGATAGGAGTTACGCCTCCATCTGTTCATCCTCTTTTCCACCTTCGGGCTCCTTAGTTCTCTCAACTCCGTAGCCTTGCTGTTCCGCACGGCAAAATGAGACCGTCGAGATTTAACGAGGTGGCTCGGTACCGCCTTTCTTAGCCGGAAACTGAGCTGCGGGGTTATCGGTTGAAATGTA
The DNA here is from genome assembly GCA_910591515.1 of Cerceris rybyensis. Classification (NCBI taxonomy): domain Eukaryota; kingdom Metazoa; phylum Arthropoda; class Insecta; order Hymenoptera; family Crabronidae; genus Cerceris; species Cerceris rybyensis. Next base: position 6,559,340 of record OU342797.1, read on the forward strand.
CATTTTTTTTTTAAGACGAAACGATCGACTTTTTCGTTATGGGATTGAAAGTATTAGGGATATGTGTAATAGTGATAATGGACGATTGATTTAGGTATTGCTCACTGATGAAGATTAAGGGCGATTGATATACTGTGGTTGCGGATGTATAGTCCGATAATTCAAAGATGGCTAGGCAAGAAGATAGGGATCCTATTGTTGGAAGGGGTAGCTATGTCGCATTTATTCAGCCAAATGAGTAAAAGTATCTGGATGCTATGTCTGCATAGAGTGTCTACTTTGAGAAGGGTGGATTGGGGGATTTGAAAAATGAAAAGGCAGTAATAGATGTTTGAAAACGAGAGGTTCCGTCGCTCCCTAGCCATCTTTCAGTTGCCGGACTGTACAGAGGGATTTTGGGATAGGTGATACTATGATGCGGTAGGTGATTCTATGTTTAAAGATATGATGGGAATTTTAATCGGAAAGCCCAATTGAAAGTTAATTTGCGAGAGAACGGTTCGTTTCTGACCCACGGTTCCTCTCAGACATTTTGTCTACGCAACAAGACAAATAGGATGAGCCAATAAAAAAATTTGCTACTCTTTCCCGAATTTTGCGGCAGTTTTTTTTTTCGCAAATCTCCATCGATCCAGAGGTGTACCACTGGAAGCCATGACATATAATTTTTAAACACCCTCTACAAGAAACTTCCCAACTATTACTTAACTTTGATTTATAATTGGTTGACATTCAATTTATTATCGAAAATTAAATTACGCAAAATCGTTTCTCGTTATTTACAATGGTTAGAAGAAAAGATAATAGAAAGACTACTTCTTTAGAATTACATTGACCAAGGACGTTATTTTGAATGCTTCTTAATTACGTTTATCAAAAATTGTATTTATGATCATACTATATTTTAGATTTAATGTGACCATGATATGTTACGATATAGGTACATATATTAATAGTTGTATTTACTTTCCATTCTCCTTTTTGTTTCTTATAAATGTATGAATTATAGTCAAAATGAGTGCTTTTGATGTAGGTATAGATCAAATTTCAGTCTTCATAGTGTTAAATAAAAGAAACAAGCACGTTTGAAACAAGTCTATTCAATCTTCCGCCTGTTGCCTCTCGAACGCTTGCTTTATTTGCAGGCAATTGTTGTTGACACTTGTGCAACATTTCACGATTAGAAATTAACAGGCGGCAAAGTAGAATTCTCTAGGTTTTCCTTAACCATTGAGTGGTCTGCACTTACAACGCCGAGTGTTCACAACTGTAGTCCCAAGTACATGTATTAAGTCAGACCGAGAGAGAAATAGCTCTTGGAAACAGAAAAAGACAAGTAGGACTTGAAGTGCCTGAAAGAAACCTCTGCTCGACCGCAAACGTTTCATCGTCTTTCGACTCGACGCCGGAGAATTTACAGTCGCGAAAAGGGGCGGATAGACGAGTCGCGTGACCTAAAACTTGGTTCTTAGGACAGCAGTTACAGAAAAGGGGGTGAGCCGTGGTTTCCGAAAGCGTTCAACTCCTTCTTCTTCTTCTCACGCTTTCAACGTTTACTTCGAGGATAAGAACGTATTGGGAAGAAATAACCGAAGCACTTTTGCTTGTTTTTGAGAGAATTTAATCTTGTCATATTTACAAGACCGAAGGACCAATGGTAAAGGTTGACTGTGTTGAGCTAACTGGCCAAACGAGTTCTAAACACCGATTCAGAAATCTCAAATCTTCTGTGTTTTCGCAACTTTGTTCTACTTTTGTACCCGCATCTGTTCGTTATTGGCCATATGGTGGACGAGAACGCGTATTACAGCTTGGCAACTCTGTTCGCAATTTACGACAGATATTAGGAGAAAAAAGATGATGCGATCATTGTGCAGGACAGCCTGACCTGTTCAATTTTTAACTCCTTGTCGTACGATTTCTTTTGCGACTGCGTCCATAATAATTCAGAATTTAATGGATAAAATAAAGTTACCTCAACGTCACACGGACCCATGGAGGGTTAAAGAGGACAATCGAACCTAGAACATTCGGTTCACTGCTAATAAATGGAACAGACACACTGATTCATCAAAATTACTATTATAGAATGCCAAAAAAATTATCACACACCACCTGTGGTCACCAAAAATCCTCATTTCTGTTGAATACTAAGCTTCAATAATTTCACAGTAATTTTGACAGTTGAAGGTACCGAAGAAGTAATAAAATCTTGAAAAATTGCTTTAAAAACCCTCGAAATAGAGAATTATTATTACTGCAGGTGTTAGAATTTCTTGGAATTCCTGATGAAGCAAACTGTAATGCTGGCAAAACCTTGGACACTCTCGTCTATTCAACGTGGATCCAACCCGGAAGCCAAATCTAGCATTAGCTATTATGACCGCGACAATTTCAAAAGTATTATAGAGTTATCTAGATTATACAGAAAAAATATTTTTTAAGGATTTGTAATATTGAAAGCAATCAAGTCACGTTATTTTATATATAGATGAAGAATTTTACAACGAAATATTAATGTTCAAATTTATGAGTGCTCTTTGATTGTGCAGTAGTGACACGAACTATACATATAAAGGAGGGCATTAATGGCCAGAAAGACTTTTCCGGAACATTTCTGATACTTGAAAGCCCGTATAGATACATGTACTTGTTAGAGAGTTGGTGATCAAAGTCAGAGTTTGTACTTGTATTCGTTTAATTTGCCAGCGTGTGTACCGTTTGTAGCTCGTAGATTGCATGGAATACCCTGCTTTGTGTATTTATCGGATAGAGTTACGACCTTTTTGTTCTTGAATCTGTTCCCATACGGTATAACATCCCTGGATTATGTACGATGCTCATGGAAAATTGAATGTAGAGGTAGAACTTTGTCATCGGTCTTTGTATTTAATGCTTTCAAAGCAATTAACAATTTTTGATTTTTGATGTTATTATTAGTTTGTAGGATTACTATTCACAACGAATTCGAGGAGGAGATTTATTTGGTTTCGACAATGAAAAGTAACGAGAATTGATAAGTACTTTCAAATTTAACAATATTGATTGTGTTAATAATCAATAAAAATGACATATTTGTATATTTTTATGAGAATGAAATTCTTCCGAAGATTGGCGGCAATTCCCTTACGAAGTTTTGAAGATTTCTAAAAGCCAGAAATTGAAAACATTCGTGGAGGTCGGCAGAATCAAATTATTCCCATGCTATTAATATTACCTTAACTCTGTATAGGCCCTTGAAATAACACAATACAAATCTTAGTTTTTATTCTTCAAAATATCAATTTCTTAACTTTCTTAATTAATACGATTCAGGTCTTAAAAATCATGAAATTCTTTACAATTTAATATTTCAAAATTAAGTTAAATGTCTTTCTTATAATACTATTATTATCACTTTCTGATGTGTTACCCGACAAGTGATCGTCTGGTGCTACTGAAAAAGGGTTAACACTTGATACTACCGATGTCAGATTCATCGCATTTTACTATATTAATACTAGAGCTATGGCAGCCGTCAAATTGGCGGGTTCATACTTTTTTTTTTTTAAATTCTTCTCAAATTGATAGAGAAGCAGTACAGTAAATAGTTTACGTATATTTCATAATATAGAAATTACTTAATTCATCATATTTTTTACCACTTGAACCATCTTTTTGTAAGGTACTTATTTAACACTAGATTTACGGAGCCAATTTGGCTCTTTCAAAATTTGATTACTATATGTATAATATATTGGTTGGTTAAATTTTTTAATAATAAATCTTTCATTTATATTGATTTGGAACTATTTTCTTTGCAAAAAACTTAAATTTTTTTGTATCAGTCAAATTGGCTCACTTCAGAAAAATAGGTACCTATATCAATATCCGTAAATCTAGTGTTAATAAATTTAAACCTAACTCCTAAAGGAATTAGCCTTTTGGACTAGCTTGATACTTGCAGCGTTAAATTCGATATATTAGACATCAGTGATAAATGTTTATTTCTTAAATTTAATTCTGAATTGTCGTGAATGTAGTCACAAAAAAAATCGCGGAACACGGGGTTAAAGTTGTTATCGATATTGCAATGAAATTGCAAACGTAATTTCAATTTTTCTAACTATCAATTCCTAGTTATTCAACCAAATATTTGATCCAATCCGTTCAACAGATATTTTCCTTTTCTAAAACAATTTTGAATAAATTTAAAATAAGTAACAATCAAGTATCGACTACAATTGTTTTACTCTGACATTTATCTTACGCAGTTTCCCTGTGATAATGTCAATCTAAAATGGGAATTTCTATCTTACTCGAGCAGATAAACTGAAAACTTCCTTTTTTTGAAACTAACGAACTACGTTAGGAACTTGGCTCACGGTTTATACAGAGCGAGGTAGTGAAGAAATAATCAGAAACCCAGCTCCGTTCATAGATCTTCGAATATCTAGGCGAGATGGTTCGTGTCCTAATCGCTCGGTGGCATCTATTACACTTACAGTACTATCTTCTAGTACTTACTCATTTCTGCGAGCAATTATTTTCGTCAGCAAGAATTGCTTCTGACGTCCGAAGCTCTCTGCTACAGTTTCTGTACGTAATTTATTATATAACGTGTCGCAAATATATTGTGACAAGTGGTTTATTCAGAAATGAATATGAGTTTCATGAAAATATCTGTCTTAATTCTAATTGCACTTTGCTTTTCTATTCTAATATATTTTTGTTTGTGTACTTTTTATAATAAAAGAAAAATGGCTGACTTCCCGATTTTTTTAAAAATAATAATGTTATTGTAGTTTCTGTTAAAACTAATACCATTTATTGGAATTTTTTTTTACAAATTCTGCGTAGAAATCTCCGTGTGTATAATCAAATGTACTGTTGGAAAATTGAAGAAATAAGTAGAACAAGTAAATGAGTGTACAAAGCCGACTTTATGATTCGACTACTTTACGATTTGACGAGTAGTTGAACTAGTTTCTTTTACATGGTGCCATTTTTCTTGCAAAGGTCTACTGTTTATCATATCATTATTTTTTGTTTGTTCGTTTTCTTCTTTTTCTAGGTATACTTTCTTCCTAACTGAAATCGTGGCTGTTCCTCAATTTCTCTCCTTCAGCAGTGACCCGCATTTTCTCTGTACTACTGTTTCACGTTGCATCATTTCGTGTTTCCAATTCTTTTTCAGTTTTATTATTTTAATATATTTGTAACATTACTTTCCTGATTTTTCTATGGCGTAGAATTTTTTTACTGTTTTGCCTTTATTTGCTTAACGTTCCTTTTCATTTCTAGCTTTCTTGTCGCGTTTTCAGTTCTACTTTCTATCGTATCTTTTAACTTGTCTTCAGCCCCTGCCTCTCTCTTACATTCATTGCCTTTCTTTTATATTTTATGTCTTTCTTTTACATTTTCTGCTTCTTTTTTACATTCTCTTTCCATACCTGTCTCTGTCTCCCTGTTCCTCTGTTTTTATCCCCTTTGGTTACCTACCATTGCTATGTAACTAGCGTCTCGGTTGTTCTGTGAACGCACTGTTTGCATTTCGTTACTTTGGTATTTGTTTATGATTTGATACCGTGCTCTTAGGTCGTTGCAACTAGCATAGGTCTCGAGATATTGGACAGCGCTGTTGCGCAAATAATATTCGCAATACATGTCAAAGAAACATGCTTTTACTATCATTGCTTCTCCACTTGCTGCATGTGGACATCAAATATCGATTTCAAACCATCGTTATTTATCATTAGCCCCATGCCATAAAATAACGAGTAGCACTCATGAAATACCATAATAAATGGTAATAATAAAAGTAAATTAAATAACAATTTTCTAATTTTAAAGGACCAATCAAATTAAAGATATTGGGATTAAAGGGTTAAAGGGCAACCACATGTCCTACCATTTCTGTCAAGATTAAAAGTCTTCCAAATATTATCTAATATCGAGAATATTAAAACTATATTTAATAAAATTAACTATATCACATTTAAAAATAAAAGTTCTCCTATTTGGGTGAATTCAGAAGAGCGAATAGTCTCATTCGCCATTAACCCATTCACTGCCAACTACGAGTTATCTCGTGCTTGCGCTACAAGTTGGAATTAATAAGTTAGCAATAATCACCGAGTGTGTATAGTAATTTTGGAAGAAAAATGCTCTTCGTATCTTTATAAATGTCGATATTATATTTTTGATTCATTATATTAATATTCCACACCCTTTCTGCCGTTTTCTCAAATTTTAACACGCAAAGTAATATTTGCTTAGTTTTTCCGGCAGTGAATGGGTTAAACGCGCAACACTTCATTTTGTGGTATTGTACTTAAAAAAAAACACTACATAAGGGCACTTTGGCGAATGTATGGTAGTAGAATGTGCTATGTAGAAGACTTAAGCCCAGATTATAATTGTAAGAACCGTGACAACGGATAGGGGATTGAAAAAGGAAACTATAAGAGCAACTAAAAACTTTCAGTATCATTGAAGAGGTTTCGATACGTCCGGTTCTTGAGACTCTATCCACTTCCGGCCAGGACGCGGTATGTGCCAGGTGACTGTCTCGAATTACAGAACGCGGGTAGTGTAACGTAAAACCGCAATTCTTCCTGGTGTTTGAGAATACCTATAGGTAATGGTTAAAGTTTATTGCAGCATTTAATTTAATTCAAATATACACTTATTTCAATAGAACAACTCATTTTTTAAAAAATTTAATTATTTAATTCTTTCCAATTGTACTAGAAAAAAATCCAATCATCCCTATTGCATTTTATTGAAATTTATTGTAAGCATTAGTTTTCTTGAAAAACTGATTGATTATATTCAATGCACATATATCAGTCACATTTAAAATTATATAATTAAAAAAACTTTCAATTCTTAAAATTGATCTCTAAGGAATAAAACTAGTGGATAGATTTGCAATACACGTATAAGTTGTAAATTATAACGTAAAGATATTTGTTAAAAAAAAATCTAACTAGGAATCTGCTCAAGTGTAAAATAAAATCTCTGATACTTAATAATACATTTTCCGGAGTTAAATCTATTGTACAGAAATTGATTAAATAAGTATTTTGAAAAAGGGTACACTAGAAATATCTTCCATACTGCTTCTATATTTCGAGAAATATTTATAAAAAAAATGCCAACGCTTCGGTAGATCTAGCGTAAAAATACCCTTAAGTCTACAGAATCAGAGATTTCTTCCAATATTTATGAACACCTTCCGGAAGTTCTCATTGATTTTCTTTAAATCGTCCCCGAGTCATTGGGAAAGTGAAGGAGGATCGTAAAAGTGGCGGGGTCAGACTCGATTGAGGTTCAGGAGAATGAGAATGCCGTAGTTCCGGTGTGTGATCGTTCTTCGTAGTCGTAGTCCTTTTCGCAGTTTCGTGTTCGTCGTTGTCGTCACGCGAAGCTTTGTAATTTTAATTATTTCATTAGTGGAAATCCTTCGTATATACAAGGAAAGGTACATCGAGGAATCGTTGTTCTCTTGAAGCTCAAGGAAATTCGTTTCTCGACGTCGCTTCTGTTTTCCATCTGGCGACGTTTCTCTTCTTCCCTCAGCGTTGCCCTTTCTCGATGTCTTCCTTCTTTTATCTGCAGATTTGTCCAAGTCTCTGAGACTTTTCGTAGCTAACGGCTGGATTTAGACTCGCATTTCTGTCACGATCGATTTAAGTCACTATCTTGGAATATCGATGATGAGACACTATTACATGTGATGTATAGGCACTCAAGGTTTCCTTTTGGATTGACTTAAGCAACGTAGATTAACTGAATTTCAATTATATAAATTATTTGGAACTACTAATTCAAAGTAAACTCAAATCATAGACGTTTTTTTTTATTACTTCTATGTGATTGTATAGGTGGACTTCAACACGTTGAACGCCACGGCGTTTTACTTGTTTTATCGTTTATACTGAAGTAAAAGTTGTTCTATTGAAATTAGATTTTAAAGCAGAAACCTCAAGATATATTTAAATATATGAAATAAGTACTTCAGGTAAAGAGGGATCAATCGGCAAATCGGATGATTAATTAAGTAATTTGAGTATTATAAGATACATGTGAAATATCAGCTGTGTAGCGTTTCAATGACTTTCAAAATCGTTTTTAAAAAATTTGGTAGCTGTCAATTTGACGGAATGACGAAAATTGTTCACGTTATAAGGGTGACATGCATGAATAACTTTGTTTGTATCGATTTTAGACAATGGATAGATATTATATAACGTGTATCCTTGTTGAAGGTAGTAATTTAATCATCTTGTTGCAGAACAATGGAATCTCCGAATAATTATTCCGAAATTAATAAGTCATATTAATTTATTAACACGTTAACTGTGGGGTATTACATTTGGTGACGAAAATAGGGTTACGCTTGCATTTTGTGCGGTAGAATGATACAATGTGTGTATAATTGTTTGTTAATTGAAATAAAAAAAATGATGACATTAAATATTAGGAGCTATTTTAAATTACAATATTACAAAGGGGGCGATCGCTTTTTCAACGAATTCCGTCAAAACAAAAGCTCTTCAAAATATATTCTAAACGAAAACTAATAACGAAATCGGAAATGAGCAACAATTCCAATTTGGACCCTGAACCTCGTTTAATAATATTCGGATGTACTATCTCAGAATTAGGTCGGTATCCACTAGTACTAAAAGAATCTCAATAAATTAATTATTTATAACTGCCCCTTTCACTTAAATATAAAAAATAAAAATAAGGCGACAACACATCCCAAACATATTACTTTAGATTATTTGTCTTTAAAAAAACGTAACGTATTAATCAAGTTACGCAGCAATTTACTTCACTTTTTTCACCCTCACATTCCAACAACAAAAATGTTAGAAAATTCGTTCATATCATCGTTTAACTGTCACAAGAAATTTCACTAAACTTAGCAGTGCCGGTTGTCAGTGTCCTCCACGGCATCAACATTTTCACAGTGAAAACGCGAATCATCGTAAATCAGCGCCGAAGTCAGCAACTGCGGTTCCGAGAAACGGACTGTCCGAATGACAGTCGATCAACGAGGCAGAATTTATTCGATTCTCTAAATCCGCGACGAAGCAAAGCGGTGTACCAGGGTGATGCTTATCGCAGTGATCGCGGCAGATGCGCGGCTGTCGCGACATTAGCCCGTAATAAACCACGACGTAGATAATCGAATACACGACACGTAACAAGGGCCAAGCACCTCTACGTACAGCGAGGTTGCGCGGCGCAACGGTAATTTAGGTACCATTGGTTTGGTCAATAGCCAATTCCTATTTGGCTCGCCTCCAAGAGGCCAAACAAACCGGCCATGCCCACGAACCCACGAAAAGGCGAAGGCTAAAGCTTAGGAAGCCTCTGGGCTTACATTTCCTTTGTCAACGTCTTCTTAGTCTCTGGTACCATTCGACTGTACGAAAATTTAGTTAAGATTTTCTGTCCCTTTCTGTTCCCGTGGTTTGTACCAACCACTGTTTTAGGCGCAATGTCGATATTTCTGTCTCTTTCTCTCTGATTTTTCGTAATTTTGTTTTCGAGAGGAAGTCTAAATTGGTTTCTTGTCGTAAAGTCTGTTTCATATTTGAAAGAATACTTTGATGGTTATTTGGATGGAATAAAATTTTAATTTTGTGGAGTATTTGAAATTCTTCGGCGTAGAATAAGAATATGTGGTAATTAATACATTTCCTTTGTCAACGTCTTCTTATTCTCTGGTACCATTCGACTGTACGAAAATTTAGTTAAGATTTTCTGTCCCTTTCTGTTCCTGCGGTTTGTACCAACCACTGTTTTAGGCGCAATGTCGATGTTTCTGTCTCTTTCTCTCTGGTTTTTCGTAATTTTCTTTTCGAGAGGAACTCTAAATTGGTTTCTTGCCGTAAAGTCTTTTTCATATTTAAAAGGATAGTAACATGGTTATTTTGGATGGAATAGAATTTTAACTGTGCGCATTTTAAATTCTTCGGTGTAGAAAAAGAATATGTGATAATTATTTTTTCGGAAAATACTTCTCGTATTTTTTATCGAAGTACTATTGCACGGGTTCGATATGTATGCTTTGTAGATAACGTAGTTGGTTGAGAGGAAATTATAGTTTATTGTAGTAGACATTTGTTTTCACGCGATTGTGGAATTCTTATTAACCCTCTGCGCTCCGTGTTGTTTTACTAATTTCTCTTCAGATAAGGAAAATTGTCTACTGCTGATTATTCATTTTTATTTGATGTTAGGAAGAATTTTAGATACCGCAGGATATTTATATTAAGATGCATAATTATTGTTGTCGAGTCTTTGTCGAGTGTAGTTCGACATAGGAACGCTAAGGGTTGACTTAATTATTAGCTAATAAATTTTGATAAGTGTCTATAATTGTTGTATTAGGTGTGTGAATTAATTCAATCCGTTTTTATTCTTCTAGCATACTTCTCATGGCACACATTCCCTCAAATTGAATACATTCACCTTCCAGGATCTACACAATTGTCTTCGGCGTTTATAGTAAAAATCTATCAGTTAATTCAACACTTCTATGGATACATAACTCTTGTCATCCTCTTTGAATTCACCGTTAAACTCTTCAAGTATTTATAAGATATTCTCGTGCCTTAGAATATTTTCCAGCATAAGTATGTTTGTAAAGTGAAAATTTCTTAATTGTTAGTGAACAGAGAAAGTATACTATGGCACAAGTTACTAATTCAGAACTTTTTACATTAATAATTCAAATGTTAGAATAGTACACCTATAATCTTTTACACTCAACTGCATCTTACTAAGCTTACCCGGCATTAGCAAATTGATCACATCTCTTTCCTTTCCCCGTACATCGATGTTCGCACAATTCACCTTCGATCCTTTCTTCCTGCTTCTTCCGTTTTTATTTCTATCCCCATTTCTTGTTCAAGTTTTTCAGTTCTTGTGACGCAAGACCTTAGCGACCTACATTTCAAACCGGCGAGGAATATATTCACAAGAGTCGTACCGTCGATCGTCGGTACTTGTCCTCCTTTTCATCTTTCTTCTCTCCATTTCCCGTTTCGTTGTCTGTATATTTCGAATCACGAAACCGCACCGTATCGTAGACAATGCTTGACGGCATATTTGCAAATCCGGCAAATGGAAAACTATTTATGTTTGTATATCTTCCCGGTATATCGAGTATTCTTCGTGGTCCGTGAAAAGACATGACGTAACTTCGCGATTTTCAAAATTACATCCTTTCATCGCAAAGTATTACAATTTTAACATTAGAATTACCAAACAAATCAAAATGCCTCGTATTAAATTTTTTCTAAAAATTCTCCAAGTTTACAGCAAGGCTGTTTATTAGATATTCCATTTTTATTTCATAAAATACAAATTAACAAATTATCATTTCCACATACTGATTCTCCTTTGTCGAAAGTACTTTCTGTGAATGTTCATTGTTAATTAATCAATGTAATAGTATAAGAATTAATATGTAATACTTAATAAATCTTAGTTACAAATTACACGTATCACTAGCTTTTCGTCGTTAGGCAAAATCAACAAATAAACTTGAAGCCACGCACATTCTTTGTTTTTGTAATCTGTCACCCCACTCATTTCTATTAATGAAAACAATCAAATTCAAAGTTATTTTTTGTATTGAAATACAGTAGATTTAACGCCGTTAGTTTTAGTATTAACCCTCTAAGGGCCCTATAAGTTTCATATAATGCAAGACACATTTAAGCTTCTATTCTTTAAATTGAAATTTTCAACTTTGTCAAATATTATAATTTACCTCCTGAAAATCATGAAACTCTTTGAAATTCAGTGTAAAATTCAGGTTTAACCCATCATTTAAAATATTATTTTTATCACTTTCTAATTGTGCTATCGTGCAACTAATCTTCGAATACTACAAATTTAGCCTAAAGATGGTTAAAGAATGTTTATTATTAACTAAAACAGTTACATACCACCAGCTCCTTAATTAATTTGCAAACCATATAAAAAAATGTGGTCTCAGTAAAACCTTGTATTACAATAGAAATTGTTATTACTAGACTCCGGATGTTTATGCATTTATGACAAAATGAATACGGCTAAAATACACAATACGAACATAATATAAAAATATATCCGAAATATCCAAAGTATGGTATTCGTTGTAACATTTATCGAGTGCAACAAATCCCTAAATAGGTTCTCTTGTCTTAACTGCATTTGTTGAATTTGAAATTTGCATAAACATCCGGAGTCTAGTTATTACCATGTTATTAGTATTATTACTATTATTTTATAAATTACATAGTACAAAGTCGAGTCTAGTTCAACATTAAGTTTTTACTAGCATTTACAAGTGTAACGTACGAATTCCGAAGCTTTCATTCAATAAAATATACACTACATGTAAGCATTACAAGTATTCCCCTCAATCTAGAAAATTATCGAGCGCACAGAGTAACAAGTGGGTAGGAGGACGATCATTTTCTTTTAATGCGTAAAAGATAAGGAGGAAAGGCTATTCTCACCTGGATTACAGAAGGCCAGTCGTGTTTAATTATGTCTATGGATCTATACGTGAACTTGATGGCAGAGGGTGGTAGAAATGATCCAGAGGGCGAGTATACCCTGGAGGCCTTAGGGTAACTCCATAATGCACGATATTCTATGTTTCAGCAGTGACTCAGCGACCGGCTGTCTGTCCGTAGCTCATTAAGGTGCACACGCTATCGCCTCTAATGTCATAAATACTGAATGCGAACGTGTACTTATGTACATACATATAAAAGTAAAAGAGACCCATCGAGCACCCTGTTTTATTACGTGCATGAAAAGTTTTAACTTACCCTTGAGGTGCGCTTATAGGCGAATGTTATGTATACTGGCGAGGGACATCCGTTTAAAGAAGTTTCAGAAAAGGACTGTTCTTATATCTGGAAAAGTATGGTATCTTTAGGCGCTCGATATCATTCAATTTTATGTTTTTATTGTGATATAGGTGTGCGGTCATTTTTATCAGTCGTAATCCTATTGGCTTACATGTATGTAAAATTGAGAAACATATGTTAAGAATCTGTTAGCATTGCATAGTTGGAGGAGACCAGTAAATGGTATAAATAAAGTAAAATCATGTGGGATTTAACTTTTAACACTAGATTTGCGGAAGTGAAATCTGTTACACCGCAATATATTAAATAAGGACTTTGGAAATAGAGGGATCAGGCGACAAAGAAGATGATTAGTTAAGCAATTTGTATATTGTAAGATACATGGGAAATAATTATTGTACCACGTCTCTATAAGTTTCTGAGGTGGTAGGAATTTTTCAATTTGAGGGTTTCCGTAAACCTAGTGTTAAATACTTTAGATTATTTGTGAGAATGTTTTGAATGCATATCTCGATGATTGACAATTATCATATAGAGAGAATCAATGTGTTACTATATAGTTAGACGTAACGATTATTGTTATTCATATATAGAGGGAAAGAATGTTGAATTTGACTATTTTCCAACGATCTTTCAAAATGTAGTGTTAGAAAACTTTAGGAAGATATTCATTTATGTCTGTATGAAGTTGAGATTTCGACGCAATACATTTATAATGTGAAATACGAGTACTGATATCACTGTAAATTGTGTACTGTAATACTTCATCGTAGAGTAAGTACAACGTGGAACAATATATTGTTTGCACGTTTCCATACATATTGTATCCAATGATATCCATAATTCTGAATTTGTACAGATTTTTGACAGAATTAATTTTAATTGATTAATTGAACTAACACTATTTTATACAACGATTGTATCGATAGGATTTACAAATGTATACGAAATATTTTGGTTGCATAGGAAATTTTTTTGCAATCATTTATATTTTTGAGAATTTCCTATACAAAAGAAAATTGTGAAAAAATCATAGATACCATAGTCAATGATATGCATATTTATGAATTTTTACAGATTTTTGACAGAATTAATTTTTAATTGATTAATTGAACCAATATTATTTTAAACGACAATTGTATCGATAGGATTTACATAGTTACACGAAATATTTGTTTGCACGAGAAACATACGTTCACAATCATTTATATTTTCGAGAATTTCCTATACAAAAGAAAATTGTGAAAAAATCATAGATACCATAGTTAATGATATGCATACTTCTGAATTTTTACAGATTTTAGGCAGAATTAATTTTTAATTGATTAATTGAGCCAATATTAATTTAAGCGACAATTGTATCGATAGGATTTACAAAGTTGCACGAAATATTTGTTTGCATGGGAAACATACGTTCACAATCATTTATATTTTCGAGAATTTGAATCCAGACACTGCGTAGCAGAGGTACTTCGTCCTGAGCCGGTAAGAGCACGTTCTCTATTTTGCTGGAAAATCGTTCTGATCGTGGTCTGAAGTGAACTAGGAAGCAATCTCGTGAGACGACAGGATCGCACGAGTCGTTAACGAATTTCGTTAACGACATTCGTGCGTTCGAGCGAAATGAGGTTGGGTAGTTTAATCGAACGATCTCTCGTCGGATGTTTTCCTTCTATGTGCCCTTTTTTTTCTACGTCTCGATGAAAATCGAATGAATCAGATGATGATGATCTCTGCTTTCTTTCCACATCTTTTACATCACCATTGCATGACGAAATTTCATTGTTCAGACTTTATTCAAAGGGACAACAAAGAGATTAGTGGCGTTGATAAAATATGAGTAATTTCTTACATATACATACATATGTATGTCGTCTCACGCAATTTTACTTCGATCATTTTCCCGTTTCCCTGTTTCTTTCTTATCTACTTTATGCTGATATTCATATTGTTTTTCATTTCTAGCGAGAACCAGCTGATGATTTTTCACTTGGAGATTCATTGGTAGTAACATGTGATGAATATGCTGTTATGTAAAAAAGTGGAATGAAAAATACTTAAGTAAATCACTCTAGTACTTTTTTAAAATTTTAAATACATTAAGTCTGATTGCATAAGATGATAAGAGGGAGAAAATGTAGCGAGGTCATATTTTATTTAAGATGATTTCAATCGTTTAATGTGACTCTGCGGTTTTAGAACTTTCATGTAAGATTGTTAGAGATTGAGATTGAATGATACTAATAGTATTTATCATTAAAAAAACATTCATCTTCCACGTTCTTAGTGAAAGCATTTGTAAATTGAAAATGTACGTGTTTACAATTTGTAGTTTACTTTATTTTAACACTAGAACTACCAAGCAAGTCAAAATGGCTCGTCCTCAAATTTTTTTCAAAAGTTCTCCAAGTTTATAGAACATATTCACTTCAAGTATTCGCAATATTCTAGAAGATCTTTGGAATCATCTTGTCCAAATAATATTTCAATAACTGTCATGGTTAAAATGCAAACAAATTTTACACTTGAAAACATATTAGGTTGTCAATTATGAAATGGAGCAAACTTCGAATTCAATCATGTGCATTTTTTGCTCCATTTCATACTTGACAACCTAATATTTTTCTTCAAAAACAATTCTCTCAAAAATCAAGGTCCATGGGAAAAAATAAATTTCATATTCAACGAAAATACATAAAAATTAATGTAAATGTTTTCTCTGTCAAAAAGGGAAAGCATAATTTTGTAGACTCTTGTAATTAAATCGAAAAATATAAAAACATAATACAATGCAAGCACCCTTCATAAAATTCCCTCCATACACGATCGAAGTCGTCCATGTTAGCATTACACACGCATTCTTATCACGCTTCCTCCCTTGCACTTTGGCATCTCGCCCACGCGGAAAGACCACCCCATCCACGGTATGTTATTCAAGCCGACCGTACAGTGAACCCGATAAATGGTGAGAGAATGGAATGCCCTTTCAGCGTGGTATGCTCGAGTACGAATGAAAAATTAATGTGAAACTATTATATGACCAAATAGTAACGACCTATATTCTTTGATTTTCTCAACATTCCAGGCGGTTCTATTAAACAAACTGACCGTACTCACCTTGTAACTGAGTGCGGTGGACATTCGTAAGTGGTGTTAATAGAGTGGAAGGTAATCTATACGTAGTTATACCGTGGGGAACAAAACCCGTGTCTGATCTGAAACGCCTGGCTAGTTTTAGTTATGAAGTCCCATCCCCATGGAGACGTCAATGTAAAAGATATATTGCGACGCGTTTTGCTTGTCCTCATTTTCTATTCCATTGCTTGTTTATCTTTAACCACATATTGTTTAACCCTTTGGCCTAAGATTTCTCTTCTGACTCAGCGTACAATGACTCAAAATGAATTCCTGAAATCAAAAGTTCTCACTGAATTCTGATATTACGTGTAACTGTAAGTAATATTAATAGTATAGAAATAATGAGATCGTTTTGCGACCAGCTGATATTTTCAATTTAATAGTTTTCGTAAGACTTCAAAATTTCTTATTCCGTTTTGCGCGCCACGAGTGTCACACGTTGTTGTAGGCTAAGGGGTTAAAATCAGAACATGTCACACAGTAAGGTGGAGATTTGATACAATTTTAAAATACAGATTTTCTACAAATGACTACTATTTACATAAAAATGATATGTATACAAAGAAATTGGAACCTGACTCAAATTCGCCCAAACTTAAATATGTTTCAAATATTATAAGCATGATATAATTTCTATGATAATTTTAATTTGTTCAGTATGATGACGTAAAGAATATATTCAAAAGTCATAAAAATAGCTGAGAATTCATCGGCCATTTTACATGATTACTTCCGCTTGTTCCTTCTATTAAAGTTCTCTTTTTAACGTGTACAAATACTGCAAGATATAAATTCAGTCATAAGTTCACTATAAATAAAAAAAAGGCATCAACCCCTTGTCCTACAGTGGCGAGTGACACTCGTCATGAGATAATTGGGATAGGAAATTTTCAATTTTTGCAAGACCTACTAAATTAAAAATATTAATGAAAGCAAGCAATTAAGTAGCAATTAAATTCTGAACTCTAGCGGACATAGTCACAAAACAAATCGTAGGACAAGGGGTTAACAGAGAAAAAAGTTCTTTGAAGATAATACGCCACTCATTAACTTATTGCCCTCTGTTTTCTCTGTTCCATCGGATATCTTTCTACAGCCGTCGTGTCCACTGCCGTATCACTTGTTAACCTTACGTATGCGACTTTTCCCATTGAATCATACGGGCATACGTGTTACCATGGCATGTGGCAGTGATCGCTCCACCCTCGACGACTCATTAAATTCGTCACATGGAAATCCAACCTATGCGTCATATGCTTGAATCCTCGTAATCCTTACCTTAACAAGTAATGATCGTGTGCGTGTTGAATAGCCATAAAACGTGCGTAGAAATTGCAATCTTTGGTAGAACTGCAATTCAGCGAGTAACTCGTCTCAATCATGATGGAAATAGAGATTTAGAGACACTGAATGACATCATACATTATTGATTTGCGTAATAAACACGTTTGAGAAGTAAAAGGTAATCGTTTGGTTGTTTAATCATTTTTAAAGAGATCTGACATCGATTGATAGTACAATTGATACACAAATTATATACCAAGTCACTGCTACTCTCCCATGAAAACTATGATTTGATCTTATTTCGTAAACTCTGTAGCTTTACTTCTATTATAATCATATAAAGTCATATAAAAATCGTATAAATTAGCAGCACAACTTCATTGAATTATCATCTACATTTCTTTTATATTTCAGAAAGAACAGTTCAATCGTTGCAGTATAAAATGTACAAAATCATCTCTGAAAGAATACACTAACAATAAACTATAAACTATTGATAGGTCGAGCAGATTTCAATAAAACAAGAAAGAGTTTAATTAAAAGTTACCTCACAATATGCTTAAATGCAAAATTATCCCCTCACAGAGATGTATTAAATTTTTTACTCTCAAAAATAACGTAATTTGGACTTTCTTTCTACAGTTTACCGTATTCTTCGCACAATATCAACTGTTAATACATTTCTTATTTGACATGCAATTATCGCCAAATTTGTCCAGAAACGAAGGATTTAAATCACAGCGAGAAACGATCCGAAATGCCATTCATCCCCGTATTTACACGCACTCGTGTTTGCCCTTCGTATTTCTGAATTCTACTCCACGAAGCGTAAACATAATGAGGAACGTAGTTCCAAAAAATTCCATGCTATCCTTCCGCGCCTGCATACAAAAATGCATCCCCCAACGCGACGTGTAAACAGGAAGAACGTGATCGTTACGTAGGTAAATTCGATACACACGCGTCGGAAATTTTGTTTGCCTTTGCCCTTATTTGTTCGGGGAAACGCGCCGATCGACGTTACAAAGCCGTAGGGTCATTATCGGTACTGTCGGTAACGCTGCTTTTTCATGCGTTGCACAAACTTTTTCCCTTCGTCGTCTTAAAAAACGGGGATCAGAATGCCTAGAACACCACTGACTCATCACCACCATGAGAGAAAACTGTCAAACGAATTGTCACGAGTTTACGTGAATTCTTCTCTTCCATTCAATCAATGACAGTTTATCGGAATGATTAATAAAGATATCCGAGAATATAATAAAGATATCTGAGAGAATAAAAAACACCGTGAAGACACGGTGTTATCGATGTACAGGGTGCTTCAAAAATATTTGTCATGGCTTTCAGGGGTTGTTTTTAAAAAATTTTAATCGGGAGGCCCAATTAAAAGTTAATTTGTGAGAGAACGGTTTGTTTCTGACCCATGGTTCCTCTCAGACATTTTACCTACGTAACAAAACGAATACGATGAGCTAATAACAAAAATTTGCTACCCTTTCCCGAATTTTGCGGTAGTTTTTTTTCGCAAATCTCCATCGATCCAGAGATGTAGAACAACCCCTGGAAGCCATGACAAATATTTTTGAAACACCCTGTACAGATGCTGAGAGGTTGCACTCGAAATCAGGAAAGAAACGGTTGAATATAACGTGAATAAGGGGTAAGAGCACCGCGATGAACGGATTGATTCTGAAAAGATGTTTTTACCGCACGACTAAACGGTTGTAAGTTACAACTTGTAACCTCGTATTTATCTCGAGTTCTGCTTTTACAACTACATACTCTTTACCCGACAGTTCAACGACTCTTGTACAACGAACACTATGGATTTGATTTTTAACTTCAAGAGTTACTACAGTCTTTCATCCGATATCTTCTTTTTGCGGTTTACTGGGGTATCTGAATAACGAGTTTTCTTTCGCATACAGGTAACTCTCTTATAATATGGTAAATAGGTTTCTAGAAATTGCCGTATTATAGGAAAAAGTGTTATATGACACCCGGATCCAGTACAAAAGAAGGAGTTACATTATGAAAACTTGTAATTAGTAAAACCAAAAATTTTTTTCTAATTCGATATCTCTGAAACATCAAGTCTCACCGGGGATAACGCGTAAACTGTATGACACTTTTCGCTGTAAAATCGAAATAGCGTTGTAAATTAGTAAATTATAATTTATTCATATATTTTCATGTAAAGACACTATAGTTCATTATACTTTCGGATCATTATTTAAATGTAATTTAGTTTTTAACTATCTTAAACAAAAATCATGTTATCCAGTGATACAGAAGTACAGTGTTGTACAAAGGTTTCCGCAATTTTTTATCGTGTTGTAGGACGCCGTGTTGTGAGAGGAGTACCTGTACTTCGAGTAATTCGATCAACAACTATTCCCGTTATTTGAAGAAGATAGTTCTCGTACGAACTTTCAAACGATACAACAATGTCTCTCTTTGTATTATGTCTAACGATAAGAAATTGTTATGAGACCCCAAGATGGGGGAATGAGCACACGCTAGTCCCAAAGGATGAGGTCAGGAGATCCCTAGATGCGAGGAGCTCGTGCCCCTTGACCTTTCTTGGACAATGGCTTCGGAGCTGATATGTCAATGTCTTACATTAATTTACTACATGGTAGTTATTGTTGAGAGTAAATTATCAATATGTACCGAAATCAAGACTTTGTTTAAATGATCTCTTTGAAATAGCTATATCTTCGGAATTATAATGCACTATGGAATATTAAGGTCATAAACCTTAACGATTTTATGAAGGAAGTCGTATTAAATATGTAATAATAACCGCGCATTTCGTAATATAGTAAGTGTTGGAGCTTTGGTGTTAATATTAATTATGTTCTAACTACTCCATTCTTTATTCATTGCTTGGGAAATTACTAAAGACCGCGTAGTGCTGCTGAAAATTCAGCATTAATAAATAATATAATTCACGTTGGATGTAAAGCATAAATAGGTAGAAATAAGTAAATTATAATAATTCTAATTGCGAGCATTATGTTTTTAGATATAACTAAAAATATTCATTACCAATGGAGAAACATTCCTTCAATTTCCTTTTAGAAGGAATTGTATTACGGGTAGATTGATTTATCATGTTCTACAGAGTAGGTGTTTTTGAAAAGGTAAAATTTCAATTAACCTCACAAGTTTCATGTTTAACATGTTCTACTTGTTAGAATACATTGGTGTAGAATTATTTCATATTTGCATAGAAGGATAGGTTTTCTACTTTTGAAATTGTGTCACATTAATTTCTTAATTGGCAGACGTATAATTAATACGTTGGTGTACCATTGCTCCAGATACTTCCGCTCTTTCGAGACTTTACTTGTAACATCTTACATTTACGTATAGAGTTCTTCGTCTAATTTTCCCGTCGTGATTATGCAAGACAAACTACGGCGTCCCACTGCAGGTTTGACATGAATAAAGAATCGAGTGCAAACAGTCATCCAGAATTTTACTAATTCATACGTCAGCAATTCTAATTAATGCTATTTCCCTACGGTAATATCGTAATTGTTCTCTTGAAAGTTTCATCCTTTCTGCGCCAGTGCAGACGTTAAATTTACCTTATTCCCAAATGTCTGCATATTAATTCGTAATCACTCTCCTGCGACAGAGATACTTCTTACAGGAATTCTGTAATTAAGTCTGTCATGTCATTCAAGTTTTGTGGAATAGATAGCATATTACAGGGATATATACTTATCAAAACTATAACTCGTATATTTTCAGCACAACAAAATAGTTCTTAATAGTTATTTTAATTATAAATTCATACAATTTCCTTATAGATTCTTTTATTTGTCTAAAAATCACTGTCACGTTGTATTATGAGAAAAAATAAAGATGAATTCGACCAGGAAAATCGACACACGGTTAATCGTTGTTATTAATAAAAGATTTGTTTGAAAATTTTTTGTGTTGCTGATCAATTTGTGTTAGCATTATTTATACATATCTGCAATTTTCTTCGCGATTAGTACCAAGTTTTGACGGAAAAGAAAAAAATTAATACGTTTTCTACTAAAGTGCCGCCTGGTGTCTATATTTTATTGTTCTTTTAATTTGTCGAATTCATTGAATAGTCCAGCGCCAAATAAACATTTTTCAAGGCAGATCTTATTAAAAGCAATGTTCGAAGTAAATGCAGAAAAGAAGTTGTAGAAATTGTTATTGAATTTGAATATTGCTTTGACTTTAATTGGCAAACATTCTTCATAACATTTGCATTAATCGGAGCATGGCTATTTTAGCCGCTCACGCTCGGATTAATTGAACGACAAGGATTCGGGGAAGGGCAGGAAGGATGTAATGAAGTTTTTGTTGTTTTACCGGGAGCCGTAATATTTGCATATTGAGGAGCACCTGGCCTTCCACGAAAGTGAACGGGATGATCTTTTGGAACATGTATGGCTGCATGACAAAATCTGACTTCTTCCGATCTCGTGCCACGTTAAATGGCTTCCTGTTCGTATTTCTGCAACGATGCTTGTTTACAATGAAAACATTTCTGTATATGCAAATGAGTAGTCGGTAAAACTTGGGGATTAGATGCAGAAAGTCCGTGGAACATTTGAACAATCTTTCCATTTTTGCTACGTAATTATCAAAATGTGTGTTTATTAATTATACAAATTTCAGGATTTATTATTTACTCGCATCAGGTATATTCAGTAATGCATAATTGAAAATACTGTCCATTTTACTATTAACCCTTTGCACTTCGATATCTTTTAATAAGTTTTTTGCACATAAGCAAGTGTAGTCTCGGAAAATTGTCTACCGTTGACTATTCATTTTTATTTAATACTAGGAGCAATTATATATACCGAGGTAATTTTATGTTGAGATGCAAAATTATTGTCGATTTCTAAAAGTCGATACTTAGTACATAAAATGTTGAGTGCCACAAAAAGCTCTTTCGAGTGTAGTTCGACATGGGAATGCAAAGGGTTAAGTTAACTATTAACTAAAAAATGTTAAGAAGTGTCTATAATTGTTTTATTAGGATTGTGAATTAATTCGGTCCCTTTTTGTTTCTTAAACGATGGGGTAAAGTAGAAAAGAATAAAATTGATTGCTAAACGAGCTAAATTTTTGGATACATTTAATGTAAAAAATGTTAGAATATTTCATTATGAGTAATATTGAAGTTAGTTGACAAAGAAGGTTGATTCTGGGTTTGAGGTGAATTACATATATCAGGATGTGAGTCATGCATTTGTCCTCCTTATAGTGCCGCAGAAGAAAGGGACCATAATGTATAATATCAGTTTGTAATAGAGACCGTACACCCCAAGAAAGGGCTTATTCCCTTTTTCTCCGGGGAATAACAATGAATGATTCACCATGGTTACATTTAACTTCGCAAGAAGTATCGTATTGCGTTGTACGTGAATTTTATCGAAAAATTCCTCCACCCTTGGGAGACTCGTATATCGAACTCTCTTAAAACACATTGAAAAGTTTCCTTATCTACTCCGATTACGGGTACCCCTTGTTGATTTTATTAAGGCGGTTACTATACTTTCCCGAACGAATGAAGCGAGTCGTTTGAATTTGTGAATTACAATAATTCATAACGAAGTGTTTCTTAAATTGAATAGGAATATTTAAACCTTGCAGTATTTTGTAAACATTAATATTAATTACATACATATATCTGATACAAATCTGTTTCGCAAATTTCTATAGATACTTTTCATTTTTTAATTTGCCATGGAGTTTAAACATTAAATTTGTAGTTCTTAACACATTGACAGCCAACCGTATTTCGCTAGTTTCACTGTTTCTACTGAAGCGAAATTTTTCTATTAAATTTACATATTTGTAAAACAGAAACTTTAAAGATACAGATAGACAGGTATTCGGCAGACCTCTATCTTTTAAATACCAAAATTTAAATATACAGTATGTCTGAAAATTTATAAATATTGCAATTTCAAAGTGACATCAAATTTCATTGAATTTAACACTAGATTTACCAAACCAGTCAAAATGACTGGTACACAATTTTTTCCAAAAATTCTACGGGTTTATGAGAGAGCTGTAGAATAAATATTTATCGCCCATCGTATAAAACATAAATTGCCGAATCTATCGTCTTTTCCACGTCTTAATTTTCCTCGCTTTAAGGTACATATTTAACATATTTAAATATAATAGAT
This sequence comes from Cerceris rybyensis, assembly GCA_910591515.1. Taxonomy (NCBI): domain Eukaryota; kingdom Metazoa; phylum Arthropoda; class Insecta; order Hymenoptera; family Crabronidae; genus Cerceris; species Cerceris rybyensis. The sequence goes on from OU342797.1 coordinate 6,582,834, forward strand.
TTCACGCTGGTAAATCTAGTGTTAATAGCGCCGGTCACCGGTGACCCCCATGGCAGTTAACGTGTTAAAGATAAGGTCATTGCAAGTAGTATTTATTTTCGTTGCAGATTTTTTCAACTCCTCGAAAGTGAATATTTTCACTCTTTAAATCTTATATACACTTATGTTAGTGATAATTTGGTATTTAAGAAAGTGTTACGACATAAGTGAAAATCGCTTACATTTGCAAACAGCGAACAATTTTGACTTAAACCAGTTAATTACCAAACAATCAGGCTTGATATAGTTAAGACTTTAATGAACTTTATGGTGCACGCATTGCCGTACCTTTTCACGTCAGGTGGCTCGCCATTGCTGGATTTTTATTGGAATCTTGCCAAGGGTAGTCCGTCACCCCTCCCGAACCAGGATCTATGTACATCTGGGGGTTGAAGTACGTAAGATGGAACGACGTATTTATTTACAGGACTGTAGAGAGGTGGGAAGATGTTCGCAGTGCCGTAACTCGCCATACGACTACGGTAATGGCGATTTTATGTTGCAATGCCGAGCCGTTCTCGAGTCACCACTACCACCGCCAACATCCCACAACGCGGGAGGCGCAGCAACAACCTTATAGAGGGTGGATAGAGGAAATGGGTCATGGAGTATCTACGTTGCAGTTAAAGATAGAAAATTAAGAGAATGCATACTTGGTAAATTCGTAACATTAATTCCCAAGTCGTGTTCTTCTTTTTTTTTATTTTGCTACTTCATTGTTGGTTATCGTGGTTTTATGCTCCGGGGAAACCAGCGGCATGTTACTTTGCTCTTGTTGTTTCGATTACGATTAGGATATCTGGGAAAATATTTTTTTCCCTCTGGATCGAGGAAACTCTGTGAGGCGCGATTATTAAAATTTTCATATTTTGTTTCGTACAAGTTTTCATGTAGTTGACCATCGAGTTTTTGCAATGAATTGATTTTATTTCATATTTAAACAGTACGGTGCGGATGTTTATATAAGTTTCGAGTTTAATAAATGCAGATAGGCAAAAAAGATCCAAGTAGAAGACGCTTTCATTCGTTAAATGTTACGACTGCCATATCTTGGCATTTTTTTTATTATATAAATCTTTTTTATATGCATCCGCAGTCTACTGATAAGATATTTATTACTTTATTGTAAGTTAGACGTTAAAACAACACTAAATGTACCGACAATTGATCCAACATTTTAAAAATATCAAGTAAGCACGTTAAAAGAAAAAAACAAGGGAGGAAAAATGTGGACGTAAAAAAAATGGAAAAATTACTTTTACTTGCAGTAATTTTTACCACTTGCATTTAGCGTTAACAGCAGTTCAGGAAAAAACTGTGAGTCTTAGAACAATCTTCAACCATTCAGAAAAAAAATAATCCATCGTTCGCTATTCACAAAGTGCCGCAGTAATTCCATCACATTCCTAACGATATCTCATTAATGCAAATTCATTTTCTCCCACACATTCATCACGTAAGCAAAGTATATCAACGTTAAGAATGCCTATTTAATTTCAACGTAAAAATACCCAGAGTTACTTATCCGCAGTAGAATCCCGTATTTTCGTCGACCTCAAACAGTGACACACATATAATACAACTCGTCCTAGTTTTGTTCGCCTCCCTGTATGCGCCACAATGCGACCGCCTTTTCGTTTTCCACCGTTCTTCCCCTTCTGTCTCTCTCTTCCTAGCCACGTATTACGCACTGAAAAACTTTGGAGCGGCAACTCGACTCATCTGTCTCGTCGTTTCGTTTTATCTCCACAGGGAAAGAGAAACAGTGCATCGTTCATCATGGCCTCCCTCGATTATCCCACGGGAGGCATATACTCGTACGGCATTCAGTTTCCGGTGGTCGTGCACCACCGTCTCCGTTCTCTCTACCCTCTATTCTTCCCTTTCCTTTTTCCTCGTTCGTTTGTGGATCGTTCGAAAATTGAGTGAAAATACCCGTGGAATTTATGTCGTTAATTATCGCGGATCGAATAGATTGAAATAGTTTCCGACTACGATAGGATGGAAATTTAGATGGAATTTCAAGATCGCGAGACGTATTCAACGATGAAGAAACGATGGAGTTGTGACTTTGATTCGATGTTGCGCTGATTTAGAATTCTCATCGAGCGAATATTAAGTTCTATGTAATACTTAACCTGTTAACCGTCATATCTGAAAGAAAACTCCAGTAAGCTTGTCGATTTTTTCTTCCTTAAAATTTGTAAACGTAATATGTTGAACGCATTACATTTTATGTCGTTCGTATCCGTTTAATCCTGATGTAGTACTTTAGATGTAATGATATTACTTCACACTGTAAAAAAAAATATTCCAATTTGAAACAAGTTGAACAAAATTTAATTCCCCGGTTAACAGGTTAATATTGGGGTAAACGAAGCTTCTGGGGAGGAAGTATGACATGAGGATAAAATGTTTCGTAAAATCTTTTTTTTTTTATCAAGGTGACTGTAAAGTTTATGCAGTTTCTGACACAAAAGTTACAGCCGGTATTATGTTTTTAGGATATTGAAGTTTTTACAACGGGATTTGGTTGTTCGGCTTTTTGTCGTTAATTTTTTTTTCTCTTGGAGTACTGCTGATATATTTAATAATGAGTTTCATTTTTATTAAATCATTTATGGTATATACTTATTAATATTTATATTTATGGTTTTATGAGATGTATGTAAATTTGACTTTTTATTATGTTGTAACGAATGCTTATGCCAAAATGTTGCTGTTGCGGGCTATGAAGTTTCAGTCGCGTAAAAAATCTCAGTTAATTAAATGATGCTGGTCGTCATAAAGCAAAAATTGTTTGTAATTTATTTTCTTTTTGCCGTAAGTGAGACTATTGTTTTACTTTTGACAAATATAAATTCATGTTTTCCTTTAACGACGAGGAAGAGTAAAATAGTATATCTCAGAAATTATTTTTATAATTTGCGGAGTCTTTTCGCATACTTTAAAGAAACATTTTCTAATTATTCACGCCAGTGAGCCATATTTTAATGCATAAGTCAACATCATGTGTAATATAGAATTTTTTAAATCGTATCCAGCTATTTTAATTCCTCATCGAATTTTCTTCTACGTATTTGACAAACAATAATCTAGAATATTTTATGCTAATTAATTTAATTTTAATGTATAAATTATGACATAATTTGAACCAATAAGATCCATGAAATATCTCACAAGTTGTGTTCTTTAATTTATAAAGCTTTCTACATATTAGGGGGGTCGACAAGTAATTTCGTTTTTTACATTAAATTCAAACAAATAAATTTGTAATAAGTTTTTATTTTTAATAAATGATATAATAACCCTCGCTATCAACAATCCTTTTCCATTTAGTGTACAAATTTTCAATGCCGGATCGATAAAAATTGATTAAACTTTTGAGCTAAATATCTGGGAAATTCCGGTCCCCCTAATATAACGGCCGAAAAAGCTATTTGAAAACATTTCAAGTAATTTGACTATTCTAATATATAAATGATATTATTCGATTCACTAAGCTTCCTAATTATCAATATGATACTTAATGACACGTACAAATAATTTAGAAACTTATAGGTCGATTAAATTTCTTATATTTTATTGATTCGTCTCTCGTTCATATTCCAGTCGTCATCGGTCATTAGTGAAGAGAAACAGGAACTCGTTTATAATGAGTATTTAAAGAGCAAGAATTACGAACGTCAGTGCTCTCATACGCGCAGCGAAACCATGAATATTGTATGCGTACTTTAATTTGCCATGAGAATCGCTTCCGGCTACCGTTGCGCGAGGCTGTTTCAGCAATTAAAGCGTCAGTCATAATATTATTTCTATGTTCGACAAACTGACAGTTACTAAATGTGTATACTGATCAGAAAATATGGCGCACGGTACACGATAAATGTGTTTATTTCGATGAGAGCTACTCTGTTTCCGTCCCAATTACTGGAAAGTGCGCTTTAATCATACAAGTAAATGTCTAGCAATTTTGAGGCAGCTATTTATCTTATGGTGTTAAAATATCCAAATAATTTTTAACCCTTAACGAACGAGCGCATTCTTCTAGAACAATGACCAATAGATCGACGGAATTTTACCAAATTAATTGCTTTATTACTAGAGTGGGAAAAATCAATTCAGGACTGATAGCACTTTTGAAAAATGACAGCACTTATCTAAAGAATTCCCTGGCACGATAGGTGTGTTTAGGAGGCCGTGATTAAATTTCCGTTCACAGTGCGGGAAGGACTTATACTTGGCAGCATATAAAGTGCCGCAAAGCCGTAACATGCCTACGTATAAGGTGACTCGGCTAAGCCTCAGCTCCGGTTTCCCGCGCACAACGGGGTTTCAGGTATATATTGATATGTAGTAGGCTTAGCCCATTTCACCCGCGATATTTATTTTTATATCCCAGTACGATGGAGGAAGAAAGGAAACGTGGAAGGAAAGGAAAACAGCGAAAACGGAAGAAAAATGAAGGAAGACTTGACGTTGAGATAGAAAAAAGTTAGAAAGGAAAAGTGCCAAAATACAGAAAAATATTGTTACGCATGAAGGAGCCAGTACAAATTGGTTTGTTAGTAAAAAATAGTTTGTTACTAAACTACGGGGCATCCTAATTGTCAGAAATATTAGTATAGGGCGATGGAAGAAGTACAATACTGAATAGCCCCATAACGCAGGGGGTTGAATTCCGAAGGGGCCCAATATTTTTTGATAGATTATTTTTTTCTTTATAGTTACTAAAATTCTCCGTAATTTAAATTATATTGTACGATCTCTCTCTCTCTTTCTCCCCTATATATATTTTTTCCCCATATATTTTTCTTCTAATTTCTATACATATTAAACTAATGATATCGTATTTTTCATTGGTCATCTTCCATATTAAAGAAATAAAAATAACACTTAAATTGGAGGGTTGAAAATACACTTTTTGGAATATTCTGGTAACTGGAGAACATAAGGACATATTTTTTAAATTGTGTGTTGTTCAACAAGTAATTTAGTTGTATAAGAAGAGTAGGGTCTTCTACAGCAGGGTTTTCGCCTTACAATGAAGAGTTCTTTGGCAGACTCAGGATATATTGCGCACCAATTTTTCTTCCTAACGGATGGAGGTTCACCAAACGGTGAATCTTGCCAAATAGCCAGGGCCAAGGTATCAAATACGGTGTTCTCACTCACATCGACATGGTGAACGGAAGTACCACTACGCCATGCCTCTTCTACGGGTTATTTCACGACCGTTCGTCTTTGGTAACTTATCGAGTTCCTTATTCTCTATCAAGATAGTTCACGGACTTAAGTGATATATTGTAAATAATACAAAGATAAAATGTTGTAACACATCTTTCATATCTGGCTGATTTATCATCGTTAGGTCATAATTTATTCACAGATAACTTTTTGTCCAAAATATATAATTCTTATTGGACGTGATGTTGAATCTTTATTATTTTTTAGCAGCTTTTTCTAATTAGCCTAATGTGGTCACGTTGATTCGAAATTCGTTTTTAATTATAGCCAATAGCTTTTGGACCCACTGATTAAGTTTTCCTGCGTCCCCATGCAAAGGAACTTAGGCATTTTTAGTGTATTATAAAACGACATACTTCTATAAATATACTACATTTCTTTTCCTAATTAAAATATTGTTGTAAATTAATAAAGCTAAAAAAAATAGAAATTATTTCAGATAGAGAGGACTGTAAACATTGCGATACAAAGGAGAGACAGGATATTTCACGAAAGCTTCATTCTGCACGATATCAATATGGATCCTTTGGAAAAATTCTGAATCGAGGGAGCTTGATAAGTACTGAGAGCTTGCCGTACGTATTTTAGGCATAGAAATTACTTATATAAGGCCTCATATTCCTTCCTGAGTACAGGAAATATTTTGAAACCCACTGGTTGATGGGATGGGGATAACGTCGGTCTTGTCCATAATGGCCGTGGACGGAATGATTTATGTTATACAGCTGAAAAAGGGACTTATATAGTTGAAGTAAAAAGGAGCGAGTGAAAAAAAGGTAAACGAATATTCATGCATCGCAGATTCAGTTTCGTGGCGAGGTAATTAGAATATCTTGGTGTAAGAGAAAAATGAATAGGTGGGAATTGTTTACGGTGTTTCTTTTTTTTAGTAAAAATTATGCCATTATAAATGTATGTACGTGGAAATTTGTTTGAAACGTAAAACACGTTCTTTTTATATCAATTGAAAGTGAATGTTACGGAATTAATTATTAGATGTTGAGACTGACTTTGATTGTTCAGTGAGAGAGCGAGAAAGTTATTGTATTTTATCATATTATTAATATTAATTATAATTCATGCCATATCATTTTTTTGGAAATGATTTATTTTTAAAATAGAAGCCGTCGATTCTTCTAAATAGCTGTGCTTCAAATAATTAATACGTTACCAAACTAGCGATACTGTGATAGCTAATTATCATATTAGGAAAACCAACCTTCAGGAATGTTGTCATTTGCGTATACACTATTTAATTTATCCATAAAATGTTAAAGAGAATGTATATTATCTGATCGATTATGCCAGTAACATTTACCCAAATGTTTCATTATTTAGAGAGTCTTATACAATAATGAAAAGCAAGCAGGTATTTCATATTTACAATTTACAAATATTTATGCACTGAATTTCTAATAGTTTGATAACAAACCGACTCTCATTACACAGAATATGGAATTGTTTGATTACGTAAAATTTCAATTCCGTTAATTAATTACATAATAATGTATTTTATTACATACAACATGTATATTTTGTGTAAAGATAAGCTGGCTCAAACTGGCACAATAAATCCGTCAGGAATATCAGAGTTTTCAGAAAACAACGTTCAATTGACAGCTTTTTAACAATACAGTCAAACCTGTTTTTGTGCGGTTATCTTTTACGCGATTTTTTTGTACGTTTTTTTTACGCGGTCTCTATCTACCGCACAAAAACAGTTTTGGCTATAGCTTCACAATAATTGCCGCGTTAGTTGACTTTGACGATATTAACGTAATTAATAATGGGTAAAATACAAATTAACATTTTTGAGGGAAAGAAGAATGTTACATGATCATAATGTTGTGTGTCTTCCTAAAACATTTAGTTACAATAACATTTTTCTAAACAGAACTTGCCTGAAGCTAATTTGCACTAACTAAATTGGCGTTATAACGCTTAATTACCAAATTTTGCGAAATTAGTGAAAATACACATGGTTCTCTAGAAACAAATAAATATACAGATATTTATGACATCAATTAATTTCTGATATTGTAACGAGTTAACTGCTACGTGAAATTGAACGTATTAACAATAAGTGTCGAATGACCGTATCAGTATTGTAATACAACAAGTTATCAATTTCAATTTGATCGACTAATCGAGACTTTACACAGTAACATATACGCAAGCCCCATACAACAATAGCAACGAATTATTACTCCTTATTAGACTTGTTTAATCGTTTAATAGAGACAATTGAAGAGATGCGAAGGATCACGGTACATGGAAACTGACAGACAACAGATAAGTAATAAATATTTAATCTCTATCTGAGAATTTCCATGACTTGTTGTTAGTATTAATAGGAAACTAGCCCTATTCAGTCTATAACCACTAATCTCTGCGACCTCATACAGGTATCCGTTTAATCCCTCGACGAAGTAAGGCATTTAACTTTCACCGAAGCAACTGAATTACCATATTAATTGACTTCCGAAGCGTTTGTACTCGTTCGCAGTGGACTGAAATAAAGTCGAAGCGTTGTTCCATATCATTGATCCTTGCAATTCGAAGGGATTACGTTGCATAAGCAGATTAAATCTTTATTGCGAAATATGCAAAGGTTGGCCTTAATTCTGAATATGTCCTGATAAACAATATGGACGTATGATTATAGCTTGACGATAGTACAGCTTTACTTGTCTGAATACCAAGGAATTTGAATTTTATCAGAATCAGATATTTTCAATCAGTATTGCGATCAATCTTTTAGGATGGAATTTGATTGTGTGATGATATTAATTATTAATGATAACTTATTCTAATGAATTATAAATTTATTACTTTTTAAGTAATACTGGAAGTTTTATTTTCGATCGATGAACTTTGATTTTGGATTATTGTTAAGTCAGTTGCATCTATGTTATGTAGCACTCTGATGATATATTTTTATGTATATGTAAAATATATAATATGATTATATAATATGTAATTCATGTCCCCATGACTTATATTTTTTTGCGAGTAGTTATAGTTGTTGTGACTTACATAAACAATACTGGATACAGCTGCTTTTTCAAAAATGATGTAATTTCTACGACATTCGCGTGTACTTCCCTCGTGAAATGTAATTTTACATGAAAGGGAAAGGTCAGTTGAGGGTTATTCGTTAAACTTAATTTTTCAACATCAAAAGTAATGAGTTAATTCAATTACACTTTGATTTTTAAGACAATCATACTTACCATTCTTTTCAAAGATTTGTAAACTTTACAATTACAAAAGTAGTTTAATAGAAAAATTCACGCGTAACCCCTTTATATAAGTATTTGATCCAAAGGCACTTATTGCTCCTGACTTTTTAGAATATAGTGTAATTAATAAGCTGTCTACGATAATTGAAGTGTTATCGTTTGGTGATAGATTACCCGAACTTTACTTTACCAAGTGACTTTGTCACATTTTTCAAAACAAGGCTTCACCTGGCAATAGATACCTCTAGAAACTTCATCAAAACATTTCGTTAGCATAGTAGATGAGTTTCAGAATATTGGCTACTTGCGGTGCTCCATATTCTCCACTCAGTTTCGTGTCGATAAAATCCGTGACGTTAGACGTAATTAATATTATCAATTTATTGTGAAATTAAAACAATATTAAATAATTTTAAAAACGTCGTTGGTTTTACAATGTTCCCAAATTATCTCAGAATTCTATTCATAAATACAACAGTTTCATTAAAATAGTATAAGATATTTCTATATAATTCTTTCGCTCAAGAATGGTGGACTATGGTAGAAATTCATTGTTTAACCCTAAAAATTGTCTTTGAATTCTATTTATAGATACTATACCTTCATTAAAATAATATAAAATATTTCTAAAAAATTCTTTCGCTCAAAAATGGTAGACTATGGTTGAAATTCATTTTTTAACCGTAACTTTTGACTTATGTAGAAATTCATTGTTTAATCGTAACCTTTGTCTTCTGAGAATTACTATTACGGTACCGATATTGTTCACGAAGAAGATTACAATGTCGCATCGGTTTGTAGTGGGCGAAGAATGGCTTTATTGAAGTATGCCTGTTTATTCGATGCATCAGAACAGGTATACTCTGAAAAATTCATTAACGTGCAAATTGAAAGGGGCTTGTAGGAGTCCCTATCAAACGGGGCGTTCGATTTAATTGTGTTTGTCGTTAGGTCGGATACTCATTGACGCTGGAGCCGATGGGCGGACGTAGAGAACTCGGAAATTTATTGTGCTGTTTGAATTACGAAATTGGGAATTTGAATGAATTTTCTAGATAAATTGTACTACGAAGCTGTATCTCCATTAAGCTGAGAATTTTAATTATATAGGAATGATATATTTATAATTTTCGGTGACAGCCGTTTATTCTTTTCTGTTCTTTGTACTTTTACTCTATTAATTGGTATATATTATGAGCATTGAAACTTATAGAATTATTATATTTAGGATTACTGGTATTTACTACATTATTATGTCGATTAATAGCTGAAATTTGTATTTACAAAATGAGAACGGATCGAGTTGATATTAAATATAACTGTATAGTTGCAAACTTATTGAAATATTTTTTTTTCGCAATTACATGTAGGTATATATGCTTATGTGATATATGTTCTATACTAATTAACGGTTAAATTTACAAATAATATAACAAATTCGTTGATGTATCATCGGCTTCAGAAGGTTCAGCTTCTTAAATGAAAAAAATTATTTCATTCATTTTTTAAATTAACTTTTGGTTTACAGATTTATATATTTTTTACTTATTTCAGATTTATTGTCTGATTTTGAATAAAAATCAATAACGTTTATAACAAAATGTTATTTAGAAACTGATTTACGGAGGGATATATCTTTCCTCTAAATAAACCAGAAAACTGGTCTTGATTAAGGAAGTTATGGAGTTGTTGGAAACCGATTGGATTCTTTGATGTCTCACTTTAACGGTGGTCGTAATATTCTCGTCGTATACGGTGGATCTGAGGTACTTTCCCAAGATTTATCACACTCAATTTCGAATTTTCACTTAATTTCAACGTATCTACTTGTAACAAAATACATATAATGAAAACGTTATAACTCGTTACCACATTATGCTAAAAAATATTTAGCCGCTGTAATTCCTTTAAATATATATATTATATTAATATAATTAATAGTAATTATCGAAATAATTAGAAATTTACTATGTGTATATATAATTAACTGACTTAACAGGTTTTAGATTTAACATTTATTTTATTTGTCATTTTAACTTTTAACCATGTGAGTTATTTATAATCGAAATATCTCTACCTCAGATTGAAACGTACAATTTATAGTAGATAGTTTAATTTATCATTGTTTTAAAAAAATGTGTAATTTGTATATTTACGATAAAAAGTATTACAGTAAAGCTCACATAGCAATTTAGTTTGGTAATGAAAATTTAATATAATGTAGGAGATGCATTTCTCAAATCTATGTGTTGTAAAAATTATGTAACTGAAGAAGAAAATCGATATAACTATCGTTTGAAAATAGATTACTCGAAATTCGCTTTACTAAATAACGTCAATTTCATTTTTAATATAATATAAATCTAACAATAAGTCACTAACATTTTTCGTGGTTTTCAGCTCGAGAACTTTCGATTTTAATTTGTTCGTGCGATTTAATGCTGGTATAAGAAAGAAACTCTGTAATTATCGTTCGTTGAAGATTTTCCAGCTATATTTTACGGTTTTTGCGTAAAGTGAATTTAACGGTAGAGGGGGGCGGTCCTCTATCCCATTTCCGTTATCACTTTAAAATCCTATGAAATGTTATTGCACTTGAAAGTTACGACTCGAGTTACGTAAGAAGACTTAGTTTTTCAATCTTCGACTTCCTCAAACTTGTTCTATATACGTATGCAAAACTGCCTTTTGCGAATGCAGCAGCATTGAAAAGTTGCGTGAATGCACTATATGGACAAACTGTCTCACTGCTGCGTCTCCGCCACAATCAGAGACACGCAGTTTCCTGGCGAAACTTCGTAAATGGAAATATTTTTAACGAGGCAAACGATGCAAAATCATCATAATTATTACATTCTCCTATTACAGATATAGTTCGGCATAATTATAATTTCATTCTAAATGAAGTACAAAATTCGTTTCGGTTTTTAAAAAAAGGTTTGTTAATTTTTATAAGAATTTAATTTACAAATATTAATCTAAAATATAATTGCCATGGTTTGATATAATCATTCTTCATCGATTTGGCAACGTTATAATACCTCAATAATAAAATTCACTGAGTTTTGTTTCAAAATATTCAATGAGTCCTTTTTTCACTTGTCAAGTGTTAAAAAATAACATTCTTTTCCGGTACCCCTAATATAAAGGACTACATCGATGAAATATTTTGTCTCCTTCCACACTTTTTTTAATATTTATCTAATTTTGTAACAATAAGTGTAACAAATCCATCGCTAACAGTTCAAGCCCAAAATAAGAAATTTAACAATTTATTAATCTACTTGCAAAATTATCTAAATAAGATAATACTAAGGTTAAAGTAGTAGCCTACAAATTCGATTACAACACTAAACTTCATTTTATATTAATGTACAACACTGAAGTTGGAGAAGTACTTCTAACTCAATATCAAGTTAAGCTACTTTTAAAATACATCTCCTGAAGCTTATTTTTTAAAACGATGGAAAATTTGTTAAAACATCTGTACGTGCATATGTTTCTTAAAATCTTTAAATTTAATAGACGAAAATTGCCCTTTTATTGCACCAGAGAATAAATTACAGCGAAGTAAGAGCCATAATTCAACTCTACCAATCAAAATTCCACATTAAACTGTATTTAACCTCCTGAGAGCACCGCTGACTGAACCTTCCTTTCTTTCAGCAAATGGAATCATTCTCCGGCAACGAGGTTCGGAATTCATGGATGATTCGTCATATATGAGCACACTGGAAGGTCGGAGGACAGCACGTAAGTTCCATCGAGAGTTACGGGGCGTAGGTTCCAGTTGCAGCCGGCTGCCTCGTTATAAGAACGATTTAATCCCCGTTGACCTCGTGGCTTCGACGGGCCACCGATATAACGCCCGACCACGTTCTTCCTTCTTCTCTGCACGATAAATGTGCACGCGTGCTTATATAGGGTGTTCAAAGAAATTGTTACATATCTTTAACCCTTTTTAAGATTTTTAAATCAAGAAAAACAAATTGATATTATATATTATGGTCCCCTTCATCTGCAGTAATATAAGAAGAATTCAATTTAACCACAGAATCAAGCTTATTGTAAACTAACTTCAATATTACTCGTAATTAAATATTGTAACGCTTTTTGGCATTAAATATATCCAACTATATTGATTCGCTTAGCAGTTAATTTTGTTGATTTCTACTTTAACTCGTTGCACTCCTATGACGAGCTATGCTCGACACAGCTTTCTATTCCACTTAATTTTTCATCTACTAATTAATAACTTTTCGGAAGTAAGAATTATTAAGTAAAGATTAATTAAAAAGGATTAAGTAAAAATGATTGATCAACGGTAGACAGCTTTTTGACCTTATATTTGCTTATCTGATGAAAAGTTATTAAAGTGATTCGGAGCGCAAGGGGTTAATTGTTTGTAGTCCTATGTTGAGTTGTATTTGACATATTTTACACTTTGAATAGATTTTTTATCGAGAAAGTTTCGACTTTATTATTATGTTTTACAATGGCTTTGAATTTTTGACTAATTGTAAGCAACACTTACAATCAGTGATTAGGCACATATGAATCATCTGATGTAAGAGAATAATCAATGGCGGAGAATTTAAAAAATTAATTTCTACTTGGTTGGCGAGAAAGTAGATATATAATTTGGATAAAAAAGGGTTATCGTTCTAGGGGAGGAATTTTTTGCGTTATTATAACAAAAATGATGTAACGTGAAGTCAATAATTATCAGCCTTTATATGGAGATTAAGAATAAATTCAGTAGTTTTGGCGGTTAGAAATCCAAAAATGAAACTAGGCGCAACTATACTTCTAAACTTTGATAATAAAAACATTCACCGCCCTATGTATGTCATATGCACGCATCCACGCGTGCAGTCACGTACAAAGGAGGTTGATGCAACGTGTTGCAAGTGCAACTGCACGTAGAGAGAGAGAGAAAAAGAGACTGCGAGCACGAGCTATGGTGCATGGGCCTGCTATTAATACGTGCTTTGGTCAAACGATAATTAGATGGACGTTACCCTTACGGGAATTGGAGTAATTAGATTTAATTGGTGCGAAGGGTTACCCCAGCATGCTCCTCTTTCATTCTGCATCCGCGGTCGCTGGCCGGGACTATTATTTCGCAGCACTCTTCCGATGCTGTGTCGTGATGTCTGTAAACGGCATGACGATATGTTTGTATATTGACGTGTGGGCAGAGAGACGTGCTTGGAATGGTAATGCCGAATTGCGTCTGGATCCCTTTGAAGCAGGAAAATTGATAACTTTCGTAAAGCATAGTAATTATTGATAAATACTTTTTATTTTTGGCATATTCTATTCGATAGGATAAATAGGGAGAAAACAATTATTCGGTTATAATAAGCTTTTCATTTATTTCATTTAGAATGATGCATGGCACCAATTGTCTTTTTTTTCCTTTCGGGGAAACTGATTATTAGTGGAGGCGGAAAGTAATGTCGTTTCTCCAGATATATTGCTCAAAAACAAATTGATTTATATTGATCCGGTATTGAAAATTTTCACACTAGACAATAGAAGACTGTTGAAAACAGAGATAATTATAATATATTATTCATTAAATAAAAACTTGTAAAAAATGTATTTATTGGCTTCTACTTTTTTAAAAATATTTCTCAATATAGAGAGGCAGCACAGTAGATATTTCTAGTTCCCCTGATATGCAGTGAAGTTGATTATTGACCTCAAATTTTTACCAAGGTATTAAAAAAGTCAATTACTTAATGTGAAAAATTTGTATACGCTATTCTTTGTATAAAATATCTTTGTTGGGTATACAGATATCAGTATTATTCAGGACTGGTATTGTTTGCAATTTTATATCTTATTAAGAAATGTTAATCTTTCTAAAAGCTCACGGTTTTGCATTCGTCCCAGTCTTTCGTATCCTTTCAACCAACATTAAACGCTTACATCTGCCTTTTGTCTTCCATTATCTTTATTTCTATTTGATTTTATTCTTCTCAGCCGTTTCTTCATTTCCCGCAATTCGACTGATTGACTGATGCTGAATGCATTTTCATTTCATTAATGGTACATTGTATTTCCAATAATATAAGTCTATTTTGTATTCGCCACTATAAATATTTGTATTAGAAATACTAAAGTGACGTATTTGTCAATTAAATGTTACATACCTATACCTATACATACATACATCAAAATAATTTCGTCTTCCTTTGCTTATTCACTTTAGTCTCATATATCTTATCCATTTATTAACTTCAATGTAACCAATGCTTCATCGAAGAATAATGAATGTCCAATAGAAAATAATGAAAATTAAAATTTCATCTCTGATTTCATATTCTTCCTACACGTTTCACCAGTTTTGAGATATGTATTTATATGCAGTCCAAATTTAACGTTCATAAATCCATATTCCTAACCCAATACTATATTTTTTCAACCGAAACGTCGAATAGATTGACGAAGAATGTATTATACATTTCCATGATCAAAAAGTGCAGATAAAATTCCAGCAAATACTCCTCCGATAAGGGAATATTGGATTTCAAGGTAAGACACAAGAAACTACCCCTCTCGCCATTGAGTCCTCCGTTCTTAATACATCCCTCGTCGATTCTTTCCTCCTCCCTAGTAAAAGTGCGTGCGTATCAAACGAAGAGGAGGAACATATTGGAAGAAGTAAGATTCTCAACTGACCGAAAGTGAGGTAAGAACTATTTAAATTGAAATTGAAGTTTCCATTTCCCAGCACTTCTCTGTTCTTCCAGCAGCCGTCTCGTTGCTCCTCCTACTTCGTCTTCGGTCATGCCATTCGATCCTCTAAAAGCGAATAATGCTCTAAGTAGCAGCAACGCCTCGCACTTTGGAAATTGGCTACTAAATCGCGCGTAGAGGAGGCGACGGGGGGATGATTTCGATCCGGCTTAGTTCGTAAATTATCAGTCTGAGAGAATCGAGTGGCTTTTCTTCCTCCTCCTTTTTTTTTACTGCTCCGACGGTGTTACTACGTTATCTATCCTCGGCTGCGATCCGCTTTTCTCTGTCTGTTACTCTTGTTCTCTTCTTCAGTTTTTTTTCTTCTCAGCATGACGATTCATTTTGGATAAAAAAATCGAGAAGCATAAAACGATAATAATGATGTTTAAGAACTACATATTTGAAAACGAGTCAAAATTTTTCATATTGGAGTTCCAATGAATGTAAGTCAATCACAAATATGTATAAATAGCTGAAAGCTCCCGTGCTTCGCTACGGTTTAATCGAAACTAAAAAAAAACTTAAAATTTGGCATTTTGAAAAATCCTTTCTTAGTGGGTGCTTATACCCTAGAAGGAATGCTCATGCAAAATTTCAAGTTTCTAGGTCAAGTAGTTTCGTCTCTGCGTTGATGAGTTTGGTCCATACTTTAACCCCCCAAAACCCCCCCTAAAATTTCGAATTTTTCAAAACCCTTTCTTAGTGAGCACCTACTACCCAAGGCAAGAGTATGTTCCAAATTTCTTTGTAATCCGTTCTGTGCTTTTTGAGATTTCGTGATGAGTGCATGAATGAGTCAGTCAGTCAGTGGTATTTGAGCTTTATATAATAGAAGATTAATGTAAAATTTATAATTTATAATTACTGTACATCATATAAAAATGATTGATATGAATCATCATATATTTTATTGGATTTGACTATGAAATTCTATGACATAGTGATGCCAGTAATACAGGGCCAAATACATGTTCTCTTTTTTTTTAAAAAAAAGTACTTCCTACGGTGCTAAATGTAATATCAGTTTACAAAAATTTGATTCATGTAATATTATCACGTATACGCTTACAATTAGACATTGCGGTGAAAGCAATACTATACTTGTGTAAACGAGCATCCTTGTAATATCGAAATACCTGCTTCGTTTTTTGAACAGAGGAGCTTTGAAAATGAAAACCGACATTACTGTCGTCCCTTCTTTATGAAATATGAAACCATGAACAAATTCGCGGTATACTTTCAATGACATCGGTAATTCCATACTTGAAACTTAATCATAGAGAATAGCACGTTATGCATTTTCCTATTTGAAATGCAAATTTTCTCGTGATATCGTCAAATGAAATTGAAAATTTTACAGGAACGTGAAAGCGGAAATTTGACGCAACAATTACAAAGTGGCAAGATATGTGCGTATGGGGGTGAAATCATTTTTCAAACTTTTAAATCTTCCTTATTTACAGTTTGGCACAAATTTCTTGTAAGCTTACTTACTAAAACTTACTTACTAAATGCACAAATTAACTTGTTAATCGTAATTTGGACAATGATTACAGCAGTGTAAAATCACATAGATATCATAGAAAATTAATTAACGATACGTAAAAATAAACTGTATTTTTGCTTGATTTTTTTAAAGGAATTAATGCAATTATGACTATATTAATGAGGCAGATTTATGCTAGTTTCAAATTTCTCTATAAAAAATATTTATGTTAGTCCATTTATGTAACTTCCTTGACTAGACTTTATACTACTTTTCATTCGATCTGAGCTCCTTTTGTGTTTGAATTTTCGTACTAACGTCATCAACGATCATATTCAATAATCATAACAACTACAGATCGTAAAATACATTTAATATACAACTATACAAAGTAATGATTAAATTCCAAAGTGGTGAATAAACCGGCAAACTAGTAATCACGAAAGAAGCTCATGCAGAGTATAATACAACATACGATAACCAAGAAATAATTTTTTAATACCCTCCTTATTACAATAAATTGAACAAATTTTTGTAACAATTAAAAATTAACTATATTTCATATCAAAGCGGATACTTCTCGTCACATTATCAAGTATACATCTCAACGGCACCATTCATTGACCTATAAACACGCGATTTCATTGAGAAAGAAATTTGTATTCCGTCGTAATATAGCCATAGAAATTTGGACCGTTTTATAAAAGAAAGAAAATCAGTCAAAGTATATTATTTCCTAGTCATCTGATCCCGCCGCGTATCCTTCTCACTTTGTGGAAGCGGCAAAGTTATATAGTCTACAGGACGAGGTAGTTATTCGATCCAGTCTGTATATTAAATTTTTTGTTGCAACACGGCCAAAGTAGAGGCTCATAAATACACACTCGCTTAGGGCTGGGAATAGCCTTAATCCAGCACCTTTCTTACCTTCCACCGAGCTCCTCCCTCATTCCTGTTCTCGTTTCTTTTTCCTTCGGCTTCTTTGCGCCCTCCTCGTGAGCAGGACCAGAGATAAACATGGAGTCTCAGTAAGGTTCGTGCCTTCGAGCCAAGATCGGATCTATCAGCACCGAGGGGAGGGATTTGAATAAAGATCACTTTATTAATAACGTACCGTCCATTGATTGCCAGTTGTCGGCTATGCTCATGCATAACGAATCAGAGTGGGAAGGGTGCTGAACAGATCACTCAATCGATCATTTCCGATCGTGGCTTTCCACTATCATGTTTACGATGATATGGTTACTTGTTGCTACAATTGTACGTGAAGTGGATAAGTGAATGACTACGAAATTGTATGTCGTCTCGATGGTTTCTGTGTACAATTATTTACGTATGTAATACATTCGAGACGGATTGCACAGCGTGTGTGCAATGATAACGAATTACTAGTTAGCAACCTTCGAAATGAGACCAGTTTAACACTAGTTTCTTCATTATTAATTCAGTATATTTGAAGATGCTAGGTAAATATTTGAGACGAGAGGGAATGAAATACGCAAGAATCTAAATGGATTTAATATTACACTTTTTGCAAAAGAGATGTAGAACATTATGCATGGTACAGCCTTACAAATTTTAGCAAGATCTTTAAAAAATTCGGTACAAGTCATTTTGACACTCTTGGTAGATCTAGTATCAAACTAAAAAGTATCTTAGAAGTGTGTGAATATCAAGTCAAGTCTCTAAAATGCTTGACCCAAAGCGAGGACCATCAGGAATGCAGGAAATGGTCAATAGAAGGTGAAAAAATTTTCAGTATCTGTGGATGGTCCCGAAAAAAATGCATCGTCTCGAGTGGGTTAACTTATATATTATTATTGTCCTTTTGCAAGGTCTCGGGATAATTATACTATCATACAAATAGTGTATGCTTCAAAATACTTATAATTATAAAAGGTTTCATTTTTAATTACAGAGGAAAACTTCTAGTTCACGAACGGAGAATTAAAGTTTGCCAATGGAGTTTTTTTTACTAATATTTCACTGAATAGCATGGAACTTTCTGGTAAATTAAAAATTTTAAGAAAAAAAAAGTTTTGGTAACATCTGCGTTATGTTGATTGCGTTTTCTTTCTTTAATTATGAACGACTGCATAGCGTAGTTATTTAAGTTGCTGGGGTTGCACTTACAATTTATTCTCAATACTCTGTTTTTGGGATAGCCAAATTCCAAAAAATAGCTGAACTCTGGAGACTAAGAAAGTTGTAAGCGAAACGCTGCACACTTTCTGGATTAGACACAAAAGAAAGATAGATAGACAGTGAGTGATAAAGAGAGAGGAAGAGAGAGATAGGGATGAAATAATCGATGGATTGGACCAGACATGGTCTATTTAATTCACCAGCAAAAGGACTGATACATCCTCCAATACGTACACCAATCTCACGCATCCTCTTCGTCCTTTTTGGTCTGACGCAACATTGAGTTACCGTGACGTCTCCTGCAGGAAACGTGAGATCGTGCCTGGCCATGCCCTCGAATTATACCGATTCAATTTAATTTATAAGGAACCCTAGAGGATATAAAGGATCTCGGAGAAGAGGATGATCGAGTAAGAGCGACCCTTCGACGGCGAAGGGTCGAAATGAGCATCGTAGAAGCGCTTATCGTTGTCCTTCCGAAATCGTGTCCTAACGCAAGATCGTCATTCAGATCACACGTCGATCTAAAATCATTTTAGCCTTTCTGCGTAAATGACTCTTTTCGATCCTTCGAAGTGACACCATTACGAACAACGCGATGAAAAAGAATTCTATGTGATTTATTATTAAGTCGTTGCGGTCATTTGTATAACGAAACAATTGGTCCTTGAACAATCTTTTTTTGTCACGCCTGAAATTTAGGTTTATTATAGTTTATTGACAACTGTTAAAACAAATTTAAATTGATTTGTACGAATATAATTGCAAAGAATGTTTATAACTGTCAAAAGTGAATTATGTTAGTTTGTGTTAAATCAGCTTCTAGCACTATTGTTAATTTATTTTTTTGTATATCTAGAAAACTATATCTACTACATGTAATAGGTATTAATAATTAAAATATTGAAAACGTGTTACTTTCTTTTAGTTAAAAAACGAACAGAATTTTTCGGTAGACCTGATATAAGTATTCAGTGTCAATAAATATGACATTAACTATGATAATTCTATCGAAGAACTGTCTTTTAAATTGTGCAATTAGATCAATAACTGTTTGAAAATCAATATTAATATTTCCCATCAGTATGCTTCATTGAACTTTCAAACTGTTAACTCTACAATTAGATACACTTCTTGCATCCGTCAAATCGTTGGAAGTAATTACAGTAAAAGTAGAGAAAGTAATTGCTACTTGGAAACCATCTTGATTTCTGACCTGCTTTGACCAAAGGCAAATTTGCCAATTTATGTATTTGTCAAACATCGTGGCGTGTCAACAAATTAAGTTATGGAAGTCATCGACCCAGGGGTTAGTGGTTGCGGAGGCGACAGAGGTTTAGGCGGACGAAGGTGGTCGAAGTGACGGGAGCTTCGAAACGGCGAGCGTAAAGTCAATAAAGGAGGAAACCTGAAGTGATGAGCCGAGGAAAAGACCTTCCACAAAAGTTTTGAAAGAGTTTCGATAAGTTGCACTTTTGCTCGTCCAGTGGCGAAAGAAACTTTGGCGTACTTATGGGCAATTTCATCCGGTCATCCCCGAGATCAAATCCGAACATTAAAGTTTTGCTTTTTAAAGAAACAGCGACGGATTGCTCGATCAGTGACTTCCTTCCACTGATCAGTCAGTGTTCAAGAATTTTCAATTTATATTCGGATATTAACCAGTTAGCTGTGATTGACGAGTATACTCGTCACGAAGAAACGATAGAATTTATATATTGACAAGTATACTCGTCATGGGTACAATTTCACGACCACTAGTTATTTAAATCGTATTTTGACGAAAATTAAAATATATTCGTCTATTTCAAGATGTTTGGAATATTTTGAGGCCATGCCGAAATAAAACAAATAACTAAAAAGTATAAATAATTTCATTTTCAAAAGAAGTCGCCACAGTTAAGTGGCTAATACGATTTCTGTTGATTATATTTTCTATAATGAGCCTGCAATATGGAATAGTGATGAAATGTTTGCCACAATTTTAGAAAACAGGTTGTATCGTTATTCCAAAGATTGCACAAAATAAATTGGCGCAATAACGATGCAATCCAAGTACCGATAAATTGGCGCTTGTTACTTTTACATGTAGTTGACGGGTACATTTAACCAATTTCGCGATCCACAAATTCTTTCGGTCCGTAAGAGCTTTTACTTTTATTGTAAAATATGATTGACACCGTACAACTCTAAACTTCCTGTAAGATAAAGACATTCTTAGTTTCCTTCTTTTCTAGTATATAAAGTTGTACAACTAGAAGTATAACAATTTTTGCTCAGGAATTTTTTGTCTGGGTTTAACATGAATTTTATCTTTAAAATTTAAAGATAGAAAGAATCAGATTAATTGTTTATACTTACTGATAGTTACGTTAAAACTAAATCTACCAAGGTGGTTATCAAAGGTGTTTTTTGCGAATATTCCTGATATTTCTAATGCTGTTTCCTTTTTGAAGTTTCTCCGTCTATCTTGTGGACTAAAAGCGATTAAATCGAACAATTTTTTTTCCCTCTCTATTTTTTTTATTCTAACATATTCAATTGTCATTTTTATCACTAGAACTACCGGCGTTGAACCTATTATATTTCAATACATTAAATAAATACTTTAGAAAACGAGGAATCGAAAGGTAGAGCAGATAATTTAATCAGTAATTTATATTTTATATGATGGATGTAAAATAACTAACCTATGATTCTCCTATAAGCTTGAAAAGATTTTAGAAAAATGACTACTCCTTGGTAGTTTTAGTATTTAATAAATTCGATTGATCGTCGGTAGATATAGTGTTAAATAAATACTAGCTAGTAGTTTATACTAAAAAAATGTATTTTCTAAACCACGAATACCATTTTTCACATCATGAAAAAAGAAATGATTCAATTCACCCCCGCTATATCCCATTTTCACATCGCAATTAACAGACAACTCTAAAGGTAGCGAATGTACGAAATACATTTCTCGGCAAGTCCAGTTTTTATTAATAGCCGGCAAAAAAATTCTCGGCATTGTCGTACAACGTTTAGTATCTCGAAAAACTCCGAATATAAAGCATAGTTCTAGTATGGCAGACAACAAAACTAGCAAATTATTCGAGCACAAAAATCAACGGTACGAAAAGAAATATAACTGTGGCCGAGAGTTCCTAAACGCCGAGCACTCAAAAACAATGGCGTTCCGAGTCTCTAGATTATAAGTTATAGCTGCATGTAAATGATTCGCACGATCTCCTGGTTTCAAAGTTACCAGCAAAAAGCTGCGCCTTCTCGACAAGCAAAATGAGCTAAACTCGAGCGGGCAAAATACGGGGGTAGGAAGTAAGGGGGAACGATAATTGGGGAACGAGGAGACGGACGCGAGTGACGAGAGAAGGGTGGCTGAAGTGGAGAACGCGTAGCAATCGACGCCGCAAATTATCTGCAATTATCCCATCTATATTGCTCGTTGGTCTGGGTCCTCAACTCCAGACAGACAGACCGAATGTCAGGTGCCCCATGTGCTACCCTTATTCCTCTTAGTAGAAAAACACCTTTATGTCTGTACTTTATAGCTGAATAAATGTATGTGCAGTCACTTCAATAAGTTATAAGAAATTCTGGTTTTCGTTACTGCCGCAAACGATCAAAGGATACGTCGTGTAATTTTTCATATGAGTCGCTTATTTTTTTTCCGCGCAGTACGGGAACGTAGTCTTTTTCAACTTTGAACTATTGACATATCTCTATTTACTTTATTTAAAAATGTACGGTATTAGTAACATGGTTTTGTTGCTTTAAGACCGTAAGTCTATTTAATTTCGTTATGTGAGCTTTTTGATAATTTCTCGTAAGCTTTTATAATTCGAAGAAATAATTAATTATCGAAAATTTAATTAATATTATATTTCAATTTAGATTTTCATTGGACACGGCGTATGTGAAATGTAATTTAAAAATGTTCATAATTAAAATGGAACAAACATATGAATATTGTTGAGAATAAAAATCATTTTACAATGAGACTTGAATGAAATTATACATGAATTGATAATGACGTATGAAGGACATTTCGAATTCTGTAATTCAATTATTTGAAGTAATATAAAATATTTTGGGACCACTTGGACATAACTGAATTGATATGTTATATGATTTTTAAAAAATTGAATGGGTCATCATTCTGTCGTTGAAAAGGTTGCGTAAAAATATATTTTATTTAAGAACTGGAAAACTTCAGTCATGCATTAAATGTTCAAAGTGTGCGATCTAGATAGAATTTCTAATAATTCAACAATTACAGATATCAAATCATTCCACCTCTAATTAGTTTGATATTACTATATTTTCTGATTCGAAGCACAAGTAGTTTGCCGCAATCCTTCACAGTTTCAAAACATATTCCTCCACGTAATTTAAAATTTGGAATTTAAAAACGTAAAATTTTCTTCCACAAAGAAGCAAAGACTTCATACTAACGAAACTAATGCGTTACTCATTATTTATTTTTACTTAACCCTCTGTGGGCGGAGACTTTTTTGGATACTGAGAGATAACCAATCATTTAGCAATCAAAAACCACACTTTTATTAGAAAGTTAAAGTATTAAAATATACAAACTATAAATTACTGTTTGCAATATCATATTTCAGTGGTTATATTTCAACTTTTCACTTCTAATCGTGTATCCATGCCTTGATTAACTATAATTAAGTTTTTTTCTCAGGCCCCATACATACGTCTGTAGTCCTCAAAGGGTTAATTCTTTATTCGAAACTTTACAATTAGGAATGATGAAAAAAATTGTTATTAAAATGCATTATTACAATATACGCTATAAATCATTATTCAAAAATATGGTTTTATCGCTATACCAAAGTGTCGCAAATGGAATTCGATAACGACAAATTACACGATCATTTAGGGCATATCCCCCTAACGTATCTCTCCCTTTGTTCGACATGCCTGTGATGCGAACGCAGAAAGTATTTCGCGAATGTCGCAATACGAGCGCGCCTTAAAGGAGATCTTTATGAACCGTAAACGCGTATTACGAATTCCAGGCATTAATTTCGATCGATACCCTCGAAAGCCATGCTTTGTGACGAAGGGTGAGAAACACCACCCTGACAAAAGGCGGTAGTAACGAAAGGAAAGATGTGATTATGGGGTTGATCGACTGTGAAACTATCTGACTGGGATTCAATTGATCCGAATACCTGAGAAAGTAATAATTAATGCCCCCGTAAAGAGATATTCCGATGTAAATATACAAGTCAAAAGTAATTGAATATAAAAGAAATATGCATAAAAAAGCTGCATAAGAATATTTTCAATAAGAATGATTCTATAAAATTTGTCAGCATGTAAAATAGCTGATAATAGAAAAAATTACATGTTATAGCATGAAAGTATTTACTCCAATGCTGAAATATTGTTCTTCAACATAAAAAAAAATGGACTTCTACCAATTTTAACCCTTTGCACTCTGCTGTCTCTCCTAAGGGGGCATCTTAAGTCTACCATATCACTCGGTTGCCCCATCTAAACGACTTTCAAATTGATTAGCAATTAAAGAGGACGTAAGTATAGCACCGCAACATTTTAAGAAATATATATTTGCCTAAAGGTTTTTATTGAAACGGCACAAGATAGCAAATAATAAAGTGCGGCCAAGTTGCTAATAGATAACGTCAGAGATGGCTCCGAGTGCAAAGGGTTAAATATAATGGCTCGATTGTTCTAATTATCAGACAACGAGTGACCAGTATGCTCCTTAAAACAGTACGTAAAAATACTCATGATTTCCCGTCAGAGTAATAATTAATGCAAAACTGCAAGTCCATCATTATTAATGTAAAACAGTATCCGCGAGTTTCTCGCTGCAATTACGCATGTTACTTAGTAACTACCAAAACTCGAGTTACATTGAAATGTATGTTACATAGTGGTTTACTTCAACGCAACACGTTAGATAGAGGTAGCACGTTGAATGCGATATATCGTGTAAACACTCCTACGACTTACTTTATATCGTGGATACTCTCGGACGATGCCCCTTGCATTTGTAACTACGACGAAGTATAGTTAATGCCAGCCAGAATTTCCCATGTGGCGTACACTGTTACTGTATTTCCTTGCAGGCGTTACGTGTGATAAGCCACTTTACTTCACTTCTCCATACGCCAGCACCGAAAGAAACAGCCCGAGGAACAGCCGCACCCTTAATTCCGTGGAAGAAACAAAGCAAGGGGGAAGTATCAATAACGAGAAAGTGGATGAAGCCGCGTGTAAGCCCACCGAGGAAAGTCGTCCATAGAATCGCAAGAACCTATTGAAATCAGAGAAAAGTTTTGAATTCTCCAAGCAGCTCACGAATCCCTCGGAGTTCTCCGCTATATCCCTTACTAAGTATTATGTTATAATACATTTGAGTGTATCGAAATCGAGGAATTGAAAATTTCCGGGTTCGAAATATTGGTTTGGCGGAATTTTGTTGTTGCAATGTTTGCGATGAAACAATTCTTTGGAGACTAATTGTTTGCGAATTTTTTTGCTGACTTCTGGAAAGTGGTTACTTTGAAAATTAGAAAACAGTGGGACTATTGAATTTGCAGATATGTATCTTTAGCCATGGGTTGGTTGCATATTTTTGAGGGATTTTTTTGGATTACGGATTTTCATAAAAATTTCATAACTCTTGAGATTTTAGGTCGTGTGTTGGTGTTCCGCTCGATGTAGGTAGAAATATTCTACTTAAAATGGCATTAATGCGTCACAAAACATTTTAAAAGTAACTTCAATAAGGCTTCTAAAGTTAAACATTTCGAATTATTTTTTTTAGACTTAGGAATTTAAAAAATAAGATTTTTTAAAAAAGTCTTTGTATATTTCAGTGATCTATAGTTGACAGGTGTAAATAACAAGTTACAATTTTTATTGCATTGTCATAATTTGAAAGATAAGAAACAGTAATGAGTGAGGACTGAAGTTTTACGATCAGAACGTACTGTACTACTTTGAACGAATAGTTTCTTAAGGGTTGCGTTTAAATTATACTGATACGTGTCTTAAGTGGCTGCCTGCTGTGCACAGTTGGCAACCTTATTATCTAGATTCACAGCCTGCAACTTTTTCATATATGTGAAGTAAAGTTCAGCGAACTCTATCCACTTAATGATTATAGAAAGAACTTCATTTAACGTCACAATCTATAATTTTAAGTTTTCTGTTCAGGAAGAGAATCATTAAGTCACAGAAATAACACGTACATTGCTGCAATTTCAATGTAATATATGAAAATTAGTCGTGATAAGAATATACCACAAATAAAAATATATATCTACGAAATACTCTGTTTATAATTACATGAATTTGTATTATAACAAGGCTACAGAATATTTTGCGATTACATTTAAAAAAAATTGTTTTACAATTATTGTTGCATCATTTTTATGTGACAATATGATACGGTTTTATTCAATAGAATTTTCCGAGAAATTATTTTCCAATCGAATTATAATGCTAGCTTTTAAATCTGAGAAAGTTAGAATTAGATGAAAACTCTTCAAATTTCTTTTACCAATAATTAGAAGTTATTTTTGAATTTATTAACTCTTTTTATTGCCATGCTCCATTTACGTTTACATATTTAAATTAGAAATAACGATTCTACGAAGAAAGTAAATATAAGTTTGATACCTGATGAAATTAGTAGCGGTGGTAGAAATTTAATGCCGCTAAAGTGCGAATGTTTTTAATTAAAAAAGGAGTATACGGTACATTCGAGGGCAATACCGGAGCTCTTTAAATTTTCCAGTGGCGAGCAACACGCAAAATTAAGTTTTAGAAGCGTACAGGAAATTAGCAGTTTTTATGTTTTATAAAAAAATTTCCTGTCAAATAACCCTCAGCATATTTATAGTTTGCAGTGTGGCAAAAATGGCAAATTATCGTTCTACGACTACATTGCTGCAAGCATCAAAATTAATGTTAAAACTGTACATTTCACAGGACATCCATTCTTTATGTTTATGTAATTTAAGTTAATCAACTTGCAAACGGTAAATGACGAGAGTATTGTTGAAGCGAACGTGTTCCACGTTAAAAGTAATATTTGACTCTGATAAATTATATTTTTTATTTGTGAAAGGATTATAAAAGGTCCAGCGTTAGAATATTAAACGAACTGCTTTATTATTATTTATTTATGATTGTGCCCTAATATGAAATTACGGTTTAATTTGTAGTTATACACAGGTAACCCTCTTACGACACGGTAAATAGGTTTCTATAATAGAAAATGCCATATTTTAGGAAACCGCATTATATAAGGCCCAAAGCGAGTATAAAAGGAAGAGTTACGTTCCGAAAACTTTATAAAAGCAAACATTTTTTTTTTAAATTCCGCATCTCTGAAACGTTTTTCGCTATAACATCGGAATAGCGTTATAAATGAGTTAATTTGTGAGAGAACGGTTCGTTTCTGACCCATGGTTCTTCTCAGACATTTAGCCTACGTAACAAGACGATAAAATTCCTATCCTTTCCCGAATTTTGCGGCATTTTTTTCCGCAAATCTCCATCGATCCAGAGTTGTAGAGCAACCCCTGAAAACAATGGCAAATAATATTGAAACACCCTGTACAAAGTTCCGGAAGAAATCACCAAGTAACCCGCTCTCTCGACAAAACCAAATGAAAGATTTCCAGTAACAAGGAAAAACCTTAAAAAATATAAACAAATAAAAAAAAGGAGACTAGACAATAAGACATTGAAAAACCTAGTTGAATTTGTAGTTCCAGGAGTAAATGGCGAATTAAAAATACAAGAGAAACGTACCGAAAGCGAAAAAAAGAGGGTGGGATTAAAAGCCGACAAAGAGTGAAAAAAGAAGTATTACAAAAACGTGGTAAGAGTAAGTGAGAGAAGCAAGGAACTGCGAAGAAAAAGATACGAGGCCCGAATAACGAGAGAGGGCGAAGCTGAGAGAAGTGTAACTTCGTAGAATATAGGCAACGATTACTCGAGGAAATTACCGTGCGGTTTCGCCATTGAGTGAACTCCTGACCCTGAGTTCGGGGCAGGGTGCGCTCGTTAGACCGATCACGGCTTAAACCCCTCGCGAATTTATATCACGTCCGGTCCTCTTATCGGCACGAGAAAGCCTCGAGGTACGAGTTCGAAGTGGCGTCACCAACGAAATTTAACCTGTTCCTTGTACGGCTATTGGGTTTTCACCCTATAGCAGCCATAGCAGCCCTCCATCTCTCTCGCCGTCTCGCTGACTCTCTTTCATCGTATTTCCCTCTTTCTGGCTTCGAGTTTCGCTTGTACGCACCACGTGTGCTGCTCGGGAAACTCAGGAAATGTTGAAACTGCAATTTGCTCCACGTACTGCTTTATACCAAACTGCAGCGAATTTTATGTAATCGAAAATTGTTTCGTGAGATTATAATACTATAATATTTCTTATATGGTTCGTCCATGTTAATGGTTGTGAGTTGTTAGAATAATATTGGTACCTGAGATTAATATTTTGTAAATTAAATACTTGAGTGTATGTAAAATTTTTGATCAGCTTTTCTTAATTGTCTTATGTTAAGTATTCGATCAATGTAGGAATTAAACGATAAAATTACATTCGATGGACTGGAAAGTTTTTATAGATATTTTGCTATAAAGTGAATTGATTTTTATCGATCCGACTTTGAAAATTTATTCACTGGAAAGCAAAAGGCTGTTTGAGAGAGATTACGTCAGTCATTAAAAATAAAAAATAGTTGCAAAATTATTTTGTTTTAATTTAATGTAAAAAAGCGACATTACTTTCTAGTCCACTTATTGTAATGGAAAAAAATGAAATTAATTGACAAAGTAATATATTTATTTAAGTTTTAAGAACCAATAGAAAAGGAGAAATGGTAGTTTTGAATTTAAATTCGTTTTATCATTTATTTTGAATTTTTCGCTTTTAGTGTAAATTTGAATGAAATTATGTTTCGATTAATTTCATGAAAATTCATGTTTATTATATTTGTGATTATTTTCATGTACTATTTGCAAACATGTTAAGATTTGTGCAGGCATTGTATGCTAATTCTCGGAAGCAGGTTCAATTTGAAATGGATTTTAGTCACAGTCAGTTGACTATGATGGAATACATCTATCGGCCTAATAAGTTCGGTTAACCGATTTGGCCAGTGGGTTTGCAATGTTCTATGAAACCCATTTAAATGTATTAACACGCAATACTCGATTAAAGCTATGACACCTGCGGCTAATACACTGACTTCACTAATTCCTTTACGGTTTGTGTTTTATCGAAATTAAAATATCGCGGCTTTCATTAATAAATAGGAAGAAGAAACCAATTACTAAAATTCCTTATTTTGAAGGTAAAATAGCTCAATTTACCGTAATACAAAGTGGCGATTTTTCAATGACTATATAAAAATGTTTATATAGAGAAAAATGTGTGTATTGAAAGTAACATGCATAAGTTAATCGAGTCAAAAAATGGTACCCATATTGTTATTTATATAAACTTTTAGATATGTCGATATAAAAAGAAAGTGACTTATGTTACTTTCAAAACAAACGGTGCATATATAAATAATCATGTCAAACAATTTACATTTCTTTGCGCCAGTTTATTTGCTTTCAAGACTTTGTTAAGATAAAAATGATTGTCCATCGGATAAAGTCTTTAAGGTCCTCCTCCGAAAGAAGAACCAGACTTCTTGCGACTCGCAAAAATCCTAAAATCTCGCTCGTTCAAACTTTCTAAAACTTCAGCGTCAGTTTAATTCCTTCGACACTGGAACTCAGTCAACCGCGATTCGAATTCCTTCAACTATCGAAAATAGTCGGAGACAAAGTCTTCGTCAAGATTATTCATTAGTTGAAAAAGATAGATCATAGTTCAGCATACTTCCAAATGGAAATTATCGTTTGGGCTCCGTTCATTTCATTACAATCACTGTACATACATAAAATTCCCTCTTAGTTTATATCCTCGAAATACAATTTCATACAGTAAATCAAAAATTCGATAACTTAGCATGTTACTCACATTTGGGTTTTATATAATGCAAAAAATTCTTTTGAACTACTGTAAAGGTCATAAGAACCTTCGATATACCAAAGATCCTGAAGTTTCTCTTCACATAACACCTTAACCCTTTTAGTGCCGACCGAAACAATTGATTGAATTAATAACAAATGTAGTTGCGAATAAAAAGAATTGTCATTTGGCAATAGTGTCATATAGAATACGCAGTATAGAGCATAAATTGTGTATTTACAATTATATGTCATAAAATTACTGATATTGTATTTGAAACTGAATATTAACCCTTCGATATCTAGTGTTAGCAATTTTGCTAACGACGATATATCGTCGTCCGGCGCTAAAAGGGTTAAGCAATAAAATGTCTACTCCACGTAAATAAGACTCCAAACACCGATGAAATTTTTGCTTAACAAGTTTTCAGCTTTCGTATGAACATTTCAAAACGCGGCATTTAAATTCTACAACGACTATTCACGACGAATACTCTGCAACCTATGGATAGATCAATGTTAGCAACAGCAAGCCTCGGGATATCGTTGAAGTAAGCCCAAAAGTTATTTGGCTGCAAGTGTAAACTAATAATGACGTTTAAAAGCTCTAATATTTCCCGCCGCATCCCTCTCCGTTATAGTAACTACCTTGAATTGGACGCTCGTCGAGGGTGAGCCAAAGAGAGAAGGAAGAAGAAAGAGTAGGAGCGTCTTAGCACGCGGAAACTTTAGATCTTATAAGAAAAGTTAGCACTTCGCCTTCGCTCAGTTCTTCTATCTTCCGTATACCAAGCTTCCTTCTTTACCGCCACCCCCGTCAGCCACCCTCTTGGCATTTCCTTTTGCTCCTTCTCCGCTTCGACCTCCGAGCAGGCATTCTCCTTTTTCCAGCGGCATACCACCACGAGTGCCTGTACCGTTTGGCTCGGTACCGTACGACCACCAACCCCTCAACCCTCCTTCACCGGATATAATACACCTTTAATTTCCGGATTAAAGTCCTGCTCGACGCGCCGCGGTTAATTTACCGCTCTCACGCGCGATTTTATGCCCATGTGTATCTACGTGTGCATGTAGATCGAGCATTAGAAAATTGGTGAGTCGTTGGGTATGAGTATCGCGTGAAAATTTCATCGGAAACAAAGGGGTTTCTTATATTATTTTGCAATTTCGTTGGCTTTAATAGCACGGAAGCGTGAACTGGTTGCAGGCGTGGATGAGTATGACGGTTTTTTTAATCTCGTGCGCTTTAGTTATTTGGATGTAATGAAAGTGTAGTTACCGACAGCATTCTTATGGAATTTTGAAGGTAAGCATTACTTAAAATGGGGACGATGAAACGAAGTTCTCTCTTCCGGCAACTCAATAATTCATTGTTGACTGAATCTTGGGATAAAGGAATTATTTTATTCAGCCTTTTCGCGGAATATCTTTGTGAATGTTTTGTTGATGTGATTGTTGAATGGAAAGTAATATTGGTCTTTTGGAGATTGTTTTTTTTTAATAGTTTGAAGATTATTTAATGGTTAATACTTTGCGGTTCTATGTCGAGCTGTACTCTACGTAGTTTTTAATTTTATTTCATTTTCTGATAATTTAATATCTACTTTCCAATTTTATAATGAGTTTGTAATATCACCTAAATATCAGTCAGCAACTATAGTTAGTAACGAGTGATAGAAAATATTGTGAAATTAATTTTAATTTATATATCTATTTTATTGTTGTCATCACCGAAGTGGGTATCGAGTGATTGCAAAAAAGAAATTAAATGAAGCGCGTAATCAGCTGGTCGAAGAGTCAAAAGTCCCAGACATGGTTTCAGTATAAACTTCTGGAGCAAAGAGAAACACTTTTATCGAGCTTCAACACTTTGTGAACTTGCTCGGCTGATAGAAGAAGTCTGGAAAACTTGAGGTTTCAACTTCGACCATTTAACATACTTCGCTGCATTTGCATATGTTTTTAACCACGTATCCATAAGGGAAGCATGGTGTATTACGATAATAATGCAGAATAAATGTCATAAGGATATTTTATTATCCTACTGCTATTTTTTAGCCAGGATACTTTTATGATTGGACGATATTGTGTCTTGGAAACCTCCTATGATTCATTCTGTGATAATGAAGTTTAATCCATTCTCTGCTAAATTTCTCTTGGTTTGATTGTTTCTGGAAGAAGTATTGTTACAATATAAAAATAATTTGCGAAAATTGCTGCGTACAAATGCAACTAACAATAAGACAGACTGTTTTAAAGACATTTAAACTCAGAAGCACCCCAAATATTTAAATTAAATGCTGAACTCAGAAAATGAATAAATTCCCAAATAGTGATTGTGGAAGTTAATAAGTTAATTTAGATTTTAGCGAAGAAAAAGCTCATTTAGGGCGAAGAATAGAAATAAATCGAATTATATAGTATTTTTATTTTAAATAGGAGAAAGTTCTGTTTATTTTGATGTAAATATACAACTAGAAAAATAGGCCTAAGTTATGCGCTGGTTATCATACCAACATAATTAAACATAAAAATGGAACAAAAGAAACAAAGAATCACAGACAACATGAATGAAAGAAGAGCAGTAGAGGAAATGTAGCACACACAGCAAGATACATCACAAGCAAGAAATACTTCCGACAATTAAAAATATCCCAAAATAAAAAAGAAAGCAAAAACAATAGACGGCCAGCACAATGGATAATTACAATGACAAAGAGAACGTGTAGAAGATAGTAGAAATAAGGACAAGAAATTTGTGCGATGTGACCATAGCAGATGCTAAATATGAAACGACAACAATGAACAAAAATATATATGTACGGAAAAAATTACGAAATTTACAATAGTACCATAATGTTATCACTGCTTGATTATTAATCAATCTCTAAATACTATTTGGCTATTCGTGTCGGAATGCATTTAATTTAACGATTCAATCGAATAGAATTTATTAATAGAATGTATCGTATCTATAGATTTCTGCTAACACCAATCACAGTGATGATATATGGAACAGCAATGCGTATCGCTTTTAATACTCGTCATTTTATGAATTGGAATTAATTTCAAAGCAAATCACAATGTGATGAACTTTAAAATTTATTTTACTGTATTATTAATAATTTCTTTCAGAAATAATATCTACAAATTCGGCTTCATTTTTCTATATAATATTCCGCTATGAAGTTCTCCCTTCAAAAATCTCTTTACGGTGAAAATGCATTATCTAGTCGTTTGTTAGAAACATCTAATATTTACTATACAGTGTCATGTTATAGTAAAAAGATACGTCTCAATGACAAAGTCTGAGTAGAATTTATATAGATATATTATCTGAAAATTCTTCTCGTTAAAAGGAAAGTATCCGAAAAATCACTTTTCATTGTTAGTACCCCACTTGTAAAGGCCAAATATCTTCGTTTTCTGAACTTTCAATAATTTCATGATTATTTAATTAATGCTTGGCAATCAGATACAGCGTGGTAATAGAATAATATATACCAAATGCAATTTTCTGCAAGATTCGAACGTAAAGATGCTTAGGAGAAAGCAAGAGATGCAAGTAAGAGGAATTTAATTAAATGATTGCCCGATTATCTTTGATCCTTACTAGTAATTACGATGATCTGGTCTTTCCCTTCATCGATTACAGGTCTTCTTTGATCACGAGGGATGAGATTGCCTTGATGTATGCAATGCCTCCTGCATACGCGATTAATGTTATACCTATTAGAGAGGCGATTAGGCTTTGGAGTGCAACACGCAATTTTAGCTTCATTTATCCACCGTTAAAGGCTTACACGAGATGGAATTGTGAATGTAGGATGCAGTAATGTGGCCCAGCTCGAGAGATTAGCTGTTCATTTGCTGAAAATTGAGCTTTCTCCTATTGATTTTTATTTAAGGCAATGTTAAAAAACAAGGATAAGAAGAAGAAAACTAGAAGATTTGTTGTTTTACATTTTTCTTTATTACAAATGCTGCGATCATGCTGCCTAAGATGTGCTAAGGGTTCCAAATAACTGAAACAAAGATATACGTATCACATAGGATACATTCTCCAAAGGTGATGGAGGATTTGAACTCGGTATCACTAATTATAAGTTCAAGCTTTGACCTTCTTATTCACCATAACGTCATGAATTAATCGATTCCATTTCTATTTATTGAGTACATTTACATTCTAAGTTACTGCAGCTAATTGTAAGATCAAAATTAGTACCGGAAAAGCTTAAAATAAATTAATGATTTTACTATTTACTATTAATACTAGAACTACCAAGGTGGTCAAAATCGCTCGTTCCTCAGTTTCTCGAAAAACTTTTCAAGATCATAGCAGATTCAGTAGATATGTACATTCCTCTTCATTAATTACGGAATTAATTATCTTTTCCACCTCACGATTCCTGATTTTCTAAGGTACTTGTTTAACGTATTGAAATATAATAGATTCAACGCCGATAGTTCTAGTGTTAAAGACCGAAAGTCTGCACATATTTTTAGAAAAGTCTCTGTAATATAAATTAACGAAAAACAGGTGAATTAAAAAAATTCATATTCCAAGCTAGTGCAGATAATCCTCCATGGGTCCCTGTAACTTTCAAATAACACAAGATACATCTGAACTTCGATTCTTCCAAGTCAAATTTTAAACTTTGTCAATTATTATAATTTATCTCGTGAAAATCATAAGATTCTTTATAGTTCAATGTTTAAGAATCGGGTTTAACACTAGAACTACCGGCCTCAAATCTATCATATTTTAATAAATGAAATAAGTACTTTGAAAAAGGAGGAATAAAGCGGCGGAAAATTTGATCGATTGGCTGATTTATGTTTATTGATATAGACGCAGAATATTTATTCTATTACTCTTATGTAAACTTGGAGAATTTTTTGAAAAAATTATGTACCAGTCATTTTGACTGGTTTGGTAGTTCTAGTGTTAATCTATCACTTAAAGTTGTATTTTTATCATTTTCTAATTATGTTATTATGAAACTGATATTCAGATACCACAAGAAATTCGGACTATAGAGGGTCAAGGTGCGCACAAGTAAAAAAGAAGGTTTAAGATAAGCTTTATTCACCATTTGGACAACGGCTTCAGAACAAACAGCGAATACGTGCCATAAACGTCGAGTGGTAAGCATATGCGTGATTCTCTCGCAATCCTGTATCAAAATTCTTTCCAAAATGAATTCCTAGGCCGACAAGGTGTCGAAGTGGGTCGCTGGAAATCGATTCGTACGAAGCCTTCGTAGAACCGACTCGACCGACGACGACGAGGACGATGGGAAGGTAATAAGGTGGTCGTTTGTCGCTCGAGGTGTCAAATAAGCGTAACGGAGCTACCCGTTAGCTCGATCTTTTTCTCTTGTTCCATTTCACCTTACTCCTGTCACATTCCAACGACCTTACTCTAAATTTTTTTCCTTTTTGTCGCTAGTGCGATGTTTAGAATAATAAAATCGGCCTGTCCAACGTATGCTAAAAATTAGCCATCACTTTGGCATCCTAGAAAATAAAAAAAAAAACAGAATCATATGCATTAGGTCTAAGCAGTGTTGGCACACTCACGAGGGAACATCTGGAAGTGTAAATAGATTATTTATCCGTTAATCAACTAAGAGGTTTGCAAAAGCATTCATTAGTGTCGAAGTCAAACTTCAAAATTCTTTGTATTCAAGTATTGGAAACAAATGACTTATCGATACTCCTTAGAAGTAGAAACGACTGACAGTTTTTCTGTGGTTTACGTCATTTATCTTACGCAAATTAGAATAATTGATAGAATGGTGGAAAGTATTTTTGACATGGATGAATGTTAGTTTACTTATAATCAGTCTTTGGTCTTATCGCTTAGTACAACATTTGTGTTGTTATGGTTTTATAGAAGTTATAAAATATAATGGACAAAAAAACGCTGCAACTCATGTTTCGATTGCGTTTCCGGATAAATTTTGTGAAAATAAAAAGTAAGATATTATTTGCCACGTTAATACCACACGTATGTAGCGAGTTTCATTATTTTTAACGAACGGAAACTTTTCATATTACGATCATATCTTTATAGACTAGAAACGTTAAAAGTGAAAATAGTTCTATGCTTAGAAATATTTCATTTTTCTAATAGAAATATTTAAATATTGAATATATTAGCAAATTCGTGAATATTGCAGTTTATAGTCATAAGAATATTCATCGAATTCAAAAGTGCAGGTCGCCGTTGGCCTTGTGGCATTTAACGTGTTAAATTTTAAAGAATTTCTTGTCAATGTGCACAAAAAATTATAATATTCAATGAATATTATTCAATCAGAAAATTGATCAATTCAAAAAAGTGTTTTTTTTCGTGCACCCTGTGTAACTAAAAGACGCGTTTTCTAAAATAATGGTTTTATACTTTTCAAGCAGCGCACTTTCAGAATACATGTTTTTATATAATTAGGAATACTTTCACAGGGAAATAGCATTTTTCTTAAAGAGGTTTGTAAAGCAACGTCTCTTCTTATTTTCTTTTGTGAAATTTCAACGTCGGCTGCTATATTCGTTTCGCCCAGGGCATACAATTTTAGGTGGGTTTCGAACTACCAAGGCTATGATATACATATCACAGAAAAATTCCAGAGGTAATGAGATTTGGAGCTGGATCCTCGCTGCATCCAACCCTGAACGTATAAACGTCTGATCGTTACGTGGAATCCGTTTTTACCGTTATTACATTTTCACTATATAATGCAAATAAACAATAGATATTGACATACTTCTTTCACAACTCAATTCCTTTTTTTCTTCATATATATTTATATTATCACTAAGATTTGGCCACTTCCATTAGACGAGAATTCCGAACTGAACTTACGTACAATATATAAAATATTTTGTAACTCATCAAATAGTTGAAAAGGTGATTGCTCAGTGAAAAAAATCGTAAATATAAAATAACAATTATTGTTATGGAGATCGATTTTCAGGTAACTTGTATGTGAACACATATCGGATAAGTTTGATGGGGTTATCCCATGTGACAGGTATTTTTTTTCGCTTCCTTTGGAAATTTTTTTTGTAAACCTAAAGTTATCGCAGGAACTGGAATAGTTCTGACATCTGTTATAGTTTGCTTTTTTAAGCTGAAAACGCCCAGAAAATGTGGCGATTCATAGAACTTAGTATTTAAAGTTGTGCCAAAACTTCAAATTTCGATATTTTTATTTTATTGTAGTTCCGTCAGTAGCCGTAGGTTTATAAAATAAAATGCCGTTTGATTTTTCTTTCGAACGGTCTAACGTCAATTAAAATTGTTATTTTTACTTGCAAAAATTCTAATAGACTAAAAAAGTATCAATAAACTTGTGGTAAACATTCTAACATTGTAGATTTTAATGCTTCGTCAAAAAGAATTCTCAAAGGAAGTGAAAAAAAATAACTGTTACATAAGATGACCTTAACATTAGAACCATAGAAGTAGTCGACATGTGGGGTTACTAATTTAAAAAAAAAAAAATCTTTATAATAGAAATGACCAATAGGGTATATTTCACGTGTACTTTATAATACACAAATTACTGAACTGATTATTTCCTTTTCCACTTGAATCCTATTCTTTCAACGTTTAATACATTTAAATATTATATAATATACCACACTTAACGCCGATAGTTGGAACTGTTAAACTTTGTAAACAAATTACGGAATGTTATCTGCAAGTAGTGTGAACAATATTTATACATAAATTACTAAATGCTCAACTGTTTTAACAACTTTAGAATATGGTATATGTGTATACACCTGAATCTTCGAGTACGCTGTCAGGAAGAAATCTTCTCTTTGTGGAACACTCAAATCAATAGGTAGTTGAAGTAGTTTTGAAGCACCCACGGAATTACAACGTGAACTAGTTCTTAACTATTCTCGATAGCATTGTTAAACATAACGTCGCGAACGGAAATAATGGGTCTTGACTTCTTGAGAAATTAATACCTTGTTAATTTCATCGCATCTCTTAAAGTTGAAGAGGCATTGTTTATTGCATGGATGAATTAATTTATTAAACACTTAAGTACTACATATGGGCATTGACTATTGTAAATGTTTAATATTGCGAATAAAGTATATGGATCGAATGTTTAAAAATTATTTCTATTTTTAAGTTGCCTTCATGATTGTTTAATTGGTTCCCCCGTGGTCCAGCGTGGTCCCCGCGTGGTCCAGCGTGGTTCCCGCGTGGTCCAGCGTGGTTCCCGCGTGGTTCCCCCGTGGTCCAGCGTGGTCCAGCGTGGTTCCCCGTGGTCCGCCGCGTGGTCTAGCGTGGTCCCGCGTGGTTCCCCCGTGGTCCAGCGTGGTTCCCGCGTGGTTCCCCCGTGGTCCAGCGTGGTTCCCCCGTGGTTCCCGCGTGGTCCAGCGTGGTCCTCGCGTGGTCCCGCGTGGTTCCCCCGTGGTCCAGCGTGGTTCCCGCGTGGTTCCCCCGTGGTCCAGCGTGGTCCCGCGTGGTTCCCCGTGGTCCCCCGCGTGGTTCCCCCGTGGTCCAGCGTGGTCCTCGCGTGGTCCCGCGTGGTTCCCCCGTGGTCCAGCGTGGTTCCCGCGTGGTTCCCCCGTGGTTCCCCCGTGGTCCAGAGTGGTTCCCCCGTGGTCCAGCGTGGTCCAGCGTGGTTCCCCGTAGTCCCCCGCGTGGTCTAGCGTGGTCCTCGCGTGGTCCCGCGTGGTTCCCCCGTGGTCCAGCGTGGTCCAGCGTGGTCCCGCGTGGTTCCCCCGTGGTCCAGCGTGGTCCTCGCGTGGTCCCGCGTGGTTCCCCCGTGGTCCAGCGTGGTTCCCGCGTGGTTCCCCCGTGGTCCAGCGTGGTACCGCGTGGTTCCCCCGTGGTTCCCGCGTGGTCCAGCGTGGTCCTCGCGTGGTCCAGCGTGGTCCAGCGTGGTCCCGCGTGGTTCCCCCGTGGTCCAGCGTGGTCCTCGCGTGGTCCCGCGTGGTTCCCCCGTGGTCCAGCGTGGTTCCCGCGTGGTTCCCCCGTGGTCCAGCGTGGTACCGCGTGGTTCCCCCGTGGTTCCCGCGTGGTCCAGCGTGGTCCTCGCGTGGTCCAGCGTGGTCCTCGCGTGGTCCAGCGTGGTCCTCGCGTGGTCCCGCGTGGTTCCCCCGTGGTCCAGAGTGGTTCCCCCGTGGTCCAGCGTGGTCCCCGCGTGGTCCAGCGTGGTTCCCGCGTGGTCCAGCGTGGTCCTCGCGTGGTCCCGCGTGGTTCCCCCGTGGTCCAGCGTGGTTCCCGCGTGGTTCCCCCGTGGTCCAGCGTGGTCCCGCGTGGTTCCCCCGTGGTTCCAGCGTGGTCCAGCGTGGTTCCCGCGTGGTTCCAGCGTGGTCTGGCGATTATCATTTTTGTGAACTATACGTTTCATAGAAACTATAATAGTATATGTATATTAAATTCATAAATTAAATTATTTTTTTGTTATAAGTAAATTATTTATAAAGACATTCTTTTCATACGTAAAAAACAACGAAATTTGCCTTTATGACATTTTATGACATGTACGACAGTTTGTGATTGCTGCGTCTTGTATCCGCGCAGCTTGAGTATTGTAAAACAAAACGAAAAACTTTTAATTTTGATTTTTTACAAAAACAATAATATTCTAGATGAGGAGGGAAGTATTTGTTGCATAATACATTTCATTCCATCATCACTCGTTTATCAGATATAGTGATGTAAAGTGCCAAAACCGAAAGAAGGAAAGGGTTAATTTAACGACTCCAGAGTAAAGTAGGGAAAAACGCAAAAACACGTAACCTTTATTTTTAATTTCTCTATCATTTAAAAAAAGTTTGGTTAAAATCGGATCGTAAACTTTAAAGATATGACGAAAAATATGTCATTTTTCAATAAAAAATTAACAAAAAATCGTTAAATCAAATTTTCAATTCCATAGGCCTTTAGTAGGCGCCGAAACAAACACTTTGTACATTTATCAAAAATGTCTATCATTAACCGGTTTAAAGTTATAAGCGAAAAAAGAAAGAAATCGGGAACATTGAAGGGTGGTTTCACCCCCTAAACATGCGATTTAGAAGATATAAAAAAAATACGTATCGATTATTTTCGCGTCCTGAACAACTGTACCAAATTTCATCAAAATCGGAGGCGGACACCTCGGGTAGTTCCCTTGTTAGATCAATTACAATTCGTACTGATTCAAAAAATAAATAATAATTACCAGACACAAATCGTACACCCACAGCCAAATAGTAATTACAAAACAAGAGATCAAATCTTATCAAGCCTGACTTAAGTAACTTTCTTTTTCTTAAGTACACTTTCTTCACTATCATTGAATTCTCAATACCTTTTATTTAACACGTCTTCCACAAATCCACCAATATCCATTGTATTTGAATTGTTAGTAGAACGTGCAACTAGTTTGAAAAATATATTTCCTTGAATGGTACCTATTCCTGAGTATCGCCCGGTCTCCACAATCAGTAATCATTCGATTTGGTTCATCGATCGAGCGTGAGGCCGATGATAGGTCGGTTTAGGGAGTAATTAATTAATGGCCGTTTCTCCGTGGATCGGCTGCATCCCTTGCATCTTCCCCTCTTCTAGAGCCAGTTATGCTCGGTCAAGTGCACGCCGGATATGAGCAGTAGTTTAACTACCACTCCATGACGCTTTCGATTGTATGTTCGATTCCACGTTTCGCTAACGGTTATCGTTGGTTTCGGCGCACATCCATTGAGTGGTTATGTAGGAACGAGGGTGTTTTCACGATACGGCAATGCGACGTTACAGCGTTTCCAAGTTTACCTCCATCAAGTGCAAGGCAATTCTGTCTGGTATATTTACTTTAACGTACAAACGTTGTTTGTGGACTTTGTTTTTCTACTTGCATTAAAGTATATTGGAATTCGTGACTTGAGAAACTTTTTTTCAGTTTGTTATAAGGAATTTACTTGAGCTGCAAAGTAATAGGGTTTTATGTGAGGGAAATGTGACACATGACAGATGTGTTTAGAGAATAGGAGTTTTTAAGTTGATATCCAAAAAGAAGATAAACATCAGAGAAAGAAACGAAACTCGAAGTGAATTGTACTCGTAATGTGCAGACGTATTTGATTTTACAGTTACTATTAGTTTTGTGAATTCAAGAGAAAAGTACGAGTACAACTTGTGTATTGTACAATTCATCTTATTTTACTCTGTGTTAGAATGCTACAATTCATTTTACTCTGTTTTAATAATGAGACATTCTTTATTCATCCGAGTATGATTAAAAGATTATCTTTTTATGTTAAACATAGTTAGCATAAGTGAATATCTGGCACAAGCTGTGAAGAGGCAGAAAACAAAGTTGATTAAAACGAGGATGGATTTAAGATTTATATAATGTATATCTCAAAATTTTATTCAAAATTTG
The DNA here is from genome assembly GCA_910591515.1 of Cerceris rybyensis. NCBI lineage: Eukaryota > Metazoa > Arthropoda > Insecta > Hymenoptera > Crabronidae > Cerceris > Cerceris rybyensis. Next base: position 6,624,188 of record OU342797.1, read on the forward strand.
ACATTGTAGAATGCTAAAAAATTAAATAACTTTTCAATGAATCTACCGATCTTAGTCACCGCTAACTCTTCAGTAATCTCCTCTTAATGCTGTTCGAAGCGTTGCGTCTTATTCATACAAGTTGCATTATTTGCACCACATTAATTAAAGTTCTTAAAAATGTGCGACGGTAATATAATTTTCTCGCTTCTAAGACAAGGATTTTACAGCTCGAACTTTTTTGCTTTTTTCCAAAGAATTTTTTTTGAATCCCCCGTCTTACGAAGTTCTCTCACCCCTTGCTACCTTGTAATTGGGTCATCGAGTTCATTAAAAGTTAAGCTGTCTCGTTAACTATAACGCTCAAGTATTTTAGTCGACGGAAGTGTGAATTACCATCGGCCTGCCGTCAGGCCCATTTCGTCACAGGAACGATATACTGGATAAGACTCGCAGCAATCTCCATTTTCATTGCACAAATTATAATTACGGCGGATATTGTATGGAACATAGTTAGCATGTAGTTTCTCTGAAATATATTATATAATGTAATATGTTGTACATTTTGTGCACACCGTGATTTTGCTTCAGATATGATTATAATAGAGTATCCATACAAAATTTATAACTAAGTATATTGTCATGTAATTTTAACAAATTTTGTGGATACCTTAATTAATGTTATTACGTAGGTTTGTGCCGATAGAGATTCTGTTTGTCGATGTGGTAAATGTAAAGTAAATCTTATTTATTCATGAAGAGGTAATTAAATAGTAGAATAATAATGCTACTTTACTTAAACGAGTTACACTCGTCATGCGGCTAAAGTTACTATTAAATATGGTAATAATTAATCTAGCTTAAAATTTTTAGTGCCAAGTTTTGCATTGATTTTTAAAAATTCTGCCATTTTTAATATCCCACAATGAATCACAATTCTATGCAAATCAACAATATAATTCTAATTAGCAATATGAAAGGATTATAAAAGGAAACAAGTTTTCTAAGATAAAAATTAAATGGTTACTTTGTGCACAATTTTTCATTATTAAATCGTACCAGAAGGGTTTAATATATTCTCCCCATAATTTATAATTTTATTTATAAATCGGAAGAAAAAATTGAAATTCCCAAAGTATCCTACTACAAGATTGTTTAACTAAACGATACCACGATAAAATTGCAATAATTCCCTCTATCTTTGTAACATAATGGAACAAGAAAAATTTACTTTCAGTGCTCTCTAGTTTTCACACGTTCAAAACGACTTTCCTTCTAGTAAAACCTTTCCTCTGTCCCGTGAATACTTTGAATAATTAATAATCGAAGGTAAAATCTCCATTTCCTTTTTCTCACACGATTCCTTAAATGATTTAAGAGCAACGACAGTGTCGGATGCATTTACACGGCAGACGAGAGCAGACAAGGAACGTAGTAATAAATAATCGGTAAAGAATATCTGGTAAAAAATACCGGTCTCGACTACCGGGGAAACCAGCTAGCGGAAAATTCGGTGATACCACTCTTGTTGTTGCTGACAGCACGTTGCGGTCAGAGGCGTCGGTTTCACGCTAAAAGCGCCGAAAGCAGCGGCATAAACCGAGCAAAAAACGGATCGGAAAAGGCGGAAAAACCTGGGGCGGAATAGGCACCGTTGGTGCATTGCCGCTCGAACCGATCACTATTGGCGATAAGGACTTCATTGTCTCGCCGCCGAATCGAAAAACGAGTCGGATATCGTGCTAGATGGATGAAAAAGGGTGGAAAAGAGGAGTCCAGCGGTAGCAGGCGACAAAACAATCGGCTCTTTCGGAACGGACGTTTTCGGTGCTCGCGATTCTAGCATTCCGAATTTGTAAAATATGCATTATTGTTCATTAATTTATAACGGACATTACTCGTCGGCAAAGCTGTCGACGAATACGTGTGAACGTGAAATGAGGAATGATAAATGTTGACCTTTTCTTTTGTAATTTCGAGTGAAATTCACCATAGAGATGAGTGAATGAAAGAACTTGGTATTTTTTAAATTGCTGTTTTCAAATCGTAGTATGCTGCAGCGTTATTAACACTAGATTTACGGAGTCAATTTGGCTCACTCAAAATTTGATTACTATATATATAATACATTGATTGGTTAATTTTTAATAATAAATCTTACAGTTGAATTGATTTGGAACTGTTTTCTTTACAAAAGACTTCAATTTTTTTGTGTGAGTCAAATTGGCTCACTTCAGAAAAATAGGTGTATCAACACCCGTAAATCTAGTGTTAACACTAGAACTACCGGCCTCAAATTTATCATATTTTAATAAATTAAATAAGTACTTTGAAAAAGGGGGAATCAAGCGGCGGAAAATTTGATCGATTGGGTGATTTATGTTTATTGATATAGATGTAGAATATTTATTCTATGACTCTTATGTAAACTTGGAGAATTTTTTGAAAAAATTGTGTACCAGTCATTTTAACTGGTTTGGTAGTTCTAGTGTTAAATCATTTGTAGACAGTTATTTTTACATTTGTTATCAAGTATGCAGTGTAAATGGAATGAGTCATTTATTTTTATTTATATGAAAAAAAATAAGTGCAAGGAGACAAAGCTGAGTGTTATTTATAGTTTACTGTGTTAGTTGTATAGAATAATTCGTGATCATGTTTCATAAATTCGTCGATCATTCACAAAACTAATATAAATTTTAATTTGGAAATCAATCTTTTTTTTTGGTATATATGCAATTTTCGTGACAAAAACACAATTCAAAACGGGAGAAGGAGATTTAAATTACAAATAAATTTACAATTCATTATAGTGAGAACTTTGAATTAATTGTTAAAGCTAGCAGAACATTTCGATTTTATATTACACTTACACCTCAGTCAATATTCAAAGAAATTTTTTATCAAAATAGCTAGTTTTTTACAAACACTTACAAACTGTGAATGGAGAATAAAAGAATGTAAATCAATTGCCAATTTTAATAGACAGTAAATACGAAAATTAGTCTTTCACTACGTTATTTCCTTGTTATTGTCTTAATTGAGCGACCTTTTTATTCCAAGATACCTTTTCATTTGGAACGTTCAATCGACGAAGCTTTTTAAAATTTGCGAGATTTTCCAATCATTCACGATTACCGGAACTCTCGGAACTCTGAAGATTTTCAAAGCTTTCAAACCTTCTATTGCAGAATTTATATTATAAACATGGAGAAGTTCGCAGCCCCTCGTTTTCCATCGCTGTAAGAAGAAAACGCAAGATAATGAAAACTCAGGAGTTCGAAACTGTTTGTTTATGCAATGGCTGCTCGTAGCTTTATGTTGCTCTTATTATTGATATTGACTTTACAGAGCTTTCTATTTCAGGACGATATTGTACAAATACTTAAAGACTCGTTAAGAGAAACGCGGAAATGTCGATGGAAGACACTGCCATGAATCGAAATGGCAGGAGTTTCTTACTAAAACAAACACGATCTGTGCTTCAAATTGTTAATTTTAGTAAAAAGATATTAAACTTCCTCGCTGCTTATTAATTTCAATTGCGATTTACATTTCAAAAGTGTGTCTATTCGTTAACGGTACATTTTTGCACATACTCTGTTGGGATTTCATTGAAGAAATATTATTTTCTTATAAATTCCCTCGAACGTCTCTTTGTTATTTCATGAGGTTATTTATAGTGAACAATAGAAAAGTTCCTTTTTCCCTGGTACTACGATTTTGGCTACACCCTGTACAGTTTTGATGATGACCCAGCTACAAAAATGTGGACAGCTACAGAATTAGAGAACGGCCCACTAACTTTTGGTGTAGGGGAACAGGCAAGCAGATAAAATGGTAGTGTTGCGCGCAAAATAAATGTACTGTAAGTTAGTGGGTATGGCAATCGAGGTAGACGCGGCTGAGGGTAGGAGGGAACTTATGATTGTTATAAAGTAATCGAAGGGCAAGGAATTCGTAACTGCGGTGTTAGAAGTATTTTTGAACTCTTTCATGGTATAAAAAGAAAAGATACGAAGAACTAATTCTTAGAGTCAAGGCAAAAACAGAATGGAGTAAACATATAAAACGCTAGATACGTCAGCATTGTAAACTTATCCTCTCCTTTTATATTTAATAACATTCAAAGAGCCAACCTTTGTTGTAAATGTCAGATTCAGGTTGTCCAAATCGCCTTGAAATTTAATAGGTTTGATCACTTTAGAACTGCAAAATGTGACACTCCGTCCTATTTCGGAATAGGGTTACAAAACTTGTTATTGTAGTGCAAAAGGTCCTGAACTTTCGGATATAAAAGAGACAAGAAATGCAGATCGACCGTATCAGTTCGTAGAAGATTGCAAACTAAATCCGTCTTTCCACGGACCCTAGTTCATGCTTTTATTCCTTCCGCTACGGAGTCCTAAAGTAGGATTCTGGAATTCGATTGCAGGTGAGAGAAAAAATAGTGAAGCACTAACATAAAAATATATTTAATAAAACAAAGTAGTAAAGCTAAAATTAAAACTATACTACTACCTACAAAAACTACTCCTCCAATTTTTTTAGCCTGATCGTCTCACCTTCCACTCTTACTTAACCCTTTGCGCTCCTATGTCCAGTCTAACTCGACATTAGTTTGTATCACGGGAACTCCTTAGTCGAGTCATACTCGACATTTTTTCAAGTCCAAACCAATAGATGTTAACGTACGAAAGAAAACCGGGATTGCATCCTAATAATTTTTTCAAGAGATATCATGCACTTGTAAATTACAAGATACTTTATTTTTTTAACTTACCCTATTTTTCAGATCAAGTAAAATTGAAACAAAATACTTAAAACCGTTGGGAGCTACTGGTAAGAAAAATGAAATATAATTCGGAGTGCAAAGGGTTAATCTTTCAATCATACGCGTTCTCACGCAGCACACATAAACATTTCCTTCAACCATTTCGATCAATCTGCAAAATATCATAGTCCAAGTAAAAGCAGTCACTTGGTAAGTGCTTCGCTCCAATTCGCCCAACGAATAGAACCCCTCCTGATATCATTTTCGATTCTTACAATGAGACTAATCAAAAAAGTCGTCATGGAAACGACAAAATAAGTTTTTAATTTTCAATCATCATTCGCCAAGCTCTAATTTTCAGAATAGCCAGTGCAAGCAACACTCTCCCCTTGCCCCATACCTCATACCAAGTGACTTCTTTGTCTCAACCAACGGTACAAATATCGCTCAATCCGCAATACCTATAAAAATCTACCATATTCCAATCAAACACCCTACTACATTTCAATCAAAACTACAAAAAAAAAATTTTCAATAATATTACACAGACTACAATTCCTATTCCTTCGCGATACTCTTTCATTTTTCACCAGAAGAAACTCTTACACTACCTCTTTCCTAAAGTTACCTTCGTTTTGTCAGCCCATCCCCCTTCCTCCATTCAACCATCCCCTTGCAACGAATGGTACGTAACAAAACAAGAACGGACGCGACGTTTAAAAACGTGCGGGCGTGCCATTCTCCAGGCAAGCTCCGGCAAGCCAAGCGCCTCATCGTCTACACAGACGCGTTTAATAGATCGCATGGCGGCTCGTGAATTTCGTCCTGTCATCCCGACAACCGTGTTTCGCGTTGCTCCGTATACGTACAACGCGTATAATCCCGGTTAGATATGTAGCCGCGTATGTGACCGTTTTCCCAGCGGGACGGTAGAGCAATGAAATGTCCTCTAGCGGAGATTTCATTCCCGTTTCAGCTTTCGTCGCGTCCTGTCCCATCGGGTCTTCTGTCATCGCCTCCTGCGTTAGGCGTATTACAGGGGATGAAAAGGCAGGTCGTCGAAAAAAAAAGAAGGTAACACACGAAACAATGGTTAATGGTAATGGCAGAGACATCTCGGTGTCTCGTGTTAACGGTTCCTACAATGAGCACCACGTACAGGACAAGAGGGAGACCAAGAGAATTTGCGGATGGGTTGAAAGGAGGGTGTTAAATACCTCTATTTATTTGCTGTTTATGCCGTACGGGGTAGTTGCAACGACTATCCGTCTTCTGTAGTGTACTGTTGGGAGATGAGATGTTGCAGAGTCGGGATGCTCAAGCGGCTCGGAGGGAAAGGGGGTTTGTTGTGGCCAACTGTGAGACTGGAGGATGACTGGGTTGGCTGTATCATGGGGATAGCTAAAGAAAAATAGTCGGATGGCATAAGGGCAAAAGGGACTACTCGCTTGTACCGTTTATTCTCGCCTTGTCGTTCGTGGATTCTTGAAGTGTAGCTTCTTGACGTAATATGTGTTGCATGGTAGAAGCATTTTCTGTGTTTATTTTAGAAGATATGGTGGTGAAATGAAAAGAAGAGAATGTATAGTGGTTAATAATGGAAATAATAGTATTTCTTGGTGATTAATAATAGAGAAATACTGACAATGAATACACTGGGTAAGGGTTTGAGGAGAATTGCAACTTCGGTTTTTTCTGCAGCCGCTCGAGCTCGCAGAAACAAATCAGAATTGCACTCACAAGTGCATACACGTTTATATACACTCAGTCATACATTCACGCGATACTACAATACCATAGACACAATTTTTGTACGTTTAACACTAAACCTACCAATGCGGTCATAATGACCGCTTCGCAATTTTTTCAAAACGCTACCTAAATTGATAGGGGAACCGTGAAGTAAAAATTCTACTTCTACCATATAAAGCCTAAATTAGTTAATTAACTAATCCTTTCACTTCTTGATTTATCTTTTTTCGAAGTGCTTGTTCAATAAATTTAAATTTTAGTAGATATAACGTCGGTAGTTTTGGTGTTAAAATGTGTTATAGTTCCGATGCAAGTCATTCACTTTACCGTGCGGTCTAATTTGAATTTTTTTGGCAAATAACACGTTAGAATTGAAAATACCTGTGAACTGACGCTTGACTCTTTCCATTTGACGAATCAGACCCGTATTCCATTTAGATTTCTTCTGCTTGTCTATTCCCGGTATACCAAAAATAGTTGGGTTGACTGATACTACTGGCTGCAATCATAAATTAATTTTATATCTAGCTATAAGCTTGAGTGGAAGTATAAATAATGCATTAAGTGAGATTAAAATGATAGGAAAAGTATCATTAAAAAATACACTGAATTTATAAAAGACATGTGAATTGATTTATTAAATGCTGCTAATTATAATTTAATATTAATCTAGTTTAATTTGAATTTTCGTAATTGTTGTTTTCTTTCATACTGGTTCTCGACTCGTGTACTTTTAATGTAAACGAAGAACATGAAAAAGTTTCGTAGAATATAGAAAACACAGGAATACACAAAAATAGGGATGCAAGAAACGTCTCTGTGTAATTAAAAATTGTGAAGTGAATAGAAGAGGAAAATAAAAGAAGTAATTCATTCAACATTGCTGTCAGTTTAATTTATAAAATGTACATATTGTTGAAAAGAAAAAGAAAAGGAATTGAACTTTAGTTCGAATATTTTCCTGTTCAATAATCTTTATTATTCTTAACATTATATTCATAGCAGCGATGAACAATGAATACTGATCGATACTTTGAAACGTTCGACGCGCTCCGCGAAAATGTTTCGTACGGAAGGGAAAAAAAAATGATTGAAACGCTCTTTGTTTTGTCATGACAATGATGCACCGTACGCTTCAAGAAACACTAAAAACTGGCTTCGGTATTACAAGTGAGTGGTACCGGAGTATCCATGGCATAGTTTTTATCTCGATTCTTGGATTATCATCTTTTCGGTTCAGTGAAACGCTTTGAATTAGCCAAGTATTTAAAAAATGACAAAGGAACCAAGAGACAAGTTTTTATATTTCTACATTTCTCCGACAACGAACAGACGGCAAGTGTTAGATGAAGATTTATATAAAATTCCAAATATTTATAATATGGGCAATATTGGAGAAAATTTATTATCGAATTTAATACCTTACCAATAATAAATTTGATTTTATCACTTTGTTAAAAAGAAATTAAAGAACATTAGAGATTTGAATGTACAACTGAAGTCGGGTTCGACGCACAACTAAAACTAATCCTACCCTTAACCCCTTGGCATACGATTTTTTCTCTCTCCAAACGCACAATAATACAGAATTAGGTAATTGTTGGAATAATACTCTATCATTGATTTTCGTCATACCCGTAGAACTTAACGCAATACTGTTAGGATAAAAATAATTCCTACGTCTCCTGACCTACTGATATTTTCAACTGAACAGTTATCTAAAAACATGAAAGTTTTCGATTCCATTTACAGCGTCACGTGTGTCACACGTCATTGCAAGGTAAAGGGTCAAACCTACGTCTGTTTATAACCATTTTTACTGTGACTTCACTCGTATTCGCTACCCTCTGAACTCCAGAATATTCGGAGCCTTGAAAGGAAATGCGGTCGATTGAAACTAACACTGTACTGGTGGCATTGAAAATGTTAAAAAAATTGCTAAAGCAATACATCAATACTCTTTAATCCTAAATATGTTTAAATAGAAGTCTATTGTAAATTCTTTTATTTACTTGACACACATTGAATGGCCGTTACCGTTTTGCGACATATTTCTTGTGTGCAGGACAAGCAATAAATTATTTTACGCTAGTGTTCAATGGTCGATGGAAGAAATAGAACGAACGAGGAAGTAAACAAAGTAATAAAAATAGCGCTATGGTCAACATCCTATATTGCAAGGGGTAAAGTTTGTTCTTAAACAGCTTCAACGGTAATACATAGAAGTTACTTAGCCTGTTTTCCACGGTAAATCAGAGTACAACAATGTAGGAATCGTTGAAGTGAATTTTTGACTGCACTTCATTAAAATTATTAATACCACTTGAGCTAGAAATACCACGAGCACTTGGAAAATGGATTTCCCTGCAACATTGTCCCTCTTAGTCTTTCTGGAGTTACAAAGCAGTATTCTCGAAAGGAGAGTCGAATTTAAACTCATGATTTATGTACTCTGTGTATAATATAGAATTCACGTTTTGTCAGTTCTGTTCAAACTACAACAACTCCAAGTATTGTAAAAGGTCACAGTGTATTCTATGGAAAATCTAAAATAGTTTTCATTGTCAATCCACGACATTTAAATACGAATAGAAAGTGTGTTGCATTGCAAATTCCAGAATGTAATATTTACAAATCCAAAGAAACTTCCTTCGATAGTAATTGCATTCTTTCAATTCCTTTCATTTCAGTATTCCATGAACAAAGTTCAAATTCATTTTGCAAATTTGTGTCGTTCAATTGCACGTGTATGTGTGATTAACTTGAAAAATAAAAGATTTAGAGGGTAATAAACACCTTGGAAAATCCGAGGTGTATCGCTCATCGTGATTGCGTGCTTACGTCATAAATCTGTTGTTATGAAATATATGAGAATTGAGAAATTTGATTAATCTTAATTGATAATTGTTGACCATCGTTGACAATGATATTTTATATGATAAAAGAGAATACACTCAGAGTGGATGAATTGAAATCAGTGATTTAACTCTTTGCCTTACGATATCGCCTGTGAGATGAAATGAAAATTTATCCAGTAAGTATTATAGTATCGTATAAATTTTAAACAAAACTAAGGATGTAAAATTGTTTGACTGCGCTGTATCCTACAGAATTTTTCACCTTGACAGTTCTTAGAAAATTTTCAATTTTTCCCGTTTCATTTTCTCCGCCATGTGTCTGACTCGATATTGTAAAGCAAAGGATAAGTGTTCAGAACAACCTGATATAGACAATTTTTATAAAGAAAGATCTTTCGAAAAAAATTCTACAGAATCCTATCGTATTTTTCCTGTTCTAAAAACAAAACTGTTTTTATTACTTGCTAGTATTAAAAGTTTATTTTACCTTTCCAATTAAGCCGGGAATTTAGAAGGATATCACAATGCAATAACATTTATTGTTACTAATTTTAATTAATTTACTGCGACTTACTTTATTGCAATTAAAATTAAAATTACCAGTTAATTCGTAATTTCAAGCATCGTTAAAACATTAAAATAATATTCAGTGATACGTTGAGTAATTATCGCGTATAAATTGTAGACTTTAAATTTATACAGGATAAATCCAAACGACGTTGTACGTTTAGAGAATAATTTCCACAAAAACGGCTTCTTAGTTTCTTTAGAATGCGGTAAGAAGAAGATAAGAACATGTAAAGTAGCACCTGTTGAGTTAAAATATCACTCTCTATGATATAATATCTGTGTGCCCAGGAATTTACAAATGCGCCGGATAATTCGCGTGAGAAACGTCCTTTGTAAAATATCTCTCGGTGTTAGCCACATAGCAGTATTTATTGCAAGAAAATATTATCAAATGTAGAAGCGTGTAGAAGCGTCTAGAGTTCGCCTCAATCATCCTGGCTGATGAGAAAATTACGCAAGTTCGAAAGTTCTATCCAATTAATAGAAACCTTCGATTTCCTCGTGAAATCGGAACCTTTACATCTCTGTAATTAACTGAGTTACATCGATACGAAAAAATGACTGTTACGTAACAATTTTCTCGATCGTGAAACTAATCTTCGACATTGTTTGATTGGGGATAACATTCAAATATTGAATGTCGAAGTATATTTGGTTTCATTAATAGATGTTTACGAAAGAAAACAAGAAAAACGAAGATAACAGTGTAAATTGCGCTTCTCTCTGTACATATACTTCAGTAGTAGTGGATGTGACTTAATACTTTGTAAATAGAGTGCTTTGTGAGGAGCAAATGAAATCCATTAAAGAGAATTTTCTTTGGAAGAATTATTTTTCTTGCTTAATCAGCTTATAGACTGGTTATAAATACTTGGTTAATTGTTTTAATGTAAAGGATAAATGGAAGATGGGAAAATGATAAGATAATTAGAAATAACAGGAAGTGTGTATGAGAAATAATAAATGAGTAGTTATCTAATTATGGTGCCTGAGTAACTGTTAATTGGATTGTTAATTTATGTATATTATTAAATAATGTTAACTATATTATAGTTGAGACATCTATATTATGAACTAATATCCGTAAAAGAGATAACATACAGTATTCCTGTATCAACGAAGCTTTGATAATGCAAAATGAAGTAGTACTACGTAATACTTAATAATAAAATGAATAATCTTGGCAGTAAATGAAAATAATAATTCGCGAGGTATTGAAAGAAGTATTTAAAGAAGAAAATACAAGATAATGTAATGCAACCGCGATTCCAACAATTGTTTATTAAAATAATGTATATATTTAACTATCAACATATCGAAATTATCTGGCAAAGTTCAATATTTTCATTCAGTTACAATCAATATACTCGTTACAATCGACAGAAACTATTCTACTGTTAAAATTTGATATTTCTCTTGTATCCGTAATTAAAAATTAATGTTTCATACGCATTTAATATCTATTCAACAGCATAAATGGAATTTGGAATTCGTATTTATAAATTACGTCGTATTCGTGTATTAATTGCAAACTGAATATCCTTGATATGAATTTTTTAATTACATTTCAAATTTTGATTTCCATAGAAACGACATCTTGTATAAATAATAATTAAAGAATATCACTATAAACGCGACTAAGAAGTTTTTTACAGACGCAGGGATTTTTGAATATTGAGAGATGATCACTTGGCGATCCAAAAACCAGCTCTTTATCAGAAAGTCAGTAGTCATCCATAGTTACACTTCAATTTTTAGCTTTAACCGTGTATACATTCAGCGATAAGTTATAATTAAATGTTTTTTCAGACCACATACATTCCTAGTCCTCAAAGGGTTATAAATTTCATATAGCCACACTTTTTGTTATTATATCAGGCAACAATTATTGTATGCCATTGAAAGGAGTAATTATAACATAATTAAATGTTTATTGCACAATGAATTATACCAATTTCAAACTTGAGATCGTCCGTTTAGAATAATCTACTGTCTCATACTACTTATACAGGGTGGGACAATAACTATTAGCACCTCAGATATCTTTGAAACTATAAGTTTCACAGAAATATTTGCTGAAATAAAATTGCACAGTACGAAGGGGGCGATCCGGTACCGATAATAGTTTTTTTGCAGGTGGAAGTACTTCGAGCATTTGAAGGTCACCTTTATTTTTTTAAATGGATCGGTATGTTTTTGCTTCCGTATCATGATAGAGGATCTTAAAACGATTTCAACGACCTATTATACAAGGTCATTCACGGTCATAGAAAGTAGAGAAAGGCGATAATGCTTAGGTTTTTGTATTAAATGAAACATACGTACTGTAAACAGTAGAGTATGGCGTAATGCTTATTACACCATAAAAGAATGATCTATATCAGAAACAAAGAATGATCTATATCAGAGTGCGTAGAATAAATCTGACAATGAGTGCAAGCGTTTGTTTGTTTTGTAACGGCGAAGAGCCTAGCGCCAGTTCGAGAATAAACGATCAACGAAGTAAAGCGAAAATTACTTTTAATTACGTTTTATAAATATTTTAATGTAAATAAAATAAATAATATTACTTAAATATACCTTTTATTTATCCTGGATTTTAATAAAACTTAGTGTTTGAAATGAAACCCTACATTAATCTTATCATGTTTATCTTATCCTGCAAACTTATTAAAGTGTCCTTCAAGCAGTGTTTACTCCCATTGAAGTAAACGGTAAGCATTACGCCATACTCTACTGTTTACAATACGTATGTTTCATTTAATACAAAAACCTAAGCATTATCGCCTTTCTCTACTTTCTATGACCGTGAATGACCTTGTATAATAGGTCGTTGAACTCGTTTTAAGATCCTCTATTATGATACGGAAGCAAAAACATACCGATCCATTTAAAAAAATAAAGGTGACCTTCAAATGTCCGAAGTACTTCCACCTGCAAAAAAATTATTATCGCTACCGGATCGCCCCCTTCGTACTGTGCAATTTTATTTCAGCAAATATTTCTGTGAAACTTATAGTTTCGAAGATATCTGAGGTGCTAATAGTTATTGCCCCACCCTGTATATTGTCATTAAAGGGTTAAAAGTGTTCATACGGTCACACTTTTTGTTATTGCATCAGGCAACAATTGTTGCATGCCATTGAAATGATTAAATGTAAAATAATGAGACGGTTATTGAACAACGAATTATACAAATTTCAAACTTGAGACCGTCCATTTAGAATAATCTACTGTCTCATACTACTTATATATTGTCATTAAAGGGTTAAAAGTGTTCATGCGGCCACACTTTTGGTTATTACATCAGGCAATAATTGTTAATGCCATTGAAAGGATTAACTATAAAATAATGAAACCTTTATTGAACAACGAATTATACTAATTTCAAACTTGAGGTCGTCCGTTTCGAATAATCTCCTGTCTCATACTACTTACAGTGAAATAAGGTTCTCCGTAACCAGGGAAAAACAAATATCAGTACCGCTAGGTATTAGTGCATGCCCATTGAAATATTCTTGCTCTTATCAGTCGTTCCACATCCTAAATCTTCACAACATTTCAAGATAACACATGTGTTCACACCAGCAACACGAAGTACGATGGTGGTTGGACTTACCATTAACTCACGGTGCATTTTCAACACGCACGTTTGCGGCACTTCGTCGCAGAATTCTCCTCTCTCATTCTCTTCTCTATTACGGTGTAAAATTTATGACCTTTCATGCGTCCGTGATTGAGATGGGCGTATCTAATGGTGCTGCTGTCTGTGTCGAGGATCTATACCACTTGATCCATACCTTTTTCTCTCTGTACCCCATCCGGCGAGTATCTTCCCGTTCATGGTGCCTATCGAGAGGAAAAAAGGGAAGTCGAGGCGAAAGAGGAAGCCGATCAAAGGTGTGATTTACGTGGTCTATTCGCTAAATAAAAAGAAGTTATCACGTTTGAAACTGGCTACTCGTTGTGTTCGAGTAGAAGGACATTACTCTCGGTGGATTTTGCAACGATGCGTTTTATAAAGAGTAACGACGTTGTGTCGCAACGATATGATCAAAAAAATTCCCAACGAAGCTGCATGAGGGTTGTTTTTGTCGTTTTTTTGTTTTCAAGGAACGTCAAATCGTGATAGGGAATTGGAAATAGCAGAGTTGTAGAATTTCATGGTAATACGGCTTTTTCTTTTTCAAATTTTAAATTCGTATTTCTAGGGTGATTTTATTTTTGGCGAAGGGTGTGATGACAAGATTAAGGTGAATTTTTGCAATAATTAATTTTTTAAAAATTATATTTCTTTAGAAAACTAAATAAAATCTGAATAAAATTATGTGTCTTCTTGAATATCCATTTTTGATTAGACAATGTATCGAAATGAGTTTGTAAATGTGTAACAGTTGAATTAAGGTGTTAATTTTTAAAAAGTGAATTTTTCGATTAAATATTACTGAAAACGAAATGAAATAAATCTGAAGATTGTATTCATTTTCTCTTGCCAATGATTATCTCACAAGAGATGTGCTATTTTATATATTTTAAATGGTACAACAACAATCGTGAAAAATTTAAGAAATAGATAATCAAATAAAAATATCAGTAACATATAAGAAAAGTTTCAAAAAATAATTTTTATAGAAAACAGTTGTACCAGTCGACGCTATGTAACTTAAATAAAGAAATCAAAAGTATATTTGAAGAGTATTTAGAGGAAAATAATTACTTGCTTCATTTTCATTCTGACATGCCTTCTAACTTTTCGCAATTCGACTAATATGTCCCATTAATTGAAATTAATTTGCTCTATTGGCAAATATTTAGTTAGTCACTGAATGTAATGCAGGCCACTTGAGATAATTACACAACGTAGCTATCAAACACTGAAATTTGGAATTCCTCTAATAGATATTACCTATGGGAGAGTATTACGTTGACTATATTTCGGCGACAGACCCTGAAGGGTGAAATTGCCTCATAAATATCGAATTTAAACCATCCGCCGAGTTATTACAGTTTTTCTTCACACTTTGGATTCAACACAATGAAACCAATGTAACAAGCAATATAGGAAACCGAAAAAATGAGATGAAAATCGCACCATTTACAATCCTACCCATTGTTGACAATCTTGAAAATATTGAAAACCCACAAAATTCAAATATCTCCCTTTATTAACAACAACGTGTGACACTCCTGTGGCGGAAAATGAAAAAGAAAATTTTGAAGTCGTTCACAAACAATCAAATTGAAAATATCAGCCAGTTGCGAAATTATCAAAATTCTAAAAAAGAAACTATTAAATTTTGACAGTATTAATATTATCTTCAGTTATGCGAAATATCAGAAATCAGCGAGAACTTTTAATTTGAAGAATTAATTTTGAGTCATTGCACGTCCCGTCAGGAAAGAAATCGTAGGTCAAGGGGTTAATATTCCTCAGACTGCATAACATCCTACCCTCTACCATCCCAAGAAGCTAGACACTATAACTTTAAATAAATAAGATAAAAAAAATGAAAACAAAATGGAAAACAAGTCTAGAATGAAATATTTAAAAATCCAAAAAACTTCCCTCGATAGTATCTAGTGTTCCATCAACAAACTTGAATTGCATTTTGCAAATATGTGTCATTTATTGTACAGATTTATGTGATCAACTTGAAATATATGAGATTTAAAAAATAACGTAACAAAACCACGAAAACACCTTAACAAGGCAATCTAGGATATAAAACGAATAAAAATCGCAGCCTTTACAAATATCCTCTCTACTAATAACCTCGAAAATCTTAAAAACTCATAAAAATCAGTTATTTCTTTTTACAAATATTCCTCCAACAGTATAACATCCTACTTGCTGATAATCCGCAAATCCTGTCCATACAGTTTTAAAAGAAAAAATTCCAAAAAAAGGGAAAACAAATAAGTCTCACGAATGGAAAAACTCTATCCGCCAATTCGTCTTCGTCACCCCATATGGGAGGACTGACAAGGCCACGATATTTCCATCTGTACCGTGAATGCATTAAACTGGAAAAAGGTTGCACAATGACCAATTCGGTGTACCTTTAACGCCATCGTTCGTCCTGGACGCACACAGGTACAGGTGCGCGTATCGTAACGAGCAGCGGTTGCGCTGTTACCGCAGAATTTCGTAATGCCATAGAGCCAATGTGCAATTTGCTACGATAACGGTTGTTCGCCATATAGCTTTCGCCGTGGTACTGGAAACAGAATCTACCCTGGCAGGTATGACGGTATTGTCTTGCGGTAACGAAATTTCATTATTCGAGCCACATGCGGCCGGTACCCTCTTCCGCGTATCGTGGCCGCTTTGTACTCAGCTAACAAAGATAACACCGATGCTCGGCCGCCCTTTTCCATTCGTGTTCCAGAAATCAAGAAGTAAAGTTGACAGAGTGAGCTAATAACTGTTCCTCTGCCTCCTTTTCTCTCTTCTTCTTTCTGCATCGAAACGTGTAACAATGGATCTGTTCGCGAACGGAAATCCGTATAAATCGTGTGCCTTCGGTGGCAAACGGGAGTTATATATTTCTTTGAGATAAGATCGATATCCAATTATCATTCCGAGGGAAACGTTCGGGGGAGCATTGTTTCTCGGCACACGAATAATTGAGTCAGAACGTGTACGACATGACGTTTCGGGGTAATGTCTGTCTAATTATTCCTGATTGTGTGCTACGGAATTGCATCGCTTTTAACTTGGATCAAATTACGTGCATTTTCTCGGGGAGGTCATTTGAATTCTACGAATCGTTTCGCGAGAATCCAGTAGCTTTCGAGTAGGATATTATTAGATTGGTTTGGTTAAATGGTAGACTTGCGGCAATTATCGACCAGCCGTGTCTCGAATCATAAAAAGTTAATTTGAATAAGTTTCAATGGTGTAGAGGAACATGGGATTCTTGGAAGTAGGGAATTTTCTATTGTTTGTGCTTGTTACGCTTGAAAATAATAATTCAATGTATTTGTTGATTTCGTCAAAGTGGGACAATAAACTTTTTCCCTTTGTTAGAAAAATCATACATTTCATGGTTACATTTTTATTTATATCTTAAGAAACAAATTGGCCAAAATGAATAATAGGAATATTATTAAGGCAATACGATATAAACGAATGTAGAAATAAACAGTTGATAATTTTAAAGAGGAAGGAATTATTTTAGTTTCGTAGAATGATCGAAATATTCGGATATTTTTTGATATTTGTTCTTTTATCGTTTCAAACTGTTGAATGAAATAGTTCGTCAAATGCAGACGTAATATACAGACACAGTTTGAAAGGTAACCATTCTATTCCCTTATATCGAATTAATTGTTCTGCTGCTGTCTATGTCCAGTTCCCTTTGTTACAATCTATCTGCTGTACCCATTTCGCAACCAATTCTCAATGAATTCGCATGGTGCGCTATGCGTCCCATGGATGCGATTCATCGATTGTCGGCTACAAGTGAAAAGTGCGAATTGATACTAGTTCTTTTATCCGCTCTGTTCGTCCTGTTACTATGTCACGCTTTCAATAGGATATATTTATAAAGTCGATATTTGACTTACAATCAATATTATCCTCATTTCCTTTATTATCATATCAAATTGTATTGCCAAATTAAATTACATTAAAGAGAACAATGCATATATTTAATATATTTTTATATATTAGATTTTGTATCTAATTAGTCGCAATTGCTCCGACAACAATGAATGATCTTTCATGTCTGTCTACTAAAGACACTACAAATCTTAAAGGCTGTCTAAATTATTTCAAATCGAATCAATACTCCTAATATCTCTCATTTTGAGAATGAAATGTGTCACGTTCTCAGATATTGAAAAATTGTGTCAATATTCCTTTGTTAACTAAATGATTAAGATCCCTTTCTTAAAAATTACAAGAGTTGTCTAGCCAATAAAAATCTCTTCAAAATATATATTACAAATACGCATCTCAATATTTTTCCTCACAATGTCAGACAGGCACTACAGCCTTTTCTTGTTCCTCGTGGTACTCTACATCTGCATCAATTACTATCAACAAATTACAGCAAAAAATCCATATGGAATGACACATACCTTTGTAGAATCTCCTCTATATCTATCTATATATATTTATTCTACATACTTTTTTCTAACAATAATATATACATCTTAAACTAACTAACAATATCATAGCCTAAATATTGAAATAATAAAATAGAAACACTCACTAAACTAAATAACTCTAATTCCTAATACTCTCCACCAAATTCTGTATATATCTCCACTACATGTCTCTTCGCAACGAACTCCAAGTCTCAACTGTCTCAATTGAATCTCCCAAAAATTCACACTTGCATCCACCCTCGATACTCTTTCTCACAGCATGCATTCTTCGTCTTTCTCACAGCTAGCATTCTCTATTGCACTCACTCATTTTCTCCTTATCCATAGATTAAACATTCACTCTGACTCTCAAATTCGTCGTCTTCCAAATTACGTATTCTAAACATTCACTCTCACACACATAAAATCCATCCACACTCATTAACTAAAAGCTATCTCCTATTTTGCAAAAATTACAATACTATACCTTGATACAAATGACCAAATAAAAAACAAGTTTGCAACATCAAGATATCCAGGAACTAAAAGTTTTGCAACGAACTCCAAGTCTCAACTGTCTCAACTGACTCTCCCAAAAATTCACACTTGCATCCACCCTCGATACTCTTTCTCACAGCATGCATTCTTCGTCTTTCTCACAGCTAGCACTCTCTATTGCACTCACTCATTTTCTCCTTATCCACAGATTAAACATTCACTCTGACTCTCAAATTCGTCGTCTTCCAAATTACGTATTCTAAACATTCACTCTCACACATACAAAATCCATCCACACTCATTAACTAAACGCTATCTCCTATTTTGAAAAAATTACAATACTATACCTTGATACAAACGATCAAATAAGAAACAAGTTTACAACATCATGATATCCAGGAACTAAAAGTTTTGCAACGAAATGCAGTCCGGTCTGCGTGTAGACCTATGATCACGCCTACTTCTCTCCTACACAAGGTTGCTAATTAATTTACAATAATCTTCCAGAGATTGGTTACGGTAGCCGTTTAGGATATTCGTAGGTACAATGACGCCTATATACGTATTGTCTTGCACCACAAACGCGATACAGAGTAGCAGGACCGCGCTATTCCCGATATTACTATTTAGTCACGAAGCCGCAGACCAAGGGACTGTTCAAAGCGTGGCGCAAGTTATTGGCTTCAACCTTGTTCGTACAGGGTCCGGCACTACGGTGTCCTGCACATACCTGCTTGTGAGCATCACCAGACCGCAACACTCACCACGACGATTTACCGGTACGTCGTCAATCGATTCCTTCGAGAATACAAAGCAAAGGATTCACTCTCGTCTACGTAGAGATCTGATGTTCGTGATGCGATCATGTTCAATCAAACCGCTTGGAACTAGGGATTCTGTGGGAGCCGTTCCTCTAATTTCCGAACTTCGTGTTTGATTCTTGAAATTAGTGTCACGACAAATGAGAATGGCGAAGTCCGTGAAACGAAATGGAACTTCTGATGATACAATTATGTTGGCGGGTTATATGAATGTCAGGGTTTCCTGCAAATTTGAATTTCTATGCCCTTTGTTAGAAGGCCTTATGAATATCTTTTTTATCGTCTTATGGTGCCGTGATGTGTTAAATAAAACATTTTTACAATAATCAATAGTATTCGTTCATTTAAGAGCTATCAACTACTCATGAACAAGGAACGATCCATGTAGACACTCTATTTCGTACGGCGAACGGTACAATTTCAAGTTCAATAACTTTTTTTCTGGTGAAAAAATCAAAATTCCGATTTATCCGTGTTTTCATAAAGGACATATAGTTTCTATAAACAAGAACTCAAGAAAATTCATTGGCATTAAGGGGGGAAAACTAACAAAAAAATTCGAATTTTTCATATATTGTTTAAACAAATTGAGATTTTGCAAAATAATTTTTACCATTCTATTGATTATTAATAGACGCAAATTTCGTCAATTTACGCAAATACTCGATCTCTCATAGTTTCCGAGATAATCGACGAAATATACTTTAGGGCCCTAACTTTGGGGGTGGTTTTCACCCCTTTAACGTCGACAGTTGCCGATAAAAAAAAATACGTGTCGAATATTCTAACGAGCACTACGTCATACTAAAATTTCATCGAAATCGGTGTGTGGCACCTCGGGATGTTCCCTTGTTAGTTATGTTGTGCACTTACGGAGATTTCTTTGAAATGGCAAAGTTACGATCGGAGAGATTAAAATTATACAATATTTATTTTACAGTGATTTAATCACATACAGCTAATGTAAGTTCTGAATTTTTTTCGCGTGGAACTGTGGCCTGTGACTTTTGCAGCATTTTTTCATGTCTGGATTCGTATGCTGTCAATAACATTTGTTATTAATAATATGTTGTTATCGTATGCTTTTAATATCGTTTGTATACAACCTGCAGTTACAGAATTTGTTATTAACTCAATGTCGAGTTTAATAGAAAGTTATAGCGAGACTTACTTCTATAGTAAATGATTTTATTAACAAAAAACATGGAAGATTTGAAACTACTTGATATCCATGATACGATAGCAGAACCAGAAAAGTTCAATCAGGTTTACTTCTTGGGGTATATATTTTTAAAATACATCAAGATTATAATATTAATCTTTTGATACTAGATCTACCGACAATTAAGTCAGTATTTTTTAAATTGTCAAATTAATCTATTCGAATCAATTAAATGAGGGGGGAAAAAACTTCATCGATTCATTCGTTTACAGTCTTCAAAATAAACATACAAAATTGAAACAGAAACTGTGTTAAAAATGTCAGTATCATTTAAAAAAAATTTACAATAAGTCATTCCGACCACCTTGTTATTGACATCTAGCATGGAAGGTTCGTTAATTTCATTCCTCGCATGAACCGATAATTAAATAAATATATCAAAAATTATCAGAATAAAAAAAGGAAAACACCTAGAGACTACAAACATTCTTCATCAAGCAAAAACTTGTAAACGAAAATTCTGAAATTCCTTCCAGGCTCTACGTCGCGGGTGTAAGAGTTCGATCGCAACAGAATGTAAGAAAGAATTGTTTGTAAGAGGCACGGAGTGTCGATAGATATCGATAACCTGAATTCTTCCGTTATAAATCGGTCGACGGTTCAAGGGACGTGATGTACGAAGAGTTTAAGGCCATCGGACGTTATTGGAATTTACTGGCCCGAAAATTGGGACGCTCTAAGCCCTCTGGAATTACGTGTTCCTTCCTGATCTTCCTTCCTTCCTTTTCTATCCCCACTTTCTGATCAAACCTTCTATTCGGTCACTACCACAGATTCTGTTTTTACACGACTCGCCTCGTGCCAGACCACCTTGTCCGTTCGTCGGAACTATCTATCTCCTCCTCTCGTCCGCCACCTTTGGACGTGTATTTATACGTAAACGGTGGCACTTTTATCTTTACGGATCCGAAAGCCTTTGTTCTTAATCGGGGAAGGAGTATATCATATCAAACCTTACTTTAATGGGGTAAAACGTTCTGTCGAGGAAAGCGTGAGAAAAATTAAGGGGTTAAATGGATTAGAAGAACTTGAGCTACATTACTTTGATATATGTCCTCTACCAGGGTTGAATTTGGCAAATTGACCAGGAGAGATCATTTCTAATCATTTTATTTGCTACGGTTGCTTCCTATTGGGAGACAATTAGAATGTATTGATTCTTTCACTGCTGTTAGCGTTATATAAGGACTTGCAAAGTTTCTTTGCGCTTTGTTATTTACACGATAGAATGATATTCGTTCATGTAGGTTATTGTTAACAGTCGTTGTACTGCTTAGTAGATTTGATCGTATAAATTAACAAATGTTTGGGTTTTCCTACAATTCTGCTTACCATTTTACTCAATTTCAGATTTCAGAATTTTATCCTCTGCTATAACGAAGTATTTTAACCCTTTGCGCTCCGAGTTATTTTACTAACTTTTCCTCAGACAAAGATATATTAGTCTCGGAAAATTGTCTACTGTCGATTTTACTTAATATTAGGAAAAATTGTAGGTACCGCCTGATATTTGTGTTAAGTTGTAAAATTGTTGTTTATTTCGAAAAGTCGATAATTAATAGGTGACATGTTAAATTGGATAGAAATCAGTGTCGAGTGTAGTTCGACATAGGAGTGCAAAGCGTTAATACGTTTAACCCTTTGCGGACGGAGACATTTTTGAATATTGACAGATAATCATTTATTCGACGTTCCAAAACCACCATTTTATCAGAAATTTGGGCTGTTACTGTATATGAATTATAAATTACTCCACTTTTAATCATATCTCACCGATTTTATTTCAATTTTTCATTTTGGATCGTGTATGTATACTGCGATAAACTATAACTACATTTTTTCTCAGATCGCATATATGCGTCGCTAGTACCCAAAGGATTAACACCAACGGATATTTCGTTAGTTCACCATTTTTACTAAAGTTCAACTTTTTCTATTAAATTCACAATTTTACAAAGCAGAAATCTTAACGTTACAAATTGACATATAGTCGACAGAAGTTTGCCTTTTCAATTCCACTATACTTAAATAATTAAATGTAATAGAAAATTCGTAAATATTATAATTTAAATGTCATGAAATTTAATTAAATTCAGTAACGCCGTTTACCTGTGAATCTCATGGCATTCAACGCATTAATGAAAATATTGCATCGAAAATTAGAGTTCATCTTGTTCTTCAATAACCGAGAGTTTTCATCACATTAACGTGCAAGTGATCGATGAATGCTTCGGCTAAGTATTACCACGCGCAAATATAAAAGGACTTTTCATTTCGTTTTAAACTCATTTTCCACCCCACTGAATAGACTTATTCAAGGTGATTATGATAAAAGTATCGTTCAATATGCACACGTATATGGAACGTTCTGTTAACGTTGAAACCAGAGAGTAATTCAAGGCATTCCAAGCTGTTCGTTCTTTTCTTGCTCTTTTTTTTTAAATTTCACGTCAGGTTTCATCCCCCGGATCCGACTGAATGAGATGGAAACGACGGGGATCGTTTGCGTCGGATCGATTCACGGATTACTTCTACTGTTCTCTGCCTCGACATTTACATTAATATTTCCGATGCGTTGTAAGAGTCGTTATCACGAAGCACGTCGGTATCTTCGGGTGTCAAGTGAATCGTCAATAATTCGGCCTTTTTGAAAATTCCGCTAAATCTCGCGGCAACACATTTGCCTAGTTTCGAGTAACAGTATCGCAATTTCGCCGTGGTAATATCTCTCCTCGATATCCGCGAGCCGCGATGTATATCGCAGTAATGTACTGCATGTGTTATTGCTGTACCATATTATTACGCAGGCTGCTTTATTAAATCTTGTTACGCGGCAAAGCCGCAAACTGCTACAGCGTTATAATTCAATTTCATGTAAAAGCAAATCCATTAGTCCAGTCCTGCCGCATCTGCTATCGAAATGAAAATGTTCGCTATTCCGACGTCACATTTAGGGCTTTTGTTAAATAATCGCGTTAACTCGCGCCTCTGGATAATCATTTCCATTCCGAGCGATTATCGACCTCGTTCTCGCAAGACCTCTCTGTTTACTGTAGGACGTTAAAGTCATTTTTTCGAATTTTGTCCAAAATCTAGACGAAGACATTACTACGTGCTTTACTTCTCCGTTTAACCCTTTGAGAATTAACGACGCATATACGCAATCTGGGGAGAAATCTGAATATAGTTTGTCGGTGCATGTATGTGTTATTGAAGTTCAAAAATTGAAATATGAGTCTGCAAATTAAATTTTCCCAAAATCGAGTCGAATACTTATCGATGGACTTTATTTCTTCATTCAACCCTTTAGAGACTAGCGACGCATATATGTGATCTGGGAAGAAATCTGAATATAGTTAAATGGAGCATGTATATGTGATTAGAGTTAAAAAATTGAAATGGAATCGTTGAAATATGATTCTGCAAGTTGTAATTTCTAACTTCTACCATAAGACGTTATTGTTATTTTCTCAAATTTTATTTAGCCGTAACTATGCACTTTTACTTGTCCGTTTAACCCTTTGAGGACTAGCGGCACATATATGTGATTTAAGAAGAAGGCTGAGTAAAATTATTCGGTGTATGTATACGCGATTGGAGTGAAAAATTGAGAGACAATCGTTAAAATATAAGTCTTCAAATAAAAGTGTTCAGCATCCATAAATTAATACTCTTTTGATAAAAAGGTGCTCCTTCATCGCCAAAGAAGTATTTATATTTCAATATTCAAAGAAGCGTTCGTCCGAAAAGGGTTAATAGGGCGATGTTATTTATGCTAGTTGATTCAATACCCGTTGGCTATATAGGTATCGTAAAAATTGACGAGGGAAAGAATAGGTAACGAAGATATGGTAAAACGTATTCAAATGCAACTTCCAGGCTAGTGCATCGCATTAGAATAATTACGTATAGTAGTCACCCACACGTTCCATTTTCATGCTAGTTTCGCGTAGATCGAATCTATACAGGGTGTTCCAGGGGAAGATAAAAAGTACTTTATGACTGTATTTTAAAGGTAATTTGGAATGAAAATTTTGATATGTACTCAAAACTTATTTGCATTCATTGAAAAAATCTGAAGGAGTTATTGTTAGCATGGTAGATGTTATATTTCATGGCGTACGAATAATATGGAGCGTCTACTATTTGATGTTATTATTTGATGTTTATCGTAGAATATAAATATGTAACTATGTTGGTGATTTTTGTTAGAACACCCAGTACACTTAAGACATCACGGCAGAAGAAGAAGAAAGAGTGGGAAAACAGAAGTGCAAGAGGACGAAGAGGAATGCAGAGCATAATATAGGTACACAGACAAATACCTCGTCAGAAATTCTCAAGCACGCGAGCGACGTCACAAAAAGGAACGTCAATCGATACTCATAAATCGAGGTCGAAAATGAAGTTTCCAAAATACATACGCCCACTAAAAAGATGAAAAATATTCCAATCATTTTTTCTACCATTGTAATTACGACCAACTTATACGAATTACTTGAATACCAATGTTTCAATTTCATCCACACCAAATTCTACATAAAGTACAAAAGCTATGGCCAATATATCAATTTAAGTGCCACATATATCATAATACGATAACTTATTGAAGTATTTTTAAGCAAAATCCAACTGCATTGATGCCAAACTCGAAATTGTGTCAAACAACTCTCGAAACAGGCGGATCTCATATTCGCAGCTTAGCATTAAATCGACGTCATACTCACACAAGAAATATTACCGTGAATGGAACTAATAGCGTAGTACACACGAGACATGCGTAAGAGAATCCGTTAATCGCTGCAGAAATACCTTGATCCGTATTACACCACTCGCTATTGTATCCCGCTGCCTGACAGGTCGGACGATAAATTGACTTGCTCAAATTAGTAGGTTTATCCCCGACGATACATTACCTGGAGGTGGTTTGGAGATCTGCGGATAGGACTTCCACCAAATTAATCTCGCTTACCCTCTTTCACTTCTCACCCTTTCACTCTCTCACATGTACCAACCTTCTTTGTCACCCTAATCCTAATATTGTCCCTCTCTTTCCATTCTTCTTCCATTCATATTTGTGCAGGTTCAATCGGCCGAAAGGAGTCAGCCGTAGAGGATGTCGCAAAAGGTCGTTTCGATTCGAAATACTATGAGATGAAACGTAAGAAGAACAAAGCGAGAAACTACGAAGGTGAGAAAGGACGGAAGGTGCGGTAACTCTAGGAGAATCGTGGAAGAGCCTCCGGGCTTGTTTAACGAGTAAAGTCGGTACGACCTTCTCTGTAACTCTTGATACCGAACGTAGAAAGCCAACAACTTTAAGAGTAGCTAACCAACCGTCTAACTCGCAATAATCTCCCCTACGCCCTTTTAATAAAGCCGCTCCCTCGCTAGAAAGAGTTTCTTCCACCGTTCTTGGCCATCTCGTGATCGCCCGATGGCTCGTTTCTGGTTTGCTTCTATCCTTTGGCTTATCTCGCAAATTTTTATTATATACACGTTTCATCCAATTTCACCCTCTATAAAGTTCTAACAGTAAGTCTTCGTGAAAAGAACGCGTGCATTCTTCGATAATAAATTTAGTTTATTTTTTTGATGGAATAAGATTTTGTAGAATAATTAGTCGTTGGTAATGGACCTAATTCTCAGCTCGTCTACGCTGATAATTGCTTGCGAATCGAAATCATCGGTAAAGTGTGTGGCACGTATTGATGCGTTAATTGTGTAGAATAAATGCGCACGAATTACGAGAGCTGGAGCACTAGGAAAATAGCGGTGGAACTTTGAGCATTGAAACTTTGAAATAATTAATTATTGTAGTAGCTCAAAAAGTGTAGAGAGAAATTGAAGATAAATATTGTTAAGGGTGTAGAACGGAAAGTAGGAGTAAGGGTAATGTTTTTTCAGAGGCTGGAGATAGGGTGGTGAATGACACAATAGAAATATACTGTGTAATTGGTTTTAGGTACTTAATTTACACTTCTTTGTGAAGTATTATAGAATGTGGGAGAATTATCGGGAAGAATTATGCATACAATATTATCAATGCGCGTAATAAAATGGTTAAGGAATGGTTATTGTTCCCGGAAGGGTAATAATAATTTTTCAGTCCACAGTTTCACACAAAGATCGTTAGAGCCATCGAAAGTGCAACTTTTGTCCATAGTTAACTGACCGTAAAAGACAATACATATCTGGGAATTGACAAAATAATTCCTCTGCCAACATACCCACGTAAGTACTGTATTATAATTATATTTAACCCCTTGCCCTACAATAACGAGTGACACTTGTGACGAGGTAAATTTATAGAAAGTTTTCAAATTTTACAAAACCTATTGTAAATATTAGTGGGATGCGACACAATAATATTATTTCTATAGCATTAATATTACGATCAATCATACGCCACATCAAGGATCACTAATCAAATCGTAGGGCAAGGGGTTAATTCAGTTAACAGCTTTGACGATATCCCGCAGGAGATTTGTTTAAATGGTTAAACTGTAATCTAAAAGTTAACAATCCACACCGTGAGTATTCTGAAAAAAATTTACTGTCATTTATAAAGTGTGTCTTAAATTTGTATCCATTAAAAGAAATATTTGCTCATTTGAATATGATCAAAGGACAAAACATTTCAAACAACTTGACATTATAAAAACTTATTAATTTTCATAATATGACAATATTGAAAAGACTCGTTTTCAGTGTAATCGAACATTTTATTGTTTTATCAGTCACAAACCACTTCTCCGTTCAACTCTTTGACTGAATCACACATATTTAACTTTCTCTCGAGCCAAGTAAACGTCTGTGTATATCTAGTATAACGGTAAGTATTCATACAAGAGCTCGGCAATGAGCTCATGAACGCAAATTGCATTTGCAAATGTTTGCTTTAACATTCCGCATTCTCATCAAATTTAAACTAAGAACTTAAGAGAAATATGGGTTCAATCGCTGAACGTACTATCAGTTTAATAAAAAAAAGGATTTACCTTAAACACTTAACAGACGGGATGTTTTTTCCAGCTTCCGTAATTTCCAGGATTTATCCAAAATGAAATAAATAAGCGGTTTAGAGGTGGTCTGGTATTTGTCTTTTTCATTATAAGAAACAAATTATTTGGTATAAATAATCAAATTGCTGAGAAATTCACTTTATGTTACTACATATTTTTTGTATATCACAAGAGACAAAAAATGGATCTAAGGACATTGATTTATATCGATGTACCCATTCGTCTGTAAGGAGCTCTTTGTGGGCCCCTCTGACTTTGAAGTTACGCAAGACCCATCAAGCTTCTACTCTTCAAAGTCAAATTTTTTATTTTGCCAAATATTATAATTCTACTCATAAAAATCATGAAATTCTTTACAATTTAATATTTAAAGTTCAGGTTTAACTCGTTTAAAATAGTATTTTCATCCATTTATAATTGTCCTATCGTGAAGTTGATCTTCGTATACCATATAAAATTCGTACTACAAAGGGTTAAGTTATTGTTTTTAAATTCACTTTACGAAAACAGTAACCTTAGCTCTATCTTCTTCTTGAGAGCAACAACTCCACAGTCGTCACTAGAAAACCCACTACCTTCATCACAGATTTCCGATACATTATTACTGTCTACATCAGACAATTTATCAGCATAAATTCTCGTATCTTCCACATAAGCTCTTTCCGCTGGCTTTTGTAAATTTGTTCTTCCAAAGTTGCTAAAAAATGCTACCTAAAAAGTAAAACTGTGCAATAAATTCACCCGACAAATAGTACTACAACTAACGGCACGAAGAAATGAACCAAATGCGCACTTAAATGAAAAACTAACGCAGCGTAATAAAAATACAAGCAAAAACTTATATTCCATGAGCCATTCTAGGAAGTGGGAATGGAAAAACATAAATTTACGTGACTATAGTCATCCCACACCTTACACTGGCTAAGTACTAACAGCGACTATACTCACTCGACAAAATTTCAAACAAATAATCAATTATTAGATTATATTTTCTAATTGAATATTTTTTAAATGCCATAATACAATTTCCATGTATTAGGTATAAGGGAAAGTTCTGTCGTTTTTGAACACGTACACTTTTATGCGTTGTCTTTCCTTAGTAAGAATTCTGATCCGACTGAAACCAATTTAAACACTTAGATTAGTATATGATTGATGATTTATACACATTTTTTTGTATGTTAGTCAGTTTTTTAAACTTGTAAAACTCTTAACATGAGTGAAGAAAAAGTGCACTTAAGACATTGCATGTTGTATGAGTTGCAAAAAGGGAATAACATGATGGAGGCAAAAAAAACTTGTGTGACGTGTTTCGAGAGGATGCAGTAACAGTTCAAAAATGTCAAAGATTGTTTGCGAAATTTCGTTTGGGTGATTTTTCTTTGAAAGATGAACCCAGATCTGTAACGCCATCGCAGTATGGTCAGGAAAAATCCCACGTTAACTTCCACAAAAATGGGCTTCAAGCTTGAAATTCATCAGACTACTGTTTTGGATCACATTAAAAGACTTAGCTTCTTGTCCAAAATCTCTGTTTGGATGCCATACGAATTAAAAACGACAGAACTTTCCCTTATACCTAATATTATATCCATTCCAACTTTGATAAAGAATTTATTATTTATATCACGCCACTGTTAGCACACTCGCAGAAAATTACTCCGTGGCGAAAGGGGTAAGTTTGAATCCAAACATTTTAATACGTCAATGTCAGAAAAATATTACAATCCGTTACGTATAGTAACAAAAGATAAAAAATACAAGAAAGATGAAAAAGAAGCTGAAACCTCGCAAGGTCATTGCTTGATCGAATTTTCTTTGTCGGGTGCATCTGTTGGGGAGGAATTCCTCCTAGCAATTGGCTCGCATCGTTTCAACCGACGTTTCTCGCGGTACCATCGAGACAAGCGAGCCGTGTGCCTTCTGTTTTCATCGTGATAACATATACGAGTCTAGGGACGACACGGCAGGGGTTACGATAGCATACGCCGACCGCTACCACCGGAGGGATGAATTATCGCGCTCGGTAGCCGAGTCGAAAGTTCTCAATTCCCATTAAGCGAGGCAGCCGGCCAGAAACCGATAGGTTAGTTGGCGAACCTGCTGAGAATCCCCGGTGCTCAGACCACCGACTAACTCGGTGACTACACATCGGCTCGATGAGAAACGCCGGCAAGCAGGCGCCAAGAGGACACTACCCATCCTCGATCACTTATATCGGTTGCACTACCAACGTCTCTGATAATAATACATTCTCGATGAGCCATGGAGATTTGTTTCCCTTATGAATTACTTTAAGACATGTTTGACAATGAGATAGCACCAGAATGTTTAGCGGTGGATATATTAGGGGTACCTGAAAATAATGTCGTATTTTTATATTCAGTTCAAATAAATAAATTTTACCCAAGTTTCAATTTCTAATGAATGACATAATCGTCCTAGTTATCAACAATCTTTTTACATCTAGTGTGCAAAGTTGTTGGATCGATACAAATCAATTGGTTTTTGTGCAAAGTATCCAGAGAAACGACGTTACTTTCCAGTACCCTTAATAGTTGTATGTGTTAGGTATTAGAAAAAGAACTGGATTTTAGCTAAAGATAGGCAAAGTTGTTTCAATGTGATTAATCTATAATCAGAACGAGACGGCATTCAGTAGGTTTTTATAAAATGTTGGAAAAATGGATGTGGCATTGTTTAAGGGGGTCATCCAATGTGGCAGCTATTTTTTTTCGCTTATTTTGGGATTTTTTTTGTCGGACCATTAAAATGTACAATCTTCATAATTTTACCACAAGTTTATTAATACTTTTTTAGTCTATTGGAATTTTTGTAAATAAAAGCAACGATTTTAATTGACTTTATACAGCTCAAAAGACAGTCAACATCTATATAATAGATGTAGGTATATAATCGAATAATAGTAGAGTAATGACAATGTTATCCTAATGTCTACGTTAGGAAATATCCTACGTTAGTTAACTAATTATCCTATCTACAATTAGATAAGTTGCAACAAGTTACAATCACTAACACTTGCTAAAATTTGCATTTTGATAAATACAGATAATGTTATTCTTTAACTTAACGTGTTAATGAAAATAAAAAGTAGTAGACCTTAAAGCCACTGACATTCAAAAGGACAGCAAGAATAAATTGACGTTTGCATTTAGCTGCGAAAATTCAAGTGTCACGACGTTACTCCCGTTTCCTCGGCGACGCAAGATAATTCCAGGCGTATGTTATTCCTCGCATGCTCTACAATGTAATTAACAATGAATTACGAGCTAGAAGGAAATGTTCTGCAACGGCTGCACGAAACAAACGACTGTAAATTCTCTTATTTAACATTTTCTACTCGGCATTGAATAAGATTTACTTTCACTTCTGATCTTCATTTCAACCCGAGAAAATATTGCTCCACAAAATATTAATGAAAATCGGCAAAATCGCAATGCCCTTTAGAACAGAACTTTCCATACGCACACGTACAAATGTAATTTCCTCCATTTAAATTGAGACAACCGCCTTTCGTAGATTGTTTAAAAGTCTGAAAATTTATATTTATTTCAATCGAAAGGCGTCACCCGGCGCGGCCTGGGTCAATTGCTGCCGGGGCTCTGACGAACTTTTGGGCAAATTTATTGGAAAATTATATGAACTGATAAATGTTGGGCGCCAGTTGGTTTATGAACCAACACAAGTTTTATTTAACAAAATGAGGCTAGTTGAGCCAGCGGTAGGCGAGGCCCTCTCAGGGGAGGGTAGGTCGGATGACCCAAAGGTGAAATACAAGAAATGGAATGTCGAATATATGAGACAAAATTATTTACTTCAGATAAATAGTTCCCACTTACTTGACAATATTTGTTGCTTAACACTAGTTTGTTAACAATATCGACGAATGTATTTGAGCCGCAGCCGTAATAATTCCTTATCGCAAAATATGTTCTTAATACAATCTTTCTATTCTCTTTGGCTTACGGGACAGAAGTTCACTCTCGAACTTTACAAGACGGTCCCCCGGGACAGAGTGTCGCATGCTCGATCGGCGATCGAACCCGAAAGATGTTCGCCCTCTGCTGGCCCTTTGTCTATTACAATTAGCGGCGCCATTTCCCTGCGAGGGAATTTCGAACGCGAGCCGGTAATATTCTCGCTTATCTGGAGTCAGATCCCCGATGATGTTGAGTAGGTTTGACAATTTTACTTTCCTGTCACAAAATAAAAAATAAATAAAATAAAAAGAAAAAGGAGATCGTCACTGTAGAAGCATTAATTAAATAGCTCTCATGGAGGAGAAATATAATATTTGTTTACTGCAGCTGTTTCATAGAAGCTGTAAATCTGTCAAAGTTGGTAACAATCAGAACGGCAGTAAATCGCGTGTCTCTCCGCGACGATTCGCCGAATGGAATTATCAGAAACGCGACGCACGCGTGTACCTCCCTTCGAATGCGCAGTTCACGTTCCATTATCTGTGAACCTGTACAACGTTCTACTGCATTCAAACAGCGGTTATTCGTCGTGCACGCTCCGCGATATTGAAATCAACGAGCGGAAAACAAAAGTTGCGCCGCTTCTGACCCGCAAGCGTGGCTTCGGAAGCGGAGCGAAGCGACATGGAACGAAACGGACCGGCCTTAAAACCGAGCAATGAGGGTGGAATTGCGCGCGTTCTTGCTTGCATACAGTTGCCTCCATGAGCTTTCACGTTTGTACGATAAATGTGTACTTGTACATATATGTACACGAGGTTGAAAACTATTTTATACGTATCCTGTAATTGAATGTTTCTGTCGTCAAAGAATTCTTCTTGATTCACTGTCATTGTATAATGAGTATTCAAAATTCGCGGTGAATTTAATTTCCTAAAATTTGTAAACTTTAAGCGAATTAATCGTTGTAGATATGGAAAAAAATGTTTTAGGTATTTTTAGGTCGAATAGTGTCTGTATATTTTATTACCAGAATTAACCCATGAAGGCCCAAAGTTGCGTTAACGCAACATTTCACTTCTAATTTTTTTCGGGGAATCGGATTAATTCAATTCATATTTGAAACTATGTCATTGTAAAAGAACATACCAAAGGCTTAATTTATGACCTATAAGATACCACGTAAGCCCAAAGTTGCGTTAACGCAACATTATGTAACCCAAAAACTAATTATAAATTTCTTTCTTAATTTCAATGCTTGGTACTTAATGGGTTAAGAGAAGTTGAAAAATGTTTTATTATAGAATTATAATAATAACATGATTTGTATCCTGTAATTGAATGTTTCTGTCATCAAAGCATTATTTTTGATTTACTGTCATTGTATGAGTGGTCAAAATTCGTGGTGAATTTAACTTCCTGAAATTTGTATACTTTATAACCAGAATTAAGGGTAGTTGATATCGAATAAAGTACTTTACGTATTTTTAGTCCAAACGGTGTCCGTGTATTTTGTGGCCAGAATTAACGGTAGTATAAATGTATGTTCGAAAATGTTTTGTTGCCGAGTTATAATAATAATATGATATAACAGGATCAGTTTGCTCAATGTTAAATACAAAAATTGTATTTTAAGCCGCAAGTAAAAAAAACGCATATGCATACGATTGAAGAAAATATAAAACGCACGACACATTGTTAATTCCGAGCAATGTGCATGTACCAAGATAATTCTCTAATTAACCTGGAGGGTGAAAATCACGGATAAAATTCTACATCGGGGCAACGAACGCTTGGCAACTATTAATTAAATGGGCGTACACAGCCGTTGGCTTCCAGGTAGAACTCTGTAGCTGTAATTGTTAACCAAACTGCAGTTTTTTTCTCCGACACTACATCAGCACAGAATTTGCTAAGAGAAATTCATCGTAAACAGGCATACCTCAACCTTAGGATTGGGCCTTAGACAGGTCCAATCTCTGGATCCTCACACCCTAATTCAGGAAGTGAACGATAGCTATCGGCACCCTTTTTTTCTAAAATTCATCCCTCTGTGATCTAACCAGGATAGATGCAGGTACAAGTTTGGCGAACCTGGGCCACCCGAACCATTTTGATTTTACTTTGATATTTTAAGTGCAGCTGTTGCAAAGAGAGCCAAGATTAATTTAAAGCAATTCATAGAACATAAAAAAATAATTTATAGCATGCTGTGTCTCAGTATAATTAATTAGTACCTTAGTCAAAGATATTAGGAGAAGGTACACGTAGGTTAATCCATATATCGGTATTAATTGACCATTAATAACCCAGTATAATTCAGCGAGCTCCGTTTGGTGACTTTGATATTGACGTCAATGTGCCGCTCATCATCATCTCCTAGAAGCACAGCTTCAGTAATACCTGGATAGACTCGAACAAGAGAAGCATCTCTCGCATTCATGTGTCCACGTTCATGGATAACCGGTTCCGGCTGTCACAAGCTTTGAGAGAGAATCTCCAAAGTACAGTGCGACAAGCACTTGATCGCCAGAATGATGACGGAGTATCTCCCTCCCAAAGCCTATTCCTTTCACAAAATAGTTGAAATCCAATTTGAATGTATTAGTTCTTTTAACGAATAGTGCGTTAGAATGGAAAGTGACCTAAATGCCCTCATAAGTGGACACATTGTTCTTGTTGTCTGACGAATTAGATTCGTATTCCTTTCCCTGGTCATCAAGTAACTGTCTGACTTATGCTCCATGATGTACATCACATATGATCAGCCGGCTGTCTCTCTGTTCTTCGCCGTTACACAACAAACTACGGCACCCAGTTATTCATTTTACGCACTCTTATATCATTTATTCCTTTATTTCTTGCCACATATCTTTATAATAAAAAATAACAGCAAGTTTCTACGAGATTGATGGGGCTGACACAACTTCAAATATTAGATGTTGGACAAATAGAGGGTTTCCTTTTTGGTGAATTTTAGGTGATTGCTTTAGTTATACAGTACGAAATGTGGATCCAATTTTTTAACAACTTGAACTGTTAACTTTGACGAAGTGGACTCTCTATGATAGTCTAGAGAAAGAGATCTTTAGTAAATTCTGGACAATGTGTAACATTCACTGCGAATCCAAATGTACACTCCAAGATTGTTATATATTTGGTGGAATATGATAGGAATTTTATATTGTGAGCTGTTAAATCTGGAGGAACAGCGTCCGCAGATTAGCAGCAATTAAGCAAATTGAGCAAAGAAGTCGAACGGAAAAGACAATTGTCTTGTTAAGGAAGTCATAAGCTTATTCTCTGTGAAGGAGTAAAATAGAGGTATTCGAATCCTTCAAGAACGTTATTGTCGACTTGATCGATTTCTCGGTTAACCACAAGAGGAAAGCACGAATCGAGCAGAGAACTAGAATCGATTCTCAATTTATCTACCATTGTCTGTGAATCCCTAAAGGTCTAGAAAACTCCAGATATAATTCTACCATCCCCCATTTTTGATTTCATGTTTTAGACCTTCAGAAATTTTTAATTATATTAATTATTATACACACGGTATTCAAATATAATGTACAAAGTGTATTTTTCGATCGTTTGAATTTTCCGCCACTGAGGTGCGCTGGTTCGTGGCGCCTTGCCGAAGTAGTGGCGTTACAGTCGTTGTCGACAGTTTTCCGCGCTCGGATGCAAGATCGCGTACTCCTCCATTGGATTCATTTTTTGGTGAGAAATTTTCTTCAACTCCCCTTGACTTCTCGTCTAAGTTGCTTATCGATGTTTCCGCGTTCGAGTATAATACTGACTCGTTGATATTTTCTGTCTTTACGACTACAGGACGAAAAACGTTGGTCGTGGTATTTCTTCTTCACGAACCTGGATGCTGCTGTGATTCACGGACGAATAGTTCCTAATAC
Source organism: Cerceris rybyensis (assembly GCA_910591515.1). Classification (NCBI taxonomy): domain Eukaryota; kingdom Metazoa; phylum Arthropoda; class Insecta; order Hymenoptera; family Crabronidae; genus Cerceris; species Cerceris rybyensis. Next base: position 6,659,636 of record OU342797.1, read on the forward strand.
GTGAGTTCTATTTCTTATATTAGCACGTAGTACAAGCAATTCTTAGCATTACGATTAGGACTATCGCAGTTTTGTCATTTAATCTAATAATACACAAGGAAAATTAGTATTATATTTCTATCTTTTTCTCTGCCGTCATGGCGTCTGCGCAGAAAGCTCGCGCGCATATCCTGCTCAGTCGCAGACGCAGAACGCCCGCCATGTTAGAAAGTTTTGTCGTCTTCAGTTGACACTTCGTGCTCCTGCACTTGTTGCATTTTTCGGTAAGAAACATTCGATAATTCTGCATGAATTCGGGTCTCAGATAGTCATTTGTGTTTGCGTAATCGAATATTATATGGAACCGTTGATTTCTTCTGTTTTTGCAACAGCAGGAGGCAAAATTGATCGTGCCTTCTCTCTCTGGCCGGCCGGGACGCTGCTACGACGCATTTTCCAGTATTTCGGGTTTCGTAAGTATTGTTTCTTCGATTTGTTGTCCTCTTAGAGGCAAAATATCTTCAATAGAAATGCTTGACCATTGAATGACAGGAAAAATGAGAAATTTATCGTTCTTTTCCATTCTGGCCTTCTGCTACGTACACCCCCCTTTCCCCTTCCCCCTCATCATCATTTTCCTTTTCAGCAACTAGTGGCCGCGCGCAATGCGGTCTTAGAGTCAGTGTTAGTTACGTGTTAGATCAGTTTTCTTTGCACAGAGCGCCCGTCTCTGACTTAACCTCAATGTTTATCATTAAAGATTATTAGAGGGCATCGATGTCCATGATTTCACCGCGGGTGTAAAGTCAGTGTTTCTCTTGAAATTAAAGACATAGGTTATATTAATTCCAGAGCGTCGTGGCTCTTATTGCAATATTTGTATCGCGAAGAAAGTAGATTCACTTTTTCCGCCGGCTAAGAAGGAAACGGCCGCGTTTGTTTTGTATTTTATTTTTCGTCACGGTGTTAGAGTCTAAAGAGTTCCAGTTGGCAGTGTACAACAAGCAGAACTTCGTATTTTATTTCGTAAGTTGAAGCTTTTAAAATATATGTTATCTGAAATACTTTTTCTCATAGGTTAGGTTAGGCAGATTGTTTTTAACGCGAAATTTTCCTCCCTTTTAGAGCTTATCTTGTCGAGACGAACATGGAACTCTGGGTGGACCTTGGATTACTTGGAAAGACATCTCGTGAATTATTTTCTGCGTTCGGTGAGTCGCATGCATTTTAATTCCTCCGGGACCCCGATTCATGCCGTAGGACGATTGGTCCGAATCGGCAAGGGCGACTGGTTGTATTATTTCTTGTTGCGAGCACCGTGACCATGGGTTAGATAAATAGTATCCTACTCATGTATAATTGCACATTTAGGGTGTCTATTAGCTCAGGATAGGTCTTCTTGCATGTCGCGATTGCTCAATGAATGAATGAATGTACATAAACGATAGGCTCGAGTCGCGAATGAATTCCGCGAAATTAACTTTGCGCGTGTAGAATCTGAAGACGGATCACTCATCCGACTTCGTATTTTTTATTATATTTGCTCGTACTATCGCGCAATGAGAATTGGAACGCACGACTGCATGCTGTTTCTCGAATTTTTTTCCGTTTCCGTTGATCTAGAGAGCCACACAATTTTGATAACTATAATGTGCAAGAAGACACTTCGCGACGGGCAGATTCTAGAATCGAAGTATCAGTTTGCAAATTCTTTTCTATTTCCTTTGAAATATTTACTTCGATGAGGAAATCTCCCGAGGATACTGCATGCATTTGGTCTATTAATTCAATATAAATATTTTCAACATAAAGTTCAATATAATATTCAATATAAAGTTTAATATAATATTCACTTTAAAGTCCAATATGATATTCAATTTAACGTAAAGTATTTAATTTCTGAAGATATTATAAATATTCTTAGTAGAGTCTTTGCCTAAATTGCCAGTTACCTTTCAATATTGATCTACATCTTGCTTGAATAATGAAATATTTTTGAGAAAGTGGAATAGATCGTTAGATACAACTAATTAATCATTTTTTGAGCTCAGGATTTTCAGCACTAATCTTTAGCTGACCCTTGCTCGAGCTCGCTTTTCAGCTCAGACACATTGGCATGCCCAGGTGCTTTGCTAATAAGTCTGGGCGGCGGCTGAGCTCTGATAGGACTAATCACTTTTCGCGACTGACAATGTCAAAGCGAGTCGTGCACGACGTAATTTCCACGTTTGTGTGTTGTGGCTAGGTCGTGGATCTTGCGTCGCATTTTAGACTCATAGAAACGTACAACAATTTGCCATTCGTTCTTCCTCGAATTCATTCTATTGAAGGAACCCTCCGTGACTGTAACTTATACTCGGTTTCACCGCTTGGTGAATAAATTAACGTATATGGTATTTCCTATGAAATCTCAAAGTAAAATCCAATTCTACATGTATTATGAACACCAGCCATATGCGTTACCGTTCTTAAAATTGCTTTCAATTGTCTCGCGCGACATTTCAAAGATGAAACGATACCATGGTTCCCTTGTACGCGACGTAGACGATACATTCACTTTACATATTACGCAATGTCCGCTTTGCTTGTCAGTCGATTTCAGGAAATGGTACGTACAGTTAGAGTGTGGAAGTTGAGCACGGAGTTCGGGTGTCGGAGTCACCCCGGGGTGGCTCTCTAGTGTAGGCCCTTGCGCCCGGACTCTTGAACGATGATCTTGTGTGAATGTTTTGTGATGATTGCGTCGCGATTTGCCATTTTAAATATAGGTGATAGGTAGGTAGGTAGCATACCATCTCGACTGTGTGTTGGTGTTTTCCTATGTTAAGTAGGTAGGGCCAGGAGGTGAGGCTATCACAATCGCGCGCGAGTAGGGTGAGACGTCTGCCCCTGGGATCAATCGTGCTCGAACGGATCCGGATCTTGTTCGGTCGCGATTTTTAGTTTTAGTATTTCAGCTTGCTCGAATATCGTGGCCAAATAAGAAAGCAACGCGAGCATTGATGCAGATACGGGAGGCGATTACCGAAATCGTTGCTCGTTCTGACATCGCTCGGGTCGTTTCCTCGCGGAAGCTCCTCGGGGTAGCTGACAATTGTACACGTGTCGGTAAGATATTTGAGCAACGTTCCTGGGGCAGGAGCCCGAAGAAAGAAGAGGCATCCGCCGAAGAGGCCCCGAACAAATTGTCGCAAGAAGGGGTCACAACGAATGGTTGACCATTTTCGAGTCCCCGGATTCTAGAATGGGGCGCCAATGCCATTAAACATTTGTCACTGTGCTCGCTTAGTGCATGTAGTAGTAGTCAGTAGTTAGTAAGCCGCGATTTTGTTCGTATTAGCTCCCGCGAAATTAGCGTTGCGAATAAATGTAAGCGCGTTGATTTTTTTTATCAGATTCGTGACAGTAACTTTTCGAGAACGCACAACTTGTGTCCGGGATTTTGCTCGGTTCAGGTTTTTACTTAACGTAGAGTCTCGAAGCTATCCACCCTTGAAAGAGGTCACTGGGAGTTTTCTCAATTTGGATCTAAAGTAGAGTTGCGACAACAGAAACAGCACCGGAAACTGGTGCACGGATTTTCCACGCATTAGGTTTGTAAAATGTAGAGTTGCGACATTAAAAGAAGCACCATAGGGTGCACGAGTTTTGCTCGTACCAGGACTTTAGGTAAAGTAGCGCTGCGAAACAAAGAGCACCTAAGACTGGTGTGCGGGAGTTTGCCAAAGTCAGGGATTTTCAGGTTTCATCTTTGTCTAGTTTTCGCGATATTAGCGTTGCGATAAGAACTTACAAGCGGGTTTTTCTTTGCTCAATACTCGGTGAATTAGAGTCACGTTCAACTCGGCAGCAACGACGATATTGGTACCGGATGAGGTACCCTGGAGTCTGAAAAGGACGACTCTTAATCCGCAAATTAATGTTGCGACAATTGATCCTCGCGATTTGCTCGCGAATTCGATTAATTAGTGTTGCGGCAATTGATCTTCGCGATTTGCTCGCGAATTCGATTAATTAGTGTTGCGGCAATTGATCTTCGCGATTTGCTCGCGAATTCGATTAATTAGAGTTGTGAATCACAATAGCGCCCACAGTGGCTGCTCGCGATTTTTTCCGTGAAGTTGATGAATTAGAGTCACGGGACACAATAGCGCCCAAAGTGGCTGCTCGTGATTTTTTTTGCGATTTCGTCAAAGATGCTCGATTGAGCTTTTCAGGTTCTTTTTTCTTGTCTAATTCTTTTTTTTTCAGCTGTCCCCTAATCCCTTGTTCTTTATTATACTGACTGTCATGTCATGAAAGTCGAGCATTTCTTAGTAGATTTTCTGTTGCAAAATTCATTATCCTAAATTAAATCTCGCCTACGCATGCAATTCCTTTTTTTTACTTTTATCGACAAAATTAATGTGAGTCTGTTGTAGATTGAAGAAGTACACTTACAGATACGTGAAAAGTTAATAGAAGATAATTTTTATGATGGCTAATGGTCACGGAAATTGATACTGTCGTTTTATTGAAAACAAAATTACAATCATGGAAATTTATTGGAAATGAAATGAGCCATGTATATGGAATTTAAGAGACACGGATATCTGAAGATTTTGAAGGAACTCACATTGTCATGTAATTTTACTAACGAATATGTATTTCTTACAGGAAATTCATGGGTCAATCCAAGTCGGATGGCTGATCGATGAGCATTGGTCTCTGGTGTATTGTATTGTAAGTTCTGGGTCCGATTTCCAAGTATCGTTTCTGAGATTTTGTGCGATCGTTTTCCTATCATAGTTACTCGCTGATAGTTTCGATGTGTTTGCTTTTTGGCTGATCATATTGTTTATGTTGTCCTCGAACTCTGATTCTTGGGGTAATTGTTGTTTGTTTTCCTCTTCTGGTATTTATGTTTCCTCTCATTCTGTATCAAGCAGAATCCATTCCTTATTCTTGGTCAAAGTGCTTACTTTCTGGTTTGCTTTCTGATCTCGTTTTCTTTGAAGTCAACCTATCATTACAATTTTTACTCCGGTAGGATTTTCGGATGGGAAGCATTATTATAAGTACTGGGGTGGTATGTGGAACTATACGAAAATATACCAGAATGGTATATGGAGATTTTATGAATAAATTCATCACTGAAGATTTCTAAGTGCTAGCTGAAGAAAGAAGAATATATTCAAATATATGCGGACAAATTCTGCGATGGGAAATAGTATTTCAGACGATTAGACCGAAGTTTCTATGGGAACAGTATATGCATATACACCTTGGTGTTCACTTTTTGCAACAACTGCTCCCATATTAACGATCAGACTGAAATACGAGAGGGGAGGGTAGGGTCACAATGGGGTAAGGGATAAGTTCATTATTATCTAACTCTTAAGTTTAGAATTAAGTCTCAGAATGTGTGGAATGAATGTTGCATACTAGTTTTTAAGTGCCGGATTCTCGACCCATCACGGTCGGAAATCTATCTCTCTCCATACGAAATGGATAATAATAGTAAAGTAGAGCAAGAACTTTCGTCTGAAGCATTCTCTTGTTCGCTCCGTCGCTTAAAAAATTGTAAAAATGACGGGAAAATGTTTCATACGAAAGACAAAATGCTGTGGCAGATGGATGGCCATTTTTTGGGTCCCTAATCGCAGCAACCTCCACGTGGTGGGACCTGGGTCGTTGTTGCTCGCAATGATTTGAAAACTTTTATTTTTCTCTCACTGAAAGCAATAACGGGCTAATTTGCTGCAAATCTTTGAAAATCTAGAAGTTTCTATAAATCCTCCATTCTCCATCTCAAACATATTGTTTCAAGTCTAACAATTTTTTGATTTTCCTACTAGTATACGAAATTACTGGTATTAGTAAACGTACTAGTATACGAAATTTTCTCATTGAAATTCCACATAGATCTCGTTTTTACGAAAAGTAGCAAATGCAACAAAGGTTGCACATTTTACAGAGTAGAGCGGAGCACGCTGTACCAAACAATGGTAGCAGACTTACTATATTTACAGCTGATTTGTCGTGCCTTCTATCCAGCTAAGTTGCTACCATAGCCGAGAGCGAAGTAACGCTAGTTTAGCTGGTATAAACTTCGGGCACAGTTCGTACTCGTGTCCGTGAATACCGAGTCGCACCTTGCCGCATGAATACCTAATGCTGCAATCTTACGGGGAGCGGGGAATGGACGAGCTTGTCGCAAGATTGTAAGACCGCAAAGTAGTTCTGTACACCGGAAGTCATACAGCTACGTTTCCGATCTTCGTAATCCTGAAAATTGCTCCTACGCCAGCAAATGGCTCTTGCTTTCGGAGTTGACAAGTCGTGTCGTTCCAGCTTTCGTGAAATATTTTTCATTTCAAAGATACGACGGTTGCTTCATCGAGCGAATGGATTTGACTTTGAACGATTGACGATAAATAATCCTTATTTAACACTAGATTTACGGCAGTCGCTAAATTGACGAGTTCTTATTTTTTAAAAGAAATTCCCCGAATTTATAGAGAAGCAGTACAGTAGATATTTCAGAAAGTCTTATATGTAGGATTTCTATTAGAAAGGTTAAATATATATAGTTTATTATGATAGAAATAAGATAAAAAACAAAGAATATAAAAGTAATAGAAGTAAAGAAACTCTCGATTCGTGAGGCCTAGTATGAACATTTTCGAGCTTATAGATATTTGAGAATTTTTCTGCCTTGGCTTGAATTTTATTTTGTTTAGGAATTCCATTGTCTTCTATGTCGTATCATTTTTTTCCGTGACTTATACACTATAGACGAGTAATTTTTACAGAGTATTCACTAAAGGAGAGAAAGGATAATAGAATGTCAATAACTTGAACTTTTATGATTTGAAAGCATCTGTAAGGTAGAAGTTTTCTGCGCGTCGTTCTGCCCGGAAGTGAAGACCTCTACAATTTGAAATATAACTTCTGTAACTCTGACTTTCAGAAATCGAAGTTTCTTTCTACCTGAAAGTCAATCAAATGCCATAGGATCAGTAGACTCCGAATAGTCAATTACATTGACCAGCACCATTTTTACGACAAAGAATATTTACGCTAAATCTTTTGTGTCTCGTGACGCCGAACACAAATATGAAAACTATCGATTTCCCATCACTCTACGTTTTTAAGAATGTTAAAAAACAAGCAAATCTTTGACTTTCAACATTTCTTGAATTTTAACCGTAAAAACATTAATCAAACTTGGTAAAAAATAATTCTATAGACTCTCAGATATATATTAGGAGTACCGAAAAGTAAACAAAAAATTTTTTTTCCGGGCGAAATACATTTCTTTATTAAAGAAATCTTAAATATTAATCAACAAAATAATTTCCATAATTTTCTAACACTTTTTGCCAGCGTAAAGATAGTTGTTCGATTCCCTTTTTAAAAAAATCCTTCGATTTTTTGTTGAAAAACGTTTTCACTTCTCCAATTTTGATAGAAATATTGGCGTAATATTATACGCAGATAAATGTCTGACGAGTATACTCGTCAATACAGAAAATTCTGCCATTTCTCCATTACGAGTATGCTCGTCAATACAGAAAATTCTGACATTTCTCCATGACGAGTATACTCGTCAAGTACAACTAACTGGTTAACCCCTTCGGACCCTGTGCACATTGTAATGTACATAATACTTTTCGTGCTGTATTTTATTACGTATAGGTTTAAACTTAGTTCCAACACCTAATGAATTTTATTTTTTTATACAAATGTTTCTCAGGATCTTCTTAATGTTACAAATTTTGCGTAAGGGTCATATGCCCATTAAAATATACATTTACAAATTATAAATAAATAAATTTTGTCTTAAACGAAAAAAAAATTCGGGTCTGAAGGGGTTAATAAACTACTGGTTGGTACAGTGTTAAGTAAAGGCCAAAAATAGCACATCATTTTAGTCATTTCTTCTCAACATCATTAACAGTAACAAATTGGAATATTTGACAAAACATGCTCTATTGCCAAGTACAGACATTTCTATTCCCCATGCATCCAGAAGGGCTACGCCTTTTGTCGCCCCGGCATTTGCACGCGATATGGAACAAAGGCGGAACAGCCAAACGCAAGCAAGCACGATTTAATCGAGAGCAATAAATCTGTCGTCGATTTCAGGCGAACGACGTTGTTTTAACCAGCGGTAGCTGCGTTCCTTTATTACTTCTGCCATTTAAGCGGCGTACCGCGTCCGCGAGCTTATTCGCACCGGTACTCCCTCCGGTGGCATCGTTCGCGAAAGGATATTTCCGATATTTGAAGCATACTCTACACGGCCAGCTGTGCGGAAAACTGCCGGTGGCTGCATTTACAGTGAAATCCGATATTATCGAGGCAAAGTGCACGAAGTGAGTATTTAAGCAACTTGTAAAATTAACGAACCCCCGAGGGGTTAATGAACGTTTAATCGCGCAATGATTGACCGCCGGAGGTATTGTCGCGGAACAAATACACAAATTTTCCAGGATTTTCATTGTCGTCGATTGTTTTCTACTTGATTCAAAGAGAAATTTATGGAAGATAGGATGAAGAGGAGAATATTTGTTTTTGTGGAAAAATTAGAATATCAATTTATGTTATGATGTATAAATAATTTCAAGAATTTTAATAATATCTTTAATTACGTTCTACTAAGATTGTGATTCTGATTATCGATTACGACACTCTGAACAATATGTAGTAGTAACCGTGTTTTTTTCACCGTATGCTCGTAGTTTGTTTAAAATTTAATTTTAAATCGACTATCGAGTTTACCACTAGAATTGGTTTGCGTCATTTCTGCGATGAAATTGAATCTCTTTTTACACGGGAAAGCACGTATGGCTTGAGAATTTGAATTTCACCTTGAAATCACATCATACCACTGTGCAAGGGAAGTGACGAAAAGAGTTATACGACATTCATTGAAATTTAGTAATAAAAACTTAATTAGAAATAAAAAAAAGTAAATAGTTTCTTTTTACGAGGTGGAGATCATTTCACACAATTAATTTTGGAGTCTTCTGTAATTGAAGGGTTTCCAAGTTCAGGACTGGACAATCGTGAATGTCAACATTACAAGGGCGATCAGGTAGTTGTTCTGGTTGACAGGGATAGATATCGAGGTATCAGCAATACATACCGATGCGATTGTGAAACGTCGATTCGCATGGGAACCCCATTCAGTCAAACGGAGTTAAGCGTCGAATTGCGAGTCAATCTTGCACGGATGCTGCAAATTGGATTTCTGTAAATTAAATTTCCTTCATTTCCGTTAGTTGTGAATATGATTTTTCTTATTTTGTCGATATTTATTCAACGATTAATATTACTTTCAAAGAATTCTAAGAGTTCCTTTTCCATTTACATTAAAACAAAAAACTGGAATATCTCAAGCTGAAAGTTGGAAATTAATTAACGTAGGAAAAATTAATATCCTTGCTTTCACGTATTTAGTTCGTAATTAAATGCAACACCGATATTTTTCATTCGTAAATTACCCTTGCTTCTATTCTCTTTCTTCATTTTCTACCTTGATAATTCCATTAGACGGATATTAAAATTTGTTTACTACAAATTTTTGCTAGTCTCTGCTTTAGGTATTAATTGGCAATGCAAAAAATGCAACTGGTATTTTGCACACATTTAAATCATTTCTAATTAGCAATGACAAAGTAGCACCGAAATACTTCCAATTAATCGAGAATTATTAAACTGAAATTCATCGGTAGGATAATCACATATTTTTCATCACAAGTCAAAAGATGTCTGCTCCGAGAAACTTCAAGCTCTGCTTGAAGTTCAAGTAAGTTCTCGTTGAAAGTCCAAAAGTTTTCGTTGAAAGTTCAAAGACTTCTCCGAGTGAATGTTCAAAAATGTCTGATCTGTCCTCAGCAAGGAATGCCTTCCGTGGATCTCCAATATGCCTTATTCGTTATCCTGATTTGTCAATCTTAAAGTTGAGGTCAGGTCGGGGAAAGCAATCTATTTTTCACATGATCGCCAGCTATAAGGGTAGCATATAGTCAATCGCGACACGAGGGTGTTTTCAAATACACGCTTTTCACCTTTCCCTGGATAGAGCGAAAAGGTGAAAGGTTTTCCGTGAAATCCATTTTACCTTGCGAATTTGGCCTCTACGTGATGGCTGAAAGTACAGGTGCTATGCTGGTGTCTGAATCCTGTGTTTCCTATACGAATCATGGCACCTTCGTTGCTTTTAAGATGTAAATATAATTTCCGTTAAGTATGGAATCGATGAAATTAATTGCATTTTTTAATAAAATCAGAAAGTAATAATAAGAAACTGATAACTTTAGTAATCTTAACACTAGAACTTCGGACTATATTACTACTACTATATCTATACTATATAATATAGACTACGATTATATTTTAATATGTTAAATTTGTGTTTTGGAAAAAGGTGAAAAAGTGATCGATTTGGTAATCTGTATTTTAAGATCAACATGGAATAGCTGTTGTATGTCTCTCCTACAAAGTTGGAGATTATTTGAAAAAAATTGGGTACCAGTGATTTTCAGTTGTTGGGTAGTTCTAGCGTTAAAAACTGTCGAGTCTCTTCACCTCCAATGAAGATTACTTGAATATTTGTATTCAAATCATTATTCACAGCAGGTTTTTTTTGTTACTTGACATTTTTTCTGTCACGTTATTTCACATATGCAATGAATTTCACATATGATATGAATATTTATAAATAAAACCAGCCAGAAAGTCTAGGGAAGTGTTAGAAATTAAATATAAAAATGTAAATTATTTAATTTTCCATTACTTCAGACTGTCCGTGAGATCGTTAAAAACTTTCATTCATTCAGTGATGATAAAATATTATTGAATTATTTGCCAAATGTTTGCTAGTATTCATATAACGATATTTACAGTTAAATACACATATAAAAATATAAACATTAGCAGTCTGTGAGACTGTTTATAGAAAAGTACAAATATCAAAATCTGTAGTAATAAATAGTTTAATTTCTATCATAAAATATTGTCATCTTAGAATTTTGTACATGATTGACGATCTGGATGTAGTATTCCATTTAACCATTAATAGATACACAGATAATGGCCCTTAATTAGCATACATTGGGCATTTGCATATACACGATTCGAAAGGAGCCTTGACGCTTTGACGCGAGGTGATAGTTCATGCAGAAACTGAATGTTAATAGGCACTATTAGTGTAGGGCTAATCATTACGTTGCCACGTGACAGGCAAGATAATTGCTATCTCCATTGTTCTTCAACGTGAAGTTTGCTATTATTTCTGACATCTAACACTATCATTTTTATAATTTGTCAACAAATAATAGCGTAATACTTTGTCAAAGTGGGGAAAATATAATTTTCATCGATATCAGTATTTTAGTATTTTATTATTACTTGTATTTATAATGCTAAACTAGAGATACTATGTATATATTTATTGTTTTCTTCGCGTTTAAACGGAGGTTGAAAGCATGAATCTTCATCGGTGACAAAGATCCTATATACACAAAAACATGTACAACATTTTTCTAATATGCAGGTATGTATTATTTTAGTTTTACACTATTATTAGTTGAGAACAATGGTTTAGCTTTTCTTGAAAATCTAGAGTAACTTCGTACTCTACGATTTCTTTTGTGATTGACTCTGCAATAATTTAGAATTAAATTGTTAAAAATAAATTGTTGAGCAGCTCTTGATATTTCGTATAACTTAACGCATTATTAATATTATAGAAATAACTTTATCGTGCCGTGCCCCATTGATATTGTTAATTTGATAATTGGACTTTCAACATTCGAAAATATCCCATCCAATGTGCCGCGTAATTGTTGAGAAATTTGAAAAAATTACGTTGAGATAGAAATTTTTCCTATTTATTGAGGTGAAAAAAATTCTAAAAAATTCTGACATATTCTACACGCCACTATAGATATTTGAGATTTTTCAGATTTTTTTCAGATCACAACTTTCCACCTCACAAAATAGATGTGTTTACAGTGATAATAGATTGCAATCTACATGCACGGTTCAATTAGTGCTGAAAATCCCGAAATTATCAGCAATCTGAATTAATGATTGCGGCTTTGCCTCCTTAGAATTCCCCTTTGTTGGTTTCTTCGTTGGAATATAAGATAAAACCTGGAAAGTTTAATGGGGCAAAGTGGTGAGAATTTGTTGCTCAAGTTGATGTTATTGCTAAAATCAATAATTGAGATGAAAAGGCAAAGAGGACGTTTCATTAAAATATATTTATATTGATAAATTATAAATATCCACTGCAGTTCCAACTCATCAAACGAAATCCTTCCCAGAACAGAAACTCTTCAAATAAGTCAAAAGAATGAAATCAAATCAACTCAAACACGAAAGCAATCATTAAACCTCTGAAAGGTTGGATTAAGAGGTTACAGAGCTCTTAGTACAACAGCACCCTTTGATAAATAGCTCTTTTCTGCCCGTATAATATACACTGCAGTATTGAAGTTGTAAAACTCGAAAGATAGAAGTTGGCACTTCAGAATATCATAAATTCTATGAAGACATTTCATTTCCATTCGAAGTTATGATCGATGAAATATAGAATCAGCGAATTTATATACACACCTAACAATACTCATTTACTAGCTGACGCATCAAACCGTGGTGCCCAAAGCAATCAGCACTTTACGATTGTCCATATAACGAGATATAAAACAGCATTAAACATGCACATTACTAAAACACCATCAAAACATACATCGTTCACAGATCGCGTACCATTTCCTCTCACAAGCGAACATTCCGAGGTGTAAAACCCTGATTTTGATAAAACTGAAGTATAATATAGTTTTCATTAGAATATTTAACCCGTATTTTTTTTATTGGCAATGATTCCTGTTAAAAGAGTGAAAACCACCCACAAAGTTAGACCTATAAAGTATAATTCTGCAAATATCTCGGAAACTATGAGAGATATAGTAATTACGTAAATTGACCGAATTTGTGCCTTTTAACACTTTGAACGACATTGATATTTCGCTAGTTTTATCATTTTTGAAGTGAAACTTCTATCACATTCTGATCTTTATAAAGCACAAACTTTAAAGATACAGATAGACAGATATTCAGCAGACTTTATCTTCTTAACGCCAGTATTTAAATATATTCAATATGTTAGAAAATTCATAACTAATGCAATATGAAAGTTACATGAAATTTCATTAAATTCAATAGCGTCGGTCACCAGTGACCCCCATGGCAATCAACGTGTTAGTAACGAATTGAATGGTAAGAATGACTCGTGATGTTCCCTTGCCAAATTACCTCAAAAACTTCTCATATTACTTTCCCGCGCAAAAACACACCTTCCAAGAAGTGCACCAATAGAACTGTCACTAGATCTACCAAGTAACTCAAAACAACTCGTTCCCAATTTTTCCAAAAATCTTCCAAGTTTATACAACAGTCATAGAGCAGATATTCTACATTGATCTTTCACAATATAGTTTACCAAATAGATTATCTTTTCCACCTCTTGATTTCTCTTTTTCCAAAGTACTTATTTAATATATAAAAATATAATAGACTTAACGCCGATGCTTGTAGTGTTAATATCAGCTGTACCGAACAACATTAATGTCCGATCCTATCGAGTTGAATATAAAGTTTATCAGTACAATCGAAATATTCCGATTTCCACTTGGACGATAATAACGGCGATCATGCTTCGGGCATTTCAATTTCGAGTGCAAGCAATATTGGGCATGTCGTGTCGAAGCGCATTCCAGCAACAGGATCGAACATTCAGGAGGCGCGAGGGTGAAGATAATCGAAGAGCGACAGGGAGAGACTTGGAGAGAAAGTGACAACGAAAGAAAGGGAGTAAGAGAGAAAAGAGTAGCGTAATTAAAGCTTTTAATTAATTTGCAAGGAAGGAGCAAAGAGGAGAGCGATGGAGAGGAATGAAGAGATGAGGGGAAAGGAAGAAGGTGGTTCTGGATGTAAAGAAGAAACTGCAAGATGAAACAGGCCAGCCGAAAGTTTATTGCGAGCGTGGAATGAAGGTTCGACAATACTGGCTCCATTTGGAAAAGGAGATATCTCTAGTTCCTTTCTTTTTACGCCTGGCCCGTCCTCTTCATTATGTTTTTTTCTTCGTAATCTTTTTTGATACATTAATAGAGCTCCATTCAATTCAGTACGGGAAAGGTGTTGGGTAGAAATGGCCATATTTCTGGGTACGGTTGTACATACGTTTTATCATGGCTTTTGTTGCTTCTTGCTATAAGAACTTTATTCTGTTCTATCGTATTGAATGCTTTTTTCAAGGTGCAAATGTACTTTTATGTGCTCTTTGTTTTTATTGAAAGTGTAAAATTAGTTTATACCGCATAAGGTGGGTTGTCATGTTTTTGGAAATTTTTTTTTGGATATCATTTTCTGTTGCGAGAATCACCAGAATTAAATTCGATAGTAAGATCGATGTAACGTTAACGCATGTGTGAGAACAGAAAGAAATTATATGTAAGTTGAGTTTGTTAATTAATTAATACACGTCGTCATCAGAATTATTTAGAACACCATTTAACTAAATCTGGCATATTTAAATACAGTAAAAATGTTTTTTGAAGAATATTAGAACAAGCGGAAAAAATACAAGTAGTTAAGTAATTTGTGTATTATAAAATACGCGTAAAATATCTACTTTAGTGCTCTTCTGCAAATTTGAGAAATATTTTTAAAAAAGTAGGAATCTGTCAATTTAACGGCTGCAGTGGATCTAATGTTAATAACGAAAGCAATTTATGGCAATTGATGCATTAGTTCAGAAATGCCCATCACGTAAGATCTAATTCGTAAGAAGAGTGCGCTCCTCGGAAATTTGGAAAAGTCCTCGAAAGAAATTCGAGTATCTCATCCCCTAGCTTAATTGCAACCTTAATGACTCGATCGATAGCCGATGGATCATAATTGATATGATTACTGCACCGACCCGGGGTCGCTCGTTAATATGTTCCGTATTTAGGGGGTGGACGATGCGCAGACTGCAATCAACCACCGATTGTTTATCGGCAATCAGTCGCCGGTCTACGATTGCCAATCATCTCGTAATTCGCCAATTGTAATTGAAACGTGCCAAAGGTAACTTCTATACCTCCTGAAACGGCCTGAAGAACAGAAGTACTTTGTCCAATAATCGAAGCTCCCGCTGAACGAACTGTTCTTCTCCCATTGTTACGACTTTCTCGTCGTAGTAAAGAACTAATCATAGTTTTTTTTTTTAGTAGGAGCACATCATTTTTTATTATTAACATAAGTACTCATGTTCGGTTATTCGTAACACTGGATCAAATTAACGGCATCCTACCTTTTTAACACTAAAACTACCGATGTTATATTTACTCATGTTTAGATACACCGGATAAGTGCTTTGGGGAAAGAGAAATCGAGAGGAGAAAGCAATGATTAATTAACTTATTTACGTTTTATAAGATAGAAGTGAAATATTTTCTTCATGGCTCCCCTATCAATTTAGAGAATTTTTGGAAAAAATTGGGAACCGTTCATTTTTACCGGTTTGGTAGGTTTAGTGTTAAAAATGTTTCTCAAATTCATAAAGAAGCAATACAGTAGATACTTCATGCGTATCTTATAACACACAAACCACTTAACTGACAGTATTTTTTGTCGCTTGATTCAACTTTTTTCAAAGTGCAATATATAGAGTCTTTAAATATACTAGATTTCGCGAACGAAAGAAATGGTTGCTTAAGAATGCTAATATTTAATAAAAAAAAAAAAACAATGAGTATGTTTAATAGTTAAAATTTGATGATAACTATGCATGTAAATTCAACGTTTTTACTGCTCGCCTTTGAAGAAACGTTACGTTTCCTGAAGCGCAATTTCTTGCGATTTCTGTTCTCGACGTTTGCCTCATTGACATATCTGTTTCAACCTGCTCTCGGGTTTATGTTTCAATAGGAAGAGATAGGGCAAAACGGTTATACAAGGCAAGATGGGCTTTTTGATGTTTATTTCGCATTTTTATATTCCCATGTTATATAAAATAAAAAAAAAACTATTCATTTCTGTATCAGACAATACGATTCTAATAGTTACAAACAGTTTATTGTGTTGTAATGAATTTTCTGACTGCAAAGTTACTTTTCTATTGTTGACGTGTTCTAACAATAAGTATTGAAAGCTAAGTAACAGTCCACAGTGATGTTATATCGTGAATACCATTAGTTAAATAATTTCTTAGGCTATTTGTTTATTTGTTCATTCTTATTGTTAGACCTTGAGAAATATTCGAAAATGGCATAGCGTGTCTCTAGTTCATTATATTGCACCGCGGTAGAATATATTATTCGTATAATAAATAACATTGGGTTATTGTTTTGTTCTCTATTATACTGAAAAAGTGAGTATACTTTTGTGTAATATTATTATTTCAATATACTGTGAAGTGTATCTGTTCCTACAATTGATAAACCTCCATTGTGTTTTATCCTAACAATAATCGATAAAGTTTCTTGATTAAGATAATATAAAAAAAGTTCAGTTCCATCTAAACAGTTTTTCAAATTATCACTTTCAACTTTTTATCAAAAATAACTTAGCGTCATGCATTTCTACCTTATTCTATCTTATAGTTTTTATCTTATTGATTCTTCACTTCCATCCAATGACAGCAATAATTACTTCTACTGATACATATATAAGTGAAGGAACAAAAAGACTTTTAAATTCTCAAGTTAAAATTAAAGCTATTAAATACGACAGCCATATCGAGCATATTCAAACAACCGAATGTTAAAGTTCCCAAAGATCATTGACGATCAACGGATCAGGTTTTTCACATTCGTTACACTGGTCAATAATAGTTTTGAATTTTCGTTTAAAATCATATAAACCTTGTGTGCAGATATACTTACCGATAGAATCACGTAGTCGCGATATAATATTCGATTCCACTTTGGTAGTTGGAAGCATACGAAGTTAGACAGCTAATCCATAGGAACGTGCACGATACCTCTTGTAAGAAGTCGACTCACCGAATCTTCCTCTCGAGATTGGAAGTGGAAGTAGAGGTCTAGGAGAGCGAACGCCGAGTGCAGAATAATTCGTGAAGCCTTAGGGATGCATAGAGTTGGAAAGCAGTACGGTCAAGGACCATCGGGGGTATCTTCGTTCCCTCCCTCTCGATTTCAAATCGATTTATTACTCGAATCCCATCGAACGATGGCAATCATAAAGAATTCTGTTCAACGAAATCTCCGGCTGCGAGGCCTGATTTGCGATTCTCGATTCCCCACCCCTAAGTATCTTTCGTGGATATTTAATAAATTGATTTTGGCGAGGGATTTATAGAATTAACAAGACGATAAATTAACTTTAAGAGGTGATCTTGTATTGTGTGTGAGTTTAAAAATATTTGTGCAATTCTATTTATATATTTGTGCAATTTTAATTTATTGTGGGGCATTCGGTGCTAAGTGGAGAAGATATTTGCTGTTACTTGAACATTTCGTAGAATGATAAATGTTCAGTTGTTTTATAAATATTTGATTAAAGTAATATTAAGGTAAAGTAATATCAGCTGCAATTAGCTTCGATATAGACTGATGACATAGCTTTTATTAGGAACAATTTCTCAAAGATAGCGTTTAGCTTTCCTAATTGTCAGTTTTGCTGTACGTACAAGGGACGTAACAATATTATATCTTATAATTTCTTTTAAGTTTTAGAGTTTGCAGATTGACGAGATTGCTTTTAATATAAGGTAAAAAAATGTTCCTTTTACGCCGTAAAATTTATGCAGCAAAAAGGATAATTTATGTCTCATCTTAACGAATATTATTTACGTTTGTAAATAATAAGTAATAAGCTAGAGGTTTTTATTCCTTTTGAACGAGAAGATTTGTAGAATATTTCAAAATCAATAATTTTATATACTAACAGAAGAATTGTATTTTAATAGTCACTTGGGCAAAGGATACATCACAAACAATGTTGTTTAACCGTGATAATAATTCACTGCAAGGGTATTTGATATTAAATTTTTGAATGTATTTTCCAATTATTTTACGAGAATTAATCAACAGAACTTTATCTTCCAAACAAGTCTGATATTCGACGCTTGTACGAACATGATACAGGAATATAATATTCTATTAGTTGATAAACATGTCCAAACAAGCTGTGCTTTATTTAAGGTTTGAAGAGTGTGTTTACAAACAGAGTAATATAGGTACACGTCACTAGCTATGTTTAAACTAATGCGTCGTCTTCTCCGTTTCTACATATTTGTGTTTTCTTCTGTTCCTCTTCTTCTTATCTTACCTCATTTATTCCATGCATCTACATATCTTACATTTTTCCCATGTTCTTTTTCATAAATTCTACTCCATTCTTCTCTTCAATGAGTATCTATTCTTCCCTTATTATAATTTTTATTAAAGTATCTCCAATCAATTTCACTTCATTGGACACAGCATCAACAATTATGTTACTAATCTGAACAATTGCAGGTAGACGCAGCATGCTCTACAATTCGATGATATTGTAGTATCGTAATTTAAAAAAAAATAAGAGATAGCTTTTAGTTAGTGAGTGTGGATGGATTTTGTGTATTTGAGAGTGAATGTTTAGAATACGTGATTTGGAATACGGCGAGTTCGAGGGTTAGAGTGAATGTTTAGTCTGTAGACAAGGAAAAAATGAGTGAGTGCAATAGAGAATACAAGCTGTGAGAAAGACGAAGAATACATGCTGTGAGAAAGAGTATCGAGGGTGGATGCGAGTGTGAATTTTTGGGAGAGTCAGTTGAGAGAGTTGAGAGCGTTGAGACACAGAGTTTGTTGCGAGGAGAGATACAGTGGAGTTATATATAGAGTTTAGTGGAGAGTATTAGCAATTAGAGTTCTTTTATTTTACTGAGTGTTTCTATTTTGTTATTTTGTTATTTAGGTGTAGCGATATAAATATTAAGTTAATGTTAAGAATAATATTAAGAGTAAATGTAAGGAATGCTTGAATGAATGAAGAGCGTGAAAGAAGAGTGGCTGAGTGAGATTGTTTGAAAGAGTAACTGGAAGGCGTGCGAGAAATGTTTGGGTTTTAAGAATCTGTGTATATATGTGTGAGTGTCAAAAGGGTCGAAGCGAATGGATATGCATGAGATGAGAGTCAGTCTAAATCGAAGAGTGAATGCGTTAAGATCAAAAATACAAGCAACTATTAATATTAAACATTCAATTATTTAATCCACAATCTTCACCCAACCATTAACACTAAAGTGGTGACCCCGACGTGATTTGTGAAAGTGAGGATTGTGAATTGTGAAAAATGGCCGAAGGAAAGGACGATATCGCGAAATTGGCGGTACGAGTACCTCCTTTCTTTCCATCGAATCCTAAATTGTGGTTTGCACAACTTGAGGCACAATTCAGTCTCAGCGGAACCACGGCAGACAATACAAAATATTGGTATGTGGTTTCGAACCTTGACAGCAAGTACGCCGAGGAAGTCGTCGATCTAATTACTAATCCCCCGTCGGACGATAAGTACAACACAATCAAGACGGAATTAATTGCACGACTGTCCACTTCGCAAGAACGAAAAACAAGGCAGTTGTTGGAACGCGAAGAAATAGGTGACAGAACACCGTCGCAGTTTTTGCGTCATCTGCGTAGTCTCTCGGAGGAAGAAATTCCGGACTACATATTAAGATCGTTGTGGACTAGCAGACTTCCGGAGGCTTTGCAATCGATTGCTGCAATGCAAACCGATACTTCTCTCGACAAAGTTGCAGTTATCGCGGATCGAGTCTTCGAAGCAACCGCGACGCAACGAGTGTCTCGAGTTGACTCCAACAATTTCGATGAGTTAAAAAAAGAACTACACGAGATCCGGCAAAGACTTGATCGATCGCGTTCGCGGGATTCGATACATTCGTGGCAGTCAGGACGTTCGCGATATGGGAGTCGTTCGCGATATAGAAGTCGTTCGCGTAGCCCACGGTACGATCCAAATTGTGGAACGTGCTGGTACCACTGGCGATTCAAACAAAGATCAACAAAGTGCGTCCCACCCTGCAATTGGCAACAGGGAAACGACAAACCCCATCACTAGCAGCGGCAAGTGGTGATGGTGTAGAAGTACGCCGCCTGTTCGTCAAGGATGCGAACACAAAAATCGAGTTTCTAGTGGATACTGGTGCCGATTTATGTGTATTTCCACGGTCGCGAGTGCGTGAAAAACGGGCAAGGTGTGCGTACCAACTTTATGCAGCGAATGGTTCGGTAATTTCGACGTACGGGACATTGACATTGGCGTTGGATTTGCGATTACGTCGAAATTTTGCATGGCGTTTTGTAGTGGCAGATGTAGATCATCCGATAATCGGTGCAGATTTTTTGACATTTTACGGGCTGCTAGTGGATTTACGTAATCGTCGCCTTGTGGACGGTGTAACATCGCTAACTGCACCGGGACAGAAAGCCGACAATGTGAAAACCACAATACACACTATCGGTGGAAATTCTAAATATCACAGGATACTTTCCAAATTTCCCGAACTCTGCCGACCTCAAGGAACCGAACAAGCCGTAAAACATTCCGTAAAGCATCATATTACAACAACGCCAGGACCACCTGTTTTCTGTCGCCCACGACGTCTCGCACCGGATCGTCATAAAGTAGTGAAGAGCGAATTTCAACAAATGCTGCAACAAGGAATAGTCAGACCTTCCAAGAGCCCTTGGGCCTCTGCTCTTCACGTGGTGCCGAAAAAGGATCACAGCATCCGACCATGTGGCGATTACAGAGCGCTAAACGCACGTACTGTTCCTGACAGATACCCGGTACCACATTTGGAAGATTTTACACAGATGTTAGCAGGTAAAACCGTTTTCTCAACCATCGACCTTGTACGAGCGTATTATCAAATCCCCGTTGCAGAAGAAGACATTGAAAAAACGGCCATAACAACACCCTTTGGTTTGTTCGAATTTCCACGAATGCCGTTTGGTTTGCGTAATGCAGCTCAAACATTTCAAAGATTTATCGACGAAGTGCTTCGGGATTTAGATTTCATGTACGCGTACATAGACGATTTGTTAGTAGCTTCGGAAAACGAAGAAGAACACGAAAAACATTTAAAAATCTTATTTGAGCGTTTGAGTCAGTTCGGTATAGTAATAAATTCCGCAAAATGTGTATTCGGACAGAAAGAAGTACGTTTCCTCGGATATACTGTAGACAAAAAAGGAATTCGACCGGTACAAGAACGCGTCGATGCAATAGTTAAATTTCCAAGACCGAATACAGTAAAACAATTAAGACGTTTTCTCGGAATGATAAATTTTTACCGCAGATTTATACCTCGCGCCGCAGCATTGCAAGAACCCTTGAACCGTCTTTTAGAAGGTGTGACAAAGAAAGGCGACACACCCGTTATATGGACGGACGAAGCAAAGACGGCGTTCACCAAAATGAAATCGGGACTTGCAAATGCAACATTGTTAGTACATCCGAGAAATAACGTTCCACTTTCTGTAACCGTAGATGCTTCCGATACCGCAATAGGCGCGACGTTACAACAATTTGTCGAAAACGAGTGGCAACCGCTCGGTTTTTACACCAAAACATTGTCATCCGCACAGCGTAAATACAGCGCGTATGATAGAGAATTATATGCGATTTACGCTGCTGTAAAGCGATTTAGACATTTAGTTGAAGGACGTAACTTTACCATTTTTACAGATCATAAACCATTAATATTTGCTTTTCGTCAAAAACCAGAAAAATGTTCACCGCGTCAATTTAGATATTTAGATTTTATTGCACAGTTTACAAACTCAATTAAACATATTAGTGGTAAAGATAACGTCGTCGCCGATTTTTTATCTCGCATAGAAACTATATCGTCATCAATCACCCACGAAGATTTAGTCATAGCCCAGAGGAACGACGAAGAACTTAAACAACTCTTAGACTCCAACATAAACACCACACTTCAACTCCGTAAGATATCATGGCCGGAAAAAGGAGACATTTATTGCGACGTTTCTAATGACACGGTAAGACCATACGTACCGAAAACATTGAGACGGAAAGTGTTCGACAGCCTCCATGGATTATCGCATCCGGGAGTACGAGCTACGCAAAAGATCGTCTCGCAAAAATATGTGTGGCCAGAAATGCGGAAAGATGTCGCAGAATGGGCAAAATCATGTATCCCTTGTCAACGGTCAAAAGTAAGTAGACACGTGTTCACAACACCAGCAAATTTCGATAATGTGAGTGAACGTTTCGAACACATACACATTGACATAGTCGGTCCGCTACCTATTTCTAGTGGGTATCGATACTGTCTAACATGCGTCGATAGATTTTCACGATGGCCAGAAGTGATGCCAATGGAAGAGGCAACCGCCGAAGCCGTAGCGAGAGCGTTTCTCGAGGGTTGGATTTCTCGGTATGGAGTGCCTCGGAAAATAACAACAGACCAAGGTCGACAGTTCGAGTCACATCTGTTTAAGGAACTCAATCGCCTAACAGGTGCTACTCATTTTAAAACTACAGCATACCATCCTGCAGCTAATGGAATGGTTGAAAGATTCCATAGACAATTAAAAGCCGCAATAAAATGTCACAGTACTGAAGCATGGACTGAAATTTTGCCAATAGTATTATTAGGAATTAGAACAACCTGGAAAGAAGATATTAATTCAACACCATCTGAAATAGTTTACGGTGCAAACATCCGTTTACCAGGAGAATTTTTCAACACCAAAACTACAATAGATACATCCGCATTCATAACACAACTGAAGAATAAAATCAAGAATTTACAACCAGTTCCTGCAAGTAGACACGGTACAAACAACGTATTTTTATACAAAGAACTAAAAACTACCTCGCATGTATTTCTTCGTCATGATGCTGTGAGAAAACCATTGCAACCGACGTACGATGGACCGTATAAGGTTCTCGAACGTGGAGAGAAAACTTTTAAAATAGAAATTAATAGAAAACCGACAACAGTTTCAATCGAACGACTTAAACCCGCTCACATTCTGAATGAAAATCTTTCTGAAAATCCTGAGAATCACGGAACCGAAATTATTTTGAACAATACAGCCAATCGCACTGAAGTTACAAGAAATCCGACAACACCCAGTGTAGTGCAAAGTGACACTCCGCAATCAGTAAATATAAGACACAATCCGCGCCCGCAAAGAAAAGTGCGTTTTCCGGATTGGTATCAAGCCGGATTTAATTAGTTTAGTGATAGAAATTAAGAAAAAAAAAAAAAAAAAGAAACCAAATAATGTTTAAAGGTTTTAAGAAATCACCTCCTGCGTTACAATTAAGACGATATCGTTAACACTGGCGAGGGGGTGATGTAGCGATATAAATATTAAGTTAATGTTAAGAATAATATTAAGAGTAAATGTAAGGAATGCTTGAATGAATGAAGAGCGTGAAAGAAGAGTGGCTGAGTGAGATTGTTTGAAAGAGTAACTGGAAGGCGTGCGAGAAATGTTTGGGTTTTAAGAATCTGTGTATATATGTGTGAGTGTCAAAAGGGTCGAAGCGAATGGATATGCATGAGATGAGAGTCAGTCTAAATCGAAGAGTGAATGCGTTAAGATCAAAAATACAAGCAACTATTAATATTAAACATTCAATTATTTAATCCACAATCTTCACCCAACCATTAACACTAAATAGGCTATGATATTGTTACTTAGTTTAAGGTGTATATATATATTAGGTGTACAAATTAATTCTCGGCCTTTTTTGACTAACTTGCTAACTAACTAACTAATGTTGATATTAATTCAATATTAAACATCATCTCCTTCATTTTTTATACGTTTTTGTCATCTCTCAGGTAATTGTTGGGTTCCAGATCGGAAAATGATAGTGGTTCACATCAATGAAATCATTGAGGCATTTGTAGACCTGTTCAACTTACTTGATTTGAGAATCAGTTAGGTGGTGTTGTAGGGATCGAAATAGGTGGTTATTTGAAAAAATCAAAATCAAAATCGAACAAATAATTTCTTTCGTCTCTGTAGCGTTTCTTTTTTTTTAGTTGAAACGCGAAAAGAAGACAGTGCCTTAAATATTGCTTATCGAACGACATCGCTTCTACACATGATTTTTCACGTTTTGTCTGGAGTAGAGTCATGCGATATATCTTATTTTAAAGCTTACAAATGGCGCTTTAGAATGACTATTCAAATTTGGAAAAATTCTAATCTGAATATGTTTTGTGGTCGATGAAATCTGGGGGTCGAGAATTAATTTGTACACCTAATAGTTGTTAGAGAAAAGTATGTAGATTAAATATATATAGATAGAGACAGAGGAGATTCTACAATATTATTTCTGATAAGATACTGGTAGTGTTCAAAATTTTTCCACCAAAAGTATTCTACAGTCTTCATACCTCTGTCATCGATACATTTTCCATCGACGAACGATCGTTACCCGTATTCATGAAAGTAAAACAATCTTATTCGGGTAAGCCTTGAATCAAGAACGCAGAAACAGTGCGAACAGTTTGTACTCGATTCTCGTTTCGATCTCTCCTTTCAATTAAATCAATCTCCTCCGTAAATGACGCTTTGAAGTACCTCATTCTCGCGCAAGTCTGTTCTACCTTCGATCTCATCAGCGGCCGCGATGTTTCCCCGTTTTCGTCGACTTCCTCCCTCCTTTATCGGTAGATCGTTTTCTGCCATCGTGGGATTACACGTACTTCGGTATAACCACGAAATTCGAGGAGCTGTCGATGCTTAAATGAACCCTCGTCGAAGGTACCGTAATGAACGGCGATGTTGGAGATGAGTTTGTCTCGAAATCGTTATTAAGGACGTAAGGCATAAGAAGAAGTACAGAAACTTTGAAATCACCTCTTTTTTCTCCAATCGATCCATAGAAACACGAAAGAAAGTTTGTTTGTTTCGAGGAGTTTGATGTACAAAGAATTTTTATTGTACCTCACGGATAACTCGACCGAAGTAAACAATTAAATCAATTAATTCTTTTCTTTCAATTTATCTGTCTGGTATGTCTAAATGTACAACGTTGTTTATCGATAGTTGTAGCGTTCATACTGGATCTACCAAGGGGGTCAAAATGACTCGTACAGAATTTTTTAAAAAACCTTCTGAAATTTTAAACGGTGTATTCTGTTTAATTTTTTGTATCTAACTTGTGTCTAAATTGAATCAATTTCGTTACTTACACATTTTGTACTCTTTTGTCTAAAGTATTTGTCTAGTATCTTTAAATATATTGAATTAATAGTCGGTAGTTCTAGTGTTAACCCCTTAGCATACAATTTGTTTAGTTCTTGCCTTTATAACAATTCTGAATCAAATTGCTAAAATAAAAATTTATCAGTCATTCGCCATACATGTTATAATTTAGCGTAATATTACTGTTATAGAAATAATTTCATCGTGTCACGTTTTATTGTTATTTCCAATTAGATTGGAATTTTAGATTGGAATTGGTTTTGTAAACTTTGAAAATATCCTATAAGTTAACTATAAATATTATAAAAATACACCAGATTTTTCATATAAAGATAATGGTCAAATTCGAGAGAATTATAGTCAGATCTGTTCGTTTGTAGACATGTATTCTTGTCGATTAAGCTATTCAATACTCAGAAATCGGGTGCAACTTCAGATATCTTAATCAACTGTAGATTTTAATTTGTATCGCGCTTTGTATGAAGTATATCTCGTCCGTAAACAAGCCACTGTTGTCCCATCAATTACCTTGTGATGAATGTCTGTGGGCTGTACATCCTACTACTATTGACACGTGTATGCTGTGCAATGTGTGCAGTGTAGTACGATAGTAATTATCAGGAACAACATGGACTTTACTTTGGATCAACACACATATTAATGTAATAGATGAAGTGAAAGATTCTTTCCGATTAGTTTCATTGAGCTGTTACACTCATTGTACACGAAAGACTCTGTAGTTTGTTTGGAAATATAAAGTATCGATATCATGAATGATAATTTACTCCCCGTTTTGGAAAATTTCATAATAAAGATTTCCTTAATTACACCGTTGCGATATCACAAACGGCATCCGGAAAATTCACCGCCAGCAATTCACTACCATATTAATTCACCACCATATGGATTAGTTGATAACAACAGTTAATAGTAGTTTACTAACGTCGCGTTAGTTTAGCGCATAAACATTTACAGGTTACAAATGATCGCTACTGTCATACAATTATTAATTATTTAGAATGAGTAAATAATAAAATGGAAAAAAACACAAAAGTTAATTTTTTCGAAGATAATTATAATTCATTATTATTAATTCACCCTAAAAAATGAGTAATTTATTAATTAATGGGAAATTTTTGTAATTACACATGAAAGATGGCAGTTCACCTCGTCCTCGCGTGTTTTCGATTCTAATACACTCTCCTAGGCATCCTATTACAATTTTGGATTGGCAGAATCAGAAAAGAAATCAGCCGCAAAATTTGGGAAGGGGTTGAAAATTAGAGCAACATTTTTTATCGACTTATTGCATTCGTCTTGTTGCGTAGATAAAATATCTGTAAGGAATTATGCATCAGAAATTAATCATTTTGTTGCAGATTAATATTAATGGTGCAGATCCGTGATTGGCTTTGCGGTCAGTAGGACAAATTTCGCAAATAGAAATCTTTACAATTTAAAATATAGATTCTGCTAAGTATCTCCATATACGAAACTCATTTTTCGTTAAATATATTGCAGAGTCCGGTATACAAGTAACCATGAAAAACTACATGCAATTTAAATTATATAAAGTATAGAATTATTTGTAATTTGATTTACATTATATAGAATAGTATATAAAAAATGAGTTTAAAAGAAGCGTGTAACACATTAAAAGAAATGCATTTCTGCAGAAATATATGTACATACGATAGATGTCTAGGGTGAGTGGAAAGTTCGACAAACAATGAAAACTTATGAGTAACAGATAAGGATGTAGGTTAGCGGGGATTTTGCGTACAGGAATACAAGTTGGACTTAGACATATTTCTATGACTGAATGTGTATCGTGCATCTCATATTACATGTATTTCCCCAGCAAAGAAAGCGATCAACACAAAGCAATAGTACAAGTAGGCAGAAATTGCACCCACCCTCTCCAACCCACCCTTCAAACCTTCGAATACAAAACTACACAATAGATGGCTATAATGATAAGAAAAAGGTGCAAAAAATGGACATATGAGAAAAAAGACAACTAGAGAGAAAAAATCACTCGCAAGGCATGAAAATATCAAATAAAATAGACTCATGCACATTACAAATGTATTGTGATTCTTAGAGTAATTACCACTAGAATCTACTCGAAGTATACGACAAACGATCCACGTAAACAAGACGACAGGTGCAGAAGATGTAAACAGACACCTGAAACAATAGACGGGGTAACAGGAGGATGCAAATTATTAGCTGGCACAGAATACACGGACGGACTTAATACACAATCAGCAACTAAAATTATACACAAAGTGGTAGCCAATAGGTTCAAATTAAAAGAAAACATAATCCCTCATTACAAATACATCTCAACCATCATTATGGAAAATGCGGATTGCAAACTATACTGCGTTACGGCACTGCGCACAAACATAACAATAAAATGGGATCAGACATAGCAAAAGGAGAATTAGATGGTCGATTCGGTAATTTATATTTTATGAGATGGACGTAGAGTATTTATTTTATAATTCTCCTATGAAGCCAAGGAATTCTTGCAATTTTTCGAAAAATGTGTACCACTCATTTTGACTGCTTCGATACTTCCAACATTAACACTAGAACAATCGACATAAAATTTGTTATATTTCAATATATTAAATAAATACTTTATTTATTTAAACTTAAGTCAAACTTTATTTTATAAGATCAACATAAAATATTTGCTCCATGACTGTCCTACAAACTTGGAGAACTTTTTGCAAAAAATTGAAACAAATCATTTTGACTTGCTTGGTAGTTCTAATGTCAATATCAAGTATATACCGAAGAGTAGATCTGCTAAGACACAGCATAATTATAATCTATAGATTACGTGTGAAACGAATAACGACGTTAATTTCAATGAAATTGATTTTACGATTGAATGTAATGCGGTAATGTAAAGGGAATAGGTGCAAGAGCCATAATTGCGACGCAACAGGAACTATAGCGTTAAGTAAACGAGACCTTCTGGTGTCCCATCGAAGGGAAGTCTGCCTCCTTAACCGAACTACACGAAAGTCATGCACCTTGAGGAATATCGGCGCCGAAACAGCCGGATAGATATTGCGAGAAGTGATTTATGCGAGAAGCGCAAGACCGCATATTGGCGGTGAAGATTCGTGTATAGAAGTTCCACGGGACGTCAGTGTGGCCGAACTTGTACGTAGATAGGTACGTATGAACGCCATTACCTTGCTTTAAACGTGTAAGTATACTTGGCCCATGTGGACGTAAACTTATGCAAGAGTAGAACACTCCCTTGCCGTGGGGCTTTCAAACACTGCGGGTACTGATACTAATGCTTATGCCAATATTCTCGGGGGACCACCAGCTGCTTTTCTCCTGTTCAGATTCGTGGAAATTCATATGAACATGCACTTGGACGGATAGCATTTCCGATCCTTTAGATAGTTCAAGGTCAGCTGAAGTGATTTAAGTAGGGTTTCCGGGGTGAAGTTACGGGGGAAGTTGAAATCGCGCGGAAGTATACTTTTTTGCATCGGTGATTTTTCTTATGGTGGTAGCTGATATTCAAGGATTTGATAAATATTCCATGGAGGTTTTTATCGCTTTGAGACTTGAGCCGTGTTTATTAAACAATGGTCCGTTGAATCGATGAGTTTTATGAAGTGGAATTAAGGATTTCGTGAGTAGCTTGTAGCTTTTGTTTGTTGCTAAATGTCACCTGATTAGAAATTTGATAACTGACTTTGTATAATTTGGTAATGTTGAAAACTTTCAATATTTTGTTTAGAGTTTACGTATTTGGAAGTAACTATATTTTTTCATTTGTCGATCGGTCAGAAATATTTCAAGAAGTCAAGTAAAAACTTCTTTCTTGCTAAAATATTCTTTGAAAGAAATTTCTTGTTTGTTAATACCGTCTTCATTCTCTCGTTTCCCACTGGAAATTTGTTTGAACAATGCAACAACTACTTTGTGTATTTTTCTATTTATCGATGATGAATCGCCTACATCGTAATACTAAACCTACCAGATCGCTCAAAATGACCGGTTGCGATTTTTTAAAAAATTCCCTCACTTGATATAGGAGTCATGCAGTAAATATTCCAGATTTGTCTTCTAAAACCTAGATTTCTTAATTTATCATCTTTTTCACCCCTTGATTTCTCTGTTTCCAAAGTATCTATACAGTAAAGCTAAATATATTAGATACAACGTCGATAGATTTAGTGTTAACATTCGTCAACACAAAACATTCTAAACGGTTGATTCCATTTTCTAAAACCTAGATTTCTTAATTGATCATCTTTTTCACCCCTTGATTTCTCTGTTTCCAAAGTATCTATTCAGTAAAGCTACATATATTAGATACAACGTCGATAGATTTAGTGTTAACATTCGTCAACGCAAAACGTTCTAAGCGGTTCATTTCATTTTCTAAAACCTAGATTTCTTAATTGATCATCTTTTTCACCCCTTGATTTCTCTATTTTCAAAGTATCTATACAGTAAAGCTAAATATATTAGATATAACGTGGGTAGTTTTAGTGTTAACATTCGTCAACGCAAAACATTCTAAGCGGGTCATTCCATTTTCTAAAACCTAGATTTCTTAACACTAGAACTACCAAACCAGTCAAAATGACTGGTACACGATTTTTTCAAAAAATTCTCCAAGTTTACACAAGAGTCATAGAATAAATATTCTACGTCTATATCAATAAACATAAACCACCCAATCGATCGAATTTTCCGCCGCTTGGTTCCCCCTTTTTCAAAGTATTATACTTACGTAATTTATTAAAATATGATAGATTTGAGGCCGGTAGTTCTAGTGTTAATTGATCATCTTTTTCACCCCTTGATTTCTCTGTTTCCAAAGTATCTATTCAGTAAAGCTAAATATATTAGATACAACGTCGATAGATTTAGTGTTAACATTCGTCAACGCAAAACATTCTTAATGAATGATTCCGTCTTCAGCAGGAGAATAGGCGCTTGCAGTCAGACAACTAGTGTTGGTGTCAACTGTGGGCTTACAGCCAGTTCTTTTTGACAAAAAGTAGATACTCGCTACCGAAAAAAAAACGTAAGACAGAAAGTCTGAAGCCTCGATGAGAAAGGGGTCGAAGCGAGAACGGGATTGAAGGTAGACACGACTGAGAGAAAGAGGATGGATCAAGGGGTGCTTCAGTCTCGATAATGAAATGGATGCCCTCGGGTGCGAGCAGACGAAGCGGCGCGTAGTGTGAAATCCATTCGCAAATTAACCTTACTTATTCATTAACGCTAACGACCTACCGCCATTGCCTCGAACCATACCAGCCTCTCCTCACTCTCCAGTTATGTACTTATCTTTTCTTCTACTTTCCTTCCGGAAGAAGATACTCGATGAACGGAAAAGCTACAGCTCATTAATTTTTCACCGGCTCGTGTAAGATTGACGTCTTTTCCGAGTGGTATCGTTTCAGAAATTCGACGTTGAAATAATTTACAGCTGAGCAAGTGACAGCGTTATCGCGTCATTGATGTAAGAATTATGGGAGGTTCGTTACTATTGACAGTTTATGCGATATTGGCATTACCGAAGGAAAATTGACTTTTTTAAACAGAGACTGTGATGAATTCATAGGGTGCAGATTGCAACTCTGAGTTTTGATTGGTTAAATAAAAATTGTCATTTTTTAAAGTGGATCAGGGCCAGCTACGAGGGATGTTCGACTGCAAAGGATACTTTTACAATAGAAGTATCGATAATTAATATAGACTGGTACTAATGTGTTAGAAGGGAAGGAAATTGATCGATTTAAAAAAATATTCGTATTGGTGTAAAGTGTATTTATTCACAAAATTAGAAAGTGGATTTTTGATCATTTTCATTAAGATAAGATTAGTAGTAAGTGTTTTTTATTTGCACGATAATATACGATAGATTTTAAGTAAGAAATAATTTTGTTAGAATGATAATTATTGCATGGCGTAGAAGTAATATATCACTCGTATAGCTTACTTCGTTCAGAAGTTTCTTTCGCATCATAGCATTTTTAGAATGCACCCCGTATTCATGGTCGTTTGCATTCCTAGTGTGCCCTTCATCGAACAGCGAAAACTTGAAAGAAAAATGATCATCCATTGAAGTAGATGACGACTAGACGTGACAAGGAAGATATTCCAAAACTTTCCGAGGGATCCATATACGGTTTCCCAATTTCTTTTCTTAGACACTTTCAAGTTACTTGTTTTATTTAAGGAGAATAAAGCGACTTTAGATAAGTGATTATAAAATATCCATTTCATTAATAAAAACCTACTTCTATATAATTGTACCACTCTTGGTATTTATAATCGTAAAGTGGAATTATAAATGAAAATCACGTAGGAGCTAAATTCACACGTTCGTTTTAAAATTCATGAATCATCAATTTCGGAAGGAAATCGACATTTTTGTAATTTCGGTCAAACTTCATGAAGCTTTCATTCTATAATTACTTTTGAAATCTTTTTTTTTGAAATTTAATAATATGGTATAATATTTAGCCATAGATACCCTAACAACGACGTATCCCCATAAAGATGCGTGACGTAGAAAGAAGTGGGGGCGATCGTCAATTTAAGGGGGTCATTCCACGTAACAGCTATTTTTTTCGCTTCCTTTGGGATTTTTTTTTGACGAACCATTAAATTGTACAATCTTGGAATTTTTATCACACGTTTATTGATACTTTTGTAGTCTATTGGAATTTTTGCAGGCAAAAATAACGATTTTAATTGACTTTAACTGCCATAATTCCGGATGTTTCGCTCATCTGAAATAAACAAATCAAGCGACATTTTAATTTGTAAACCTCAGACTATCGCCAGAGCAAGAATAAAATAAAAATATCACAAACTGAAGATTTGGCACAGCTTTAAAAAATTCCAAGAATCGCCAACATCTCCTCCACGTTTTCATCGTTAAAAGAACAAATTATGACAGATATTAGAACTATTCTCCAAATTAATCATTTAACTTTATTCACTCCCAAAACATTAAAGTATCCGTCACATTATGATTTCACATATCCCTCTTTCTCCTTTTTCTTTCCAACCAAACCGTACTACAATAAGTAATATTTCTCCACTAAAATACCCCCACCCCCCTTTTCTTCAACATTCCTCAAATTCATAGATCAGTCTCGCATTAACATAGCACCAAGATTTCTCACAATAGTCTCTGTGAAATGTTCAACGATAGAATCATGGTAAACCAGACATATCTCGAACTGCCAATTATCGTCGTTTCGGGATCCCCATGGATGTTGAGAGATATAGAAAACGAAGTAGAGTGATTAATCGACCCGCTTAAGGAAATGGACGTCACTTCATGGTAGGTGAAACGGAAGGGAAAAAAAATCTTAAACAATTATCACGATACCCCAGCGTGGAGATGCCGCAAAGGTAGCGACCGAAAAAGGGGTGAGGTGATAGAGGGGTGAGCGGAACGAGGAGAAAAATTGCTTTAAACGAAAAAAAAAAAAATGTGGCAAGAGACCGCAGACTGGGGCTTAACTCTCACTCTCTCTACCAGCTTTTTCTCCTTCATTCTCCCTCTCCTTCTTTCCCTTACACGCACCATTCCACCCCCGCACTCGGTGCTTCTCTGTCATTCATCTAGTCGTGCGTTTAGTCGCTCTCCCTTGCTCTCTATTCTTTCGGTAAGGGTGAGCCACGGAGGGAAACACGATAGCTGTCTCTGTTGGTAATTTTTCAACCCTCTCTTTGACTCGCCTCATTCCCATCCTACCACCGGCTGATGCTTCTCGCCTCACCCTACTGCCACCCTCCTCTCTTTCGAACAGTATTTCGCGGCTCCCGACGGCGCCCTCGTCTCTCATGCGTGTAATTTCTCAAGCATGCACAATCGCTTTTCTGTAGCCGGTTGCTAGTTGTTGCGGATAACAAGCGTCATGGTAGGTAGTCGACCTATTATCCAGAGTACCGCTGATCTCCGTCTACCTCCCGAAGGTACTCGGCGTGTCTATTGATAGACGAACGTGATTACAAAGGCGGTCAGATTAGATAGTTTGGAGCAGTGTTCCTCGATGGGAGTTATATTGACCGGTTTTCAGGGGACGATGGAGGGACAGAGTATAAAGGGACTGATTGTGCGAGAGTGCGAAGGTGGAAATGATAGTGGCTATGAATCGAAAGTCAACTATACGTCCACGGGACGTCGAGAGTAATTTTAGTGTTAATGATTACAGCAAATCCCGACCAATTGTAGAAATAATACTGAGTGTTGACATTAATGAATTCATGAAATTTTTATTTATTGGGTCATCTGTAAATAATGTCGATTTAACGCTAGATTTACGGATATTGATTATATATTGTTACGAAGCACCCAGTAGATTCAATGTTACTGGGTAACGAGACATGTCAATTGTTTGTTAAATAAAAAGAGTAGAGATTCTACGGTCGGTAGTCCTGGTAGACGGACGTGTTCTCTTAAATAAAAGTTATCGCTTTTTAATTGTGTTCTATTTAATTATGTCTGAAAGGACAAGGCGTGCGCGGTCGACTCGTAACAATATTTTTCTGAAATGAGCCAATTTTACTCGCACAAGAAATTGAAGTTTGAATAGAAAATAGTTCGAAATCAATTCAAATGAAAGATTCATTATTAAAAAATTAATCAATCAATATATTATTTGTATAGTAATGAAATTTTGAATCGGCCAAATTGGCTCCGTAAATCTAGTGTTAATGTGTAAAGAACGTAGGTAAGGATAGAAAATGCAATTGGGGATATTTTAGATCTTATTCATAATTGCAATATTAAAGAATATCGAAGAATTTTACTTAGATGTCTAAATGAATTTTCTGGTTTATGGCTTTTTATTTTACGTGATTTCTGTGGATTCAGGGGACGTTTTATTTGCCTGGAGAGCATTCTATACGAGTGCATCACGTGCGCTGGTAGAAGAGTGTAAGAATATTTCAGAGTTAAATAGAGCAAGAGTTTAAGTATATATCAGCATTACTGAGAGTAAGAGTACGAGAATGTTTCAGAATTAAAGAGAATAAGAGTATCAGAATATTTCAGGCTTACATACAAATGCATGTTACCAGCTGAAGCATATGAAGTAGCGGTATAAATATTCACTGGATTCATTAACTCTTAATGGTTCCAACTTTTCCTCGCGGAGGTAGACTGTTTGGAATTAATACCTGTAAGATTCCTAAAACGGAGAATTTCTCATTTTTTTTTCTATGAAGTACAACTCTAGCAGAACAATTTAATTGCACTTATGTACGTAGTGTTTATATTATATAATCGTGTACTGTATAGATTTATGATAATTTATATTGATAATATTTCACATGTAACTTCTCAGTTTATCTTATAATTGTTTAAACGTGCAAAATTCACTTAAATTCATTGACGTCCGTTGAGTTGAACGTAAGGTTGCAAGTTGCATTTGAATGTTCGTCGATTTTTAACAAATTTGTAGCGATTATTGTATAAAATCTTTATAAATGTCTATAAATTCAATCTAAATAAATATTCTACAAAATAACACGTTATTTAAATTTATAAAATAAAATGAATTAAATGTTTGTCAATAACTTGTAAATGATTAATCATTACTACAGGCTAAACACTTCACTCGCATATTATCAAATATTGTGGGGTTAATAATAAATGTTTATTTATTAAATTCTTATAAAATGAGAATACATGGAAATACATTAAAGTGTTAATTAAGAATTATAACGTTATCTACCACATCGAAAACTTATGATCGGCACATGTTTTCACATTATCATTACATTTCATATTTTTTGTTTAAACATTTCAAAATGTACACGAGTACAATAG
Organism: Cerceris rybyensis; assembly: GCA_910591515.1. Taxonomy (NCBI): domain Eukaryota; kingdom Metazoa; phylum Arthropoda; class Insecta; order Hymenoptera; family Crabronidae; genus Cerceris; species Cerceris rybyensis. Next base: position 6,694,736 of record OU342797.1, read on the forward strand.
CCATTCTTCTTCGGGATAAAATACTAATATAGGTGTTTCAATTCGATTCAGACAGATTCCAATCGTTGTACAGGAAATATATGACGATACTTAATACAATTTCAAGTAACATTACCAAACGATAAATTCTACCGTCGAATGTATCGAAGAATTTTAGAAACATCAATCTGAAATATCATTACAACGATTTGTTTTTTCGTTCTACAAATCTGTCAAATAAAATTCCGATAACTGGATACAGAAATGAGGATCGTCGAAAATTCGCGCCATTGTTGAGAGATAAAAAAAAACTACCGGCATCGAGTCAATTGTATTTAAACTATCGAACGACGAAGCGGTAGAGAACGAATGCCTGTATTTACGTATAAAAATTCCCAAATTCCCGTTTTCAATGGCAGCCCTTTATGCTCGGAATGGTACATCAGCGTGCGGATGAAACGACCGCCAGTTTTCGATGCACAATGCGCGATTTCATTTGAATATATCGGCTAACAATGCTTTTATAAATTGAAAATGAAGCTACATAATTAATGATTCGCACTACATTGCCATTAACGTTAGTAATGTGTGGAATTACGTAATTACCAATTCATATGGCAGATGAATGCTCAGGACAATGTAGTCCCGTAAGTCGTAAGTATAGTACGCATTGCGCTGCATTTTGTCCAATCGTAATGCATTTTCGTTGCAAACCGCGACTCGGATTGTCGGCTTTTCACCAATCGATTTTTATTCCTGAATTGATAGAGTTTATACGCCATTATTGCAGACTCTGCGCTTTAGATTATCGATTGACTTATCAGTCATAAACATTTAATTATTTTGTCTTCCTTACATTCTCATAATTTAAAATGATTTATTTGTCTTTAATGTCCAGAACGTTGCATTTATTGTGCAGTTTCATGAGATGCAATTTAAGTAGTTTCAGACAACCGGTCTTGAATTGGACCCCTCAGGAATTACCCGGATTACTTACCGCGAATTTTCTTTTTAGTAAGATTTTATACTTAATGAGAAGTTTTATTTTACGACTAAGAACGAGAGATACTTAATACAAAAACAATGCAAAATAACACGAATAAAATAATGATTTATAGAACAACGCGAATAAAACTCAAGCTATAGAATAACTTAATACGTTTGTGGACACGAAAATTTCATTGTTCTTCAAAAATAACCAGTCAAATGTTACACTCCTAATTTACACTTCTATCAACACAGAGAAGAAAATACAATGTTACAAAAGTAGTCAATGAATCAATTAGTTTAAAATGTATAATAGTTATAAAAGAATTAAATTTACATAAAATTCAATGACTGACAATTAGCTTTCTCATTTAGTAGCGACGAATGACACAGCATTCACGTCCGCAAATGTTTTAAATCTTATTAAATCATACAACTCTTGTAATATGAATAACAACGCTAATCTTGAGGTTGCAACACGAAGACTCGTCCTCTGTACTCGGTATCTCTCTGAACCCTTTATACTCTCTCAATTCCAAAGTGTATTCATTATATTTATTTCCGTAGTATACTCGTATATCATTTGCACTCTCACCATCAGCTGTTTGCCATGGTGATCACTGATCGATCGTTTCCAAGTCATCGACCTCTTTTAAAATAATTGCGAACCCTTTTAACGGAGATTTCCAAACGTTTCTATATACTCATGGCAAACAACAAATGCGATACATTACATAAAAGTCCATTCACTGTACACTGTTTTCTTTATTAAAAACTTTGAAAATCGAAGAATTCTATCATCTTATATGGCACGATATTGTAGTCTCTGGATTATCCATCCAGATTTTTGAAATTGATCTAAATATTTCAACAAAATATAAATATTTCTTTATTGAATGCTTCATTTTTGGTGTTATATTGCCTAAATCTGTTTCATATACTTTCTTTCAATCGTACCATTCATAATTGAATCACCTTCAATGCAAATAATTCACTATTCTGTCGAGGAACTTTCACGTAGAAAATGAACGACCATTGAAAAAGTGCAATGGATGACAATAATAGGAAACGTTGATTTGTCGATTAAACGAAGCTCAATAACCAAATACACGCCGATAACTCGACTTCGATCCGTTCTCCATACAGCCATGGGAACGTAGATGGCCGTGTACATGTTCAGCACGTTTACGAACAGAACCGACATTGGAAATTGCATTAAACAGCGAGGTACGTATTGCATCGTGGATACCAGTATGCGGGTACAAACAACAATTAGGCATTCCAATAATAATTATCGTCGAACGCGACATCAATATGAATTCGAAGTCGGCACGCCGTTCTCGAATTAATGTGTCTGACGGCGAGTTAACCACTGCACGAGGGAAACATTCGGACACGTTGTCTCGATTGAACTTCGTTGGGCACTGTCGATGTGCCAGATCGGATTTTCGAATTCGCCCTGAAATCATTCACGGCAAATGTCGCACGATGGTTGCATGATGACTTTGGAAACGAACGGTAGATGCGATAGGTACGATAGGCAATCATCATTTGGGTACGAGAGCTCTTTGCACAATTCGTGAAACGTCGAAATAGGAAGAACAGTTCTCGTAGGTTTTTTGGATCTCTTTATCTTTACACTGATTTGTTTGGATTTAGATTTCTATAATTAATGGATTAAAATAAAATATCTTGTCTATTATTTGTCTTAATGTTAAATATAGACTAGAGGTTGTGGTTCGTTTGTCTTTTCGTAAAATTCTGTATCTATCAACGTAGAGGATCGTGTGTCGACTTTTTCAATCTTTGGTCCTTTTTACTGTTTCCGATAATTTTGTTTTTCCTAAGCTCATTTTTCGATAGTGAGGGAGACGTCCATTTCTCGTTGTTCAGATGATAGTAGTAATTTCTTTAACATTAGATCTACGGCAACTGTCAACCTGACGAGTTTCTATCTTTTTTAAAAATTCTTCTCAAATTAATAGAGAAGTGGAACAATAAATATTTCACGTGTATCTTATAATATACAAATGCCTTAATTGACTATGTTTTTTACGGTTTAATACATCTTGCTATAAGATACTTCTTTCATATATTTAACCCTTTTAGTACCGACCCGAAAAAACTGATTGAATTAATGACAAATATAGTTGCGAATAAAAACAATTGTCATTTGGCAATAGTTTCATACAGAACACGCAATATAGAGCATAAACTGTCTATTATAATTATTTGGCATAAAATTACTGATATCCTATTGGAAACCTAATATTAACCTTTCGTTTCCCAGTGTTAGTACTATTGCTAACGACGATATATCGTCATCCGGCACCAAAAGGGTTAAAGCTACCAGATTTCGCGGCCGTAGATTTAGTGTTAAAATATAATGGAGTTCACAGTCAAAGTTGTATGTACTTGTATGAATTATTAAAAATGAATTTTATATTTTTTGCTAAATGCTACATCTAACAAAACGATTAGGATGATCGCCAGTTTTCTCGTAAAATTGTTCAAATGTATAGCGATGTAAGTTATTCGATTATATAATATTCATCTTAAAAACTATAAACGATTAACTACATCAACTTATTTAATTTCTTTATCCCTTCGAGTTCAAGATATTTATTTAACAGGTCGAAATATAACGTATTAATCTCGATTGTTTCATTGAAAAGTTGAAATATAAATCGTGATTGTTTAAATCTATTTCCAATACTATATACAATCGAATCATTCATCTTAATGAGAGTATTTAACAATAAAATTAATATTATGCAATGAATATTCTCTAACTGTTCGTAAGCTTATTGCGTTTTTATATTGAAATCAAAGTGTCATGTATTTTCACAATTGATAAAAAAAGTACAATTTTGAGCCTTCCATGAAAATTGAAACAAATAATGGTTTTTTGCCGATCGTTTTGCTCAATTCACGAGTTACACACTCTGACACTGTACGCATTGATAGCGTAACGATCGTTGGACATGATAGGAGCACGAACCATGGTAAATTATTTCGGATAGATAGCCACTAGTGTACATGTCGTCGCACGTAATCTCATGCACCAAAAAATCGAAACAAACCGTTGCTAATTGAAAGGAATTTGTAAAGAGCCAGTACAAAACATTCAAATAAAATACTTCACTTTTATACAGAACAGCGACAAAATCGTTAAAGCAAACACAAAAATCTGCATATTATGCAACGGTTGACACTATGTCCCAATATATCTTATACTTGTTACTTCAAAAAATAGAGTACAATTCGAATTTTGCAAGTTTTAATAATATTTCGATTGAATGAAGTTTGGAAAGTCAAGGGACAGCTATTTTTTTTTCGTTTCCTTTGATCATTGATGCTTTAGTAGTCTATTGGAATTTTTGCAAGCAGAAATAACAATTTTAATTGATGTTGCACCGTTTGAAAGACACGCATGTATTTTTGACGGCTGCCATGATTCCAGAAATTTCGCTCATCTGAAATAAAAAAATCAAATAACGTTTTAATTTGTAAACCTGGAACGGTGTAAAGTCAATTAAAATCGTCATTTTTGCTTGAAAAAATTCCAATTGACTATAAAAGCATCAATAAATATGTGGTAAAAATTCTAAGATCGTTCATTTTAACTGTTCGTCAAAAAAAAAAATCTATTATATACCTTCTCTTTAAATTTAAGAAATGTTCATAAAAAGAACTACGAATCGACCAAATCAGACGACTTCCTGAACACTAGATCTAAGGCCGCTAAATCTGGTAGGTTTAAATATATTAAATAAATATCTTGCAGAAAAATAGTGTAAACGATAAAAAATATGATCAATTAAGTAATTCCTATATTACAAAATACACGTAAAATATTTAATGTACTACTTCTCTATCAATTTCAGAAGAATTTAAAAAAAAAGTAAGAACCCGTCAATTTAACGGCTCCCGTGGATCTAGCGTTAAATCTAGCGTTAAAAATATCATGCTAAGATATATAATTATTTGTTAACCGAAAAATAATCACATTAAATACCTGAAAAAGCAATATCAGTCCGGTGATGCCTATCCAAGAGCGTAGGAAATCTTCCATTTAATCGTGAAGAATCGATGGAAAATTGGTGGTACCGTGATAGATGATCGGAAGCCATTGAAGTTCTCGAGGAAGGCGCGACGTACTCTTCAGTTCGGCATACCAGGTTTTTTAATCTCGGATCAAAAATGGCAAGGCAGACGATCTCGCGATGGTCTGAATGGACATTCTCCGGTTGGGTGGTTGGTAACGCGAGATAAGACGGAAGGCTGAAGCGAGAGGAAAAGGGTCCGCGAGCTTAGGTCTTTTAATGGAGAGCCAGCCAGCCCTCTTATAAATCGATACGTCACTTAATATCCGGCGATTCGAGTCGAACTCAATCGTCCGTCACGGACGCACTGACTGGAACGATCGATCATTTTTTATGAGAAACCAGAGAGACAGGATATATCTCGCGGCGCGGCGACAAATCCACCGGTTCCTCTCTCTTCCATCGCCTTTCTTACACTCTTTCCTTTCTGTTCATGCGAATCTCTGATCCGCAAAAGACCCCATAACTCGCAGCCTGCCACTGATCTTTCCGACGTGACCATCGATATTATCCCGGATATTTGGGGAAAGGTGATATTATATCGCTCCTTCATATCTTTCATTTTCCTTGAATCGTTCTACCGAGGTAAAGTTATGCTGCTTGTAAAAAGGTAAAGTTATCTCCCTTCGAGTAATTTCAGCAGGAAAGTCCACAGCTAGAATCTAGGCAAGTGGCTGGTGTTCTGATAACGTTATAAACGGTTAAATCTACGGTCTATATATTAATATTTTCTTTTTGCCTTAAAGGAACGTCTTTATTAACCCCTTGCCGTATAATAACAAGTGCTACTCGTGACGCGATAAATGGAATAGTCAATTTTGAAGTGTTCTAAAAATTATTTGATTACAAATATTAGTGGGTGCTGATAAAATAAAATAAATTCTACGCTATTCAATATTACGTTAAGTCATTTATTATATCCGAAATTAGGGGCTAGATTGTTATTTCAGTAATTAATTCAGAGTCATTGCACATTTAATCACAAAAGAAATGGCACGGCAAGGGGTTAACAAATTCGTATGTGGGCATTTACGTAGACAAAGTGACTTTACCTAAGGGAAACTTTGGAAAATTAAACGTTGAGATAAAAGTAGGCAAGACAATAAAAAATAGCCCATTCGTGGTTTCAGTGTGCAAATGTAGATTTGCTTTTTAAAATATCCTTCGAGTGGTATAGCGTTCTGAAATGGGACACAGGAAGGACGCAAGCAGGAAACTGTGCATTAAGTTTGAATATAATAAATATATGAAATAAGTACCTAATTGTATTTGAGTTTGACACATAGGTACATCTATTCTAAAAGGATAATCTCGTTATCTGATATTCCAGTTAATTTTTAGCGTAAAGAATATCTTCATGTCTGAAAATAACATTTGCATTGTATTTGATGTTAACTTTGATTAACTCTTTTACTTTGTTCGATATACGTTTCATAATTATATTTTCTATTATTATTTTCATGTTTTTCTTTATCTATTTATTTACGTCTTGAAGATATACGAAGATACTGTATTCGCAAGATATTACAAATGTAATTTAAAAATCTGTTTCTCTCCGTCCATAATTAATTAAATCTCTAGAGAAAATAATAAATGATACCGTAACCAACGGAGCGTGAAAAATGTCTGAATTTGAAGAGTGCTTAACGATCCGATATTTATCAGAAAAATTTGTCGAAAGTTCATCGCAACATGGGAAGTTCATTCAGAGATATTCAATCACTCGTGAGCCAGCTAGTTCGTTTGATCGCAACTCACGTACATGAAGTAATTTGTTCCGATTAAACCAACCGGCAGAAGCAACTACGGGGGAAAGCCTGTGTAGTTGCAGTTGCACTTTCTAAGGGAACTACAGGAATTCCCACTATCGTTCACTGAACATGCAAATCGAGATACTGCCAGAAAGAATCTAACCGGATATATATAAAACATATAGTTTTAAAAATAAACTTTCATGTTATCTAATTTCCCTGCACAAAGAAACGGTACACTTCAGATCGATGCTTTAAATAAAAAACTTTAACTTCAATTTTTTAACCCTTTGCGGTCCTAATGATTTCGTTAATTTTGACAGTGAGCTAAACAAAATTAATTTTGCAATATCATCTATCATCAGTAGACTGCGGATTTTAATGCATTTATGACAAATTAAATACGGCTAAAATATACAGAAAGAACATAATATAAAAATATATCTAAAATATCCAAAGTACGGTATTTGTTGTAATATTTATTAAGTGCAATAAATCCCTAGATAGGTTTTCCTGTCTCACCTGCATTTGTGAAACTCGAAATTTGCATAAACATCCGCAGTCTAATCATCAGTATCGATTATTAACTAAATAAATAATTCTTCTTTTTTCTCCATAACGATATGACGAAAATTGTAACTTCTAATATTTAACCGTCCCTTACAACACTTTTAACAAAATATAATTTTTACTATCATATCGCAGACATAATTATTTGACTCTCACTCTTTGAATTTCCATATTTCAACTAATTTTAAATTCAAAAATGGCAAATATTTATACAATTTCTTTTAAAACAATCTCCAAACATAATTTCAAGTACGAGAGAGAAACTTCCCAGACTGATTAAACACCAGAACTCTAAATTTCGAAGACACCATAATTACACGAATCAAAAGACCCAATCCCCCTCTGTCCAAATCCTCAAAGGGTACACCGAATAGAGAACAGTCTCAAATTTAGATGGCAAAATACAATGACACCGCAATCGCGCTACAGTTCAGAACTGTGTCGAAGTTTCTGGTACAGGTGAAGCTCCCTTTATAGGCTCTGGACCTTTTCGCGGTAATCTTAGACCGTCTCTAGTCGAAGAGCACACATTTGCTTAACCCCCTCGTCTTAGTCTTCTTGGATCACTCCGAGTAAGTCCTCGCGAGTCTCCTAGGAACTCTCGGGTGCATTCAGTGCTACCTCTTGCTTCTAGGAGAACCAGCTGTTATGGTCGAAATCACTTTTCCCCTTCCCTTCCAGTCTTCATGGCCCATCCCCAGTTTCGCAGCCCTCTATTTCACTACCTTCGCGATCTCCAGCTTCGATTACACCTACACCGGCTACACAAACGAGTTCGACTTCTACGAGGCGACCCTTGGGAGTTTACGTGCCTTTAGTGATATCCGAAATACCACCGCAATAATCCTTCCTTCCGATTTATCCTCTTTCGCACGCGTCTACACGTACGATCCCGAGAGTCCGGCCATTATGACTCCTTGGCGCACATTGATGCACGATTGCCCGTGGTGCAATTCAATGAGGTCGATGCCAGTTTGTTTGCTTCATCTAACGGAACGACGGAGATGCGTCTTCGTTGAGTTTACGTGTCAGACTGTGCATTTCTATGTCATTCTGTGTGTACGTGGGGTGTATGAAAGATTTGTCGGATAAATTAAGCGCTTAATATTTTTTGAAATTCATTTTTTTAACCCTTTGCACTTCGCTGTCGGAGCTGCGGAGGTATTGTAATACATGTGTAGCTTATAAATCCGTTGTTAGGCGAATTTGGTATATTTTTCGTTTGTTTATATTGTAAAACATAATTTTTAAGTGTATATGTTCCTTTTTTAATGACATAGGAAGATTTTTAATTTTTTACAGATGTGCACTCGTAATGTGGGAATAGTTCTGGAGAAGGTGAAGGTCATAGTGAAAATTACTCGGGGTGTAGAAGGGTTAATTCCTTGCCGTACGATTTCTTTTGTGACTGTGAATGCGTTAATTTAGAATTAATTCCTGAAATAAAAATTTATCATTGATTTCTGATATTTTAATAAGTAAACGTAGAATTAATAGTATAGAAATAATTTGATCTTTGCATGAGAAACAAATATTCATGTAATAATTGTAATTTAATAGTTTTTGGAAGACTTCAAAATTTCCTATGCCATTAACAGAGTCACGAGTGACACACGTTATTGTAGGTTAAAGGGTTAAGAGCATTTGTGAAATGAGAACAATGATTACTAAAAAGATATTGACATTGATTTAATGACAATTGCTTTTTATGTTTGTGCAATATTTTTGTATCAAGGAATTACAAGCATGTTTAACACTAGAACTACCGGCCTCAAATCTATCATATTTTAATAAATTAAATAAGTACTTTGAAAAAGGGGAAATCAAGCGACGGAAAATTTGATCGATTGGGTGTTTCATGTTTATTGATATAGACGTAGAATATTTATTCTGGAGTATTTTGGAGAATTTTTTGAAAAAATTGTGTACCAGTCATTTTGACTGGTTTGGTAGGTCTAGTGTTAAACATTTATAACATTAAAGTAATATGTACATTTATATTCTGAATTTTTAAATAATTTTTACGATTGAAATGCAAAATTTCTAGTAGATAGAAATTTGAATTTTTTAAAGGCTGCCTCTTTTAAAAAATTGTGCCGGATGGAGATAAATCGACTTCACAATTGTGTTGAGCGTCACAAAATCTATAAGAGTCAGCATAAATATTCTTTGTGCAAAAAAATGGTCAATTTGCAGAGCAGCGTATTTGGATGTTGGTACGAAAATGTTACCTGAACATAGAAAACAATTGTCGTTACATTACCGTCAATATTTTTTCGGGAATCATTGTTCTCATTTCACAAGTAAACGTATTCTCTGCTCTTAAGCGGCGCATTCGCTTGCTAATGGTAGTCATTGGCGTTTCGGTAAACTTGGCAAACTACTGGTGCATTTTCAAACCCGGGAAACTTTATCGTTCGAGGAACCAAATGCTATTTTGTGTTCAAATTCTTGGATAAAAAAGCTTCCATGATTGAAATTCATTACGAGAATCAATAATTGTTCACACAGTGATATACAATAATTGTTCAGATGGTAATACAATTATTACATTTTGTAATTATTATTTTTAAACATTTCTCGAACTTTGTTACATAAAAAAAATATTTGCCGAATGCAAGAAGAACACTCAAACGTGAGTCACCAATGGTACGCGCTGGCCTAAATATAATCTTCAAATGGAAAAAAAATGTCGACTGCAAATTATCAACACTAGACTTACAGACGTGCAATCTGTTATACCGTAGTATATTAACCCCTTAACCTACGATTTCTTTTCTAATGGGACGTGCAAAGATTCAAAATTAATTCCTGAAATCAACTGGTTTTACTGATTTCTGATATTTCGCATAACTGAACGTGATATTAATAGTACAGAAATAATGAAACCGTTTCGTAATCGGGTGATATTGTCAATTTAATAGTTTCTGGAAGACGTCAAATTTTCCTATCCCATTTTCCGCGCTACGAGTGTCACACGTTAATTGTAGGTTAAAGGGTTAAATAAAGACTTTGAAAGCAGAGGGTTCCAGTGACAAAGAAGATCATCAGTTACATGATTTGTATGTTATAATATACATGTGAAATATTTATTTGTACCATGTCTCTACAAGTTTGGAAGGAGTTTCTAAAAATGTAAGAATCCGTCATTTTTACGGCTTTCTTAAATCTAGTGTTAAAGAAACGCCACGTTTCCTCGAGAGGATCGAATAACTTACATGTATCATGCTCAAAACTATTGATGATTCCTAAAATGAGGCATAGGATAAGGGACTGAGTGTCGTTCGGTCCCCCATATCGTTCCTGAAAACATAAAGCTCAACGAATGCCAATCCAATGTTAAAAACAAACGTGTAAACGTGAGATATCGCCATCCGTCAAGTGAATCAGAACAAAACACTTGCCACAAGACATCACGTTCTGGGCCAGTAATAATTAAATTGCACGTCATTACAAGTACCACATCCTGAAAGGATCCGCGTTTCTCTAAACTGTTACACGGTGATACACATGTAAACGTACAGCTCGAAGGAACGGGCGAGAAACGCGACTGAGAAATTTGTTTTTTATCGAAGGAAGCACTCAGTTCAGTGCACCATTTTCGCGAGAAAACAAAGGGGAAATGGGACGAAGGACTAAGGACGATAGTCTTACAACGTGCTCGTAAAAGTCGTACTCACGTCGGAAGCACTTTCCTACTCTAGACAGATATATCGCCTACATGCTCAACCTTAATGGCGGTTACTTATTCACATGGCCGAAAGAGCGTTACTTTTACGAGGTAATAAATAATTAGTTGAGGCAACGAACTCAGCCTGTCGACACAATGAGACTACAATATGTTTCTACACTGAGTGCTTCACTTGACAAAAGGTTTCCGCGAGTCGAATTAGAGCTTCTTTGATTTCTATGTGCAAACAGACATTGTTATAATGTATTCGAGTTATTTCCAGGTGCTCGGTGTACTCGTGCGATCTTGGTTTCTCGAGAATGGAGATACAATTACGTTTGCTTAATGTATGGATGGTTTGTGAGACATTTGTGATGTATGAGGGATGAATTGAAACTTTGGAGAGGTAGAGTGCTTTCATTTATTATGATATTTCATGCAACACGTGTTAGTTAGAATGATTGTGGGAGCAAAATTTGAGGAAAAGGTAGAAATGTTTGAAAAAGAACTATTAGAATAGAATTGGAAAAAGCATTGGATAATATTTACGAAGTTGAAAGAAACACTGTGGTGATTCAATACAATGTTCTATAATTTATATATAGAGGGACATTATCTTTATATATATGTACATTGAGAACTTTCGAATGTTTTCGTGTTCATTGTAGCTGGATCAAAAATTTCTATTTATTTATGGCAAGTTTAGAAGTGCACAGCACACAAGGTGAGAACATTCTATGGTTTGATTTTATTTATACCTAGCTGTACTCGGCCATGCGTTGTTGTGGTTCGTTTTGGTTAAAGTTTTTTTTTTTACCTGCCACAGGTGTAACATCTACATAACAGGCATATGAAAACACACGCGTATTCGAATGCAACGTTGTGTCGCGATTTTGTCAAAATGTCAAAATAATCGGTGAAAAGCTCTCGGAGATTTGACATTTTGAAAAAACGAACATTTACATTTTATATTTATATAGATTAGACCAAGGAGTTTTACTCATTTACAGCAAATAAAATTAATTTAAAACTGCAAAGTGTACAAAGTGCATATGATATAAAAAGATGAGTTAAAAATCTAAAATCTGGCTCTTGTTTTTTTTATATAACATGATAATAATATAATATAACATTCATTTTCATGCAAGTCCTATGTTCTGAGCTATATCTATAAAATTAGAACTTCCACAAACATCTATAGTCTATTTACTATGCACTCTAGGATCATTTAGACCCCTATCTTTCCATATTTCTTCACAACATTGCATCTAATTATTTAATTTTAAATGAATGATATTAAAAATAGCTCCGACTTTTTTCCCCAATACCCATTGCTATCTATAAATAAAACTTAGAATCCAAATAAAACCACATAATATAAGCTACAAGAGGATTGTCGAAAATAATACCATTTCTCCAGAATTCCACATGAACATCAACAAAAAAATATCTCCAGCAACAACATCGCTCCAGCTGCATATCCAATAGACACCAAAATTCCCAACGTATAAAATCACGCTCTAAAAAACAAACATTAAAGTATTCGAAAAAAAGTCCCGTGCAAATTCAGTCAACATCTACCGCGACTGTTAATTTCCTTTTATTCCGACATTAAACTGTTAATGTCTAATAGCTAAATAAACTTCCCGCACGATCTCTTCCACGTTGAGAGAAACTTTATCGTCAGAAATTAGCTTGCAGTGCGGGAGCAATTGTCGGATGTCGTAGCAGGATGCGTATAGACGCATAAATGGAAAAGTCGAGTGGTAGGAGGACGATTTACCTTTATGCCCGTTCGCCACACGTATTTCAGAGCTATTAGAGTTCGACTGCAAGCGAATCGATACTACGTGCATTCCGCAGCGAATTCCAAAAGCAACCGAACCGCAGGCTTGCACTTGGAGGACTCATCGCCATTGCTCTTCGTTGTCCTGATATCTCGTGTCTCTCGTTTTCTGCAAGGCGTGACGATGCAAGGTGATAATCCGTAATTAGTGGCGGCAAGGGGAGAACGCTCGTATCCTGTTGATACGAAACGTTCTGATGATAATTCCGCCGGAAATTCTCATCGTTAGTCGTGCACGTCGCAATTTGTATACTTGTCAGAACTTTACGTGTGTAGAGCACAAAGTGACGCGGTGCGGCGCATTAACATAGATTGCGGGAGAAAAGTAATTATAAATAATTTTACACACATTTCGTGGCATGCGTTTAACTCCTACGACGGGAAAAATCTCTGTTTGAATTTTTCGTGACGTCGTTTGGATGTAGCACCAGGCTTTTTTCGACTTTTGTGCTTGTCCCACCTGAGTACGTTAATTCTACACGTTTTCTCGCGATGTCGCTTGAATAAATTCTATGTCATTTACTTATGATTATTGCATTTTATCTTCATTGTTTGTATTTGAAATTAAGTGGAAGGTTTTATCGTTGCTGTTTCTCTTGTTCATTGAAAGAAAGATTGACGAAAATTTTGATGAATACTTAAGTACTTGTACTTTTAGATACTTATGTTTTTCTCAGTAGAAATACTTTTGCATAATTATGGAAATAACACCATTTTTCATTAGGATAAAGTGGCTTAAGCCATTTTCAAAATAACCGGATTATATAGTACATGTTACACTAAAAAAAATCCTTAAATTTAGAAAGAAACAGGATCAAACTCCATTTGAAATATTTATTTCATCATTCAGAAACTCTTCTCACTCAAGCTACAATCTGTATCGAAAAAATATTAAAATAATTATCCTCAAATAGCATTAATCCTTCATATAAAAATTCAAACCATAATAAATTCCAAAAGCTAATGCAATGCAACAATAATACAATTGAAATTAAACTAAACTCCGACTATGGATGCGTATGACTCGCGAAACACATATAAAAAGAATGTTGCAAAACATACGAAGGATTTACGTGAATGAGAGTACGGAATAACCGGAAAACTGCAATAAAACCGCGACAAAAGCGACAAATTACTCGTTGGGCAGGATCGTTAACTGAATTCGCGACAATTTCAAATCCCTTCCATAAAAATAAGACCACCCTCGTGAACACGCCGGAAGTCGCACTTTCCTTGCCGTTCAAGATTTTCTCTCCTCATAAGAAGCCCGGAACGTGTGCCAAAGAGTGAACAGCGTAAAACGACAGGGGTGAAAATTGCGCGTCAAGCAGAGCGCTCGGTAATTATTACTTTCATTTTTGCCGGAGGTAAACTGCCCCGTTGAAAAGGAGGAGAAAGGAAGAAAGGTGGTGGAGAACACAAGGAAATCGCGTCTGTTACTTATAAACACACACATAGCTTTATATATATGTATGTATACATACCTGCCTCGTCGTTATGGAATCCCATAACCGCCGGTCTATTCTCGAGGGCTCCTTATCCCAAGCTCCACGACGGGTCTAATGTTTTTGGCGTAACAACGAAGAGTGGTCTGCCCCCTGGTATATTCTATTCCTCGACCTTTACCGGTAATCGTATTAACTCGCGAGAGGTGGAATTAATTTTATTCCGAAGCCACATTCTCTGTGAAAGTGTGTTAAAGGGTTATAAAGGACAAACGTTATATGGAATTCTGCCGTTCTAGCGTTACGGTAATTGAATATTAATGTCTTCACGAACCGTTCGGTAATTGGAATAAGCGTGATTTTTAATCTTCATTTCAGATGTTTCTATCTTGTATGAATATTGATGATAAATAAATTATTGTATTATAAATCAATCAATAAATAGTCCGTGTATCTGTACTAGATGACAGTTTGACTGACATGAAGTTAGCTGGCGGGTTTCCACAAGAAATAAAATAAAAGAATAGATAGAAGGGGTGATTTTCAGAATTTTGAACAATAAAAATCTAATCAGTATCATTAACCCTAAATCACTAACCTTCGTCGATTCGACGACACGAATTTAATAAGTATGCCATATTAGTTAATGTTATCGTAATAAATAAATACCTATCTTTAATAATAGAAAAAAAACATGTTTAAATTTTATTTAATTAATACCCTTTAACCCCTTTTGTAAACACCGTAGTCGAAGAGACGAAGGTTAGTGTTAACCCTTTGCGGACGGAGGCATTTTTGAATATCGAGAAACTATCAATTATTTAGCGATGAAAAAACACTTTTTCATCGGAAAGACAGTCTGTTAATGTATACAAGTTGAAATTTACTCTTTGTAAAATAATATTTCAACGATTATATTTTAATTTTTCAACTCTAACCGTTTATATATGCACCGACAAACTATAACCTATTTTTTTCTCAGGGCGGATATATTCGCCCGTCGTCCGCAAAGGGTTAAGCGTCGAAAAATAAGGTTAGTGATCTAGGGTTAAAATTGTATATTTTACATTACATAAAGTAAAAGGGAGTTCTTAGTTTTTTGTAATAATACTTTCTTTGCATTATAATTTACACGTATTTACACGTGTAAGTGATGCTGTTGAAACTATTTCACTTTAAATGTGAGAAAATTTTAGCACCTCTTGTCAATGTTTAAATCTTTTGTTTTTTAGTAGTCGTCCTTTTTCTGCAGCAGTAGCGGAATTCGAGATCTATGTGATTCACGATTTATAAAAGAGCACGGAAGCTCGCGTGGTGGAACTACCGTACAATTTGTGTTGAATAATTGAGAACGAGGGAACGTGGAGGTTCGTCGTAGCGTTTGTTCAATTAATCCCTTCAGCTCAGATACACGAAGAAGGTGCGATTAGACGATTGATTCTTTCTATCACAGTTAATTTTTTATTATATTCAGTTGCTTTAAATTATACAGTTACCAGTATGTTGCAGTTTTGTGACGCTTTTTGCATTTCGGTTTCCTTTTCATACTTTGCTTTCTGATATGATTTTACATAATACTTAAGATTAGAATTATTGGTGTTACATTTATTATATTTAAATATACTGAATACGTATTTTATAAATGATAGAAATCAGACGGTAAAATAATTGATTAAAGTATGATTCTGATTTTGGAATTCTTTAACGGTGTTGGAGATTTAATTTGCACATATGTTTGCCATTATTGAATAAAAATTAGTAATTTTTACTAACTTGAAATTACTGTGCAGCTGGAGGGATGTCCAAATAAAATGATTTAACTGAATCTAATAACTTTCTGAGCTTTTCTAATCTTAGATAGTCTAGATAATATCTTTTCCGTAATCGTTACTTTTATTGTATTAAATTACGATGAATATATTTCCTCCAAAGTCGGTCTAAAGAATTATACATTCTCTTCTATATTTCTAAAAGTAGATTTGAATAAAACTCATAGATTCTTATTACTATAATATTTAATGCGACCATTGGTGATACGATCTCTACCTCATTAAAAATGTTGCATCACTTGGCAATCCTAATTGAAGACGAAATCAGCATAAGAGTGGGTAGGAATTAATTAATTATAAATGAACCTCGTAGGTTCAATTACCTTTAAAATCGTGTTGAAGAAGAGTCATAATTATTCACAAACGAAAGAATAAGTAAAGCTCTTGGCTTCAATTATCGTTATCAAAATATTACTATTTTATTGTCCCAAAATTAAATTTTAGTTCAATGCATAAACTTAACTGATGTGAGTAAAATCGCAGATAAAAACTTTTCAGATAATGACTCAATTTTGTATGTTTGGTAGCTTTTATACTATCGTTTACTTGTATCGTTAAGCAGTAGAATGTTATCATCATTTTATTATGGTTACTAACAGTAAAAGGAAGTTCTTCACAACTTCTGAACAATATAGCTTGCAGTAAAGTTGTATCGTTTTTGAATCGATAATAGCCTTAAGAAATAATTAATGGAAAATAATTATGCAGTTTAATTAAGAAGAAAATTACACAAGCTCGTTAAGTCGGACTAATTTATACCAGTTATATTAAATGCAACATTTTAAAGTTTCGTAGATATTTAAAAATTGCAATCTTGGAACTGACATCGGTGATTATCGTACAGAATAAGAATACAGTATTTAATTGTGATTGAGGTTTCTAATTTTAGTTATTATATAGAACATGGAAAGATAAAGGCTAAAGGGACTAAGAAGACCCTTGTAACATGGAATTTTAGGGAGGACTATTCCTCGGAGGTAGGGAAATCTTCGAGGTCAATGGGTGCAATGTATTACTCCCCAGAGATTCGGTAGGTGCAGGTATAGTTGCAATTAACAGAATTAAATTTCCTGGAATTAAATACGACCAACCGATTTCTGTGTTAATTCGAAGTGCTTTCTCGACAAAAAGTTCTGGGACGTTGGAAACTGGTACTGATGTTATTGATTAAGAACGGATTTTTAATTACTTATAGAAGCTGAAGATCAATGTAATATAATTCTGACGTCTGAATATAAACAAATCGATATAAATGAGAATCTGGGAAGTAGAATATTTAAATCTGTCAACCATTTTGTCGGCTTCATTACCACAGATAGTATGATGAATAGTGGCGAATTCAATCAAATGTTAATTACTTTTGTTACATCAAATTGAATCGAGCAGTTACCTGCATTAATTTATGGCTGTTATATATCGATTCTGTTTTTTTTTAAACATCTCTTATCGAAATTTTTAATAATTGATCGTTTGTAAGAAAACATTAGAATGTAATATAAGTAGTCCAAGTGACACTCTTTAATATAAAAATCGCGAGTATCTGAAATAAAATATCACTAACAATAAATAAATTCTTCTAGTATGCTTAAAGCTCTATAAAAAAAAGTTATTGCTTGAAGAAAAGGGTCACGCAATAAAACGTATCAATTTAGAAATATAATTGTATATTTATATTTATTTATGTATTTTGTACTTTACAATTTGTTTTAACGTACAAGTTTTATATTTAAAATGAGTCCTATTTAGATATATGTAGAAGTAGCCCTATTTTATAAGTATGTCGTGTATTACTTGCATTGACGTGTTTTTCGCATTTAACAGAGAATGCCAAATTTATATATCTCCTTTGTGAACGTACTTAGCAACTTTAGGCAGTAAAGCGATATAAAATAAGGTGAAGTGTTACCATTTCGCGACACATTTCCGCTTTGTCGTATTTTCGGCTTTCCGGATCATAGGATATACGAACTCGATTACATGATAACTCAGAACTTTCAAATCCAAGTAATCCGAGTATCCGAGTACTCGTATATCCCAAGCACATATAACTGCACACCTACGCAAATGTAACGGCTCTAGTTAAAACTAAAGATAATATCTGCGTTCTATTATCGAGAAATATAATTTGGTACAAAAATAATTTTGCTTTCCAGATTCTGTTACTAATTGATAAATAAACGCAATAATAAATTACTACGAAATGCTAAAAACGAATATATAGATATTAAAATCTTAACAGGCTACAGTGCTTTTGAAGTGAAATAACAAAAGTTATAATAAATATAAGGAAAAATATTAATTTCAAAGTTCTAAAGATCATTTTTGTTTCAATCAATGTGTGTGGGGGACTCGTTACGGATATCAAAGGACGTCAAGAGTACCTACAAATGATAATCTAGCTCGGTTCCATTTCATAGACACGTTTTGTAATCTTCAAAAATCCGATACGGACAGTAACGTTAATTAAATGCATGAGAACTTTTGAAAAAACTGATACTCTTTACAATAAAGTTAATTTGACGGTTTCAGTGCATCCAATTAAATTACTGTTAGAATTACTGGATGGGTCTAGAAATCAAAACAGTTCACCGCCAGCAATTAATCTGTTGTTTATTGTTAGTGAAATCGCCTCGCAGTGGTCCTTATTTCAAACTATGCTCACCACCACTAATTTACCTTTTGTTTCATACACCTAATTCAAAACAGACTCTCCAGGGACAGATATTTACCTGCTGGGAAATGTTTATAACATTTGAAATTCATAATCCTGCAACCATATCCAAAAATCATTGAAACTAGTAAGGTTGCGAGTGTTCTCTAACGTTAATCAACACTACATTTACGGACATGAAATTTGTTACGCCGCAATATATTAAATAAGGAGTACAGAACTAGAGATATCAGGCGGCAAAGAAGATGATTAGTTAAGTAATTTGTATATTATAAGATACATGGGAAATATTTACTGTACCACGTCCCTATAAGTTAAGAAAAGGTTTCTAAAAAGGTAGAAAACCGTCACTTTGACGGTTTCCGTTAATAAATTAGATATTTGTCACAATGAATCTATTGGTAATAATGAATTATAATAATCTTAGTACAAATTAATTTTTGTCATTTGTTCCCTTCCATTATTTAACCATCCTAAATTAGTAATAAATGTATCACAGTAGCGATCATTTGCAAAATGTTTATGCGGTGAACTGACGCGACGGTAAACTAATGGTAGTGAATTGATGTGGTGGTGAATTGTTGGCGGTGAATTGCAGGCGGTGAATTTTCCGGATGCCATATCCAGATATACCGGGGACTTTAACATCCACATTCTTGGATACCGAACTGAAATTTGACATTAATAACATTCGTGCCACGCAATGTAACGTCCATGAATTTGCAATCTACGATGATTGAACACGTCGAACGGCATGCATGAAAATTTCGAAAGAAAGACCAGAGGGGGTGAATATATTCGTTGCGGCGTCGTAAACGTACGCGGACGAAAGGAGCCCCAAGAGTTCTCCTAAGACACTACTTCTCTCATCCGTGTACCAGCACCAGTTGGCGCATGCATCATCCCTGGCATTTTCCACCACGTTATTCCATTCCGGGGGTGTAATCCGCATTCTCCGTTTTACGTTGCAGAAATATCGGCTGAACGTGGCCAGCCTGGCTTCGCTGCCAAACTCTTTCGGACATCATGCCAGGCTTACGTAAACGTAACACTCTTCCAAACCACCGACGTAAATATGTTTATCGATTATATCGAGCCACGTAACGTGTAAATTGCGTGCAATCTATCTTTCATTGGTTAACGCTTCATTGGCACGTCTGTATTGTGTCTAGCTTGATTTTATGAAAATGAGAGCTTTTGAAAAGCTTTCTCAATTTTGGGCAAGCAGAAAGATGTATATAACGATTTTACTTATTTAATTTTCTATAGTCTGAATTTTTTGTGGTCTCTGAATATCAGTTTCGTAATAACATAATTAGAAAATCGTAAAAATCGTACAATTTAATAATGAAACATTTTGCATGAAACAACCATTCAATTTTGATTTGAAAAAGCTTATTTCATTTTGTAATTCTTACGTATTGTTAAGTAAAATTATATAAGTGATATGGACACTATTATAATTCGTTGTAGAATATCAAAAATGGTAAAGTTTAAGAAAAATCAAAGCAAACCTTTAATTGTCTTCAAGCTTTTGGTACTTTTAAAAAAAATTTTGGAAGATTTAAAGGAATCCTACATTATCAAAGAGTCTCACTTCTAATTTTTTTTGCACAGTTTTCTAAGGAACGTATCTACCGTGTAAAAAAAACAGTTGGCTGTACATTGATCGATCTTCACAGTAAATGTTTTCAAGAACGAAATCCTATTGACTAATAATAATTTTCCCGTGACTTGTACCGAGAAATTCTAGCGATAAACAACATGTTTTAGTGATGTGTGACATCTACATTAGTAAAAAAGTGTTACCGTTTTCTATACCCCAGATATTTTAACCTAAATTAATTATTATCATACTCAACGCTAACTTTGATCGCATCACGAATATAGCTCGTCATTATACAATGACGAGCTACATTTTTCTTATACATGAATTATCTTTCCTGTGTACAAAGTTTCATAATTCTTTTAACGTCTCAATTTCTAAACTTTCCTTTCGAATTACGAAAAATATCTCTTCAATAAGTAGTTTTTTCCCGCCATTGTACTCCGTTCTCTACAATGTTTAAAGTAACAGTAAACCAGCTCAACGAAAATAATAGAGAAAAAAACTCCATCATCGTTGAAGCTGCATCACCACGTAGCACGTACCCCCATAGTCATACATATAACGATAACCGAATCCATAGGTCCAAATAAAAATTAATAGTCCATTAATGCTTCTTCGATACGTTTTTTCTTCTTTTTACCGCAAAACTTCCCAATACTTCTAACGAATCGCCGACGTCATCGATGCCGGAACCATTCATCTTCGGACGGCTACATCTTCTCGCCTTTTCTTCATCGTCCTTCTCCGCCTTCGCGATCAGCGTCGCTCCACCAAGGGATGGGGAATGAAGGCGTGATAGATGGCATTAGAGTTATACAATCAACCGACCCTAGTACCTCCAACCACCGCGCCAAGCAACTCCACGGGGTAGAACTGCCTGCCGACCCCGTTAATCGCCAAAGTCTAAACTGATATTGATACACAGGAGCGGCGAAAAATGTAATTAAACCACCGACATCACTTGCCATCCTCTCTCTTGCTCTTTCTCACTCCCTCTTTTGCTTTTCGTATCTCTGCTTAACTTTGTCCTGGGATCACTTCTTTTCTCTCTTTCTCTGTCCCTTTTTCTCTCAATTCTGTTGCTTTCCTCTTCTTGCTAAGTCGGATCTTTATTCTCTTTATGGGGAACTTTTCAACGTAAACTGGGGAACCCTGGAGCTTTGCAAAAATCCGGTCTATCTGTATGCTTGCTTTAGGTGATGAAAGTCTTAATAATGCTAACCCTGAGTCATTAACACCTTAGAATTAATATCTGTCGTGAGTGGTGTGTTGAGATTGGGGATTGTTCTATCTTTTCTTATCTGGCGTTTATTATGTTTCTTAGGTCGCTCAGTTGTGTTAATTGTAGCGATGGTATCTAATTAGAAGTGAAGTTTTAATTAAAAATGGTGACCTGATTTAACATCTTTCGAGAAAAACAAGATTGTACGGTGGATAATGTCTTCTTTTAGGGACAGGTTTATCATTGTTTTAGAGTTTTTTTTAAATTTCTGTTTTACAGAATTACAAAGTCGGATAGACGGAGGGATGAAATTTAGTGTTTAAATGTTTGTCTTTGTTTTGTTGTTGTTCCGTATTTTAGTGTGGTGTTGAATTGAGATAATAGGGATTTTGGGAGACTAGGTCCACTAATTGTTTGTGTCTTTAACTTCATACCATTCATAATCTTGCTTTGTTTTGTAACAACTAATATTGACAAGTTTCTTTGCTCATTATAATACCTATTTGATGACATGTTTGGGAATTTTATAAAATTACAACTGCTTGTAGAATGTTGACAGTATTGTTGTAATTAACAGTTAAATTTCTGTTATATTGTACTTTATTACAAAGTAAATTATTAACTTCCGAATTATAAAAGTCGATAAAATTGAAAACCTTATATCGGAGATTGGTAACATAAAATGGTGTTCCATTTTAAAACCACAAGGGTCAACGAAGTTTATATACCTATTTAACAAATAAGTCGCGTTTAGCAAGTTTTGTATATTAAATCTTTGTTGTCTTAATTGTTCCTCTAATTTGTCATCGGATAATTAAAATCGAAAATGGTACTCTGCTGTACCATGTTTATTTTTCTCTTATGATATCAGCAATTGTAAGTACCGGAAGGTCCGCGTTTCAATTAAATTTATAAAATAGTTAGTAAATTCAAAGACTGAAATTATTTTGTTATAAAGACAGTTAAAAATTAATACGTAAAAAAATCCCTTGTAAATACTGACCAACCAAAGATTACGAGCGTTTCATGCATACTTTTTTTGTAAAAAAAAAAATAAACATTTATTTTCGAGTCAGCCGTAATTGAAGTTAAATTAAAGCCAAATTGGAAAATGCTCATGTTTAAATCGTGAGTCTATTAATTCGAAACGTAAATCAGTAAAACCAGTAATTTTGTATCGTTACCGGGAAACAGCGGGTATTTTATTTCGCATAATTTGGATTATATTGCCCCGTGAAAGCTACAAATACTTCGTTTTCCGTTTTACGTGCTGATCACTTGCATTGATTGGTTTCCGAAACGCCTATATTTACCTTCCTGCATTGAAAATATAGCTACGCCTTTATATGTTTCCTATCTCAAAAACATTGGAAAAATAAAAATAAAAACACAACTTTTACGTTAACTATATTCCTTTCGCTTGACAAACAATTGTTAACATAAACCATAACAGACTCGTTATATTCTTCGATTTGAGGTGAGATGATTTAACAAATTCATAAAGCTTCGTGACATGTCATTTATTTGGTAAAAATAGAAAAAAATCAGTCAGGGGAATATATAATTTTCTCCTGTCTTGGCAAATTGATTCATGAAATTGATTCATCG
Source organism: Cerceris rybyensis (assembly GCA_910591515.1). Lineage (NCBI taxonomy): Eukaryota > Metazoa > Arthropoda > Insecta > Hymenoptera > Crabronidae > Cerceris > Cerceris rybyensis. The sequence goes on from OU342797.1 coordinate 6,718,029, forward strand.
CAAACTTTCACTATTAAATTGATTACTTTTTTGCCATCTCTGTTTCCTTTTTCTCAATATATTTATCTTATATTTTTTAACGTATAGAATGAATCATGTGTAGTTTTAGTATAAACATTTTACATTTTCTTCTCTTCCTTTATTTTATGTACGATAAAAAAAATCTACTCTTTAATTCTAAAAAACATTAATTGTAGGATAAATATATTGAAAAAAAGGAAACGGAGACGGCAGAAAAGTGCTCAATTTAACAGTGAAAGTTTGCAATGAATCAATTCTAGCTTATACACATGTCTAATTGATTTTAAGCAAACAAATTCAACAGATGTTAATCTTGATACAAATCCAACAAGTATTTGACACTCTTACCGATGTAAATTCAAGCAATTGGATCGAATTACACGTGAGTCCGACAGTACATCGTCATAATAAACATCATTCATTCGTCAGAATTTCCATAGTAATAGCACGTGAAAGCATGTCTGCATAAGCCGACGGAAGATTAATACCAATGCCGTTCATCCGCGTGGTGTACGATATATATGTATGTACGTATGAAATGAGGGTGGTAATCAGTGAGAAAGCGCGAAGAATAGCGAAGAATATTTTGAGCCTTCAAAAAAAAAAAAAACAGCTGGAAAATTCATTTAGCTGGCTGCATTTGAAACAGGTTGAATATCGACACAACTCCGTGTAATTCAACCTTTATGTATTCATGCTTCTTGTACCCTTAATCTATTTTGAATACGTGCTGCAACGAAGGAAAATTTTTAATCTTCTTAAGTGTCAATTGTTCTTCCTGTACGATGGTGTAATAAAATTTCCTTCAGTGGAAGATCAATTTACTATCGCTGTTCTAATTGTTACGTCTTTTGCTTAATTATGTAGAGTAAACATTGATTTTATACTGCAGAAGTGTAGAATTTATGTAGATTTGACAATAGGTTTACGGCAGCCGTCAAATTGTCGGGTTCTTACTTTTAAAGATATCTCTTAAATTTATAGACAAGGAGTACAGTAGATATTTCAAAAAATTCTTATAATACGCAAATTACTTAAGTGATTGCAATTTTTGCCGCTTAACTCTGCTGTTCTGCTCGAATCTGTATGACCCAGAATGGAGATCGTCAAAAAATTGTCATCACAAGAAATTGAAACATTAAACCTAATAAGAAAAAATGCGCTGGCGACGAACCAGTATTGATAATTAAATTTTTTACTTGCATAGAACTCAAAGGATATGTTTCAAGTATCTCGCGAATCTCTGACCTTTAAGACTCTCTCGCGTCTATTTCAAATATTCCTTCCTAAATTCAAGTTGAAACCATAAATATCTGACTAGTTTCATCAAAGATCTCCTTGTTCATTTTATACCTAAACTTTAGAATTTGATATTCAACGCACGGCTTGCAGTGCTTGCAATTCTATAAACTTCAACACACTCCTCATCCTAGTGAATTTTTTCAAAGTATTTGCCTTATTACTCTGATTGAATAATTCTAATTCAGAGATAAACTTGGAAGAATCCAACATCTCTAACATCACCATAAGGTTAACTACCCAAAGAAAATTTCACTCTTCTTGAACGCCTCGAAGGGTGTGCAAATATCTATAGGGAAACTTCCACAAATTCCTTGTCATTCATACACGTACATGTATTTACATAAATTGGTACGATGTTGAGGACATTTTCAAAACACGCGACCGGTTAATAAGCTTTATATGCTCCCGTCGTCGTACTACTTTATTTAACGAAGAATAGCAGCTTTGATGGTGGCGCCGGTACGCCAGCCAGCGTAAATATCAACTGCTATTATTAATATCCCGAGGTAATTTTACGTAATTGAAAATGCCTAAGGAGGGTCGCGACGGCATTTTCCTCAGCTACTTTCTCTCCTTCTCGTGGGTATTCTCCCGTTCTTGGACTTAATGGTGGTCTTCTTTCTCCCCTTCGGTGGCCACCGTCTGCAAAACTTAGCCAACGGAGTACAATGAATCCTCCTCGTGGTCCTGATTTTTCATTTTCCTCGCGTTACGTGTGCGCTACGTGAAAAATTGTGATTTATACCGGCCCCTCTCGATCTTAATTTGTAATGAATATTTATCGCCGTTGTTCTATCAGGTCTTATTAATGTATAATTTAATAGTTCTTGAAAATTTGAGTATGGGGATATTCTTAATGGTTATGTGGAATTCGGGATCGTTAGAATAGAACTGCAATTTAATAAAACACAAAAGGTTTATCGATAGTAACAATTAACGAAAATCGCTTTGTGCAAACCTTGCTGTATTTTACAATTTTCTTTAACTTTGTATATTAACTAACACTCACAATCTTCTCGCAATTTAATATATTGGGTTGTTCGGAAAGTAATTTCGTTTTTTTCGGTGAGAATGAAAGACGATTTTCTTGTAGTCCATAGATATGTCACTGAATTATATATTCTCCATTTTGTTCTAATACCTTTTATCATCTTTCTGGCAGTAGTATGATTCGACGTTCATAAAAGTTTTGATCTTTGCTGGCAAAAAAATCAAAGCCTTTCTTGACGTCCTCATTCGAAGTAAAGGTTTTGCCGTTCAAAAAATGTTGTAATCCAGTTTTGGCACTGGCGTTATGTTAATGCGTCTTCCCCATAAAAATCGAATAATTTTTTTCTTGCTTGAACAGTATTTTTACCGTTTCGATAGTAAAAAGTCAAATATGGCGAAAATGCTGCTTTCGACTTTCCATCTTTAATAGAGCACCAAAGGAAAACTATTGTATAGAATAAAACAAATTTTTTCACATACAAGCGTTGCTATATCAACTGTCAAAATATATAATAGCAATGCGAATTAAGTGTGAAGTTAATTGTGAAAAAATATAATTATGTCCTCCGTCAGGAAAAAACGAAATTACTTTCCCAACAACCTAATATAATCTCTAGTAATCTTTTGTTTTTAGAAACAATGTAATCGATATTTGTAGTCGCCAAGGCGAAGACAAAATTTTCGATCTCATAGTTGTCGCGATCTACTCAATTTTTCGCGCTATTGCACTTTTTTTTGTTCTCGCGGGTTTGTTCTACTTTCGCATATGATGAATCCTGTAATCTTCACCTAACAACTAACGTAATATGTCAATGTGGTAAATAAATGTTGAAAACTGTCTCATTAAAAATTTAATTAGCACGTATCTCGTTAATGTATGAACAAACGGAAAGCAGTAGGACAAAAAGGAACGTGATATTATTCATTCTCATTAAAAAGCTTTATATTGCACTGTTTCATGTATATGAAACATTTTGTTCTCCGAAATTATCAAGTTTCATATTATTTCCATAATAGAGTTATTTAATAATAAGCTATAAAAGAATTAATCCATTCGAGGTTGAATTGTACGAATTTTATAAAAAAAAAAAAATAAGTTATAAAAAAGTTTTTTTTTTGTTCGTATGTGATATGCCTTTACGTCATGACATTTCAGTGTTTTAGTAATAATATAAAACTCTAGACGAAATAATCATAACACTTAAAACTGAAATCCAAAACAACAAGGGCAAAACTATTTTTATTAAAAAGTTTATATGGTTTACTACTTCCGAAACGACCGACTCTTTATTTCAATTAACTATTTACTACTTTTAAGTATATTTTGCTTTATCTAAAAAGTTCTAAACACTCTAAACTATGAATTCTACGAATGACTTGTAGTTTACAAAACGATATGAAGGAATTTTCGAGTAAGTTCTCTTGAAAAGTGAGAGAATCTCTGGACTAACCGGATTACAATGCAACTCCAGTGTCGTTCCTTTCAGGCTGTGAGTTTCAACGTAACTTCGTGTTGATGACTAAAGCTCACAACAAACTCTCCACAGATCTTTATTCACAGCTCACTATAATTTTTTTAAATAAACTCAATCTTATCAACATTTATTCATTCACAAATCTCTTAGCGATTACAAAATTTGAAGTTAAACATTAAAATTTATACCATTTTGCAATGCTGGAAATGTGCAAGCGAACATTGTTATCGCTGCATAAAGCTTTATAATTAAATTATACTTCATTAAATTGATTTGATAATAGAATTATTAAATTATATTTAAATTAAATAAATTATACTTGTTCAAACGTGGTTTGCATTATGATTAGTACTAGAATTACGGCAACCAAATATACTAAATTTAGCAGCCGTACATCTAGTGTTAACAATGTATATATTATCAAAAGATTTACATGAAAAACAGTAATAATAAATCGAGTACTTTGTAGTCTGTTAGATAAATATATTTGAAAATGTCAAACTAAAGAGGCGAGAAAGAAATTAACAAAATAAGGAAGTCTGTTATTAGAATTTAAAATATCCTATCTTGTGGTTATTCTTTGTGTCTTAAAGGAGTTATCAATCTCATAATAGAGAAAATAAATTTGACAAATGTTTGAAAAATATTTCATAAAATCTAGTTATTGATGTACAGATTGGAAATAGTAAAGGCAGAAATTCTTCGTTTCCATTAAAAACTGATACAATTATAATTTCTGCGTATTAATTCATTCGAGATTCCATGCGAGGTAGAAAACAATTTAATAACATGATTCAGCTCGGATTTCAAATTTAATGAAAATAACAGAGGGATATACATAATTGGGAGAGTAAAACAGATATTATGTGGGAGTAAATTTACGAAAATATATTAAATTGTTAGTCGCTCGTGTGATTCATTTATAATGAAGGCATATATGCAATAACAAAATTAACGTTTTAATTCACCTTGTTTAGGCGTAACGATGCAACAAGGATTTCATATTTGATATGCGGACACCGTGTGTTTGACGCACTGTGGACAGCGGTGTGAATATTCGATGTACTATGAACGTTCGGTTGATATTAGGGACATGCATCTCGTCTGAATAATTAGTTGAACAGGCGTAAATGATCTGCCCATCATCGTATATTCGCTTAAAGAGAGAGCTCTTGTATTATTATAATGGAATTATGTTCCTCCAGAGTAATATTCCTCTAGTGTTTCTTAACTATTCATTCATTTTATAAAGTTATTTCTTACGATGTGCTTTCAACAGATGTCATAAGCTTAGAAACTCTTTGAAAGAATGGTTTGTCTGTACTGTGAACAGTTATTCTATCTCTGATTTATTAAAAAAGAATGACGAATCTCTCCCTCTTTGAATTTACCAGAATGTCATTTACTTTCTTGATATAAGTTTGAAAATTTACTTAAAATCAGCCGTTTTTGGTCTTAACAGTTCAAATACAGGTATAGTCCGATAACTGAAAGGTGGCTAGACAGAGGCGGAGCCTCTCATTTTCAATCTACTATTTCCATCATTTTGTTTCTGGAATCCTCAAACTCAGCCTGCTAAAATAAACAGTCTCCATAGTCGCAGCATTTCCGTATTTCTGATTGTTTAGCTTAATAAATACGATATGGATATCTCCTTGACGAATCAGATTCGCATTCTTTTGTCTATCTATTTTGAACTTGTTGGATTATACTAACAGTCATTTGCTAAAGAGGTAGAATGTTAATTGCTTTCAATACGAAATGTATAATTAGTATTTATTATATATAATGCTCATAAAATATACATTGTGCAATATTCTTCTCATTTAGAAAATTAGACAGCAGAAATAAAATCTGAAAAGTCCTAAGCTCTACAATTTGCAGCATGCTTGACGTACATGGCAAAAAATTGGGTGGGAATTGTTCCTAGCTGTTCTTTATGTCGAATATTTGGCTGTGCTCGGAAATCTCCAATGTTTTTGCGAATCTCAACGCAATAACTATATGACATGGATATAGTAACATTGTTATATCGTTGGGTCGGTGTTAGGTCTGCTATAAAAAAGGATCAGATGCTTCAGGGATGTGATTCGGACGTGCGTTAAACGAATGATAAATCACGATTTCGATAGCAACTTTTCGTGTATGTGATGCACGAAGTGAAACTATATTTTCCCGCCATCTACCGAATTCATCGTATTAGAATTGGCAGCTAAAGTAATATCTCTGGTCGGAGCATTCTACTTTTAATTAAAAGTTAATAGCTAATAATTAAATTAATAGTTATATATCTGCATAAAATGAAGGATACATTTTCAAAATGATATTCTTTTACAATATTTTATTACGCTTGAAAATGTCTGAGATTTATAATTTCTGCAAATTGCTGCAATGTGTGCAAATTAAATACATTATGAAAAAGATAATTTAATAATGATAAAAAAAAAGTCGAATCGTTTAATTTGCTTTTAATGAAATATAGTAAAAAAATCAAGGTGTTCTGTATTTTTAAGCCATGATCAAAATGTCCCTTATTTCAGTCATTTCTGTTTCTTTTATTACTTCTTTTGAAATCTCATATTTTTGTTTGCCGTTATTGTCAGCGATATCATCTTTTTCTCTGAAATATTATTACAATTTAATTATAGACTTTACGTAACGCACTCCAGCATTGTGTACAGTTAATTTTGTGGTAATTTCACATTTTAAGCGTAAATGACTTAAATTTATTGCCTACCTTGTTATAGATTACATTTGAATTTACCCCCTTTTGTGGAAATGGAATAAAAGAAATTATAAGCATATGACAAAACGATAATGATAACCATCTGAGATTACTTTATTAATACAATTATTACGGGATTTCTATTGTAATAGCGAATAATAATGAAGAGAAAAATCATAATTTTTCACTCGTGAAAGATTAACGTAAGAACAATGAAATATATCGATTTTTTCTTAAAACTGTGTAAAGCCTGCGCCATTATATATCATCATGTTACGACTATTGTTATGGTTAAATCCCTTGTTCTGAAAAATGTTCTTCAAGTATTAAATCAGGAAAAATTAAATAATTATATTAATAAACGATATAATACGTGATTTGTAATACGTGTCATTTTTTTTATTGTAATATTCCTATAATATTGTAAGTAAGTATACAAATTAACAAAACAACACATAATTACAACATTGATATTTCAAAACAAATATTAAGTATATTATTATTCTTACTTTAACGATACAATTTTGCGGCATCCAGCTTTAGAATTTCATTGTTTTCGCCGGTACTCATTGTCAGTATTAGAAACGAAAGAAATGGCCCGCCACGAATGTTTTAATACGAGAACTTTTAAGATGTGAACGTTTGTTGGAGTTTCGTGGTCATCTGAAAAACAGAATGTTTTGCTCCAATTTCAATTTGATACCTCGTCATTGGCACAATAATTTCCCGCGAGACGGATTACTTATTGCACTGATTAATTAGTTCAATGACGGAACTTTGACCTAATTTACCAGGAAGCCGAGTTAAACCATTATTTGGGATCGTGTAAAACAGTACACTTGGTATTTTTATTACAAACTGTTTTCCAACGTGAAAATTTTTCTTGAAAATAATGACATTAGTTGGGTAAAATGAGAATAACACTATGAATGCATAATTTTGAAGATAATTATTCAAAAACTTGAACTTTGGGAAAATACAATCTGAATATGGTAATAGGAGAATATCAGGACAATACTGAATTGTGATCGATTATTAAAGCTTGAAACGTTTAATTTATTCAAATGATAGCTGGTATTTACGAATAACTTACTTGTTTGGAAGTAAGAAGCGAAATGAGAAAAGTTTGGTTATTAAATATTTGATAATAATTATATCTATTCAATATTATAATGTATTTAATTGTATTTAAAAGAATAAAACCCTTCAGCAATATTTTATTGCATTGTCCTTGTAGCTGGAGTATAACCAATTTGTCCTTAGAATATTTTATTACATATTTATATTGCTTACTTATTAATTCTATATTACTTATTTACCATATTATAAAAATATTGAAAAAAATGACACGTATTACAAATAACGTGTTATATCATTTATTAATATAATTATTTAATAAATTATTTTGCCTGATTTAATATTTGGAGAACATTTTTTGGTAGATCGAATTTTTGTTGACTTTTGTTTTATTGAGAAGTTCGAGAAGAAAATTTGTCTCAAGTGTTAGACCATTGACAATTCCAAATTCGATGCAAATTCTATCGTAACACTTCTCGAATTCGGAGTTAGAAGGGAGTATCGAGACATTTGTGTAGGTTTCAAATGCCACATCGGGCCGGATGTGTTTTAAGCTCCGTGCTCATTGTCGATTCGGAAAGACTGTAAAATATACAAACGGAGGAAAACGTGAATATATAGATGGTGTGTGGATAAATAAACAAACTGGCTGAAAACAACACGGAGAAAGCTATTTTCCGAAGAATTAAACGGGGTCGTGTTGATTCTCTCCGAAATGTTGAATGTCGTAGATTTTGTTATATTACTTGTAAATCTAACTTGTAGTTATTAGTACTTACAATTAGTGGCTCTTACGCATCATTGGAGAAGACCATTTTGTAAGAAATTGTCATAATGGCTGACACAATTCTGACCGCTGTAGATTGAAGCCAAAAAAACATGATATCATTTTACTCAATCTGGTTATACTTTCCACTAAAATAAATGTAAGATTCATTTACTGGAGAACGTTAATTGAAAAATAAAATAGGATATTTCATTGTTTTAAAGAATGGCAACTCTGTAAAATTAAAATTACCTATTTTGGCTTCCTTTTTGAGCTGTAACAGAATAAAAAGATTAGAAAAAATTTAAATAATCTTACCATTTTGATACAGCCTATAACGACAAGACTGTTGCAGACATGTCTACCTTAGGAAAAATTTATATCACATTTCCCTTTCAATTTATCCGGAATTTCTATACGTGATACATATATGCTTGCGTTGTTGACGCAAAGTAAGTAGAATTTAAATAAATAGTTGATTCATGGTTTTAATCAACTGATAAATATAATATATTTCTGCTAAGCATCCTCCATTAAAAAAAGGTTAAATCTATGCATACGAATTCTGCGGTAATAGAAACTGAAACTTCAAATATGTGGGGCTGTCTGAACTACGAACCAAAATTTACAGTGTCCTCTCAATGAAGAAGTGACACCATCGTTTGATGTGTATCACCATAAATACACTACACGATGCTTTAGCACGGTACTGCAAGCACTTAAATATCGTTAGAACGTACGCATTTAGTACTTCACAGTTTGCCAAGGAAAAACATCCGCAACAGGGGTTGTTGACTTCAGTCTGACCATGATGTCCAATAGCCAAAGCAACTAACTCGCCATCTACTGAATGGCGACCTTTTCTATATATTTCTATTCTATTTATTTCTTATTTGTTTATAATATCATTTCTATTTTATATATTTCTCTTTTGCTTTTACCACTTTCACTAGACTTTTCAATGACTTTTTCGTAATTATATGAAATAAGTATATATAGTGTATTTGATATTCAACGTATAGGTATATGCATATACCAGGAAATAAGAGTTAAAGCTCATTTTATTCGAAATTAAACACCTAAAGGTGAAAAATAATTGCCATAAATAAAATAAGAAATAAATTTACTTCCAAATAAAAAGTCTCTACAGTCTGCTAACCCATTGCTATCTAATCTTCAGGTATCAATTTTGACTTACCCCTTAGAAGTTCCAATTATATTTTCAAATGTCGTCGCGTAGTAGAGACTTTCAGCGATTCTGTACAATTCTCTGATTTTGGAAACACACTGGCGTTTTATGGATTCTGGTGGGATAATCGAATGACTTGACTTACCATGATTAAAGTTCGAAAAAGGCGATCGCTTTTCCGGTGACTCCCGTCAAGACTAATTTCGTCTTATTTTGTCTTGAAGAAAAAACGATACGAAATCAGATGTGAGTGACATTTTCTGTTTGAACCCTGCATCACGTTTAGCAATATTTGGTAGGTGCTTGATGCAACTTGGCTTTTTGACACGGAAAGCGCCTAAAGGTGGTCGTTGTAATTTGAAACGGAGGGTGCTTTTAAATTTATAATATTTATAGTAACTCGATTCAGAGAAAAAGTATATATTGTTTCAATGTAGCGAAATTCAATTTTTTGATTATTGAATTATGTTTTTACAAAAACACACCCCTACCTAAAAAGTTGTTACATTTCCCTGATTCCCTTACAATAGCTCCGACTGTTCGGAACCCCCATAAACTACTAGATGCTAACCGAAATAAACCATCGGCAGTTGAAGCTGAAAAAAACTATAGGAAACAAAGGAAATATCAGTTTCATGAGAAACTTCTATTATTACCAGGATCATCGAAGTATACAGTGTTTGCGCACCTAGCGATACTCCCGATGGAAAGCCACCCTGGCGACATTTGCATCCGGATGAATAGCCTCGATGACGCAACCTGTCGCTACTCGTTACGTCCGTTAACGACCGAGCGAAGCCAGGTTGAAGTTTCGTTCGGCGACTTAATGATCCAGAATTTTACAAGAATGTCTGAGGCTAATTAGGCCGGGGCGTTTCTTAATGAAGCACACCGGTTGGTACACTTTACCGAGCGTGAAGCCAAACGGCAGAATGTTTCAGAAGTTACCATGACGGACGAAAATGAAGCACCAGTTTACGCATAGTCGCGTTATTTTCGATACTCCGCGTAATTAATGCGATGATGACGTGAGGTATACATTAACGTGGATACGGTGTGGCGTTTCCTCGAGAGATACAGGAAGTTTCGAAGTGTTTTAATGGAAAACTCGAGTGGAATTTTTCACTTGGCGAACTTGTATTGTGGCATGGATGTAAGGATAGAAAATAGGGTGGTTGAACTTAAAGGATTGAAAGATTGTTCTTTATGAATTTCCATGCACTTTAGACGATGTTTCTTTTTGCAGTGAGTATGTAGATAATGTATATTGTAAATTAAATTTCTTCAGTGCCATTAGTCAACTTGTAACGTGTCTGTCATGATTAGACTGCGGATGTTTATGCAAATTTCGAGTTTCACAAATGCAGGTGAGACAGGAAAACCTATCTAGGGATTTATTGCACTTAATAAATATTACAACAAATACCATACTTTGGATATTTTAGATATATTTTTATATTATGTTCTTTTTGTATATTTTAGCCGTATTTAATTTGTCATAAATGCATAAAAATCCGCAGTCTAGTCATGATCCTTATTTTAAGAAGTTAACTGACAAATTAAATAGGGAGTTTTTTTAATGTAATTTGAAGATTATTTTACCTCGATTAAATTTTAAATGGATCAAATACGTTTTGTTTAAATATCTATCACTCTTTTGAGAATAGATAACTCTAATATTTGATACATCATTTTTTTTCAATGTTCTTGGCAAGAAGATTGTTTGTATAACAAAATTGATGTAATATTATCTCATTAATAATCTTAATATATTGTGATTTTATCAAAATATGATGTACACGTAGTATTTAATACTAGATCTACGTACGTTATATCCGGTATATTTAAATATACTAAATTAATACTTTAAGAAAAGGGACATCACATGGTAAACAATACGATCCATTAAGTAATTTATATATTTTAATACTTTAGCGACCAGTAGGCTTCTTGGTATCAATGCTTTTGAACTTTTAACTTATTAATCGCTTGCCACTTGCTATTTGTCATTGTAGTTTATTATGCCAAAGACTCAGGAACGAGAATTTATAATTTTCGAAAAGTTATCGGTATCAGGGGAGTATTTGCTGCCAACTGACCGGTCAGAAGTGTGTTGGATGATAAAAAAAGTAGTATTAAGATACACGTGAAATATTAACTATAGTGTTCCTCTATCAATTTGAAAACAATGTTTAAAGCAGTCAGAACCCTTGAATTTAGCGGTTAAATACCATAGATGTAGTGTTAATGGAGTGCATTATGTACATTATTGTTACACACAAGACTAATAACGTAGACATGCAATAACTTTATGTACATATACAAAGAAGAAAACATTGAACATCTTTTACATTTTAAGTGATGTTTCGGATAACCTGCACCGCTAACTCTATAGATCTGCGACAAACAAAACCCTGCATCCAGCAATACACGTGTAATGCGAGTAAATAATCAGAACTGTCAACAGATTCACCCCTGTCTTCCCTTTAACCGCGATACAGTAATCGGATAATCAAGCAGTAAACTATTTAATGAGGGCTCACCCTTTTGAGAGATATCGAGAAATATTTGTCGGTAAAATCGTTAAAAACATCAACATTTCGCGTGGAAAATAAGTATCTTGTTACTTTGATGTCTCTACGAATATTAAACGGTGAATTTTATTACAACGTAGCTCTTCGTTTCTAATGATGTATGTGCTTATCGCGATATTCGATTAATTATTGACTTTTAATGATACTCGCAATCAGTTGCATCGAACCTAAAGCGTCTGTAACCACTTGTTTCACGGCTTGTTGGATTTACCGTTTTTCTTTTGTATTTTTTTTGCCTCATTAATAACACGAAAATGCAGATTTCCTTCGTTCATTGGCATACTTGTGTGTGAAAAGCTAAAAATTTTGCAAAGCTCGTGGCTTCTTGTGAAATTCTGCTGCACCAAGGGAATTATGGAATTCTGCGGCGAAAATGAAAATAAAATGAGCAATGGAGCTTTTTAATGGGATACTTGGTTATTTGGTAATATGTTAGGACCACAATCAGTGTGTCCGAGTTCAAATTGTCATTTATGGGAAATTCTTTTTATGTGAAATTTGTATCATATCCCATATACTTTTTAGTATACAAATTACTTAACTAATCATCGCTTCCATCTTTTGATTCCCCTTTTTTCCAAGTACCTATTCAATGTATTTATTGTAAGGAATCCGAAACAAGTTACTTGAAGGGAAATCTCACTGCGAGACAAAGAGAGAAAAGAAAAAGCCGTGGAACTGAGTGCGACAGCACGTTATCGATTGTGAAAATCGAAACATTGACGTACGCACGATATTTTTATTATCAGATTGGTAGACACCGATTTTACCTACTTAAATGAATGTGAATAACTACGACTATGAATGAAGAGGACAGCAGACATATAGAATAGAAAGAGATAGGTAGTGTGAGAACAGTCTCCCCTTACGTTCCAAGTGACTTCATTCCGATCCCTTTCTATATGTACAACAAATTTTAAATCCATAGATATAGCGTTAAACAAAGCCCAAAATCCAAATAAGCTGTTAAATTGATCAAATCAAATTACTTTTCAATGACAGTAGAAAAACATTTTCAATATTCTCAACCCACTCAACCATTTTCGCGTTACGCAACTACCATTTGCATTGTTTATAACACGTTGTCTACACGTTGCACATAAGAATTGACAGATCACAGACGTTCAATTCTAGTCATTGTAATGCCACATCCGTTCAACGGCAGGACGTGCGGTTAGAATTAAATGTTACATTGATGGATCGGAGTATCCAAGAAGAAATTCCTTCGACGACGCAGTCCTTGTCTACAAGCCGACATACCGCGGCAGGATCACTATTGCCAATTCGAAACTGACAAAGGATAGGATTGCCGCCAGTTTTCATATGCGTGGGATATTATTGTCTTGCCTGACGGCCACGTCTGCATGGCCGAAGGGTCGGTGACAGGTCGTCTTTATAGCGTCCCTCGATAGAATAACAAAAAAGCTCTGAAAATAAGGAAAAAGGAAAGAGGAGAAAGAAACGAACGGTGACGATTTTCGTTGCCTCTTCCCGAGATATGGGTGGAGGCTGGTTAAGAGAATCCTCGTCACTGTCCACTTTTCATCGTTTCCTCGTCTTTCAGCTCGAACGAACCTTTCTTTTCCGACCCTTCGATTTTCAGAGGATCGTTTGAAGAATACGGGATGAAAAGAACGTGTTCTTGAATGTATGCAACGATAGAATTTCGTTGTCGATCTTGTCAACTTTTGCAGGGAGCATGGGGAAGAATGTATTTTAAATATCTCGAAGGAAATTGAATTTTATTCAGATAAATAGACGTGGAACAGTTTCTTTAAATCTGTTGTCATGAATAGTGGAATTAAACGTTGACAATTTTTGTATATGTTTATCAGAGTTCTTAAGTTTATGGAATGCTGGCATGTGGAATATTTGGGAATATTTGTGCCTTAAATTACAGATTCTTGGAGAATCCTTAATGAATTAGGAATATTCCTACGGTAGAAAATGTAATATTTTTATATTTATTTATAACTGAATTCTATTTTTTTTTAATACGTTGAATAGCGTCAGTATTTAAATATTTAGTTTTATCATTATTACCGGAAAGAAAGTTTTTTGTTAAAATCACCTTTTCATAGAGCAAAAACTTTAAAGCTTAACGTAGTTTTATGTTCAGAAGTACTTTAATTTTTTAATGCCAATATTTACATTTTGGATAGAGTAACCCCCTAAGTTAACCCCTTGTGAACGATAACTATTTACACTCTTAACGCGACAAATGGAATAGTAAATTTTAAAGTGTTCCAAAGATGAGTAAATTAAAAATATCACTAAGTCACAATAAAATAAAATTATTGGTATGATATTCAATATTCCGTTAAGTCATACACTATATCCGAAATTCAGGATGCATTGTTGTTTCAACAATTAATTCAAACTTGTTGCACATTCAGTCACAAAAGAAATGGTACGGCAAGTTAAGAAAGACAGAATAATAATTCTGTCTGACAGAGTAATAATCAATCACGACTATCTTTGATATTATTCGTGACCATTCATTTTACTTAAAATGTTTCGAATAAATCGTTAAATTGCACAATTACCAAAACCACATTCATCCACGATTCGAGAGAAGTTTTGCTGTAATCGTACAAAGCGTACCAAAAGGGCTCGATGGTGCACGGTGATCGTAATACGAAAAGCTCCTTATTGCTAGGAATGGTTCTACAGTCTCTTTCGCAGAGTGGACTTGTCTCGTAGTGGTAGTTTAATTAGGAAATACACGAGCGGGCCTGCCGGACGTTTACACGGCTTTGGGTTCAACAAAGCCGAAAACAATCGTTGCCAATGTCCTTCGAGCCCGCAGGCTTTGTCCGAGAAATTAATCGGGCGCCGTGCCGGGGTAAACAGCAAGGCTCGCATTTACTCGCGCCTGCTCTCTGACTGTTCTCCAGCTGACCCGAGTCGCGGTTCAGTTGCTTCGTTTCTATATACCTTCGGCGACAGCCACAACAACAATGCATCGCAATGACTGCATTCATCAGGATTCTAATTTGTTTTCAAGATGTCAGCCATTTGTTCTTCTCATCGCCGAAAAGAATTCCACGTTACGGAGAGGACGGCATTGTGTCGCATTGGAGTTTCTTCTTTAAGCTTTTCAAAACGTATGTACAGAAAAGACATGTAAATTTGCAAGCATTTTTTCAATTTTACGGAAGGGTTTTTTTTTGTAAATATTCTTTGGTTTAAAAAGTATAGAACGTCGTCTGGTAGGACATGAGAAATATTTTTGAAATTTCTTGCGTCTTGTTTCACAGAACTGGTCGATAGGATATATTTTTTTTGAGTGAGTATTTTATTTTTTTTTATCTAAGACGTGTAGAATGTCTTATCAAATTTATTTTAGGTCGGATATAAAGGTATTTGCAGTATTTCTTTAAGAATGACCTTTTTATAGTTTTTTTTTTAAAGACGATAGTGGAAAAGTTATCTGTGGTAAAGAGATTGACGTTTTTACCTTTAGTACCAACTGAATTTTTATGATTACTTTATTGACAATTGAACGTTGAACGCTGTGGGTTATAAGGGTGGCGCTATTAAATTGTGTGATTGATTTTTTATTTTCGTCCTCCGCTATGTCTGTAGAAACTCTGAATTGAAATTTTAGAAACGAAATGGCAAAAGTTTGATTCTTTTAACCCCCGTAACCTTTTTAAATCTTACTTGTTCCCCTCTTCGACTAACTATTTACGTATGTAGGTGTATGAAAGCCTTGTAGCAAAAAAACGTCGTTAAAAAAGGTAAAGTACTGATGTCTACTCCTTGATCCCAAATGTAAACGACAAAGAACTTATTATTTAATAAGTAATACCAACAAGTTTTTCTTGAAAGTTCAATAATTAAATGATTAAACACTCTTCCCATCAAGTAGATGTAACTTTTAAAAAATGTAATATTTAACTTTACAGTTAAACAACATAATCATCAGTTTCTACTAAAAATGTCATGTTTTCCACATATTTGTGTTCAACGTATATCTTCAAAGTACTACATATCATTTCAAAGCACAATAAAAGAAGGTATCGGATGAACCTGTATATTTTTACCAAAAATAGGCTTTCGTTTTCTACCCAAAAAATACTGTTTTCCTTTTCACTCAGAATTTGACAGATAAAACAGCAAATGAATTTTTCGAGGCAACAACGTTAAGCAAATACGAAATAACGAATGTTACAAAATAATCTTCGTGAAAGTGCAAATAATCATATACTGCGGAAAATTCTCGCACCTCGTATCCTGCAGAAAAATACGAGTTAAATCTTTATAATAGTCGAAATACACGAAAGACCTTAGATACGTATTTAACGGTATTTCTGTAAATTCATTGGCCAGTAATGTAAGCTAAACGTTTGCGAAACTCGAAGAAACTTCAAAAGGTAAAAAGCAATACGCAAAAATGTATGAAAATCTCGGAGCGTATGAAGAACGCCGTAAATCAAAATAATGCTCGCTATTCGGCTTATGCTTCTGTTACATCCGCTTAGGTTGATACCTCAATTTATTTATCCTTTATGACAAGGGTGGATAACCCTCTACACGCATGCGACCAGCATTGGCAATACACTAAACCTCGACTATTGCTGTATACCACTGATTCGAAGAAAAATATGTGCAAACGAACTGTGTAGTATGAAACAAGATGTATATTAAGTGACACTATATTTAGTTGAAGCTAATAAATTAATTGCGTGTTATAAAAACACTCGAAGCAAGTATACTTCGCAACAGAAATATTATAGTTAATAACAGTGGACAGATTTGATGAAAAATTAAATTTTGGAAATTTCGATTTATTCATATTGAATGGAACAATTTATCTCTTTAATTTTTCTTAAGTGGAATAAAATTAATTTAATTCTTTCAGACGAGAATTATTTCATTTTAAAACGAACATCGGCCTTGTTTAATAAAACTGTGCTACTATGTTTTAATTACCGAGAAAATTTATAAATATTTATTAATAGTTTTCAACGTTAAAAAGTAAAAAGAAATGAATTGCCAAATATTTTTTGCAAGTAATTAGAAAAAAGTACTGTAAACTGAGTATGAATGTTAAAAATGATCTATGTACACAATTTTATATATTGTGTTAAAATGATTGTGTGTCAAGGCGATGGATTCAATCAGGCAAAATTTAATTGAATGTCAGAATTAGATTTCGCAAATGAAACAATGATAAGAGCTGGGGAAAAAACGCAGAACATTAATAATTCGATCGTTACTCCACTAAGGATTCTATCGACAAATCTAAAAACAATTCGCTTCCGTCTACTCAATTCCATATTGTGAATTCAATAGCTTTTGTAACGGTCAAGTAGGTTAAAATGATACATTGAGATTTGAGTACAGGAATAATGAAACAATTGAAAATAGTTTTCAATTACTTTCTGAAAGAGAAATCCAACCTCGATGTAGCATTAATTATTAAATTTTTTAATAATCCGTAAAATTATAATTACATATGTATTAGCAAAACATCTAGTTATCTAACAAACATCTATTTTTTCCTCAAATACATCTGACGTTGAAATTTGATAAAATTCACGCGATGCAAAAGAAGTTTTTGATATTGACTCCCTTTCATTTTTGTAATTTTAACTTTGAGTCAGGTTCGAACAAAGAAGGTCTCGAATTAATGTGTCTCAAGTTAATATTCTATTCATGGAAATAATCGATAATGCATAATGGAGAACACAGCATGTATATTTAAAATGAATTTTTCTCTACTTTTTTCTTATGACACAAACTAATATTTTCTAATCTTATTATAATTATTATTCATTGTTTTTATCCTTCTTTCGTACTTAATTCTCTTAACATGTCCTTACTTTAATAGTGTAACTAAGGATTGCAATGAGTGTAATGAATCCTTTTCTTATTCAGTTCAGCTTTAACCCTTTATAGTGTATTCCAAGACGATAAAATGAATATTATGAATAATGAGATATATGCAATAATCTAATAAAGAGTGTATGCAATATTGAATGTCATTTAATTCCGTTAACTTACGAAAGCTTATTGAATATGCTATGGATGAATATATAGATGAATGCTACATAAATTAACTGAGGGCGACTATTACAATTTCCAAAATCGACCCGTTTAATCTAATCTACATTTAATTTCTTATGCAGTTCTAATTTGAATGTAATTTGATATACGAATCCTAAATGTATAATGAAGTTTAATTATTGTAAAACGAGAAGTTATCTTTTTATAAGTTTGTGTATAAAATAGATTTTAAGATACAATTTACGAAGAAGCAGTTAATACAACTTACAATTATAGTCACTGTGTTTTATTATGAATACAGTTCCGTAATGTTGGCATTGTTATATTTCAACAGAAGATATACTAAATTTAATTTTATTGCATCTCAGTTTTTACATATTTCTCTTAATTCCATCATGAAATTATAATCTCTGCCTATATTGAATGGATTGAGAGCACGAACTTCCACACTTCTATTTTGAATTCCAGATGATATAGAGCTCAATGTTTAAACATCATATAAAACTATTAAACCATATTTATGATATGAATTTTATTCATATAACTCGTTCGAATCGATTGGTTAATTTTTATGTTAGTATTTCCATGCCCATTAATTATACATGTAGAAGTTAGTTGTCAATTTAACCATGTCCTATAAAATCATTCTTTTTGCACAACTAATGTACTTTCAATTCAATAAATACGAACCCATTATTACCACAGACTTCAGATATGATAATCAATATCACCTTGGATTACAATTAGTCCCATCTATTTTATTTAACAATGAAGAGAAGTAACGATTACAAAAAAATTTGAGGATGAAGAAGTGAGGGAATGGACCGGAAGAGAAGGAGGAAACGAAGGAAGGTAGGACGGTTTGAGGGAGTTAATTAGCTCTCGCCATAATCTCAATGGTTTGGACCACATGCGCGTGGCTTAATGCACGTTTATTGCATGCAGCTCCAGCTGCATGAGCTCTCGTTGCGTTTCATCCCCTTTCCCGTTCCCTTTGGCTTTTCGTGGATTTGTGCTGGTGCACCTTTTTACCTACATGTATATCCCCTTCTAGGTCGGTTCCCATACCTTAACAGTCTGAAAATATTCAATAGAACATTCCTGCTTTATCCATCAATTCACCATTTAACGATTAATTAATGGCCGGTAAACTTGAAATAATACACGTATTACGCGGATTATTCTGAAGCATCGATTGATTAAGGCCCCATTTCTTGTTGATTTCCAAACGGCAGAATGTCTCTCTAGTTTCGCACGAAGTACCAAGGACAAAGTTTCATTGGCATTCTCATAAAAAACTGTTGAATGCAGTACCAATATCTATCGTGGCAACAATATCACCTGCATTTTTTGTATCTCCTGGAGGTTTTCCATACCTTTTTTTTTACCTTTATTTTATATCTCCTGGAGGTTTTCCTGACCTTCTTTTTACGTTTGATAATACCAACAGGGCACCTGAAATTTACGTCTACAATTTAGGTCTAAAATAGGTTGATAATGCCCCCAGGGGACCTGAAATTTCGATCTGAAATAGGTTGAAAATAGCTCCAGGGGACCTAAAATTTAGTTGAAATTTGGGTGATATTTGAGTGAAATTTGGGTGAAATTTAGGTGAAATTTAGGTGATATTTGAGTGAAATTTGGGTGAAATTTAGGTGAAATTTGGGTGAAATTTAGGTGATATTTGAGTGAAATATAGGTGAAATTCAGATGAAATATAGGTGAAAATCAGCAGAAAATTAGGTGAAATTCAGCTGAAATTTAGGTGAAAATCAGCTGAAATATAGGTGAAATTCAGCTGAAATTTAGGTGAAAATCAGCTGAAATATAGGTGAAATTCAGCTGAAATTTAGGTGAAAATCAGCTGAAATATAGGTGAAATAAGCTGAAATTTAGGTGAAAAA
Source organism: Cerceris rybyensis (assembly GCA_910591515.1). Lineage (NCBI taxonomy): Eukaryota > Metazoa > Arthropoda > Insecta > Hymenoptera > Crabronidae > Cerceris > Cerceris rybyensis. Next base: position 6,738,087 of record OU342797.1, read on the forward strand.
CAGCTGAAATATAGGTGAAAATCAGCTGAAAATCAGTTGAAATATAGGTGAAATTCAGCTGAAATATAGGTGAAATTCAGATGAAATATAGGTGAAAATCAGCAGAAAATTAGGTGAAAATCAGCTGAAAATCAGCTGAAATATAGGTGAAATTCAGCTGAAATTTAGGTGAAATTCAGATGAAATATAGGTGAAAATCAGCAGAAAATTAGGTGAAAATCAGCTGAAATATAGGTGAAATTCAGCTGAAATTTAGGTGAAATTCAGCTGAAATATAGGTGAAATTCAGCTGAAATTTAGGTGAAAATCAGCTGAAATATAGGTGAAATTCAGCTGAAATTTAGGTGAAAAACAGCTGAAATATAGGTGAAAATCAGCTGAAATTTAGGTGAAAATCAGCTGAAAATCAGTTGAAATATAGGTGAAATTCAGCTGAAATTTAGGTGAAAAACAGCTGAAAATCAGCTGAAATATAGGTGAAATTCAGCTGAAATTTAGGTGAAAAACAGCTGAAATATAGGTGAAAATCAGCTGAAAATCAGCTGAAATATAGGTGAAATTTAGGTGAAAATCAGCTGAAATATAGGTGAAATTCAGCTGAAATTTAGGTGAAAATCAGCTGAAATATAGGTGAAATTCAGCTGAAATTTAGGTGAAAATCAGCTGAAATATAGGTGAAATTCAGCTGAAATTTAGGTGAAAATCAGCTGAAATATAGGTGAAATACAGCTGAAATATAGGTGAAAATCAGCTGAAATTTAGGTGAAAATCAGCTGAAAATCAGTTGAAATATAGGTGAAATTCAGCTGAAATTTAGGTGAAAAACAGCTGAAAATCAGCTGAAATATAGGTGAAATTCAGCTGAAATTTAGGTGAAAAACAGCTGAAATATAGGTGAAAATCAGCTGAAAATCAGCTGAAATATAGGTGAAATTTAGGTGAAAATCAGCTGAAATATAGGTGAAATTCAGCTGAAATTTAGGTGAAAATCAGCTGAAATATAGGTGAAATTCAGCTGAAATTTAGGTGAAAATCAGCTGAAATATAGGTGAAATTCAGCTGAAATTTAGGTGAAAATCAGCTGAAATATAGGTGAAATACAGCTGAAATTTAGGTGAAAAACAGCTGAAATATAGGTGAAAATCAGCTGAAAATCAGTTGAAATATAGGTGAAATTCAGATGAAATATAGGTGAAAATCAGCAGAAAATTAGGTGAAAATCAGCTGAAAATCAGCTGAAATATAGGTGAAATTCAGCTGAAATTTAGGTGAAATTCAGATGAAATATAGGTGAAAATCAGCAGAAAATTAGGTGAAAATCAGCTGAAATATAGGTGAAATTCAGCTGAAATTTAGGTGAAAATCAGCTGAAATTTAGGTGAAAATCAGCTGAAATATAGGTGAAATTCAGCTGAAATTTAGGTGAAAATCAGCTGAAATATAGGTGAAATTCAGCTGAAATTTAGGTGAAAATCAGCTGAAATATAGGTGAAATACAGCTGATATTTAGGTGAAAAACAGCTGAAATATAGGTGAAAATCAGCTGAAAATCAGCTGAAATATAGGTGAAATTCAGCTGAAATTTAGGTGAAAATCAGCTGAAAATCAGTTGAAATATAGGTGAAATTCAGCTGAAATTTAGGTGAAAATCAGGTGAAAATCAGCTGAAATATAGGTGAAATTCAGCTGAAATTTAGGTGAAATTCAGCTGAAATTTAGGTGAAAATCAGCTGAAATATAGGTGAAATTCAGCTGAAATTTAGGTGAAATTCAGCTGAAATATAGGTGAAATTCAGCTGAAATTTAGGTGAAATTCAGCTGAAATTTAGGTGAAAATCAGCTGAAATATAGGTGAAATTCAGCTGAAATTTAGGTGAAATTCAGCTGAAATATAGGTGAAATTCAGCTGAAATATAGGTGAAATTCAGCTGAAATTTAGGTGAAAATCAGCTGAAATATAGGTGAAATTCAGCTGAAATTTAGGTGAAAAACAGCTGAAATATAGGTGAAAATCAGCTGAAATTTAGGTGAAAATCAGCTGAAAATCAGCTGAAATATAGGTGAAATTCAGCTGAAATTTAGGTGAAAAACAGCTGAAAATCAGCTGAAATATAGGTGAAATTCAG